>JACSYO010002136.1:3815880-5030880 GCA_016806645.1 Ophiodon elongatus | reverse complement strand
TGTACTTTTCTGGATAAGCTTCTGGAGAAGGCCACTGCCAAGACAATAGGAAACAAATGGCTGAGCGTGCATATTTCATTTGTTTGTCAGGTCTGGTTTGGAGTGGGTGCAGTAGCAAGAGTGGATTTGTCAGTTTCATTTACACACGCACGCACACACACACACACACACACACACACACACACACACACACACACACACACACACACCTTGCTGACAGCTCTGTTGTGAAGGGTGCGCAGGTGAATACACAGGAGGGAGCGTGAGACAGAGTGAGCAGGGAACACGGGGTGGAGAGACAGAAAACTAAGAAAGACAAAGACTGTGAGTTTGTGAGACTTGACAGTCAGAGTTCAAATTAATTTATGATGTCGTGACGACCTCAGTGAAGACAGATCATGCAGTTGAATGATGAATAATGATGATGAATACACTTAGTGTATTAGTTGCAGTCATTTAGGCAACATTTGGCTCAAGAAGTAAAACATAAACAACGTAACGTAAGTATGGAAAACACGTCACAAACATCACCAATGTAACTTCAAATAGCTCAACAATACGTGGGGACACAAACATAAGACTCTAACACCAGTCTCCTGGTTGAAAGTCCTGTGTTTGTTTGCAAAGCAAACCAGAAAGCTTTAGTGCTGGGTAAGCATTTTTCATTGATTCATAGGCAGGCATTACGATTGAAGCAGGAGGAGGCAATGACAGAAAATCTGCCCCTGTGGGCAGTGCATCTCTAGGTTTAGCAGTTAATAAATAAGAAAATAAATAAATAACACTATTGGGGCAGAGAGATATTTTTCCAGGCCCATAGTTTGAGAGGCTGTGCTACAGGAGGCAAAGCACATATTCTCCGTTTGTCCATCTATCCACTGAATCCCATGGGGTTCAGTAAACCATGCCAACTAAATGAGTGGCAGGCTCAAAAGAGGGGCCAACTTAATAGCAACAATTTCCACAGGCAGTAAGTCAAGGCTATGGCACCCAGACAACATTTGGAGCCAAAGTAGACGGGCAATTTAGCCAACGATTATGACCAACAGTATTTTTCCACGATACTTTGCTCCTTTACAACCCATTGTGTTACAGACATTGATTTTGTCTGAGTTGCCAATCCCATCCTTGCTGAGGGCAATACTGTCTAGCTATATTCCCTTGAATAGTTGTGATGGTGTCGAAGTAAAAAAACAACAACAACAACAACACCCCCAGCCCCCAAATCTTTTTTTTTTATAAAAAAAAAAAAAAAAGAAGAACCCAAAACAAACGAAAACTGACAAATAGGACTTGATTTTGGGCAGTCTCCCAGTCCTGGTGAAATCTGTGTAGAAAGGAAACAGGTTTGTTCAGAGTCAGGGCCATCAGATTGTGCTTTCAGCTGGCAGTGTCCTCTAATATCCATTACAGTGTTGGCATTTACAATCACAATGAGGCTCCTGAGCTTGTCAAAGTGAGGAAGCGATGGTTTGGAAACTAAAGCTATGAAATGTAACAACAAGTACACTGCATGTCTGAAAAGTGACAGACCGGTGAAAAGCCATACAGAGGGATGTGCTCTGTGAACAGTGGCATGCGGGGGAACAAAGTTTTTCGTGGCCTCTCCTGTTTGCTGACTAATGAGTGAGTAATTGAGTGCAGTCGGCCCTGCGGCTCCCTGATTAGAGCCAGACCGGGCCCCTGAAAAGACAAAAAGGCAGGAGTCAGGTCTTTCTTTCTTTCCGTTTTATCTTTCAATTTCTGCTATCCTCTCCGCTCTCCACCGCACAGATACTTATCACATCAGATAACAGATTACATGCATACACACTTACACACAATCCCTTACACATACAGTCACACAGTGGTACTGATTGCTGAAACAATATGTCGCCCAATCAGACAATACACACTGCATAATTGGCCCAGAGGACATGCAGTGACAATGGCATTAGCAGCACAGAGCCCAAAGAACTGAACAGAAGAGCAGGACTCATGGTTTTTGTTTTAGGAATTAGGTTTGAGAAGCAAAAAAAAAAAAAAAAAGAGGTCGAAGTGTCCCTGAGGAAAACAATGGTGAAATGTTTTTCAAAGTATGGAGTGGATCATAGATAAGCTGTCAGCTGAGTTATTCCACCAACATTTGTCAAGTCTCTCTCTTATGAAGGACAAACTGAATATGGTGGGCATTGCTGTTGATTTAAATTAATACAATGTGGCGAAATTAGCTTATTAATTGATATCTTTACAGAAACATGCTGTCACCCTTACTATTACATTCACTTCATTGATCGTTGTGAGAAAAGATGAAATGACTGCTGCCATGACAACTTTCCAGCGTTGTATAATCCTGTCTCATAGTATAGTAAACTAGTGCTTTTGAATCTGATAAGTGCCCACTCTCACTGAAAATGGACTCACTGAATCATACTAACTTCCCACTGTTACCTGAAGCAACACCCTCCCAACGGTATACACTTGCATTTTTCTAACACAGAGCTGTTTTCGGTGTGAACGCTCATTCACTTAAATGAGGAAGAGCCTCCCTTCAGCAGTGTTGAAGGCATGGAGACATCATTCAACTGTTTAATAATTTGTAAAAATCCTCCCTGGGGCAGCATGTGACAGAATTAAGACACCCTTCTTTCCGCATGGCATTATTTTCCAAGTCTCTCCAACAGTGCTGCCTGTCACCGTGAACTAGAGGGGAGGAAAAAACATTCTATCCACAGCAGCTATGTGTTGAAAGAGTCGAATGTATGGAAGCCTTAAGTGTGAAACACAACCATTCATAGATATTTGAAGTAAGAAATGCTCCATTTTCAATGTGTGAAAACGGCTGCTGTGTCTTTCACATGCTCCCAATTCTTTGGCATTTGTCTCTTGTGGTCTATATAAATGGAGAAAAGTAGAAGCAAACACACACACACACATACACAAACACACAGACACACACACACACACACACACACACACACACACACACACACACACACACACACACAGAGCCCTGATACTGCAGTGCCTGCAGCCACAGTGTACTGAGAGTGGAGGTGTGTGTGTGCGTGTGTGTGTGTGTGTGTGTGTGTGTGTGTGTGTGTGTGTGTGTTAGCGGGACTAGTGCCAGTCTTGGCATGGCTGGATGCCTGTCTGTGAGCCTCCTGAGAGGGGACCAGGGGCACAACAAATTGGCACACTATACTCCTTAGTCCCACCTGCGTGTGTTTGTGTGTTTATGTGTGTGTCTGTGTGGGGAAGAGGCTAATATGTGTGTGTGCACATGTGCATAGCGAAGGCTACTTTGTGTGTTTTCCCGGAGCCCTCTGGCTGAGACTAGCATCAGCTGTGGAAATGCCCTCTCTCCTTCCTCCTATTCCTCCTTCTCTTCTCCTCCTCAATGTCTCCCTGTCTTCCTGTCTTCAGCTCACATTCATCCCTCCATCCTTCCTTTTGTCTCACTTAAGGCCCTTTCACACACGTATTTTCCACAAATTGAACCGAATAAATTGCCCGTTTCAGCCTGCAGGCCAGCAGCTGCTATTGTTTATAAAGTGACACCTTAAAGAATAATGCTCTATATTTATCTTATTGTCAACACAGCCAATGAAAAAATCAAAACCAACAATGTGTTAGTCTCCCCAGCCTCTTGTTGATGTAAAACAGGTCACTAATGTAAATCATTTCCTAAGACAGCTGGGAACTGCAATTTTTAGTAAATGTTACTCTTGGGAGTAAATGGTGGTAAATTTGTTGGGGACTATTTTCAACTGCGAATGTGGTGCACTAGTGAGTATTTCCAGCAGCAGAACTCTGTATGTAGGATTGACTCAAAATAAACCACAGTGCCTCTGATCATTGTAATGGAAGAACATGTCACCCCATGCAGAAGTGTGGTTCATTGATTTATTTTTGGACAACAATGGAGCTCTATCATGGCACAGAGGATAAGATATATCAGGGATGACTATACAGATAATTATTGTTCGTAGGATACATTCATGGTTGGTTTTGGTCATTTTATTACATTTTTTTAAACAAGAAAAATAAAGAATTCTACCAGACTTATCCTTTAAAATCAAACTGAAATGGCATCTGTTTTTGCGATCAAAATATTTTCTTATTTATTGCTAACATTTTGTATTTTTGAAAGGAATAAGAATAACAACATGCAGAAATGCCCATTTAGCCTTGACCGACAGCTCTGTTGGGAACGTGAATGCATTGAAATGTAGTGATGTCAGAGTAGAAGTAGAAGTAGCATTAAATATAAATACTCAAGTAAAGTAAAAGTACTTCAAAACTACCCTTTAGTACAGTCCTTGGGTGAATGTAATTAGTGACATTCCACCACTGCCACATTCACACAGGACCCTAAAATGAAGAAATGGCATCACATAAACGGTAAAGGCTTTACACCTCATTCTTCCTCTCATCCACTTTAACCTTTTCCTACTTCCCTGTCTTACGCTCTTGCCTTGTCTTTCTCTTCTTATTTCTCCACAGCAGTCTAATGAAGCACAGAAACCATGAAATCACCTTTATAAAAGGACTGTCCTTGTTCCTTCATTATCAAAAGGTAAAGGGTGAAGATGCTTTTTTTCTGTTCCCATGACACCAGAGATAGAAAAATGAAGGAGAAACGAAACTGCTCTTAATCTTCAATTAATTTGAAATGTGTCGAACATGTAGAAAGACCCCATTAACAGTCATGATTGATTGCTCTCTCCACTGACAGTACTTTCCATTACAACCCATTTTGAGCATGATATTGTCCTTCCTTCGGGGTGTTTGCCCATGCTATTCACATTACAAACACAGGAGGTAACTCTGTTAGTCACACACACACGTCATTAACTCTATTTGCAATATCTGTAGCCAGCTGAGTGTCTTCGCCCCTCACTCCACCGCCCAACCAACAAGCAGAGGTACAGATTGGTCTTCACAGTGACCATCAAATGTATCATAAAATCAATGGCTGCCGCTTGAATTTCATCATGTGCCCCTGTACAGCGCCGGTGTGTGTATCAGGAAAAGAAGTGAGTGATGTCAATTGGATCATCGGGTATTCATAACATGATTGTGTGCATGTTCAGGCTTGTGGGAAACATCTGGATCTACTGCATGTTCATGCCATGTCATGTCTTCATCCTGTGTCCTTGTCTAGAGTATTATTACATTTCAGCTTCATCACAATTCAGAATGTCAACACATAAATACATTTCAAGACCATTTTATATACAAGGTTTTCTTTATAAGATTGGGTTTGCTTGTCATTATGGGTATTTGTATTCTCTACTCAAGCAGCTGGAGAGAAGAGGGGGTGGGAAACAGGGATTTGATCCTCGGGGCAGAAAGAGAACACATGTGGTAGCAGAAGCAGGGGTCACAACCACTCGTCTATCTTTTAGCACCCATGTCAGTAACTTTTACAATCACTTACTGAGCTGGTGCCAGCAAAACAGTAACATCTCAGGAAAAAAAAAACGAGATCAGTTTAGATCTCTTTCACCCATGGTTCTTTGCCCTGTAAAATGGTGGATATAGATTTAGTCTTGTCTGACTTGAGGTCTAAGGTTTTTGGATCGTATTTGGCTATTCCATGGGGGTAAAGCCATTCTTGTCTGTTGTTTTTATTATCATGGAGTCACAAGGGGAAGCTTTTGCCATGTGCACCTTCGCCAAAGTCAAAAGGAACACCTTTAATTCAGAGACAATAAAAATCAACCAGAAGCACTTGTCAGCAGGCCAGTGTTTGCACCTTACATTACTATAACACTTGCAGCTTGCAGGAAGGGCATTGTTTGCTCTAATCTAAACATTTGCAACATCAACATATCGAACAGTTGTCTTGAAGGATGTCCTCGTTTAACTTCTTTTAAATTCTCAGAGAATTGACAAGTGGTCTGAAAATATAGGCATGCTGTCACTGAGGCACACAGGAAGACAAATACTGCCAGTGGAAAAGCAGAATGAAGGACAGACGGCCCTCGTGTAGAAGAGAGAAAGCTTAGCAGGCAGAGAGACAGAAAGACTCTCAGACAGGCGGGCAGACAGATAATCTGTGGACTCAAAGGAGGGGAATGTCATTGATCTCCCAGAGGACAATACAATACCGGGCCCTCTGCAATGGTACCAGCAGCCCTGTGCACACACACACTCACACACAGGGGTCAGACCTTTTGGGTGTGGTGGTGAATGGAGTCTAATTCCTATTCAGTCAGATGGAAGATAGAGAGTCATTGTCGGAAAGCATTACCCAGCATGCCACACAGCACATCAGGCTAGATAACCACGATGTGTTCCTTTGGCTTCTAAAAGCCACAACTATCACGACTTTTGCAAAACACACACTCAAAGTTGTCAGCATCCACTCGTCTTAATGCCAGGTGTGAACAGGGTCCATTTTCCAGTAATACACTTCATCATGGGGGCAGAAGTCGAATCCATCACACAGCAGAGTTCATCTGTAGGTTAATCAACAAAACATTGTATTATATGTTTTTTTTATTATTTTTAACATTGAAGTCCTGTGGCCTCCCTGAGTTAAAGACAAATGTAGAGTTTACATTGTGGTCCAACAAACAAGCAATTGAAGGAGAAAGGTATACTTAAACGGCTGCTGGACCAAGCAGAAGATTTCAAAGCCAAACTAGGATAGAATAACAGAAACAACTAGGAGCAGAAAATAATTACTTGTGCTCCCTTAATTAGACTTTAAATGATGAGAGCAAAAACAGTGTGTCTATTCTACATATCTACAGTATTTCACTGTTGCCGACAGAACCTCTTTGCTTCGCTAGTTATATTTGTGTCATCCTCTTTATTTTTCACAGACACCCACTCATCAAGGTTGTCACCAGGCGGCAACCGCCGAGTCTGAAAAGTGAAGCCAATGCAGAAGTGCCTTAAACTTGCTTTCTTTCAAATGGGCATCAGGGAGCGACTCGTCTGGCTGTAAAAAGAAGTCTGATTGTATGGACGTCTATGAGAAAATGACTCTACTTCTCACTTGATTTATTACCTCAGTATTAATAATAATCGCTCGTTTCAAGTGCTAGTTTCATTATACATGTATAATACAATACATGTACATGTACAGCTTCTTTTTTGCAATAATTGCACAATTACATTTTTTTTCTTAGCTAATTACTTGCACCAAAACGATTAATTTGTGCCTGGTTAGCTTCCAACTTTTCACTTTCATGTTTAGCAACTTAAACACACACAACTCTAATACATGTTTACTCTAACATCAGATTAATTTTGCTAAAGTCTGTGTATGTGACATGTTAACTTAAACAAAACACTGATTATAGAGAAGCAGACTGCATGAGATACTTGTTGCTTGGTTGGTACAAACTGATTAAAAGCTTTCCTTTTAATCCTTGGTCCAAGGATACAGCTTACGTGGGAGTGTGTTCTTGAATAGAAAATTTAAATAAAATGTTATGGTTCAGCGAGAAAGTGAGAAAGGAAAATAACTTCTTCAAAAAAAACAAACACCTACAGACCTTGTACCGCACAATCAAAGTGAGACCCATGCAGACTGTTTTAAATGTTTTATTTGTATGTTCAAGGTTCATGACACATGGCAAGGCTCTACGATGAATGATAAATGGGATAAAATCAAGTGGGCTAAAGGGAACAAAACCTCCAGACTGATGTCTGCCATGTGAATATTTATATTACCTGGTATCAGACGACTTCAAATGCCTCATGAAATGGCAAAAATATATATCTCTAGTTGGAAAAAAGACATCTAAAACAGCTCTGTACCGTACAGTTTCTGCAGAAACCACGGGTTTTCAGAAATACCCTAAAACAACAATGTTTTTCCAGAGAGACCAACTGAATCCTCTCTTGACAAGCATGTTCCCATGCATTATCAATGGTTTAGCTCGGCCCCATGGTGATAAAACATATTCTACACATGAGAGACAATGTTGGCTGTCAGTTACTTAAAAGAAATGTTAAAATTGGAGCCATGGTTGTTGGAAACACAGACAATATGAATAATGAACCACGGCTAGAAAAAAAGAGAGCCAATTACAGAGAGAGCTGGGTATGTAACTGATCTCTGTCAGTGTGAGACAGAAATGGACAGAAAAGAGATCGATTGACGGGGCTTCAGTGCATGTAAATATTTACAGGCTGACTAGTCAATACAGTGAGAGGAGGGAAGAGTGAATGATAAGGGCAAAGAGAAAGACAGACACACACATGGTGAAACTCAGAAAAACAAGAACTGATTGGGAAGAAAACAGGAAAGTAATTCAACATGCATGCATGCAAGTACGTACACACACACATGCAAGCACACACACACACACACACACACACACACACACACACACACACACACACACACACACACACACACACACACACACACACACACACACACACACACACACACACACACACACACTGTGATAATGGTGACATTTGCAGGGTGCCAGTGGTTATGTGCGGCTGGCTGATGGCCCACAGCGATGGCCTTTAGAAGAGTGACAGGCCAAAATTACCATTAAGAGCCAGCAGTATTAACCCTCCATTATACATACACCACACACTCTCTCACACACACACACGGTTTATTGCCATCTATTACTGCTCTATGTGACTTCAATAGCTTAATAACCTCTGTGTTGGAAAGATTTGATTGCTCTCTCCTCTGCTCACCTATCTATCCCTCTCTCATCTCCTCCTGCCTCCATTTTATGCTCCCAGCAGCCGGGCGCTCTCCACCTCCATCTCCACCTCCTCTGCTCCTATCAATCCTCCCATCTCTCCTCTTCGCTTATCTATTTCCTTTTTGCTTTCTTTCTTTCTTTGCTATAATAATACACAAAATACACATCAGATCCTGGACAGGGAACTATTTTGTTGTTTTCTAGTCGCAACAATCGAGCCATATGGTTGTGCCTATTGCTGACAGCATTTATTTTAAAGTAGCCTACATTTTGACAATTATATCAGCATGCATGCCCACTCCAGTTTTTACTTTATAAAATGTATGACCAAGATTAGATCAATTTACAACCAGAGGCTCCAACTGTAACAAAATGTGGCTGCAAGGAACATAGTTCATATTGCTCCATGTGTAGCATCACTGCACTGGTTACCCATTTGTTGTGGAGTGATTTAAATATTTTATTGATCACTTTTGTGGCTCTTCAAAGCCAGGATCCGGATTATATTTCAGAGTCGCTCTACTGTCACCTGCTCCATGTACACAATCTTCCTTTAAATCACGTCTTCAATCTCATTTGATCATTTAGCCTGTCAATATTTCATTTGATTCATGTATCTTTGTTTCTATTGTCTTGTGCAAATAACTTTGTAATGGGGGTTTTCAGAGTTGCTATAGAAGCAAATCGATGGATTTATTTTTTATGTATGTTTTTGTTCCGTGTACAGAAAGCCAAGTAAAGACAATAGAGCTGGTTAAAGCTGGTAACCAAGTTGTAGCCTTTACATTATATATACATAACCCCAACCCCACTGCAGCACAGAGCTTCACTGCTAACAGATGTACAAGCTTTTCCTTGACAATGCTGACCTTGGCAACAGGGGATAGACAGGTAGGGCAGTAACCAGATAAACAGACAAATATACTGGCTGATACTCTACGGGCTGCAGTATTTACTGGTCTGTAAAGTCAAGGTGGAGAGGGAGGCTGTGCATGGCCTTGGTTCATGTGTGTGTGTGTGTGTGTGTGTGTGTGTGTGTGTGTGTGTGTGTGTGTGTGTGTGTGTGTGTGTGTGTGTGTGTGTGTGTGTGTTATCAGGGTAGTGCAGACTCTGCTGTCCAGCGGTGTGTGAGATGAGACAGAACGAACGATTTACCACCATGAAACACTAAGCAGACTATTAAACGAACACACGCGCACACACAGGCACAGAAACAGCCACACATGAACATACTTTCCAGCCACAGACACACTTTCACTCTTATCTGTTATACTACACACAGCACACACATACATGCACTCGCACACACACTCATATTTAGCAGCAGTGTTATCAGAGGTCACCATTGGTCCATATCTTGGCCAGGGGCAAGCACTTGGGCCTGTATGATGTCAGGCATATCTGCAGATGGAAAACTAACCAGCCAGAGCCTCACCATCCAGCCTCACAGAGCACACACAGCACACACTCAAACACAGCACTTTGCTCATACTGAGTTGGGCCCCCATGATGGCTCTCATGAAGAAACTTTCCTTTAATCAGAAAGTGTGTGTGTGTGTATGGAGTCAGGAGCAGGGTCAACTGCAGACAGCACTGTGGAGCTGGAGCCAGTGTCCTTACAGAGCAATATGTTGATCAGTTTATTCCTAATTTCAACCAATTCCACTCTTTGTTTTAATTTCTTCTTAATCTTTGATTATTTTCTATCAAAAGTTAATTATTGCTATGGCACAAATTATTTAAACTGAGCGCGAGTTCTGCAGCACTTCCTGCACATCTGCAGATTCCTTTGAGTGTTTTGTTCAGTATTAATGCGAGAAGCAATGTGGGCCTTTTCATTTTGCATGACGCAAACTCAACATGTTATTAACTATGAATCAGAGAACCACGCTGGGAACAGTCTGAACAATATTCATTAAAACTGGTACGATTTGAACAAAAACAAGGCCAGCGCAGCCACAAAAAGACTACTATGATGCTAAAATCTGTTAGTCATTTTATCTAGATGTACGTGAAAAATAAGCAGATAGAAAGACAGCGCAAGGTAAGAGTGTGATGAGGAAATACATGTAGTCAAAAAGTGGAAAGAATAAAAATATTTTTTATCAACAAGTTTTGTTGGAAAGCCAAATAATAGTTGAAATTCAAGCACAAAATCCACAGAATTGAAGATAGTTTTCATAAATTTTCAGACAGTTAATATTAAACTATCATACCTGCATAACCTAAATCTAGTTGAGTTAAGTTAAATTTAACCCGGCCACGTAGCTGTCCATTGGCACTGTCTTACAACCTCACCATACTCTCAGATAACAATTATCTACATGCAGCTAGGCATGCCAGGATCCATAGTGATTATTTGCCTTGATTTAAAACTTCTGCCTCAAAGGAGGACATGAGTGGGTCGTAAAACAGACTTTGGCACATTCTAATGAAGCCTTTATGTGTAATCTTAAACTTATGATGCAATCCAGGTTTTTTTTGGTTTTTTTTCTTGTGAATTGTAGTTTTCCTTCCAATCGACTTAAAGCTTCATCATCATTCTTCCGTGTAACGCACATCTCATAATACTGTATATATTATCTAGTTTGAATGATGTGGGCATTTCCAGACGTTGAGGATCAGGGAAAGAAAATATGCTATTGTTTGCATCACAGGGAGAGTAGGATCCACTTATTGCTATCCAGATAAGTGTCAGCCAGCTTCAGACCCCTTGGCACAAACCATGATGGAGAAAAATAAACAAATTATAAGGCTGTATCTGTACAGTATATCTGGGTTGGAGGCTATTTGGCTGGCTGCTTATATTGGCAGTATCAGCAACGCTTCTGTTAGAGTCCCAACAGAAAGAGACTGAATTAGCCCATACAATAGGCTGATATAACAAAACAGGCCAAGCGAGGGAATAGATCTATTATGATAAACCATTATGGCCTAAAGTGGTGTTCCACTTTCCTTTATAGGTTCAAGGCATTGAAGGTGTCACATTTCAACCAACTTGAAGACTGAAATAGATGGAGATTTTAAATTTAAATAATTTCTCTTCTCACATCAACCACACCAAAGTCCCAAATGAAAAAATACAATAATAATTTCTGCTTTCTTACCAGTTAATCAGATAGATATCCTAAATAACCAATTTCATTATACATTTTTTGGGTAATGGTTCAACTCGTAGAACTGAAGGAATCATTGGCAGAAGCTTTAAATGTGATGCATGAGACACATTAAATCCCCTATTCCCTAAAAGTTTCAGATGACAAACTCCTGGCAACCCAAGGGTTTTGTTTATTTTGGGTATGGTGCCAAGAATATAAGCTAGACACTTCTACACAGATCAAGTCTGAATATTATTCAAATGAATTTCCCAATCTCAAGTGACTTTTTATACTCAAACTTAAACATACACTTTCTAGACAAATTTACAACAGCGCATTATTTTTTGTTGTTGCCAAAAAAACAAAACAAGTTCAGATCACACAGACTGCTCCTTCAGGCAACAGCTCACCTTTATTGTGCGTTCCGCATCCTAATTTTGTATCGTAGCTATTTGCAATCATCAGAAACGTTAGCTATTTCTGATCAAGGGATTTCTATTGATCGAGCATTAGTCTTTATCATCGCCACAATATATAGACCAGCTCTGCAGACTCGCACACACACACACACACACACACACACACCCTTTAAATCGAAAAAAAAATAACAAGATTGCAAAACTCAAGAACAGAAGAGTTGTTAAATTATTGAAAATAAAATAGCAGTTTAAATCTATTTAGGTCTCCAGAGAAACTCCCTGCTTGCTGATATTTGTTTTGTTCCATTCGTTCTGTTTTTATTGTCTAACTACCCAAGGCCACACCGTCACAAGTGTCTAGCAGGGGGGTTGGGGAAGCAGCCAAGTAGAGGCAGCACTCTGCTGCTGCTGCTCTCACAGATTTATATTCAGGAGCCATTTTCTGATTTGGCTACCCAGAATTCAGTAGGTCCCCCCTCTCTCTCTCTCTCTCTCTCTCTCTCTCTCTCTCTATCACTCTCTTCATTATCACTGTCCACTCCACAAGAGAGTAAAGGGAGATGAGTATGGGGTGGGTGGTGGTGGAGGGTTAAGAGGGAGGGAAGTGGAAATACGGAAAAGGTGAGAGAGCGCGAGAGAGAGAGCAAGAAAGAGAGAGAGAGAGAGATATAGAGAGAGAGAGAGAGAGAGAGAGAGAGATAGGGAGAGAGAGAGACAGACAGAGAGACAGAGGGAGAGAGAGAGAGGGAGACAGACAGACAGAGAGACAGAGGGAGAGACAGAGGGAGAGAGAGAGAGAGCGAGGGGTACAGAGAGCTGTAGCTATCTGCTGAAATATTCATGTTGGTGCCAGCAGCTTTTCCATTCCCCGCTCAGCAGGGGGCTGCTGTTTGATACATCCATCGCTCTCTCTCTCTTTGCTCGCCCCCTCTCTCCCCTCCCTCCCTCCTCCCCTCCCTCCCACCCTCCCTCTATCTCTCTTAACTAGTAAGGTTAGTAGATAGTAAATGCTCATCGAAAGATGGAGGGTCGATCGCTCCACCAACTCGGACAAAGCAGTACTGCCCCTCGGACTTAAAAAATAAGGCTTTCTCATGTTCCATAACTTTCCCAAAAACATAACAAATCAAATTCTGCACACGTCCCTTCCCCTCCATGCTAATTAATTGTCTTTGAATAACCAGCAATTAGACCATCGACTATAGAGGGAGGATTGGACACCATTACCAGCTACTAGGGGTGGACAAACCGTTTATATCGTGCTGGCTATTACTTCCATATTTCTGTGTATATGCTGAACATAGTGGGCAGTCAATGAGCAGTACTGCTGTATGGCAATGCTGATTGTTTTATATGATTATTGCATCAATGTGATAAATATCTTGATTAGTCTGGTATTCAATTCACTGGATTTGACAGAAAGATATCTGGTACTTTCATCCATTAAACGTTTCTCAATAGATTATTGATTTGTTGTTTTATGACACATATTGATGTCCCAAAATATAAAAGGACGATATATATATATATCATGATTTTATGTATGAATGAATGTTCCCCACTTCTACCAGCTGTTGGTTTAATATTGTTTTAAATAATCAATCAATAAATGAATAAAAATTAATAATAAACCCTGCTATTTCAGATGTTATTTCAAAAACATAAGCTGCATCACCAATACTAGGAGATAAGACTATTTTTTATTGAATATACAATATACCTTCCTATCATCGATGTTAAAAGAATTGAAGATTTCAGCCGTTTCAAACAATATCAGCTCACTCTTCAACACTCTCAGTAGTCATTAACTCACAGTCGACAAGGTGAAAGCAGCCACGGCTTCTCCTCAACAATTTCCTAATTAGGGACATGCATTTATTATTTTGCACTGAGCTCCAACCTCCAATAGCTACCAGCAAGTTTAGCATCATATCACAGTTATTCATTGTAGAATTACTGTCAAAGCTTGTTTCGCTTTAGCAAACCACATATGGGGAGCAGCACTCAAGGTAAACAGAAAAAGAAAACTGAATAGGCCATTCTTTCCAACGTTCACAGAAGAAATGGTGTCTTTTTGACATAAAATGAGGTAATGTTAACAAGGCTTAAGTTGAGGACAAAAGAAGGCAGATAGGAGACGAGAGAAGGCAGGTAAGAGAGAAATAAATAAATTGAGATAAAAAAAGATATCTGACATAAGACTGAATTCATTGTTTGAATGAGAATATTTGGTGACCCACATCCCACAAATTTCACTTAACTATTTAATGTAGGTACTGGACCGATACTGGTGTCACAGGACAAATGTACTTTTTTGAATGGTATCTTTTCACTCTCCCTTTAAGTTTAAGTGGAGATGTTAAGTGTCACGTGATCCCAACACTGTTCCACAGGCCTTTCCACACGGCATAGGCAACGATCCAAGGGAAACACTGAGAAGATGAAAAAACAGCAGCTGAAGTCTCAGAGGGCGAGGTTGCGCCTTTCGGTGAGCAACCGCATCATTTTATTTAGAACTGATGTCAGGGCTGGTGGTTAAACAGGGAGGGGCTGCCTACATGGTTACACAGGGTATGTGCATGACGCGTGTGTATGTGTGTGTGTGTGTGTGAGTGTGTGGTTGCATTTAACCAGCACATGTGTTGGGGGATGTGGCAGATGTTGCAGAGGCAAGGATTAGTGTGTGTGTCTTTAAGTTGTGTGCATTAAAAATATCTTCTCTACAGCGGGAAGCCACAATGGCCAATTACAGTGCAGCATCTGGGCTTGCACAAATTTATTAGTGTTTGTGTGTGTGTGTGTGTGTGTGTGTGTGTGTGTGTGTGCGTGTGTGTATTTCTGCATAGAGGGGTTGGGGAGGTTCAGGCGGAGTTCAGGTTATTTACATCTTAGTATGTAGAGTTTCAGTAAATGGTGCATTGTGTGTGTGTGTGTGTGTGTGTGTGTGTGTGTGTGTGTGTGTGTGTGTGTGTGTGTGTGTGTGTGTGTGTGTGTGTGTGTGTGTGTGTGTGACAGTAGCGAGGCTTTGTGTCAGAATCTAAACACTCACCAGGAAGAAGACGACAGAACAGGAGAGAGAGAATTAGAGGGAAGGAAAGAAGAGTAAATACAGTGCAGCAATGAAGACAATGGTGAGAATGGAAGCACTTTAAGGAAGGGAGAGCAGGGGAGAAAACTAGATAAAAGCTCTGTCATTTCCAGCAGAGATGTGATACCTCAGTCTTTTTACTCACTACACTCTCAGAAATGAAGGTATGAAGTGAATGTACAACTGCAGCAACAAAAGGTACAACTGCACATTATTAGTCTGGTCCTGAATAATTCCCTCAGGAGTCTGTGGAAAATTAGCAATAGCAATAGCAATTCTATCCATTTTATTTTCTCTTTTTCAACTAAATCACTCAGAAATGATGATTGTGAGCCACTGGTAGGCCTGGGTTCCCTTTAATTCCATTAAAATGAATTAAATGAACACATAAAGTGAAATTCTACAGCATAAAGTTTCTTTTTCTTTTTTCAAGTTTTGCTATTTTCTGTTATTTCACATAGTCCTATGCTATTTTTTCTAGAAGTATGATATTCTGATTGTGTATTTTGATTATGATGGGTGCACTGCATCAATCTTCCTTTCAAGTCCTGATAGTGTTGATTAAAGCCTAATAACACAACATTATATGGGTAACATTAACATGAATAAGCCAAGTGAAATCTTTGTCAATCTTCATTATTATCATTAGATAAATGATCAAAAATATCATACTAGACCAATTGGATGAGCATGTGTGTGTGCAAACATACACAGACAAATAACCACTAATCACCTGTGTGCTTCCGAGTCTTTGTGGTATTTCAGGGAATTAAATAAAAAGCCCAACTTTAATTGAGCTGCCTAGACAATAGAGCCTAATAATTACTTTGGAGAATCTAAGAAAGCGGCTACTACAGGAGGCACTCGGTTATTGATGAGTGGAAAAGCCTGCTGTATTAATTATGATGAGGACAATGCGAGATGATCCAGACCACTGATACCTGAATGTTCATGTGATGAAAGGATTTTCTGGTATTAAAATGTTTTCCTCCAATCCACCAGTACATTTTTTAAAATCTATTTTACATGTTCTTCAAACATCTAATACAAATGTCAACGCTTTGGATCATTCAAACTCCATCCATTTCTACACATCTTTAAACATGAAACTTGAACTTCAGTCAGAAAAGAAAAATCCATCCATGCAGCCAATTCTTCATGCCCGTTGGTTTTAGTGAGTGATTATTGGTGAACACAAATCTCATCATGTGGCTATGAAGGCTAATGTGGGGACAAATAAGGACACAGTCATGACATGCTTTTCAGTGGGAGGAGGAAGAGGTCATGGAGAGGAAGATGGAGATGTTTTCGATGAGCAAGAAAGCTCTCAAATAACTTTAGATCAACCCCAATTGACCTTGTCATCAATCCAGGTTTTCCCATGTGAGCGGCTGAGGAGAGAGTCCACTCTAATGCGAGCACATCGACAGTGGCTTCCATTATGCATATGTTCAATACAGATACTGCGTTAGCAGCACATTTTGCAAAGCACACCTAAGTTAAAAAGCTTTCTTATGTGTGTTGTATAAGATAGGAAAGTGTAGGAAAGCAAGTGCACTTTGTTGGGCACCCATAACAAATCAGATAATTGTTCCCCATTTATTCTGCAGAGTACAAACACAAATACACCCAGGTGTTCATGTCAGACCAAAACACCCTGTTACAGTATAGGCCCATCATATATGGGAGATATAACTTATTAATATTACAATGAAAAGCAGTTGTAAAAGCCAAATAAACAACAAATGGATTAAAAAAGAGAGTCTATGAGGAAAGGAAATCACTTTTACAATCAATTTTCAATTTTCCTTTCCTTTCCAAAAAAACACACAAAAGAAACAACACATTGTACAGACACTGACAAAGGGAACTCCTAAATGGGTAAAACCTCAAACTTTTTGAAGATGGTCACGTTCGATCTGTCACAAAATAATTAAGACTGTGCTCTGACATTAGCAAATGACATTGAGATTGTGTTTCCATTTTTTAATTAATAGAATGAAAGTGAAATAACCCCGGCTCTGCTGTGACAATTAGCTTATATAGAAAAGTCTATTGGTCTCAAAGAAAGACAAATGTTTCTGGGTGCAAGCTGCTGATCCCATATACAGAAATGGACATTTCTTTTTTTTTTTATTGTATTGGCAACATGTAGCCGCTGGCCAGCACGAGGAAGACAAGAACAGCTGGCCTGCTGGTTGAGTACATGCAGGGAGAGAGAGAGAGAGAGAGTAATGCAGAGTATAGATTACTGCAGTGGAGATATTGCTGTACGGAGCGGAATGTGCTCAGCAGGGCAGAATTAGTCTATCAAGTGGCATAAGACAAAGCATGTAAAATACCCAGTCAAATAATGCATGGCCAAGCCTATTGACTGCAGCAGAACACCACAAAGCATCTTAATGTGAAGGTCATTGCTCTATTTGTTTGCTAATCAAAAAGCTTGCTGGCTTTGTTTTGTGCCATTTTACTTTTCTTATCAAGACTGGATATATAGTCACCGAGTTGTTTGCAACTTCTGTCCGATCACAGTTACAGCTAGAACTGCTGCCACAGCAGAGAAACATGTAATCTCCCTGATGTGAATTCAAATACATGCAAAAATGAAAACAAAAACAAAAGTTAATTTTAGTCGATCAATATATACTCATTTCCCCTCTGTTCTGATCTTTTCTAATGTATCGTTTTATCGTTTTCTAGGAAAACGATAATCAGCACACGCACAGTTATAGATGTTCATGCAATGGTCACAATACAATGAATCATTCAGTCATCCAAGTTTCTGGCCTGTCTATTGCACACCTGCTGCTATAGGGAGGAAGCACTCAGGTACTCCGATATATCAGCCAAGTTATCCTGACCGTAAGGTTCCCTTCTCCTTATTAGCAACAAAAATAAAGAATAAATGAGTGAAAACAACAATTTACACGCCCACAGAGGAGACAGTTAACCCGCCCAGTACGCCTTGATGGCCTCCCTCTTGCATCTTTTGTCCTTGTGCTCTGAGGTTGCCTCTGAATGGAGGTTTACATACGTGTAACTACTGCCCCCCAGTGGTCAAAGCTACTCACTACCACCGTAGCTGCACTGCAGCATTGACAGGGTTTTAATCAGGGCAAAAATCTTTCTTCTCACTTGGTGGTCAGAATGGAGTTAATGCAGCTTCAAGGCCTCAGCCTGGTTTCCTCCTCGACTCCCCCTCCACTCAAAAATGTGTTTTGTTACCTCACCTGGATGTCTGACCTTCTCTGCGCATCGAGTAGAAGGCTGTTTTCACAGTCATCGGCTGAAGGGGGAAAGTTTGTCTTTTGCTCAACTTGAATCTCATTTCAACAGGCCACAAATGAGCAGGATCTTGTGACATCACAACTAGTTTATTGTAGTCCAATATGCAACGTACACAAGTGTGATATGGAAACTTAAACCCGCCAGTGCACATACTGAGAGTGGACTTTTCAGTGAAGTCTGACATGTAGAATATTTGCACATCCATAGATTCTGCATATTTAAATGAGGGAGAAGGACTAGACGTATTCTTTTTTTAAAGAATATTTAACAAGGAATAGCCATGTCTCTGTTTAAGCAACCCTCAATCAGTTAGATATAGAAGCTTCCTTAAATTCACCACAAAAATAAATTCATCATTCTGGTGCATTATATAACTCAAACAAGACTGAATCTTTGCAAATTGGTTTTCGTGGTATTGCAGAAAACAATGACAGCATAGAATGTAGCATATCAACCAAAATAATCAATAATTGCTGTTAGGGGGCGAGAACATGCAAACGTGTGTGTAGCGCTGCTTTATTCCCTCACACTGACACGTCTTCTTCGTCTTGCCTATCAGCATCATCTATCATCAGTGGCATGACTGTCATTATCAGTGTGTCCTGAAGTACATTTCACACAGTGCTGCTCTTCTTGTCCTCAGCTGGGAAGCCCTCTGAAGGGGCTGTCATCTCAATATCCCACTTATTTATTGTCACCTTTGTGCCTTTGAGCATAATGGTAATGGAGCATCATGGCTCCTAATAGCATTTATTACATCCCCACATAATGAAAGAATAACTAAAGCAGTGACAGCAAGAAACTACATCTTTTTTTACTTACAAATTGTGTCTGTGTTGAGTCAGTGATTTTTAAACCAAGGTGAATAAGACAAGGCACAACACAAATGTCTCATGATGCAATTGTGGTTAGAATGTGAGCTGAACTACAGTATTTATAATTAAACCCGTCGTAGAGGGTCGTCCTTGTTTGATTCCGGGACAGGAACACAACTTCCCTCTGCAACAGCAATAACCCGACTGAGAGCACGCAGACCGCCTGTGTCAGTGTAACATGGAGAGAGCCGCTGTGGCGTCGGCCCGCGGGAGTCCAACGGCACCAGGATGCAACATCTCTACCTCCACCTTGGCCTTCGACCAGCACTTTACGACAACTACCAAAGGAATTCTGCTCCTGGCTGAGATAGTAAGTGTGAATATGCATTTTATAAGATGTTCAGTGTTCGAAGACTATGATGAGAAAATGCTCAGCGGTCCTGAAATGTCACCATTACAGATCAGACGACAACAAGTTACAATGGGAACAACTGCAGCTACTGGTTATGATGCTTATAAGATACATTAAAAGAGAAGAAAAGTATGTTTCAGTCATGATCGTTATGGGAACAAGCTCAGATGATGCAGAAACAGACACCTACACACACACACACACACACACACACACACACACACACACACACACACACACACACACACACACAAACACACACACCTTGATGTCCGTTCGGCTTGTTTCTAGTCCACATTAGTGCACATATGAACGCAGGTTTTGTGTTTCTGTGGTATTCCCTATACTGTATTTAATAGAGTGAAAGAAAAAACAGTAACACATTTTTTTTCCTTTGAAACTAGAAAACACAACAAGCAAACCCTCCTTCCTCTCCCTCATTGTGTCTCTTCCTTTCCAAATCAGCTGAGGAAGAAAGTCAGGTCCGCCTTTCTGTAAATACAGTCTGGCTGGCTGCCATGCAGAGGCCACACAGGCCACAGCTGGATTGATCTGATTGCAAGCAAATGCAACAAGTTTCAATCTAACTGCAGACACACTCTGAAGCTGTTTGGTTTGGGAATGATATAACATATTGACAGATTGTGGGATCATACTATGTATTAGCATGAAGACAAATGGTAAAAGTTGATATCCTTTGAACCCTGCTTAAAGTCATGTTTCACACCAGAAAATGTTGTCTTCCTGTTATTTTGAAACATTCAGCATACTTTTGTTATAAAGCAGGAAGGGTGGGTTTGAAATAGTTTTTGAGGAACGAGAGAAATGAGAGTCCATTACTCACAACAACACTTTGGTTGAGTGGAGATGGCGCATGTTGAGTGTTTGGAATTTGAAAATGATTCATAGAAAAACAATGAAATGGCTCAGTAAGCTTTTATAAACAGACTTTATATGATATACTAGTTTTTGTTCCCGTTTTTAGTTTTGAATTATTTGAATTTTCTATCTGCAACGTTGTACATTAACTGCCTCAAATACTGTATCCGTCTTTCACTCTGAAGTAAATCAAGAAGTATGCTAAGCTCCTCTCTCTCTTCTCGTCTTGTCTCCTCTCGTCTTGTATTGTGTCTTCTCCTCTCCTCTAGGTGTGTGGTATGTTGGTGTGGATTCTGGTAGGGGGCACGGAGTATTTTCATCTGTCTGCTCTCTGCTGGGTGATGTTTGTTGACATCTTGTGCTGGGTTCTGACCGTTTGTCTGTTTATAATTTACCTCACTGGAGCCCACAACAGGATAACATGGGTCCCCTGGACGACACTGGTAACTCTCTCTCTCACCCACACACACACACACACACACACACACACACACACACTCTGCTTTGCTTCTGTGTTTTACCAGAATGGTCTGACTGCCTTGACTATTATATACTATTTAACTGTTTTACTGTTTGTGTCTTTCTTTCCTCTAGTCGCTGTGTTTGAACTGCAGTGCTGCAGCTCTGTATCTGGTGACAGCAGTAGTTGATACGCTCTCAGTCAACCAGTCCACCAGGGGGCGACACAACTACAACTGCTGGGCAGCATCTGCAGTAAGAGCACGCCTAACAATATGATCTGTTGAGAGAAAAGTTCAAAGTTGTTGTTATTGTTTGCATACATATATATATATAAATATATATATATATATATATATATATATATATATATCTGTATATACATACACATATATATATGTATATATATATATGTGTCTTTTTATCCTCTAGTCTAGACTAGAGGATAAAAAGACACAAACAGTAAAACAGTTAAATAGTATACAACAGTCAAGGCAGTCAGACCATTCTGGTAAATGGTCTGACTGTGTATATATATATATATATATATATATATATATATATATATATACATATATATACTTTACACACAACAAGACAAGAGCAGCCCAGTGCCAGTCCCACATGTTCTGTGCATTTCAGTTATGTATTGTGTCCACAAACACTTGAAAATAGATTAAACCAATTAAATGAAGTGATGAAGAAAGTACAGAAACTACAAATGGGAACTTTTACACCTAGTACCCAAGTCTCAATAACATTCAGATGTCATACCACAATAACATTAGCCAGTAAGATGAACAGTCAAACATCATTACATTTAGTAGTTACTAAAGAGAGGTGAATGTCCTCATCTTCATTCTGCCATCGTAACAAATGTGTACCACTTGGTTAATAGCAAAAGACTACTGTAGTGTCAGGCTCCATTTTGTTAGTTCTGACTAAAGGCTTTCCAACACGGAACAATTAAAAGCTTGTCGGTTGTTTTAGAGGCTCCACTGTAAAGACATCAGCTGAGTGTCATGTCGACACACACATTTCACTTGGAATTAGAATGAGTGTATAATGAGGGATTATTTCAGTTGAGAGTGAATTTTGCTTTTAAGATATAAAAAGTCACCTCTATTCCTCATTGACTCTTTCCACTTTCTTTTCACCACCTTTCATGGGTTTCAGTTCTTTGCCTTTCTGACTACACTGTTCTACGCAGGAAGCAGTTACCTGAGCTACTGGGCCTGGAAAACCCCAGAAGAAGGAAACTAGTCTCATTACTTGCTGTTTGAGGGCAACAATGTTCAGACATAATCTGAGGAACATGTCTGATGGAGATCTAACTTCAGAAACTGTAATGGAATACCTTTGTTGTACGTCATGTATTTAGCAGGAAGACGTAGAGGGGGACACTTTTGCTCTCAACAGTAAAGTTGAGCTTATTGAGGACAGAAGTCAGTAAAAAAACAGTGGAATCGGATCTAAATTGTACATTTAAAATAAATATGTTCAGCATGTTTTTTCTTCTTCGTCAGCACATACATCAGGTTTTCTTGTATTTTGTTGTTTTATTTGTTTCTGACATGAAATACAAAAGAACATAATTGAATATAGCTTGGACAAAACATTTCTCTAACCATTAAAAACACATAGTTATAAAAATAAAAAAGAATAAGACATTAAGTATATACTTTGTGTTACAGACGACCAGATTCTGCCTTTTCTAAATTATTTGCTGAAATATTTTTCTGAGTTTTTTCTTCGTCAATACATGTCAATACAACCAAACAACACGTTTTGGGTCGGTCACAATAGTATATAACAGTATCTTACATGAAATTAAAGAGTATGCAACTAATGTTTTGTCAAAGCTATATTAAATGATGTGGCACGCTATACGTGTCACATCTTAATATAGCTTGGATAAAACATTTTCAAACCATTAAAAACACAGAAATAAAAATCACAGTCATTTGTACAATATCTTGTACAGTTAGCATTTCTCAACATACATTTGATATTCAACACAATACATCTCTGCTTTGTTTCCTTCAATGTTGCCGATGTGCAAAATGCTTCTAATTAAAGCTCCTTCATCTGATGCATAAAAAGTATCATCCATAAAGTACACATTAAGTAGATCTCGTGTGTTTAGCTGAATCACACAGTCATAAACAGAGTTGATCTTTCACAGTCACCAGTAATTCTGTTATTTTTGTTTTGTTAATAAACCATTAGAACTGAAGAAAAAATAATTTCTTAATAGAAAGATAGGTTGATCCCTCCAATAATTAATATTAATCAGCATTGGATTATTAATTGCTGTTCATTAGACATAGGTACTGTTGCTTTGATCCATGACGACTCCCCAGTGAGCTCCCACTGAAGTAATCCCTGCACTAGTGAAGCGTCCACTCAGCAGTTTGAGCTCTGCATCCGGGTGGTTCGGGTAGAAGTTAAAGGAGGTCTGTAACAAAGCATCAATAGTTAACACATGACCATGAGTATAAGTATTGATAATTGTAACAAACAGAAAAGATAGAAGGTAATTACATATAATGGCTGGCCGGCGACGAGGGAGCGCCCTCTGGAGGTCACAAACATTAACTGATAGACATAGTTGCTGTGGTATTTGCCAGAGACCTGAAACATGACAGCAAGATCACATTAACCCAGTTGGTTCATGTGGTAAGATATCGATGAGTAAACAAATGATATATATTCTACATAATCATGAATGGATATAGTGTAATATAAATATGATAAAATATATCTAATATATAATAAATGCTAATACGAGTAATATTCCTTGGACCAGTATAATAAAAAAATGTCTATGAGAATAATGAAATTTAAATATCTATAAATATCAATTGATATTGCAATACATTGTCTTATCAAAATAATTCAAGTACAAGGAAAAAGTTCAAACTAAACTAATATTTAAGTATCAGTGACTCTCTGACCTGAACAAAGGTCTCATCATCAAAGAGCTCCAGTTCTAGTGCAGAACCTAGTATGCGACCAGCTATTTTAGCCCAAATGGCATCGTAGCGCACCTGGATACTGCAGGGACAGACACCAGAGAGAGGGAACACACTGATTATATACACAAGAGGACATGATCAGATAGAAAACATTATGCACACTCATAATGTAGCTGGATATGACAATGAATCGTGCAGGAACAAGTAGACAATAGAGCAAATATATAAAGAGGAGATTATTAGGTCAAAGGAGGCTGAACCTTATGGTTCACTTTCTGAAAGAGCAAGACCCTCTCCAGCTTTTTAAATAACTTTCCTATAGACCCTCCCTTTGACTTAGAAGAGAGAACTGAAACACCCTTAAAACTAACAATAATAATAATACAACTGTCACGTTCTCCCAAAGAAGGGAGCAGGATTAGGACCCAAATGCCCTCAAGGGACGACGGACCCGAGGAGTGGTGCAAAATGTGATTTATTTCATAGAATCTTCAAGAACACAGGAACAGAAACGACGGGGAAAACAGTCAAAGAAAACAGACGAACGGACCAGGAGGGACAAGACCAACAGGGTTTAAATACAAAGGGGAGGTGCAGGTGATTAGACACGGGAGGATTCAATTTAGAACTGCAGACAATCACGAAGACAGGAAGTGAAGTGACACGAGGAAACACGAGACAGGGAACCTTTCAAAATAAAACAGGAAACCCAGACTTAACAAAACCCGACACCGTGACAACAACAGGACTAAATTGGTACAACTCATTTAATTATTGAAATCTAAAGTGCATAAATGATTCAAAATAGTGTGTCATGAACTTTTCATAATAAACCCCAAATTGCACATTAGATAATATAGGGAACATAGAATAGTTTGTTAATCAAATGCTCCAGCTACTGTTCTTTTCAACCAAGAGCTACTACCTGAACAGTTATTACCACTGTCAGTGACAGGCTCAGTGCAGCTCAACGTCAAAACTGAAATAAGATATAAAGCTCATGGAAAAAAAGAAAATAAAGGACACATGCCTGCTCTTAGGAATAATCAGACCACCCTTAAACTAAAACAGAAAATACACAACACTCCCCCTTTTTTTGACCCCTTCACCCCCTTAATCATTTCTGTCCAGTCCTTAACACATCTGGACAAGAGGGAGAACAGACTCACCCAGTGATGTAAGCGTTGTTATTCTCCCAGACTCTGATCGCTGTGATCCTTCCGTCTCCTACTTTAGATGGGAAGGATGTGCCACTACCACCTCCAACAGAAGGAGAGTAGGAGTAGTTCGTCATGGGAGCTGGAGAAGTAAAACAAAGATAATAAGTGATGGACAAGAGGAAGCTACTGCTCTTTGATTAAACTTGACTTAACTATTACTATATAAATATCTTTTTATAGAAGCTACATAGATGTTTGTGTAAAAAGTAAGAAATTGCCATGAATATAATGAAGATGGTTTGAAACCTTACCAGCCAGGCAGCTGACGCCGAGCACAGCGAAGAACAGGAAGGAAAACATTCTGGAGTGTGAAGGCGTCTGGACACAACACTGGAACCAGAAACCAATTCATGATCATCATCATATAATATTAATAATTCTTTAGACATGAAAACAATCTGTCATTTGTTTGTTAACAATCTTAAAATCATTAGAATTTAATTGATCAGGGCCTGTTGCCACAGTAACATGCTAATAAACGTCACATTTAAAACGTGAAGATACAGATGTAGAAACTCACCTGCAGTCTAGATCTCCTGAAAACAGCTTGAGTTCTGATCAAAGGATGAGATGACACTGGGACACTGGCACTCACTTATATATGTGTCTGTCCCTCACTTTGCACACACACACACACACACACACACACCCTAACATTCCTACTGAACAGCCTCTGACAGCTGAACAATAGGAAACGCACGGCCCTGAGAGTTTGAATTTGAACCAGGAAGAGAAAATTATTTCTTAAGTTTCAGTTAAGGAATTTAGTTTTCATCACACTTACAGGAAAGGAAGTGTTTTTTGAAAGAGCCTTTATACAATCACTCACTCTAACTATAAAACAAGGAATTTCTGTCTGTCTGTCCGTATGTCTATCACATGTCTTTTACCTCGTGACAAACACTGTATTTCCCCAGTGCTTGACCTAATACTTTAATGACACACATAGAATTACCACCAGCAAAATTTCTCCGCTCATTACAGTTATTTCATGCTTTATTTCATAATTATCAAATTATGTCAGAACAAACAACTAACAGCCTACCTCCATTAAGTTTCACCGTGACATGTATTTCAGGGGTGGATTTAGAGATTTGAGGGCCCCAGACAAATTTACTTTTCACCCTTTCTCTCACTGGGAATATTGATATTGGCAGTGATAGAAGAAGGGCCCGTTGCCACAGTAACATGCTAATAAACGTCACATTTAAAACGTGAAGATACAGATGTAGAAACTCACCTGCAGTCTAGATCTCCTGAAAACAGCTTGAGTTCTGATCAAAGGATGAGATGACACTGGGACACTGGCACTCACTTATATATGTGTCTGTCCCTCACTTTGCACGCACACACACACACACACACACACACACACACACACTCTAACATTCCTACTGAACAGCCTCTGACAGCTGAACAATAGCAAACGCACGGTTCTGAGAGTTTGAATTTGAACCAGGAAGAAAACATAATTTTTGAAGTTTCACTTCAGGAATTTAGTTTGCATCTCACTTACGGGAAAGGAAGTCATTGGGATTTTCTGACTTAAACCTATTCGTGAATCTCTCATTAATCTGTGTCGCATAAATTACAAGCCAATAAATTCAAATGAGAAGAGCTGTAACATTCTTGATACATTAGCTTCTAAAACCTGTGTAACACTATTTTGATTCAGTTTGGGTCACTAAAATGGATTTCAAAGATCATTCCTGAGCATTGGAAAAGGTCCATTTAGTAGCAGCTGTTCTGGAGCTTTCAATCTTTTCACATGACTAATATTTGCAGATAGAGTTTGCCCAGTTGTCATGGAAATGTAGATGTTGAAATTTAAATAATTTCTAAGCACTTAAAGGACTTCTCACCCATGTTGGGTCAAAAGTTTAAAAGTAAAAGACTCACAAAAAAGTGCTTTAAAGCAAATCCCTTGTTGGAAACAAAGCAGTAGTGTGTCTGAGAACCAGATTCACATTAGATAACCTTTCAGTTTTCTGCAGCAGGGTCTGACAGTCTGCTCTTCCCAGTCCTGGTTCTCCCGTGCCTCCCTTCCCTCCAGTGGGCCCAGCAATACAGACACCAGCACGGTGTTGACTCCCAGCAGAGCAGCAAGACAAAGTTACAAGCAATGAACATATCTGAACAGAAGGTAACATCAACGTATTTGTATTACTATGATAAAAAACAAAGACTGGCATGGATCATCATGGTGTTTGGCTGGCTGCCATGCAGCGGCAGGGAAGACCACAGTTGGAGTAATCTGATTACAAAGGATTGCAACAAGTTAAGAAACACTATAATCTAATTGCAAACACACAATTATACAACAGATTGTCCGATCATACTTTATATTAGCATAACTTGAGGTCATAGATACATTAGATGCTGATCTAAGTGTGACAGGTGCGCTGAAACATGTCAGTAACTCGTCAGATTGTGAAGTTAAATTGAACCCTTAGATTGTATTTGAAAAGAAACCAACCCTGCTTAAGTCGTGTTTGATACCAGGAAATATTTTCCTTCTGAGATATCGAAAGATCTAGTAAGAGTCTTTTGTTGTGAAACAGGAAGGATGGGTTTAAAAAAATGTTGAGGAACAAGAGGAATGAGATTCTGTTACTCACAACAACACTTTGATCAAGTGGAGATGGTACATGATGAATGTTTGGAATTTGGATAGGACTCAATGAAAATTAAATAAATGTATTTGAAAAAACCTTAAAAACAAAAGTGACATGAAACATTACTTTTTGTCTTGGTTTTTATTTTTATTAATTGGAATGTTCTATCTGCAATGTTTCACATCAACAATGTATGTCTTTCACATGTCTTTAGACATGACCTACTTCTCATCTCACCTACTTCATACTTACCAGCATCTTGGGTGTATTTTTACCTCGTGACAAACACTGTATTTCCCCAGTGTATGACATAATACTTTAATGACACCAATAGAATTACCACTGGAAGAATTCCTCTGCTAATTACGGTTATTTCATGCTTTACTTAATAATTGCAGAGGTTATGTCAAAACAAAGAACTGATAACCTACCTCCATTAAGTTTCACTGTGAGTAACCGTGACATGGGCATCTATTTCAGGCTTGGATTTAGAGATTTGAGGGCCTCAGATTAATTTACTTTCATCCTTTCTCTAGCTGGGAATGTTGGTATCAGCAGTGGTGGAATAAGTACTCAAAACCTTCTTTCTTTTGTAAAACTCATAAGTATTAATAGTAAAACTATAAATACCACGCAGTAAAAGTCTTGCGTTCTAATTCTTTCTTCAAGTGAAGAGTGAAAGAGAGTCATCATCAGCACAATGTCAGTGAGTGAATTTAATGAAACAATTAAATATATTTAATATCAATTAGAGATGGATCTTTCAAATTTAATCTAATGCTGGATAGTTCAATGAAGTAAAACAAACATATTGTAATTGTCATATTTTGTGAGTCAAATCTGAATCATCAGAGTGACCAGTAACGTTTCTGTCAGGTAAATAGTACGACAATATTTTCCTCCAAAGTAGAAGGACACAGTAAATATTAGGTAAAACAGCTGAGTTGCTTATTTTTTAAGTGCTTTGGGAGCCTTTTGTAAGTTATCATCAAGCTTTTATGGACTCTGTAACTAAACTCGCTCATTGAGGACATAGGGTAGTCAAAATAACAGTGGACTCTGATCTAACTTGTACAAAGACAATAAATATGTTCAGCATGTTTGCTGTTGTATGTTTGAGGTTGCATGTATTGTTGCGTCACACACATTAATGAGCAGTCAGCTGTCTACAATACTGCTACCAGTGACTTTTTATTTAATGTTAATTTAATTGAATTTAGTCCCTAGTGTGGGGAAAAAAGAAAGAAAGAGGACACACAAATAAGCAAGAGAAATTGAGTATATACTTTGTGTTACAGACGACCAGATACTGGCTTTCTAAATTATTTGACTAAAATATTTGTCTTTGTCGTTTCTTCGTCATTACATGCAACCAAACAATAATTTTTTTTAATTTGTATTTTTATTTGTTTTTTGATCATAGCAAATAAATCCAAAAAGTATACAATAGTATCTTAAATGTACAAGAGTATGTTGCGTGCCACATCATTTAATATAGCTTAGACAAAACATTTCTCAAACCATTAAAAACACAGAAATAAAAATCACAGTTATTTGTACAATATCTTGTACAGTTAGCATTTCTCAACATACATTTGATATTCAACACAATACATCTCTGCTTCCTTTCCTTCAATGTTGCCGATGTGCAAAATGCTTCTAATTAAAGCTCCTTCATCTGATGCATAAAAGTATCATCCATAAAGTACACGTTACTTAGATCTTGTGTGTTTAGCTGAATCACACAGTCATAAACAGAGTTGATCTTTCACAGTCACCAGTAATTCTGTTATTTTTGTTTTGTTAATAAACCATTAGAACTAAAGAAAAAATCATTTCTTAATAGAAAGATAGGTTGATCCCTCCCATAATGAATATTAATCAGCATTGGATTATTAATTGCTGTTCATTAGACATAGGTACTGTTGCTTTGATCCATGACGATTCCCCAGTGAGCTCCCACTGAAGTAATCCCTGCACTATTGAAGCGTCCACTCAGCAGTTTGAGCTCTGCATCCGGGTGGTTTGGGTAGAAGTTAAAGGAGGTCTGTAAGAGAGCATCAAAAGTTAACACATGACCATGAGTATTAGTATTGATAATTGTAACAAACAGAAAAGATAGAAGGTAATTACATATTGTGGTTGGCCGGCGACCAGGGAGCGCCCTCTGGAGGTCACAAACCGTATCTGATAGACATAGTTGCTGTGGTATTTGCCAGAGACCTGAAATATGACAGCAAGATCACATTAACACAGTTGGTACATGTGGTTAGATATCGATGAGTAAACAAATGATAGACATTCTACATAATCATGAATGGATATAGTGTAATATAAATATAAAATACATCCAATATATGATAAATGCTAATACTACTAATATTCCTTGGACCAGTATAATAAAATAAATGTGCATGAGAATAAATACATTTAAATATCTATAAATGTCAATAAATATTGCTATACATTGTCTTATCAAAATAATTCAAGTACATGGAAAAAGTTCAAACTAAACTAATATTTTAGTATCAGTGACTCTCTGACCTGAACAAAGGTCTCATCATCAAAGAGCTCCAGCTCTAGTGCAGAACCTATTATGCGACCAGCTATTTTAGCCCAAATGGCACCGTAGCGCACCTGGATACTGCAGGGACAGACACCAGAGAGAGGGAACACACTGATTATATACACAAGAGGACATGATCAGATAGAAAACATTATGCACACTCATAATGTAGCTGGATATGGCAATGAATCGTGCAAGAACAAGTAGACAATAGAGCAAATATATAAAGAGGAGATTATTAGGTCAAAGGAGGCTGAACCTTATGGTTCACTTTCTGAAAGAGCAAGACCCTCTCCAGCTTTTTAAATAACTTTCCCATAGACCCTCCCTTTGACTTAGAAGAGAAAATTGAAACACCCTTAAAACTAACAATATTAATAATACAACATGATTAAATTGGTACAACTAATTTATTCATAGAAATCTTAAGTGCATAAATGATTCAAAAAAGTGTATCATTAACTTGTTAATAAATCAATTATTATTACATATATATATATATATTTATATATATGTATCCAAATTGTACATTAGATAATATAGGGAACATAGAATAGTTTGTTAATGCTCCAGCTACTGTTCTTTTGAACCAAGAGCTACTACCTGAACAGTTATTACCACTGTCAGTGACAGGCTCAGTGCAGCTCAACGTCAAAACTGAAATAAGATATAAAGCTAATGGAAAAAAAGAAAATAAAGGACACATGCCTGCTCTTAGAAATAATCAGACCACCCTTAAACTAAAACAGAAAATACACAACACTCCCCCTTTTTTTGACCCCTTCACCCCCTTAATCATTTCTGTTCAGTCCTTAACACATCTGGACAAGAGGGAGAACAGACTCACCCAGCGATGTAAGCGTTATTATGCTCCCAGACTCTGATCGCTGTGATCCTTCCGTCTCCTCCTTTAGTGGAGAAGGAAGTGCCACTACCACCTCCAACAGCAGGAGAGTAGGAGTAGTTCGTCATGGGAGCTGGAGAAGTAAAACAAAGATAATAAGTGATGGACAAGAGGAAGCTACTGCTCTTTGACTAAACTTGACTTAACTATTAATATACAAAGATCTTATTATAGAAGCTACATAGATGTTTGTGTAAAAAGTAAGAAATTGCCATTAAAAGACTTAAGATGTGTTGAAACCTTACCAGCCAGGCAGCTGACGCCGAGCACAGCGAAGAACAGGAAGGAAAACATTCTGGTGTGTGAAGGCGTCTGGACACAACACTGGAACCAGAAACCAATTCACCATCATCATATAATATTAATAATTATTTAGACATGAAAACAATCTGTCATTTGTTTGTTAATAATCATAAAATCATTAGAATTTAAGTCACATTTAAAACGTGAAGATACAGATGTAGAAACTCACCTGCAGTCTAGATCTCCTGAAAACAGCTTGAGTTCTGATCAAAGGATGAGATGACACTGGGACACTGGCACACTGGTATATATGTGTCTGTCCCTCAATTTGCACACACACACACACACACACACACACACCCTAACATTCCTACTGAACAGCCTCTGAAAGCTGAACAATAGGAAACGCACAGTTCTGAGAGTTTGAATTTGAACCAGGAAGAAAACATAACTTTTTAAGTTTCACTTCAGGAATTTAGTTTGCGTCCCACTTACGGGAAAGGAAGTCATTGGGATTTTCTGACTTAAACCTATTCGTGAATCTCTCATTAACCTGTGTCGCATAAATTACAAGCCAATAAGTTCAAATGAGAAGAGCTGTAACATTCTTGATACATTTGCTTCTAAAACCTGTGTAACACTATTTTGATTCAGTTTGGGTCACTAAAATGGATTTCAAAGATCATTCCTGAGCATTGGAAAAGGTCCATTTAGTTGCAGCTGTTCTGGAGCTTTCATCTTTTTCACATGACTAATATTTGCAAATAGAGTTTTCCCAGTTGTCATGGAAATGTAGATGTTGAAATTTAAATCATTTCTAAGCACTTAAAGGACTTCTCACCCTTGTTGGGTAAAAAGTTTCAAATAAAACACTTACTGCTGCTCCACTCCTCTCACCGGAGCTCCGACTGCAGGTCGAAAGGCTGCAGCCGAGCTGGATCTGTCCGCTGTCGGCTGTCGGTTGGTTGCTGCAGGAGTTCCCGCTGGAGTCTGGACTGAAGGACTTTCGGGTGAACCTGAGTGATTTTATCTGATTCTGCCATGAAAGGACTTGGTGGCACCAATGACAAGCATTAATGATAACTATAAATAGCCTGTCTTCTCACTGATGGTCTTGTTTACTTTTGAAGGTCATATTGAAGCATCAGTATTCAATTGAGACAGTTTCGTTAACAGTCAGAGCTCCTTAACTTTAAAGTAGGCAAACAAACCCCAACAAAGATCATGTGATATGATTGAAATCCTAAGAACAGCTTTTAAAAAGGACCTTGAGTTGTTTGGTCAACAAAATATATTTTTTTGTCAAACCAGGAATTAATTAGCAACTGATAGGATTCACTCAGTTTAACAACGTTCTCCTGTTAAAATAGGACACCATCCCCCTGAGTTGAAATAAAACATGCCCTGAAGACCTGGCATCGGTGTAACTTAATACCAGGAAATGGCATGTGAGGAAAGTACCATCATGTTTTAACCGGCTCTACTGGAATAAACATTGTTTTCGGATACACATATCGCACCTCTCCCTGTTGACATGCTTGCCACAGGTATTTGCATGAAAGCCTACACCTTTCTGATCACTATGAACTTGCTTTGTTTTGTTACTATGCGTATTTGATTTGAATAAGTTGACAACGACGAAAATACATTTTAACAAAAAAGAGACACTGATAATACTACTATTACTCCCAATAATATAAAAAAACTAAACCACAAATAATCAGATCAACACACACATCACCATTTACGGTAGTTTTTCAAGTGCGAAGTACGAGTTATACATACATATTTTTTTAAGAAATACATGTAATAATAAGCACAAATGACGATGTGGTGCATTCATGAAAGTCCAAGGGATCAATGTTCCATATTACAAGCAATGAACATATCTGAACAGAAGGTAATGTGCTTTAGTCAGTCATGGTTATTCCACCACCAGGGGGCGACACAGCTATAACAGCTGGACAGCATCTGCAGTCAGAGCATGCCTGACAATATGATCTGTTGAGAGATAACTTTACAGGACAGAACTGTACAGTATATGAACAAAACCTCACTGAAGATTTCTGTCCACATTACACACAGCAAGACAAGAGCAGCCCAGTGCCAGAAAGGCTGAGACTGAGTTTTAAAAGAAAAACAGGAATATTTTACAACCACATGTGCAGTGAAATCCAGGATTTGTGCAAAAAAGTGATTGCACTGTGCACAAGCATATACTGTCTTCAATCTGGACACCGAGGTCATGTCCTCTGTATTATTTGGGGGAATGATGACCTCAGGAGATCATATTCAACACATATTCAACAAATATGAACAAATACACATGGTGGGATGGTCGATGGAATACCAATTAAGTTTTTTTTTTGGGGGGGGGGGGAGTTAAACATCATTGTTTCTCCACAAGAACTAAATTACTGGCAGCATGGAGTGTTTTTTTAAAAGAGCCTTTATACAATCACTACGGTTATTTCAAGTTTTACTTCATAACTGCAGAGGTTAAGTCAGAACAAACAATGAATAGCATACCTCCATTAAGTTTCACTGTGAGTAACTGTGACATGGGCATCGATTGGAGTTAGAGATTTGAGGGCCCCAAATTAATTAACTTTTCCCTCTTTCTCTAGCCGGGAATGTTGGTATTGGCAGTGGTAAAATAAGTACTAAAAGAAAAATTATTTCGGATAACTATTAAGTATTAATAGTAAAACTGTAAATACCACGCAGTAAAAGTCCTGAGTTCAAATTATTTCTTATGTAAAGAGTGAAAGAGAGTCATCATCAGGACAATGTCATTGAGTAAATTTAATTAAACAATTAAATATATTTAATATCTATTCAAGATGGATCTTTAACGTTTTTTTAACTGGTGTGGTACGGACCCAGTGAATCGTTGAGGAAGGCTTTATTGCAGGCAGAGATCTCAACAGGGAAAGAGTCTCTGATCTGCTCACTTAGAGAGTTCGCTCGGGGAAATACCAAGCCGACTTGGGAAAAGACAGACAGAGACCAGAGTGCGCTGAGGCTATTCTCGTGTTTGGGGACAGAAGGCTATGGCGGTTTACCGGGGCAGAGGCAAGGCGGGGAGGTCCGAACAGGCAGGGTCGGCAACGGGAAAGCAGTCGGAGGGTAAGCACTGGAAGGTCTGGCATACTGCGGAGAACGATCAGGCAGTGAATGTGTGTGAAGATGGGGCTTGTATACCAGAGGGAGAAGGTGCAGCAGGGTGGGCAGGTGAGAGTGGTTGAGCTGATGATATGGGTGTGCACTGAATGAACTGACCAGGTGAGAGATAGAATGGCAGGAGAGAAGGGAAGCTGACTGTGACAATTTTTATGTAATGCTGGACAGTTCAATGAAGAATAACGAACATATTTTCAATGTCATATTTTATGTGTCGAATCTGAATCAGCAGAGTGACCAGGAACATTTCTGTCAGGTAAATAGTACGACAATATTTTCCTCGAAAGTAGAAGGACACAGTAAATATTAGGCTATACAGCTGAGTTGCTTATTTTTTAAGTGCTTTGGGAGCCTTTTGTAAGTTATCATCAATATTTTATGGACTCTGTAACTAAACTTTATGGACTCTGTAACTAAAGTACACTAATAATAGTGGACTCTGATCTAACTTGTACAATGACAATAGATATGTTCAGCATGTTTGCTGTTGTATGTTTGAGGTTGCATGTACTGTAGCGTCACACACATTAATGAGCAGTCAGCTGTCTACAATACTGCTACCAGTGACTTTTTATTTCATGTTAATCTAATTTAATTTAGTCTCTAGTGTGGGGAAAAAACAAGAAGGACACACAAATAAGCAAGAGAAATTGAGTATATACTTTGTGTTACAGACGACCAGATACTGCCATTCTAAATTATTTGACTAAAATATTTGTCTCTGTTCTTTCTTTGTCATTCCATGCAACCAAACAATACATTTTTTTAATTTGTATTTTTATTTGTTTTTTGATAATAGCACATAAATCAAAATAGTATATAATAGTATCTTACTTGTACAATAGTACAAGTAAGTATTTTTTTTTTTGGATACTAGAAGTTAGATCAAAATAATAAATAATCGTATCTTACATGTACAAGAGTATGCTGCGTGCCACATCATTTAATATAGCTTGGACAAAACATTTCCCTAACCATTAAAGATGCACACAATAATTTCTTAGTAGAAAGATAGGTTGATCTCTCCCATAATGAATATTAATCAACATTGGATTATTAATTGCTGTTCATTAGACATTGGTACTGTTGCTTTGATCCATGACGACTCCCCAGTGAGCTCCCACTGAAGTAATCCCTGCACTATTGAAGCGTCCACTCAGCAGTTTGAGCTCTGCATCCGGGTGGTTTGGGTAGAAGTTAAAGGAGGTCTGTAACAAAGCATCAAAAGTTAACACATGACCATAAGTATTAGTATTGATAATTGTAACAAACAGAAAAGATAGAAGGAAATTACATATAATGGCTGGCCGGCAACAAGGGAGCGCCCTCTGGAGGTCACAAACTGTATCTGATAGACACAGTTGTGGTAGTATTTGCCAGAGACCTGAAATATGACAGCAAGATCACATTATCCCAGTTGGTACATGTGGTTAGGCCTCGATGAGTAAACAAATGATAGACATTCTACATAATAATGAATGGATATAGTGTAATATAAATATTATAAAATATATCCAATATATGATAAATGCTAATACTACTAATATTCCTTGGACCAGTATAATAAAATAAATGTGAATCTATAAATGTCAATAAATATATCTGTACCTTGTCTTATCAAAATAATTCAAGTTTTCTTATCTCTGTTCAGACTAAACTAATATTTTAGTATCAGTGACTCTCTGACCTGAACAAAGGTCTCATCATCAAAGAGCTCCAGCTCTAGTGCAGAACCTAGTATGCGACCAGCTATTTTAGCCCAAATGGCACCGTAGCGCACCTGGATACTGCAGGGACAGACACCAGAGAGAGGGAACACACTGATTATATACACAAGAGGACATGATCAGATAGAAAACATTATGCACACTCATAATGTAGCTGGATATGGCAATGAATCGTGCAAGAACAAGTAGACAATAGAGCAAATATATAAAGAGGAGATTATTAGGTCAAAGGAGGCTGAACCTTATGGTTCACTTTCTGAAAGAGCAAGACCCTCTCCAGCTTTTTAAATAACTTTCCCATAGACCCTCCCTTTGACTTAGAAGAGAAAATTGAAACACCCTTAAAACTAACAATATTAATAATACAACATGATTAAATTGGTACAACTAATTTATTCATAGAAATCTTAAGTGCATAAATGATTCAAAAAAGTGTATCATTAACTTGTTAATAAATCAATTATTATTACATATATATATATATATTTATATATATGTATCCAAATTGTACATTAGATAATATAGGGAACATAGAATAGTTTGTTAATGCTCCAGCTACTGTTCTTTTGAACCAAGAGCTACTACCTGAACAGTTATTACCACTGTCAGTGACAGGCTCAGTGCAGCTCAACGTCAAAACTGAAATAAGATATAAAGCTAATGGAAAAAAAGAAAATAAAGGACACATGCCTGCTCTTAGAAATAATCAGACCACCCTTAAACTAAAACAGAAAATACACAACACTCCCCCTTTTTTTGACCCCTTCACCCCCTTAATCATTTCTGTCCAGTCCTTAACACATCTGGACAAGAGGGAGAACAGACTCACCCAGCGATGTAAGCGTTATTATGCTCCCAGACTCTGATCGCTGTGATCCTTCCGTCTCCTCCTTTAGTGGAGAAGGAAGTGCCACTACCACCTCCAACAGCAGGAGAGTAGGAGTAGTTCGTCATGGGAGCTGGAGAAGTAAAACAAAGATCTTATTATAGAAGCTACATAGATGTTTGTGTAAAAAGTATGAAATTGCCATAAAAAGACTTCAGATGGTTTGAAACCTTACCAGCCAGGCAGCTGACGCCGAGCACAGCGAGGAACAGGAAGGAAAACATTCTGGAGTGTGAAGGCGTCTGGAGACAACACTGGCACCAGAAACCAATTCATGATCATCATCATATAATATTAATAATTCTTTAGACATGAAAACAATCTGTCATTTGTTTGTTAATAATCATAAAATCATTAGAATTTAATTGATCAGGGCCCGTTGCCACAGTAACATGCTAATAAACGTCACATTTAAAACGTGAAGATACAGATGTTGAAACTCACCTGCAGTCTAGATCTCCTGAAAACAGCTTGAGTTCTGATCAAAGGATGAGATGACACTGGGACACTGGCACTCACTTATATATGTGTCTGTCCCTCACCACGCACGCACACACGTACACACACGTTCTATAACATTAATAATCCTGCAAAATTCCCCACTGCGGGACTAATCAAGGATAATCTTATGTTATCTTATCTTACTGAACAGCCTCTGACAGCTGAACTATAGCAAACGCACGGTTCTGAGAGTTTGAATTTGAACCAGGAAGAAAACATAATTTTTGAAGTTTCAGTTAAGGAATTTAGTTTGCATCGCACTTACGGGAAAGGAAGTCATTGGGATTTCCTGACTTAAACCTATTCGTGAATCTCTCATTAATCTGTGTCGCATAAATTACAAGCCAATAAGTTCAAATGAGAAGAGCTGTAACATTCTTGATACATTTGCTTCTAAAACCTGTGTAACACTATTTTGATTCACTTTGGGTCACTAAAATTGATTTCAAAGATCATTCCTGAGCATTGGAAAAAGTCCATTTAGTTGCAGCTGTTCTGGAGCTTTCATCTTTTTCACATGACTAATATTTGCAAATAGAGTTTTCCCAGTTTTCATGGAAATGTAGATGTTGACATTTAAATAATTTCTAAGCACTTAAAGGACTTCTCACCGTTGTTGGGTAAAAAGTTTCAAACAAAACACTCGCTGCTGCTCCACTCCTCTCACCGGAGCTCCGACAGCAGGTCGAAAGGCTGCAGCCGAGCTGGATCTGTCCGCTGTCGGCTGGTTGCTGCAGGAGTTCCCGCTGGAGTCTGGACTGAAGGAGTTTCGGGTGAACCTGAGTGATTTCATCTGATTCTGCCATGAAAGGACTTGGTGGCACCAATGACAAGCATTAATGATAACTATAAATAGCCCGTCTTCTCACTGATGGTCTTGTTTACTTTTGAAGGTCATATTGAAGCATCAGTATTGAATTGAGACACTTTCATTAACAGTCAGAGCTCCTTAACTTTAAAATAGGCAAACAAACCCCAACAAAGATCATGTGATATGATTGAAATCCTAAGAACAGCTTTTAAAAAGGACCTTGAGTTGTTTGGTCAACATAATATTATTTTTTGTCAAACCAGGAATTACTTAGGAACTGATAGGATTCACTCAGTTTAACAACGTTCTCCTGTTAAAATAGGACACCATCCCTCTGAGTTGAAATAAAACATACCCTGAAGACCTGGCATCGGTGTAACTTAATACCAGGAAATAAAATGTGAGGAAAGTACCATCATGTTTTAACCGGCTCTACTGGAATAAACATTGTTTTCGGATACACATATCGCACCTCTACCTGTTGACATGCTTGCCACAGATATTTGCATGAAAGCCTACACCTTTCTGATCACTATAAACTTGCTTTGTTTTGTTACTATGCGTATTTGATTTGAATAAGTTGACAACGACGAAAATACATTTTAACAAAAAAGAGACACTGATAAAACCATTACTATCAATAATGTTAAAAAAACTAAAACACAAATAATCAGATCAACACACACATCACCATTTACGGTAGTTTTTCAACTTTATTCATCTTGAAGGACATTTATTTGCCTGAGATGCTTGATATATTTTGATCAAAATGGTATGAATGTACTAGCTATACATACATATTTTTTTTAAATGATACATACTAAGAAATACATGTAATAATAAGCACAAATGACGATGCGGTGCATTCATCAAAGTCCAAGGGATCAATGTTCCATATTGAAAGCAATGAACATATCTGAACAGAAGGTAATGTGCTTTGGTCAGTCATGGTTATTCCACCACCAGGGGGCGACACAGCTATAACAGCTGGACAGCATCTGCAGTCAGAGCATGCCTGACAATATGATCTGTTGAGAGATAACTTTACAGGACAGAACTGTACAGTATATGAAAAAAACATCACTGAAGTTTGTTTGTCCACATTACACACAGCAAGACAAGAGCAGCCCAGTGCCAGAAAGGCTGAGACTGAGTTTTAAAAGAAAAACAGGAATATTTTACAACCACATGTGCAGTGAAATCTAGGATTTGTGCAAAAAAGTGATTGCACTGTGCACAAGCATATACTGTCTTCAATCTGGACACCGAGGTCATGTCCACGGTATTATTTTGGGGAATGATGACCTCAGGAGATCATATTCAACACATATTCAACAAACATGACCAAATACACATGGTGGGATGGTCGATGGAATACCAATTAAGTTGTTTTCGGGGGGGGGTTATTAATAGTAAAACTGTAAATACATACAATAATACGCAGTAAAGTCCTGATTTCAAATTCTTTCTTGAAGTAGAGAGTGAAAGAGTCATCATCAGAACAATGTCATTGGGTAAATTTAATTAAACAATTAAATATATTTAATATCTATTCAAGATGGATCTTTAAAGTTTTTTTTAACTGGTGTGGTAAGGACCCAGAAGCAGTACGACGGACACAGTGAATCTTTGAGGAAGGCTTTATTGCAGGCAGAGATCTCAACAGGGAAACAATCTCGGATCCGCTCAATTAGAGACACGCACTCGTGGTAACGCCAAGTCATCAGGCAAAACGGCAAACAGAGACCGGAGGGCGCTGAGGCTAATCTTGTGGTCGGGAACAGAAGGCTATGGCGGTTAACCGGGGCAGAGGCAAGGTGGGGAGGTCCAAATAGGCAGGGTCGATTTACCGGGGAAGAGGCAAGGCGTGGAAGTCCGAACAGGCAGGGTCGGCAAAGGGAAAGCATTCGGAGGGTCCATCCAAATTCTGCTGGACCAGCTCCCTGGTTCGTTGTAGCTATGCTTTTGATAAGCCGGGACCATATGCCGGGACCATATGATACTGGAGGAACTCCACTGTCTGGAGAAGAGGGGAACACATCAGGGGAACCACAACACAGAAGTGTATCTTGGCCGTACCACTTTTTCAGCAGCTTAACATGGTAGATTTGGGAGTTTTTTTCGTCTCCCCGGCTGACATACCTTGTAATTGATTGGACCGACCTTCTCTGCTACCTCGTAGGGTCCTTGCCAGGAGGCCAAAAACTGGCAGGTGGTGGGAATTAAGACCAGCACTTTGTCCCCTGGTTGGAACTCCCGAGGTTGGGCCCCTCTATTGTACACTCGCCTTTGTGCCTCTTGGGCTTGAGCCATATGCTCCCTCGCCATTGCCCACACGTCCTTCATATGAGCCTGCATCTTCTCCACATGTTCCATGAGGCTTCGATGGGGACTTGGTTGCTCCTCCCAGGCTTCTTTTGCGATGTCGAGGAGACCTCTGGGCTGTCTCCCATACAGCAGCTCAAAGGGGGAGAAGCCAGTGGACGCTTGAGGCACCTCCCTGATTAAGAACAAGACATAGGGCAGAAGCTGGTCCCAGTTACGACCATCTTTATCAACAACCTTCTTCAACATTGACTTCAAGGTCTTGTTAAACCGTTCAACAAACACATCAGTTTGTGGATGATAGACAGAGGTGTGAAGCTGCTTCACCTTGAAGAGCCGGCACAGGTCTTTCATTATCTTGGACATGAAGGGTGTGCCCTGGTCCGTCAGCATCTCCTTGGGGATTCCCACTATGCTGAACAAGTGAAGTAGCAATCGTTTCGGTGGTCATGTTCCTCAGTGGAATGACCTCAGAGTACCTTGTTGAAGAATCGAGAATCACCAGAATATACTGATGGCCCCTAGAGGATTTCACCAGGGGACCCACCAAGTCCATAGCAATGTGGGAAAATGGCACATCAATTATAGGGAGAGGTATGAGGGGACTCCTAAAATGGGGCTTGGGGCTCATCTTTTGGCATTTAATGCAGGTGCGACAATAGTCTTCTACTGCTCTTACTACGCCTGGCCAGCAGAATCGGATTGCATCTGCTGCCTTGTCTTCTCAACACCGAGGTGGATCCCCAGAACATGGCTGTGGGCTAGGTGCAAGACTGTTGAAATATATTGTTTTGGGACAACCAACAAGTCCCTCCTCTGGCCTTCGGTCTCTTTAGTATAGTACTCGGGGGAACCCTCCTTTCTTCCAGTGCCGCACACACACCACTTTAGTCACCTCCTGATGAGATGTATTGATGGGGGTGTGTTTTTTCTCTCGGCTCTTCAATTTTGACCCAGACTTGGTTCTTGGGGGACACCCCCGTTTTTCCTGGCGCAGCCGGTGATATTGTGTGCAATCCCGACCCACTAAGACTGGGACTGGGAGAGCTGGTACCACCCCCACTTTCAGCTGACAGCTGCCTTTAACTGTAGTGAGTGTGATGACGCCTGTAGGGTACTGTTTGGTGTCCCTGTGTACGCAGGAGACCGGCACCATCTCACCAGGCCTTGATTGTTCCAGAAGATGGGGTTGGACGAGGGACACAACACTGCCCGAGTCTACCAGCGCTTCTGCGTCTCTCCCATCTACTTTGACTGGTATCATATGGGCTGGCATGGTTTCCTCCACCCAGCAGGAGGCGAGCAAGTGACAGGGTCTTCCACCCGATGAGTCGGCTGTGGGCATCGGTTCATCATTCCCCAGACAGTCCCAGGATATGTGGCCTGGCCCTCCACATTGAAAGCACCGCCTTAGGTCCCCCGTTGAAGGAGGTCGCCTCCATCTTGGACCCTCCAGTTCAGGTGTCCTCCTAGTCCTTGGTACCTCTTCCCTAGATCTCCGGCTCACCTCAGGGATCGCTCGTGTTGATTTTAGCAGTTCGGCTGTAACCCTCTGGCCCTCCACCAGGCTAACCGGGTCATCTAGATTGGCTGGATTCTGCTGACTGGTCATTTTCTTGGCCTCTGTGAAGGTTAAATAGAAAAAGCTCCTAAAGTAAACTATTTTATGCCATTATTTTATAACTATTTTATAATCATCGTGTGCCAAACTATTTTATAATCACCGTGTAACTAAACTATTTTATAATTACCTTGTGTACAAATTATGCTAAAGCAGTTAGTTATGAAAAAGTACTTTTACATGTATTGCGCAATAGTGGGAGGTCCTTTGCACTCGACCAGGAAGCGGAGCAGAGCGAGGTCGCACATGCTGACCTTTGCACCCAGAAGCGGAAACCTCGCGGCTTGATGACTTACTGAGAGTGGGAGGACTTCGAAGGAGAATAAAAAGACGGCATGTGTCGACGTGACGGGGCTTCCGGTGCAGGCGGTCGGACAGATGGCGGAGCGCACAGCGCACGTGCGGAAGACTCTCTTGAGAAAATAGTTATTGTGTTTAATGTGTAATTGCTTTTGATCAAAGTAAATACTTTTTTACTTAAACTTCGAACCACTTTTCGGCTATATTTCATTGTCGGATTCCTCATTGGGCCTTGGAAGGAAAGAGTCCATTTTTCCTAAGAAAATGGTGACCGCTGACGTGATCTAATGGTGGGCCCAAGTAAAATAAGGTATGCAGATCCTTTTGAACAAAACTGCATAGGTACAAACAGGATAATTAGGTGAGAGTGTGTTGGCGATTCGTCTTCAGAGGCCCGATCCTGCGTCCCTGAGGATCCGTAAAACCTAAAAACTGGTAACTTTATGGTTCTGTGTCTTGACTGAAGTTAAATTTTAAGAGTGATAGCATAATTGTTTATTTGAATACAATAACTGTTGTATACATATGTGTGAAATCCAACGCGGTTGGTCGTTCTCCTAGGGACGGGGCGTTGCGGACACAGGCTTTAACATTTTTTGATGAATGTTAAATATCTGTGTGAAATAATTGTGTAACGTTGACTGTATGGGCTGGGAAAGAGAATAGTATAAGAGTAAGAAGAATAGAATTGTTTTCTGTAAAAGTGCCGAAATTTGATAAATTTGTTGATTGTGATAGATAAATAGACTCCTGGCCGCTGGACTGGCTCTGATTTTCGCCCCAAGATCCTTTAAGGACAAAGGATTGAGTATAGACAAATAAACAGCCCACTGATTGGAGAGGGGCTGTGACCTCTAGTGGTGAGAAAGTTATAAGTCCTGAATATTCAGAAACATAAAATAAAAACTAGTTAGAAATGAGACCTACATGTAGTAAAAATAAGTGCAACTAGAGATGATATATATACCAAGTCATATTATGACTTTAGAAATTGAAGAGATGAAAAGACAAGTATGATTTAACGTGAAATTGACAGTCACAGGATGTAAAACTTTGGTTGATCAGATTGAGCAGAGAACTGATAGGAGAAAAGAAGGGAAAGAAGGTTTAGCAGAGGCTAAGATGTGGTTGAATGAGGCGCGGAGACGCAAAACCGATATGGAAAGATAGAGAGACACACACACACACACACACACACACACACACACACACAAATAATTCCACTCAGTGAGAATTTTGTTCCATAAGATTGTTTTGTGATGTAACAGACACTAAACACAGACAGTTTGAATCAAGGAGTATTGCTTTACCAGTAAATGATAAAACATGTGCAAACCTCGTTTCTCCTCACCAAATTCACAAGTAGATCCCGAAGGAGCACCTCCCCAGGAGGCTCCTTTGACAGCCATGTGTAAATAGATGCTATAGGAGTACCAAGGGGGGGTGTCCAATAAAGCCCGGAATCAGATCTCTGCTGGGTTTGAATTCACCTTCTTCTGGTGGTCTACCATTAACAAAAATGTTGATTAGACATGATCCTAGCAGAAAGGGAGGTGTGTGCAAAATGTTTGGGTCTGCCTGTTGTACCTTCATCCCCAACTACACAGCTCCCGACGGCTCGATGACCAAAGCTCTAGCAGGACTGACGGTGCTGAATGACGAGCTGGCAGACAACTCAAGGATTGATGACCCCCTCACTGACTGGTTGAACAATATGAATGGCAAATGGCAAAATGCATTTTTGTCCATAATAACTACTTTGTTTTACAGCCTCCATGCTCATCCTCTGCAGCTGTTGTTGTATTCCTTGCATACGAGGTCTGTTATAGCGATTAATAGACACAGCACTCAGTAGGACCACTATCGAAGGGAGACAAATGATGATGATGATGATGATGATGATGATGATGATGATGATGATGAGCTGCGTGATGCAAATGTTTAGGTAGGGGGGGGACACATCTCAGCCAATGGGGGAATAAAAGGCACGGATGACAGGCATCTGCGGTTGAAACACCCATCAAAGCTCATTGTGATCTGGTTGTGTTTTCCAGGGTTTTAGATACTCACTATTTATAGTGAGTATCTAAGTTTAAATATAAAAAGCTCCTAAAGTGAACTGTTTTATGCAATTATTTTATAACTACTTTATAATCACCGTGTGCCTAAACTATTTTATAATTACCTTGTGTACAAATTATGCCAAAGCAGTTAGTTATGAAAAAGTACTGTTACATGTATTGCGCAATAGTGGGAGGTCCTTTGCACTCGATCAGGAAGCGGAGCAGAGCGAGGTCGCACATGCTGACCATTGCACCCAGAAGTGGAAACCTCGCGGCTTCATGACGTACTGAGAGTGGGAGGACTTCGAAGGAGGATAAAAATATGGCACGTGTCGACGTGATGGGGCTTCCGGAGCCCGCAAGACTCTCTTGAGAAAATAGTTATTGCGTTTAATGTGTAATTGCTTTTGAGCAAAGTAAATACTTTTTTACTTAAACTTCGAACCACTTTTCGGCTATATTTTATTGTTGGATTCTTCATGGGCCCTTGGAAGGAAAGAGTCCTACCTCATACGGTAGAGATCGTAGGTATTTGTCCATCATGATCCTCTCCAAGAGACTTAGCTTCTCTGGGTCGGATGTTGGGAAAGCTTTGGTTACCTGGCCGAGGTCATACATTTGTGCCCTGGCTGGCAATTCTGGCTTGAATCTCCAGTCATGGAACCTCTGGGCTCTTGGTCCTAAACTGTGGCTGTACCTTACCAGGATTTCCTTTTTTAAGACAGCGTATTCCTTGGCCTGGTCCGTAGGGAGGTTGAGGTAGGCTTGCTGTGCCGGACCGAGGAGCAAGGGGCCGATAAGATCTGCCCAGGTCTCGCCGGGCCAGCCCTCCCTCTTAGCTATGCGCTCGAAGGCCGTCAAGTAAGCTTCTATATCGTCGCTCCATGTCATTTTGGGAATAAACCGGCTTGGATTTGGCTGCCTGGTCCCTTCCCTTAGTGCTAGAAGGGCTGCCGCCATTCATGTTTGGACTTCTGCATGGATAAGGGCGTGCTACTGTCGTTGCTATTGTATCATTGCCCGGTGCAGGGTCTGCTGTTCAGCAGAAATACACACCAACTCTCGCAATAGATCCTCCATTGTTGGACTGCTACGCCACCACTAGGGTCCTTGTGCCCGCATTCTCCACCAGTGTAACAAGATTACACTGAGGACCCAGATATAAATGGCAGTGCAGCAGTCAGAGGCAGAGTCAGTCGCAGGGTTTTAATGGTATTTAATAAAACCACTTTAACAAACAAAAATACAACAGAAAATCAAGCTCATGGTGAGAGTTCTTTCACGAAACTAAAACTTCCGTAATCTAGCCAGGCCGCCAGCCGATTTACCGCCACCACTTTCTTCAGCCCCACGCACCCACGCTGCTCCTCTCGCAACATGTCTCTCCTCGGATGTCTTCCCTTCCTTTTGCTCCTTGCCTTGATGAGGAGATGAGGTCCAGGTGTGTCTCCTGCCACACCTGCTCTCACTCTCTTGGAGGAGTGGGTGGAGCCTTCTGGCTGGAAGGTATCCTCCAGCCACTACTCTACCCCTCAGCCCAAGACAAAAAAAAAAACCAAGACTGGCCTGTATTATAATGGTGTTTGGCTGCCTGCCATGCAGCGGCAGGGAAGAACACAGTTGGAGTAATCTGATTGCAAAGGGATGCAACAAGTTATGAAACAGTTTAATCTAATTGCAGACACACTTACACACAATTATACAACAGATTGCCCGATCACACTTTATATTAGCATAACTTGAGGTCATAGATACGTTAGATGCTGATGTAAGTGTGACAGGTGTGCTGAAAAATGTCAGTAACTCGGAAGATTGTGATGTTAAATTGATTGAAGTGTAATCTAGGATTTGTGTAAAAAAGTGATTGCACTGTGCACAAGCATATACTGTCTTCGATCTGCACACTGATGTCATGTCAAACAAATATGAACAAATAGACATATTGGGATGGCTGATAGAATACCAATTAAGTTGTTTTCTGGGGGGTGATTGGTTTAAACATCATTGTTTTTCCACAAGAACTAAATTGCTGGCAGCATGGAGTATTTTTTGAAAGAGCCTTTATACAATCACTCAGTCTAACAATAAAACAAAGAATGTCTGTCGGTCTGTCTGTATGTCTTTCACATGTCTTTAGACATGACCTACTTCTCATCTCACCTACTTCATACTTAACAGCATCTTGGGTGTATTTTTACCTTGTGACAAAAACTGTATTTCCCTAGTGTATGACATAATACTTTAATGACACCAATAGAATTACCACCAGCAAAATTCCTCTGCTAATTACGGTTATTTCATGCTTTACTTCATAACTACAGAGGTTATGTCAAAACAAACAACGAATAGCCAAACTCCATTAAGTTTCACTGTGAGTAACCCTGACATGGGCATCTATTTCAGGGTTGGATTTAGAGATTTGAGGGCCTCAAATTAATTTACTTTTCATCCTTTCTCTAGCTGGGAATGTTGGTATCGGCAGTGGTAGAAGAAGTACTCAAAACTTTCTTTCTTTTGTAAAACTCATAAGTATTAATAGTAAAACTATAAATACCATGCAGTAAAAGTCCTGCGTTGAAATTCTTTCTTCAAGTAAAGAGTGAAAGAGAGTCATCATCAGCACAATGTCATTGAGTACATTTAATGAAACAATTAAATATATTATATATTAATTAGAGATGGATCTTTCAAATTTAATCTAATGCTGGATATTTCAATGAAGTATAACGAACATATTTTAATTGTCATATTTTGTGAGTCAAATCTGAATCATCAGAGTGACCAGTAACGTTTCTGTCAGGTAAATAGTACGACAATATTTTCCTCCAAAGTAGAAGGACACAGTAAATATTAGGTAAAACAGCTGAGTTGCTTATTTTTTAAGTGCTTTGGGAGCCTTTTGTAAGTTATCATCAAGCTTTTATGGACTTTGTAACTAAACTCGCTCATTGAGGACATAGGGTAGTCAAAATAACAGTGGACTCTGATCTAACTTGTACAGTGACAATAAATATGTTCAACATGTTTGCTGTTGTATGTTTGAGGTTGCATGTACTGTAGCGTCACACACATTAATGAGCAGTCAGCTGTCTACAATACTGCTACCAGTGACTTTTTATCTCATGTTAATTTAATTTAATTTAGTCCCTAGTGTGGGGAAAAAACAGGAAAGAGGAAACACAAATAAGCATGAGACATTGATTATATATTTTGTGTTACAGACGACCAGATTCTGCCTTTCTAAATTATTTGCCTAAAATATTTGTCTTTGTTGTTTCTTCGTCATTAAATGCAACCAAACAATATATTTTTTCAATTGTAATTTTTTTAATTATTTTTTTATAATAGCACATAAATCAAAATAGTATATAATAGCATATTACATGTACAAGAGTATGTTGAGTGCCACATCATTTAATATAGCTTAGACAAAACATTTCTCAAACCATTAAAGATGCAGAAATAAAAATCACAGTTATTTGTACAATATCTTGTACAGTTAGCATTTCCCAACATACATTTGATATTCAACACAATACATCTCTGCTTCCTTTCCTTCAATGTTGCCGATGTGCAAAATGCTTCTAATTAAAGCTCCTTCATCTGATGCATAAAAGTATCATCCATAAAGTACACGTTGAGTAGATCTTGTATATTTAGCTGAATCACACAGTCATAAACAGAGTTGATTTTTAACCGTCACCAATAATTCTGTTATTTTTGTTTTGTTAATAAACCGTTAGAACTAAGACAAAATAATTTCTTAGTAGAAAGACAGGTAGATCTCTCCCATAATGAATATTAATCAACATTGGATTTTTAATTACTGTTCATTAGACATTGGTACTGTTGCTTTGATCCATGACGACTCCCCAGTGAGCTCCCACTGAAGTAATCCCTGCACCATTGAATCGGCCACTCAGCAGTTTGAGCTCTGCGTCCGGGTGGTTTGGGTAGAAGTTAAAGGAGGTCTGTAAGAGAGCATCAAAAGTTAACACATGACCATGAGTATTAGTAGTGATAATTGTAACAAACATAAAGGACAGAAGGTAATTACATATACTGGTTGGCCGGCAACAAGAGAGCGCCCTCTGGAGGTCACAAACCGTATCTGATAGACATAGTTGCCTTGGTAGTATTTGCCAGAGACCTGAAATATGACAGCAAGATCACATTAACCCAGTTGGTACATGTGGTTAGGTATCGATGAGTAAACAAATGATAGATATTCTATATAATTATGAATGGATATAGTTTATATCCAATATATGTTAAATGCTAATTCTACTAATATTCCTTGGACCAGTATAATACAATTAATTTGTATGAGAATAAATACATTTTAATATCAATAAATATCAATTGATATTGCTATACATTGTCTTATCAAAATAATTCAAGTACAAGGAAAAAGTTCAAACTAAACTAATATTTAAGTATCAGTGACTCTCTGACCTGAACAAAGGTCTCATCGTCAAAGAGCTCCAGCTCTAGTGCAGAACCTATTATGCGACCAGCTATTTTAGCCCAAATGGCACCGTAGCGCACCTGGATACTGCAGGGACAGACACCAGAGAGAGGGAACACACTGATTATATACACAAGAGGACATGATCAGATATAAAACATTATGCACAGTCATAATGTAGCTGGATATGGCAATGAATCCTGCAGGAACAGGTAGACAATAGAGCAAATATATAAAGAGCAGATTATTAGGTCAAAGGAGGCTGGACCTGATGGTTCACTTTCTGAAAGAGCAAGACCCTCTCCAGGACTAAATTGGTACAACTCATTTAATTATAGAAATTTAAAGTGCATAAATGATTCAAAATGGTGTGTCATTAACTTGTTATTTAATCAATTATTTTATATATATATATAAGGATATATACATATATATACATATATACGTACCCAAATTGCACATTAGATAATATAGGGACCACAGAATAGTTTGTTAATCAAATTCTCCAGCTACTGTTATTTTGAACCAAGAGCTACTACCTGAACAGTTATTACCACTGTCAGTGACAGGCTCAGTGCAGCTGAAAACTGAAATAAGATATAAAGCTAATGGAAAAAGAGAAAATAAAGGACACATGCCTGCTCTTAGGAATAATCAGACCACCCCTAAACTAAAACAGAAAATACACAACACTCCCCCCTTTTTTGACCCCTTCACCCCCTTAATAATTTCTGTTCAGTCCTTAACACATCTGGACAAGAGGGAGAACAGACTCACCCAGTGATGTAAGCGTTGTTATTCTCCCAGACTCTGATCGCTGTGATCCTTCCGTCTCCTCCTTTAGTGGAGAAGGAAGTGCCACTACCACCTCCAACAGCAGGAGAGTAGGAGTAGTTTGTCATGGGAGCTGGAGAAGTAAAACAAAGATCTTATTATAGAAGCTACATAGATGTTTGTGTAAAAAGTATGAAATTGCCATAAAAAGACTTCAGATGGTTTGAAACCTTACCAGCCAGGCAGCTGACGCCGAGCACAGCGAAGAACAGGAAGGAAAACATTCTGGTGTGTGAAGGCGTCTGGAGACAACACTGGAACCAGAAACCAATTCATCATCATCATATAATATTACTAATTCTTTAGACATGAAAACAATCTGTCATTTGTTTGTTAATAATCATAAAATCATTAGAATTTAAATGATCAGGGCCCGTTGCCACAGTAACGTGCTAATAAACGTTACATTTAAAACGTGAAGATACAGATGTTGAAACTCACCTGCAGTCTAGATCTCCTGAAAACAACTTGAGTTCTGATCAAAGGATGAGATGACACTGGGACACTGGCACTCACTTATATATGTGTCTGTCCCTCACCACGCACGCACACACGTACACACACGTTCTATAACATTCCTAATCCTGCAAAATTCCCGACTGTGGGACTAATCGAGGATAATCTTATCTTATCTTACTGAACAGCCTCTGACAGCTGAACAATAGGAAACGCACGGTTCTGAGAGTTTGAATTTGAACCAGGAAGAGAAAATCATTCATGAAGTTTCAGTTAAGGAATTTAATTTGTATCGCACTTACGGGAAAGGAAGTCATTTTTTACTTAAACCTATTTGTGAATCTCTCATTAATCTGTGTCGCATAAATTACTCGCCAATAAGTTCAAATGAGAAGAGCTGTGATATTCTTGATACATTTGCTTCTAAAACCTGTGTAACACTATTTTGATTCAGTTTGGGTCACTAAAATGGATTTCAAAGATCATTCCTGAGCGTTGGAAAAGGTCAATTTAGTAGCAGCTGTTCTGGAGCTTTCAATCTTTTCACATGAGTTATATTTAGAGATAGAGTTTGCCCAGTTGTCATGGAAATGTAGATGTTGAAATTTAAATAATTTCCAAGCACTTAAAGTACTTCTCACCCTTGTTGGGTTAAAAGTTTCAAATAAAAGACTCACAAAAAAGTGCTTTAAAGCAAATCCCTTGTTGGAAACAAAGCAGTAGTGTGTCTGAGAACCAGATTCACATTAGATGACCTTTCAGTTTTCTGCAGCAGGGTCTGACAGTCTGCTCTTCCCAGTCCTGGTTCTCCCGTGCCTCCCTTCCCTCCAGTGGGCCCAGCAATACAGACACCAGCACGGTGTTGACTCCCAGCAGAGCAGCAAGATGAAGTTACAAGCAATGAACATATCTGAACAGAAGGTAACATCAACGTATTTGTATTACGATGATAAAAAACAAAGACTGGCCTGGATCATCATGGTGTTTGGCTGGCTGCCATGCAGCGGCAGGGAAGACCACATATGGAGTAATCTGATTACAAAGGATTGCAACAAGTTAAGAAACACTATAATCTAATTGCAAACACACAATTATACAACAGATTGTCCGATCATACTTTATATAAGCATAACTTGAGGTCATAGATACATTAGATGCTCATCTAAGTGTGACAGGTGCGCTGAAACATGTCAGTAACTCGTCAGATTGTGACATTAAATTTAACCCTTAGATTGTATTTGAAAAGAAACCAACCCTGCTTAAAGTTGTGTTTCACACCAGGAAATGTTTTCCTTCTGACATATCGAAACATCTAGTAAGAGTCTTTTGTTGTGAAACAGGAAGGATGGGTCTAAAAAACTGTTGAGGAACAAGAGGAATGAGATTCTGTTACTCACAACAACACTTTGATTGAGTGGAAATGGTGCATGATGAATGTTTGAAATTTGGAAAGGACTCAAGGAAAAAAAAAAAAATGTATCGATAGACCTTAAAAACAAAAGTGACATGAAACATTACTTTTTGTCTTGGTTTTTATTTTTATTTATTGGAATGTTCTATCTGCAACGTTTCACATCAACAGCCTCTAATTGCTAGATATAATGTCCCATTTCTATCTCCTTTTCATGATTTCAGAATTGTATCTGGTGTAATCAATGTGGGTTTGAAGCTTTAACCATAAATTATTTTGTCAGTATTTCAGAGAAAGAACCAATTTACCAAATATTCTCTTCACTCTGTGTAGATAGATATTACAATGTGAATTGAGGAATATTTTACAACCACATGTTCAGTGTAATCTAGGATTTGTGTAAAAAAGTGATTGCACTGTACACAAGCATATACTGTCTTCAATCTGGACACCGAGGTCATGTCCCCGGTTTTATTTTGGGGAATGATGACCTGAGGAGATCATATTCAACAAATATGAACAAATACACATGTTGGGATGACTGATGGAATACCAATTAAGTTGTTTTCTGGGGGGTGATTTGTTTAAACATCATTGTTTCTCAACAGGAACTAAATTGCTGGCAGCATGGAGTGTTTTTTGAAATAGCCTTTATACAATCACTCACTCTGTAAATAAAACAAAGAATGTCTGTCGGTCTGTCTGTATGTCTTTCACATGTCTTGTGAAATGAATATGATGGTGCACTGAAACATATCAGTAACTCGGCAGATTGGGACGTTAAATTGATATCCTTCGATGTCTTTTAAAAGATACCAACCCTGCTTAAAGTCATGTTTCACACCAGAAAATGTTTTCTTGCTGTTATTTTGAAACATCCAGCAGACTTTTGTTATAAAGCAGGAAGGGCGGGTTTGACATTTTCCTCAAGTTTTTGAGGAACGAGAGAAATGAGAGTCCATTACTCACAACAACACTTTGGTTGAGTGGAGATGGCGCATGTTGAGCGTTTGGAATTTGAAAATGACTCATAGAAAAACAATGAAATGGCTCAGTAAGCTTTTATAAACAGACTTTATATGATATACTAGTTTTTGTTCCCGTTTTTAGTTTTGAATTATTTGAATTTTCTATCTGCAACGTTGTACATTAACTGCCTCAAATACTGTATCCGTCTTTCACTCTGAAGTAAATCAAGAAGTATGCTAAGCTACTCTCTCTCTTCTCGTCTTGTCTCCTCTCGTCTTGTATTGTGTCTTCTCCTCTCCTCTAGGTGTGTGGTATGTTGGTGTGGATTCTGGTAGGGGGCACGGAGTATTTTCATCTGTCTGCTCTCTGCTGGGTGATGTTTGTTGACATCTTGTGCTGGGTTCTGACCGTTTGCCTGTTTATAATTTACCTCACTGGAGCCCACAACAGGATAACATGGGTCCCCTGGACGACACTGGTAACTCTCTCTCTCACCCACACACACACACACACACACACACACACACACACACTCTGCTTTGCTTCTGTGTTTTACCAGAATGGTCTGACTGCCTTGACTATTATATACTATTTAACTGTTTTACTGTTTGTGTCTTTCTTTCCTCTAGTCGCTGTGTTTGAACTGCAGTGCTGCAGCTCTGTATCTGGTGACAGCAGTAGTTGATACGCTCTCAGTCAACCAGTCCACCAGGGGGCGACACAACTACAACTGCTGGGCAGCATCTGCAGTAAGAGCACGCCTAACAATATGATCTGTTGAGAGAAAAGTTCAAAGTTGTTGTTATTGTTTGCATACATATATACATATATATGTATATATATATATGTATATATATATACATATATATATATATATATATATACATACATATACATATACATATATATATACATATATATATATGCATATGTATATGTATATGTATATATATATACATATACATATGCATATATATATATACGTATATATATATATATATGTGTCTTTCTGTCCTCTAGTCTAGACTAGAGGACAGAAAGAAACAAACAGTAAAACAGTTAAATAGTATATAATAGTCAAAACAGTCAGACCATTCTGGTAAATGGTCTGACTGTATATATATACATATATATATATATGTATATATATATATATACAAACATCATTACATTTGACATCATCAATTTACATTTGACAAAGTCAGTTACTAAAGAGAGGTGAATGTCCTCATCTTCATTCTGCCATCGTAACAAATGTGTACCACTTGGTTAATAGCAAAAGACTACTGTAGTGTCAGGCTCCATTTTGTTAGTTCTGACTAAAGGCTTTCCAACACGGAACAATTAAAAGCTTGTCGGTTGTTTTAGAGGCTCCACTGTAAAGACATCAGCTGAGTGTCATGTCGACACACACATTTCACTTGGAATTAGAATGAGTGTATAATGAGGGATTATTTCAGTTGAGAGTGAATTTTGCTTTTAAGATATAAAAAGTCACCTCTATTCCTCATTGACTCTTTCCACTTTCTTTTCACCACCTTTCATGGGTTTCAGTTCTTTGCCTTTCTGACTACACTGTTCTACGCAGGAAGCAGTTACCTGAGCTACTGGGCCTGGAAAACCCCAGAAGAAGGAAACTAGTCTCATTACTTGCTGTTTGAGGGCAACAATGTTCAGACATAATCTGAGGAACATGTCTGATGGAGATCTAACTTCAGAAACTGTAATGGAATACCTTTGTTGTACGTCATGTATTTAGCAGGAAGACGTAGAGGGGGACACTTTTGCTCTCAACAGTAAAGTTGAGCTTATTGAGGACAGAAGTCAGTAAAAAAACAGTGGAATCGGATCTAAATTGTACATTTAAAATAAATATGTTCAGCATGTTTTTTCTTCTTCGTCAGCACATACATCAGGTTTTCTTGTATTTTGTTGTTTTATTTGTTTCCGACATGAAATACAAAAGAACATAATTGAATATAGCTTGGACAAAACATTTCTCTAACCATTAAAAACACATAGTTATAAAAATAAAAAAGAATAAGACATTAAGTATATACTTTGTGTTACAGACGACCAGATTCTGCCTTTTCTAAATTATTTGCTGAAATATTTTTCTTAGTTTTTTCTTCGTCAATACATGTCAATACAACCAAACAACACATTTTGGGTCGGTCACAATAGTATATAACAGTATCTTACATGAAATAAAAGAGTATGCAACTAATGTTTTGTCAAAGCTATATTAAATGATGTGGCACGCTATACGTGTCACATCTTAATATAGCTTGGATAAAACATTTTCGAACCATTAAAAACACAAAAATAAAAATCACAGTTATTTGTACAATATCTTGTACAGTTAGCATTTCTCAACATACATTTGATATTCAACACAATACATCTCTGCTTTGTTTCCTTCAATGTTGCCGATGTGCAAAATGCTTCTAATTAAAGCTCCTTCATCTGATGCATAAAAATATCATCCATAAAATACATGTTAAGTAGATCTTGTGTGTTTAGCTAAATCACACAGTCATAAACAGAGTTGATCTTTCACAGTCACCAGTAATTCTGTTATTTTTGTTTTGTTAATAAACCATTAGAACTAAAGAATAAATAATTCCTTAATAGAAAGATAGGTTGATCCCTCCCATAATGAATATTAATCAGCATTGGATTATTAATTGCTGTTCATTAGACATAGGTAGTGTTGCTTTGATCCATAACGATTCCCCAGTGAGCTCCCACTGAAGTAATCCCTGCACTATTGAAGCGTCCACTCAGCAGTTTGAGCTCTGCATCCGGGTGGTTTGGGTAGAAGTTAAAGGAGGTCTGTAAGAAAGCATCAAAAGTTAACACATGACCATGAGTATTAGTATTGATAATTGTAACAAACAGAAAAGATAGAAGGTAATTACATATTGTGGCTGGCCGGCGACCAGGGAGCGCCCTCTGGAGGTCACAAACCGTATCTGATAGACATAGTTGCTGTGGTATTTGCCAGAGACCTGAAACATGACAGCAAGATCACATTAACACAGTTGGTTCATGTGGTTAGATATCGATGAGTAAACAAATGATAGACATTCTACATAATCATGAATGGATATAGTGTAATATAAATATTATAAAATATATCAAATATATAATAAATGCTAATACTAGTAATATTCCTTGGACCAGTATAATAAAAACATGTCTATGAGAATAATGAAATTTAAATATCTATAAATATCAATTGATATTGCAATACATTGTCTTATCAAAATAATTCAAGTACAGGGAAAAAGTTCAAACTAAACTAATATTTAAGTATCAGTGACCTCTGACCTGAACAAAGGTCTCATCATCAAAGAGCTCCAGTTCTAGTGCAGAACCTAGTATGCGACCAGCTATTTTAGCCCAAATGGCACCGTAGCGCACCTGGATACTGCAGGGACAGACACCAGAGAGAGGGAACACACTGATTATATACACAAGAGGACATGATCAGATAGAAAACATTATGCACACTCATAATGTAGCTGGATATGACAATGAATCGTGCAGGAACAAGTAGACAATAGAGCAAATATATAAAGAGGAGATTATTAGGTCAAAGGAGGCTGAACCTTATGGTTCACTTTCTGAAAGAGCAAGACCTTCTCCAGCTTTTTAAATAACTTTCCTATAGACCCTCCCTTTGACTTAGAAGAGAGAACTGAAACACCCTTAAAACTAACAATAATAATAATACAACTGTCACGTTCTCCCAAAGAAGGGAGCAGGATTAGGACCCAAATGCCCTCAAGGGACGACGGACCCGAGGAGTGGTGCAAAATGTGATTTATTTCATAGAATCTTCAAGAACACAGGAACAGAAACGACGGGGAAAACAGTCAAAGAAAACAGACGAACGGACCAGGAGGGACAAGACCAACAGGGTTTAAATACAAAGGGGAGGTGCAGGTGATTAGACACGGGAGGATTCAATTTAGAACTGCAGACAATCACGAAGACAGGAAGTGAAGTGACACGAGGAAACACGAGACAGGGAACCTTTCAAAATAAAACAGGAAACCCAGACTTAACAAAACCCGACACCGTGACAACAACAGGACTAAATTGGTACAACTCATTTAATTATTGAAATCTAAAGTGCATAAATGATTCAAAATAGTGTGTCATGAACTTTTCATAATAAACCCCAAATTGAACATTAGATAATATAGGGAACATAGAATAGTTTGTTAATGCTCCATCTACTGTTCTTTTGAACCAAGAGCTACTACCTGAACAGTTATTACCACTGTCAGTGACAGGCTCAGTGCAGCTCAATGTCAAAACTTAAATAAGATATAAAGCTAATTGAAAAAAAGAAAATAAAGGACACATGCCTGCTCTTAGAAATAATCAGACCACACTTAAACTAAAACAGAAAATACACAACACTCCCCCTTTTTTTGACCCCTTCACCCCTTAATCATTTCTGTCCAGTCCTTAACACATCTGGACAATAGGGAGGACAGACTCACCCAGTGATGTAAGCGTTGTTATTCTCCCAGACTCTGATCGCTGTGATCCTTCCGTCTCCTACTTTAGATGGGAAGGAAGTGCCACTACCACCTCCAACATCAGGAGAGTAGGAGTAGTTCGTCATGGGAGCTGGAGAAGTAAAACAAAGATAATAAGTGATGGATCTTTTACTAAACTTGACTTAACTATTAATATACAAATATCTTATTATAGAAGCTACATAGATGTTTGTGTAAAAAGTATGAAATTGCCATAAAAAGACTTAAGATGGTTTGAAACCTTACCAGCCAGGCAGCTGACGCCGAGCACAGTGAAGAACAGGAAGGAAAACATTCTGGTGTGTGAAGGCGTCTGGAGACAACACTGGCACCAGAAACCAATTCATCATCATCATCATCATATAATATTAATACTTCTTTAGACATGAAAAGAATCAGTAATTTGTTTGTTAATAATCATAAAATCATTAGAATTTAAATGATCAGGGCCCGTTGCCACAGTAACATGCTAATAAACGTCACATTTAAAACGTAAAAGATAAATATGTAGAAACTCACCTGCAGTCTAGATCTCCTGAAAACAGCTTGAGTTCTGATCAAAGGATGAGCTGACACTGGGACACTGGCACACACGTATATATGTGTCTGTCCCTCACTTTGCACGCACGCACACACACACACACACACACACACACACACACACACACACACACACTGACACACACACACACCCTAACATTCCTACTGAACAGCCTATGACAGCTGAACAATAGGAAACGCACGGACCTGAGAGTTTTAATTGGAACCAGGAAGAGAAAATTATTTTTGAAGTTTCAGTTCAGGAATTTAGTTTGCATCGCACTTACGGGAAAGAAAGTCATTGGAATTTACTGACTAAACCAGTTTGTGAATCTCTTCTTAATCTGTGCCGCATATTTTACGAGCAAATAAGTAGTTGGTAAAGCAATCTCAGCTCAAGGTCCATTTAGTAGCAGCTGTTCTGGAGCTTTCATTCAGTCACATAATCTGTATTTTCAGAAAGAGTTTGCTCAGTTCTCATGATGTCTAAGCACTTAAAGGACTTCTCACCCTTGTTGTGTAAAAGAGAGTTACAAAAATAACATCTGAAAGAAAATCCCTTGTTGGAAACAGCATGGACAAAAAGCCCTCGAAGCTACTGTGATGAACTTTAATTTTGTGTTGATTTTGGACAAAGCAGGAGTGTTTTCCAGCACCAGATTCACTTTGGAAAAGCCCTTATTTTACTGCAGCAGGGTCTGACAGTCTGCCCCGCGCAGTCCTGCTTCTGGTTCTCCTGGGCTTCTCTTCGCTCCAGAGGGCCCAGCAATGCAGCCTGGGCCCTCCAGCATCGTGGTGCTCGGTGTTTGCTCCCAGCGAGGAGAACTTCTGCTGCTGTCCGGAGGAAGAGCCGCTGCTGCTCCGCTCCTCTCACCGGAGCTCCGACTGCAGGTCAAAAGGCTGCTGCCGAGCTGGATCTGTCCGCTGTCGGCTGGTTGCTGCAGGAGTTCCCGCTGGAGTCTGGACTGAAGGAGTTTCGGGTGAACCTGAGTGATTTCATCTGATTCTGCCGTAAAAGGACTTGGTGGCACCAATGACAAGCATTAATGATAACTATAAATAGCCCATCTTCTCGCTGATGGTCTTGTTTACTTTTGAAGGTCATATTGAAGCATCAGTATTCAATTGAGACACTTTTGTTAACAGTCAGAGTTCCTTAACTTTAAAGTAGGCAAACAAACCCCAACAAAGATCATGTGATATGATTGAAATCCTAAGAACAGCTTTTAAAAAGGACCTTGAGTTGTTTGGTCAACATAATATATTTTTTTGTCAAACCAGGAATTAATTAGCAACTGATAGGATTCACTCAGTTTAACAACGTTCTCCTGTTAAAATAGGACACCATCCCCCTGAGTTGAAATAAAACATGCCCTGAAGACCTGGCATCGGTGTAACTTAATACCAGGAAATGGCATGTGAGGAAAGTACCATCATGTTTTAACCGGCTCTACTGGAATAAACATTGTTTTCGGATACACATATCGCACCTCTCCCTGTTGACATGCTTGCCACAGGTATTTGCATGAAAGCCTACACCTTTCTGATCACTATGAACTTGCTTCGTTTTGTTACTATGCGTATTTGATTTGAATAAGTTGAAAACGCCGAAAATACATTTTAACAAAAAAGAGACACTGATAATACTACTATTACTACCAATAATATAAAAAAACTAAACCACAAATAATCAGATCAACACACACATCACCATTCACGGTAGTTTTTCAACTTTATTCATCTTGAAGGAAATTTATTTGCCTGAGATGCTTGATATATTTTGATCAAAATGGTATGAATGTACTAGTTATACATACATATTTTTTTAAATGATACATACTAATAAATACATGTAATAATAAGCACAAATGACGGTGCGGTGTATTCATGCAAGTCCAAGGGATCAATGTTCAATATTACAAGCAATGAACATATCTGAACAGAAGGTAATGTGCTTTAGTCAGTCATGGTTATTCCACCACCAGGGGGCGACACAGCTATAACAGCTGGACAGCGTCTGCAGTCAGAGCATGCCTGACAATATGATCTGTTGAGAGATAGAACTGAACTGTACAGTATATGAACAAAACCTCACTGAAGATTTCTGTCCACATTACACACAGCAAGACAAGAGCAGCCCAGTGCCAGAAAGGCTGAGACTGAGTTTTAAAAGAAAAACAGGAATATTTTATAACCACATGTGCAGTGAAATCCAGGATTTGTGCAAAAAAGTGATTGCACTTTTCACAAGCATATACTGTCTTCAATCTGGACACCGAGGTCATGTTCACGGTATTATTTTGGGGAATGATGACCTCAGGAGATCATATTCAACAAATATGAACAAATACACATGGAGGGATAGTCGATGAAATACCAATTAAGTTGTTTTCGGGGGGGGGGGGGGGTTTAAACATCATTGTTTCTCCAGAAGAACTAAATTACTGGCAGCATGGAGTGTTTTTTGAAATAGCCTTTATACAATCACTCACTCTAACTATAAAACAAGGAATTTCTGTCTGTCTGTCCGTATGTCTTTTACCTCATGACTAACACTGTATTTCCCCAGTGCTTGACCTAATACTTTAATGACACACATAGAATTACCACCAGCAAAATTCCTCTGCTAATTACAATTATTTCATGCTTTACTTCATAATTATCAAATTATGTCAGAACAAACAACTAATAGCCTACCTCCATTAAGTTTCACCGTGACATGTATTTCAGGGGTGGATTTAGAGATTTGAGGGCCCCAGACAAATTTACTTTTCACCCTTTCTCTAATTGGGAATATTGGTATTGGCAGTGATAGAAGAAGGGCCCGTTGCCACAGTAACATGCTAATAAACGTCACATTTAAAACATGAAGATACAGATGTTGAAACTCACCTGCAATCTAGATCTCCTGAAAACAGCTTGAGTTCCGATGAGATGACACTGGCATTCACTTATATATGTGTCCTTCCCTCACTTTGCACACACAAACACACACCCCCTAACATTCCTACTGAACAGCCTCTAACAGCTGAACTATAGCAAACGAACGGTTCTGAGAGTTTGAATTTGAACCAGGAAGAAAACATAATTTTTTGAAGTTTCAGTTCAGGAATTTAGTTTGCATCGCACTTACAGGAAAGGAAGTCATTGTGATTTTCTGACTTAAACCTATTCGTGAATCTCTTATTAATCTGTGTCGCATAAATTACAAGCCAATAAGTTCAAATGAGAAGAGCTGTAACATTCTTGATACATTAGCTTCTAAAACCTGTGTAACACTATTTTGATTCAGTTTGGGTCACTAAAATGGATTTCAAAGATCATTCCTGAGCATTGGAAAAGGTCCATTTAGTTGCAGCTGTTCTGGAGCTTTCATCTTTTTCACATGACTAATATTTGCAAATAGAGTTTTCCCAGTTGTCATGGAAATGTAGATGTTGAAATTTAAATAATTTCTAAGCACTTAAAGGACTTCTCACCCATGTTGGGTCAAAAGTTTAAAAGTAAAAGACTGACAAAAAAAGTGCTTTAAAGCAAATCCCTTGTTGGAAAGAAAGCAGTAGTGTGTCTGTGAACCAGATTCACATTAGATGACCTTTCAGTTTTCTGCAGCAGGGTCTGACAGTCTGCCCTACCCAGTCCTGGTTCTCCCGTGCCTCCTTTCCCTCCAGTGGGCGCAATAATACAAACACCAGCACGGTGTTGACTCCCAGCAGAGCAGCAAGACAAAGTTACAAGCAATGAACATATCTGAACAGAAGGTAACATCAACGTATTTGTATTACCACTTTTTCAGCAGCTTAACATGGTAGATTTGGGAGGTTTTTCATCGCCCCGGCTGACATACCTTGTAATTGATTGGACCGGCCTTCTCTGCTACCTCGTAGGGTCCTTGCCAGGAGGCCAAAAACTGGCAGGTGGTGGGAATTAAGACCAGCACTTTGTCCCCTGGTTGGAACTCCCGAGGTTGGGCCCCTCTATTGTACACTCGGCTTTGTGCCTCTTGGGCTTGAGCCATGTGCTCCCTCATCATTGCTCACACGTCCTTCATATGAGCCTGCATCTATGTTCCACGAGGCTCCGATGGGGACTTGGTTGCTCCTCCCAGGCTTCTTTTGCGATGTCGAGGAGACCTCTGGGCTGTCTCCCATACAGCAGCTCAAAGGGGGAGAAGCCAGTGGACGCTTGAGGCACCTCCCTGATTAAGAACAAGACATAGGGCAGAAGCTGGTCCCAGTTACGACCATCTTTATCAACAACCTTCTTCAACATTGACTTCAAGGTCTTGTTAAACCGTTCAACTAACCCATCAGTTTGTGGATGATAGACAGAGGTGTGAAGCTGCTTCACCTTGAAGAGCCGGCAGAGGTCTTTCATTATCTTGGACATGAAGGGTGTGCCCTGGTCCGTCAGCATCTCCTTGGGGATTCCCACTCTGCTGAACAAGTGAAGTAGCAATCGTTTTGGTGGTCATGTTCCTCAGTGGAATAGCCTCAGGGTACCTTGTTGAATAATCGAGAATCACCAGAATATACTGATGGCCACTGGTGGATTTCACCAGGGGACCCACCAAGTCCATAGCAATGTGTGAAAATGGCACATCAATTATAGGGAGAGGTATGAGGGGACTCCTAAAACGGGACTTGGGGCTCATCTTTTGGCATTTAATCCAGGTGCGACAATAGTCTTCTACTGCTCTTACCACGCCTGGCCAGCAGAATCGGATTGCAATCCGCTGCCTTGTCTTGTCCAACAAGTCCCTCCTCTGGGCTTCGGTCTCTTTAGTATAGTACTCGGGGGGACCTCTCCTTTCTTCCAGTGCCGCACACACACCTTTAGGCACCTCCTGATGAGATGTACTGGTGGGGGTGCGTTTTTTCTCTCGGCTCTTCAATTTTGACACAGACTTGGTTCTTGGGGGACACCCCCGTTTTTTTTTCGTTTTGCAGCCGGTGATATAGTGGGCAATCCCGACCCACTAAGACTGGGACCGGGAGAGATGGAACCACCCCCACTTTCAGCTGACAGCTGCCTTTAACTGTAGTGAGTGTGATGACGCCTGTAGGGTACTGTTTGGTGTCCCCGTGTACGCAGGAGACTGGCACCACCTCACCAGGCCTTGATGGTTCCAGAAGATGGGGTTGGACGAGGGACACAACACTGCCCGAGTCTACCAGTGCTTCTGCGTCTCTCCCATCTACTTTGACTGGTATCATATGGGCTGGCATGGTTTCCTCCACCCAGCAGGAGGCGAGCAAGTGACAGGGTCTTCCACCCGATGAGTCGGCTGTGGGCATCGGTTCATCATTCCCCAGACAGTCCCAGGATATGTGGCCTGGCCCTCCACATTGAAAGCACCGCCTTAGGTCCCCTGTTGAAGGAGGTCGCCTTCATCTTGGACCCTCCAGTTCAGGTGTCCTCCTAGTCCTTGGTACCTCTTCCCTAGATCTCTGGCTCACCTCAAGGACTGCTCGTGTTGATTTCAGCAGATCGGCTGTAACCCTCTGGCCCTCCACCAGGCTAACCGGATCATATAGATTGGCTGGATTCTGCTGACTGGTCATTTTCTTGGCCTCTGTGAAGGTTAAATAGAAAAAGCTCCGAAAGTAAACTATTTTATGTCATTATTTTATGAATATTTTATAATCACCGTGTAACTAAACTATTTGATAATTACCTTGTGTACAAATTATGCCAAAGCAGCTGGTTATGAAAAAGTACTGTTAGATGTATTGCGCAATAGTGGGAGGTCCTTTGCACTCGACCAGGAAGCGGAGCAGAGCGAGGTCGCAAACGCTGACCTTTGCACCCGGAAGTGGAAACCTTGCGGCTTGATGACTTACTGAGAGTGGGAGGACTTCGAAGGAGAATAAAAAGACGACATGTGTCGACGTGACGGGGCTTTCGGTGCAGGCTTTCGGTGCAGGCGGTCGGACAGACGGCGGAGCACACGCGGACACAGCGCACGTGCGGAAGACTCTCTTGAGAAAATAGTTAGTGTTTAATGTGTAATTGCTTTTGATCAAAGTAAATACTTTTTTACCTAAACTTCAAACCACTTTTCGGCTATATTTTATTGTCGGATTCCTCATGGGGCCTTGGAAGGAAAGAGTCCGTTTTTCCTAAGAAAATGGTGACCGCCGACGTGATCTAATGGCGGGCCAAAGTAAAATAAGGTATGCAGATCCTTTTGAACAAAACTGCATAGGTACAAACAGGATAATTAGGTGAGAGTGTGTTGGCGATTCGTCTTCAGAGGCCCGATCCTGCGTCCCTGAGGATCCGTAAAACCTAAAAACTGGTAACTGCATGGTTCTTGACTGAAGTTAAATGTTAAGAGTGAAAGCATAATTGCACATTGAATACAATAACTGCTGTATACATATCTGTGTGAAATCCAACGTGGTTGGTTGTTCTCCTAGGGATGGGGCGTCGCGGACGCAGGCTTTAAAATTTTTTGATTGTTAAATATCTGTGTGAAATAATTCTGTAACGTTGACTGTACGGGCTGGGAAAGGGAATAGTATAAGAGTAAGAAGAATAGAATTGTTTTCTGTAAAAGTGCTGAATTTTGATAAATTTGTTGATTGTGATAAATAGATTCCTGGCCGCTGGACTGGCCCTGATTTTCGCCCCAAGATCCTTTAAGGACAAAGGATTGAGTATAGACAAATAAACAGCCCACTGATTGGAGAGGGGCTGTGACCCCTAGTGGTGAGAAAGTTATAACTCCTGAATATTCAGAAACATAAAATAAAAACTAATTAGAAATGAGACCTACATGTAGTAAAAATAAGTGCAACTGGAGATGATATATATACCAAGTCATATTATGACTTTAGAAATTGAAGAGATGAAAAGACAAGTATGATTTAACGTGAAATTGACAGTCACAGGATGTAAAACTTTGGTTGATCAGATTGAGCAGAGAACTGATAGGAATAAGAGAAAAGAAGTGAAAGAAGGTTTAGCGGAGGCTAAGATGTGGTTGAATGAGGTGCGGAGACGCAAAACCGATATGGAAAGAGAGACACAAGACACACACAGTGAGACACACAGAGAGAGACACACACACACACAGACACAGAGACTAAAGACGGTGAAAAAGAAGAGACAGAATTAAATAAAGACTGACCAAACTTACCAATGACTGAGAATACTGACTATAAATGACCATATACGCTTTGCGTAGTTATGAGTTTTTGGCATGATTGTGTGAAATCTGTAACGTTGATGTCGCAGTGTGTTTTATAATTGTACTGCTTGTTGTGTTCGGTTGAAAATATAGAAACTAACCATTTTGCCATTGCAGACAATATATTTGGCGTACATTTTGCACACTGAGAATGTAATCAGGACTCAGTGAACGACAGAAGCGCAAAGAATAGGTAATTCCTCCCAGACGGTGAGAGGCTGTCCTCAGACGAGTTCGAGATTGCCAGTCCGATCCTGGAACTGGAAAAATAATTCCACTCAGTGAGAATTTTGTTCCATAAGATTGTTTTGTGATGTAACAGACACTAAACACAGACTGTTTGAATCAAGGAGTATTGCTTTTCTATATATTACCAGTAAATGATGATAAAACATGTGCAAACCTCGTTTCTCCCCACCAAATTCACAAGTAGATCCCAAAGGAGCACCTCCCCAGGAGGCTCCTTTGACAGCCATGTGTAAATAGATGCTATAGGAGTACTAAGGGGGGGTGTCCAATGAATTTAAAGCCCGGAATCAGATCTCTGCTGGGTTTGAATTCACCTTCTTCTGGTGGTCTACCATTAACAAAAATGTTGATTAGACATGATCCTAGCAGAAAGGGAGGTGTGTGCAAAATGTTTGGGTCTGCCTGTTGTACCTTCATCCCCAACGACACAGCTCGATGACCAAAGCTCTAGCAGGACTGACTGTGCTGAGTGACGAGCTGGCAGACAACTCAAGGATTGATGACCCCCTCACTGACTGGTTGAACAATATGAATGGCAAATGGAAAAATGCATTTTTGTCCATAATAACTACTTTGTTTTACAGCCTCCATGCTCATCCTCTGCAGCTGTTGTTGTATTCCTTGCATACGAGGTCTGTTATAGCGATTAATAGACAACGCTCAGTAGGACCACTATCGAAGGGAGACAAATGATGCTTGATGATGAGGAGGAGGAGGATGTAATGCTGCGGGATGCAAATGTTTAGGTAGGAGGGGGGGAGGACACATCTCGGCCAATGGGGGAATAAAGGCACGGATGACGGGGTTGTTCTGCTGAACTCAACGTGAGGGGGAGAGATGACATCAAGAGCCATAAAGCCTAGAGGAGGCGATACACCGACGTGACCAATCCGAATGCTGATTCTAGCTATGTGAAACTTTAGCCGAACCATATGTTGTAAAACTGAGCCAATGAGAGGCGACGATGCACATTGTCATTGGACTATATAATCAAATGTACTGGTCAGTTCGGGGCTCTCTTAGGTCAATGAGCACAGACAGTTAACTCTCGCAGGCTGCTTTTTTAAAAGGCATCTGTTGAAAGTCTGTGGAATGCCATTGGCCTGCGATCCCTCAGCTGAGAATTATGCACTATATTGCTAACTTTTATTAAATTGATTTTCATTATAACCAACTGAATCCAGAAATTCTCTTCCAAGTCCACCCAAAGATTTTGAATACTCTATCACAAGCTTTGGTTACCTGGCCGAGATCATACATTTGTGCTCTGGCTGGCAATTCTGGCTTGAATCTCTAGTCATGGAACCTCTGGGCTCTTGTTGCTAAACTGTAGCTGTACCTTACCAGGATTTCCTTTTTTAAGACAGCGTATTCCTTGGCCTGGTCCGTAGGGAGGTTGAGGTAGTCTTGCTGTGCCGGACCGAGGAGCAAGGGGCCGATAAGATCTGCCCAGGTCTCGCCGGGCCAGCCCTCCCTCTTAGCTGTGCGTTCGAAGGCCGTCAAGTAAGCTTCTATATCGTCGCTCTCAGTCATTTTGAGAATAAACCTGCTTGGATTTGGCTGCCTGGTACCTTCCCTTAGTGCTGGAGGGGCTGCCGCCATTCATGTTTGGACTTCCGCATGGATAAGGGCGTGCTACTGTCGTTGCTCTTGTATCATTGCCCGGTGCAGGGTCTGCTGTTCAGCAGAAATACGCACCAACTCTCGCAATAGATCCTCCATTGTTGGATTGCTACGCCACCACTAGGGTCCGTGTGCCCGCATTCTCCACCAGTATAACAAGATTACGCTGAGGAGCCAGATATAAATGGCAGCGCAGCAGTCAGAGGCAGAGTCAGTTGCAGGGTTTTAATGGTATTTAATAAAACCACTTTAACAAACAAAAATACAACAGAAAATAAAGCTCATGGTGAGAGTTCTTTCACTAAACTAAAACTTCCGTAATCTAGCCAGGCCGCCAGCCGATTTACCGCCACCACTTTCTTCAGCCCCACGCACCCACGCTGCTCCTCTCGCAAAATGTTTCTCCCCGGATGTCTTCCCTTCCTTTTCCTCCTTGCCTTGATGAGGAGATGAGGTCCAGGTGTGTCTCCTGCCACACCTGCTCTCACTCTCTTGGAGGAGTGGGTGGAGCCTTCTGGCTGGAAGGTATCCTCCAGCCACTACTCTAGCCCTCAGCCCAAGACAAAAAAAAAAAACAAGACTGGCCTGTATTATAATGGTGTTTGGCTGGCTGCCATGCAGCGGCAGGGAAGAACACAGTTGGAGAAATCTGATTGCAAAGGGATGCCTTTATACAATCACTCACTCTAACAATAAAACAAAGAATGTCTGTCGGTCTGTCTGTATGTCTTTCACATGTCTTTAGACATAATCTACTTCTCATCTCACCTACTTCATACTTAGCAGCATCTTGGGTGTATTTTTACCTTGTGACAAAAACTGTATTTCCCTAGTGTATGACATAATACTTTAATGACACCAATAGAATTACCACCAGCAAAATTCCTCTGCTAATTACGGTTATTTCATGATTTACTTCATGACTGCAGAGGTTATGTCAAAACAAACAACGAATAGCCTAACTCCATTAAGTTTCACTGTGAGTAACTGTGACATGGGCATCTATTTCAGGGTTGGATTTAGAGATTTGAGGCCCTCAAATTAATTTACTTTTCACCCTTTCTCTAGCCGGGAATTCTTTCTTCAAGTAAAGAGTGAATGAGAGTCATCATCAGCACAATGTCATTGAGTACATTTAATGAAACAATTAAATATATTATATATTAATTAGAGATGGATCTTTCAAATTTAATCTAATGCTGGATATTTCAATGAAGTATAACGAACATATTTTAATTGTCATATTTTGTGAGTCAAATCTGAATCAGCAGAGTAACCAGTAACGTTTCTATCAGGTAAATAGTACGACAATATTTTCCTCCAAAGTAGAAGGACACAGTAAATATTAGGTAAAACAGCTGAGTTGCTTATTTTTTAAGTGCTTTGGGAGCCTTTTGTAAGTTATCATCAAGCTTTTATGGACTTTGTAACTAAACTCGCTCATTGAGGACATAGGGTAGTCAAAATAACAGTGGACTCTGATCTAACTTGTACAGTAACAATAAATATGTTCAGCATGTTTGCTGTTGTATGTTTGAGGTTGCATGTATTGTTGCGTCACACACATTAATGAGCAGTCAGCTGTCTACAATACTGCTACCAGTGACTTTTTATCTCATGTTAATTTAATTGAATTTAGTCCCTAGTGTGGGGAAAAAAACAGGAAAGAGGACACACAAATAAACATGAGACATTGATTATATATTTTGTTTTAACAGACGGCCAGATTCTGCCTTTCTAAATTATTTGCCTAAAATATTTGTCTTTGTTGTTTCTTTGTCATTAAATGCAACCAAACAATATATTTTCTTAATTGTAATTTTTTTTATTATTTTTTTATAATAGCACATGAATCAAAATAGTATATAATAGTATCTTACATGTACAAGAGTATGTTGAGTGCCACATCGTTTAATATAGCTTGGACAAAACATTTCTCAAACCATTAAAGATGCAGAAATGAAAATTAGTCATTTGTACAATATCTTGTATGGTTAGCATTTCTCAACATACATTTGATATTCAACACAATACATCTCTGCTTCGTTTCCTTCAATGTTGCCGATGTGCAAAATGCTTTTAATTAAAGCTCCTTCATCTGATGCATAAAAGTATCATCCATAAAGTATAATTTAAGTAGATCTTGTGTGTTTAGCTGAAATACACATTGTCACAAACAAAGTTGATCTTTCACAGTCACCAATTATTCCTTTTATTTTTGTTTTGTTAATAAACCATTAGAACTATACACAAAATATTTTCTCAATATAAAGATAGGTTGATCTCTCCCATAATGAATATGAATCAGTATTGGATTATTATTTACTATTCATTAGACATAGGTACTGTTGCTTTGATCCATGACGACTCCCCAGTGAGCTGCCAGTGAAGTAATCCCTGCACTATTGAAGCGTCCACTCAGCAGTTTGAGCTCTGCATCCGGGTGGTTTGGGTAGAAGTTAAAGGAGGTCTGTAAGAAAGCATCAAAAGTTAACACATGACCATGAGTATTAGTATTGATAATTGTAACAAACAGAAAAGATAGAAGGTAATTACATATTGTGGCTGGCCGGCGACCAGGGAGCGCCCTCTGGAGGTCACAAACCGTATCTGATAGACATAGTTGCTGTGGTATTTGCCAGAGACCTGAAACATGAATCATGAATGGATATAGTGTAATATAAATATTATAAAATACATCCAATATATGATAAATGCTAATAATACTAATATTCCTTCGACCGTCATAATAAAAAATGTGTATGAAAATAAATACATTTAAATATCTATAAATGTCAATAAATATTGCTATACATTGTCTTATCAAAATAATTCAAGTTTTCTTATGTCTGTTCAGACTAAACTAATATTTTAGTATCAGTGACTCTGACCTGAACAAAGGTCTCATCATCAAAGAGCTCCAGCTCTAGTGCAGAACCTAGTATGCGACCAGCTATTTTAGCCCAAATGGCACCGTAGCGCACCTGGATACTGCAGGGACAGACACCAGAGAGAGGGAACACACTGATTATATACACAAGAGGACATGATCAGATAGAAAACATTATGCACACTCATAATGTAGCTGGATATGACAATGAATCATGCAGGAACAAGTAGACAATAAAGCAAATGTTATAGAGAGCAGATTATTGGGTGAAAGGAGGCTGAACTTTATAGTTCACTTTCTAAAAGAGCAAGACCTTCTCCAGATTTTTAAATAACTTTCCTATAGACCCTTCCTTTGACTTAGAAGAGAAAACACCCTTCCAACTAACAATAATAATAATACCATAGGAATTAAATTGGTAAAACTCATTTAATTATAGAAATTTAAAGTGCATAAATGATTCAAATTGGTTTGTCATTAACCTGTTATTAAATCAATTATTATTATTATATATACCCAAATTGAACATTAGATAATATAGGGAACATAGAATAGTTTGTTAATCAAATGCTCCAGCTACTGTTCTTTTGAACCAAGAGCTACTACCTGAACAGTTATTACCACTGTCAGTGACAGGCTCTGTGCAGCTCAAGGTCAAAACTGAAATAAGATATAAAGCTAATGGAAAAAAAGAAAATAAAGGACACATGCCTGCTCTTAGGAATAATCAGACCACCCTCCCTTCAACTAAAACAGAAAATACACAACACTCCCCCTTTTTTGACCCCTTCACCCCTTAATCATTTCTGTCCAGTCCTTAACACATCTGGACAAGAGGGAGAACAGACTCACCCAGCGATGTAAGCGTTGTTATGCTCCCAGACTCTGATTGCTGTGATCCTTCCGTCTCCTCCTTTAGTGGAGAAGGAAGTGCCACTACCACCTCCAACAGCAGGAGAGTAGGAGTAGTTCGTCATGGGAGCTGGAGAAATAAAACAAAGATAATAAGTGATGGACAAGAGGAGGCTACTGCTCTTTGACTAAACTTGACTTAACTATTAAGATACAAATATCTTATTATAGAAGCTACATAGATGTTTGTGTAAAAAGTATGAAATTGCCATAAAAAGACTTAAGATGTGTTGAAACCTTACCAGCCAGGCAGCTGACGCCGAGCACAGCGAAGAACAGGAAGGAAAACATTCTGGTGTGTGAAGGCGTCTGGAGACAACACTGGAATCAGAAACCAATTCACCATCATCATATAATATTAATAATTCTTTAGAGATGAAAACAATCTGTCATTTGTTTGTTAATAATCATAAAATCAATAGAATTTAAATGATCAGGGTCCGTTGCCACGGTAACATGCTAATAAATGTCACATTGAAAACGTGAAGATACAGATGTTGAAACTCACCTGCAGTCTCGATCTCCTGAAAACAGCTTGAGTTCTGATGAGATGACACTGGGACACTGGCACTCACTTATATATGTGTCCTTCCCTCACTTTGCACACACAAACACACACCCCCTAACATTCCTACTGAACAGCCTCTGACAGCTGTACAATAGCAAACACACGGTTCTGAGAGTTACAATTTGAACCAGGAAGAAAACATAACCTTTTAAGTTTCACTTCAGGAATTTTGTTTGCATCGCACTTACGGGAAAGGAAGTCATTGTGATTTTCTGACCTAAACCTATTCGTGAATCCCTCATTAATCTGTGTCGCATAAATTACTCACTAAAATGGATTTCAAAGATCATTCCTGAGTGTTGGAAAAGGTCCATTTAGTAGCAGCTGTTCTGGAGCTTTCAATCTTTTCACATGATTTATATTTGCAGATAGAGTTTGCCCAGTTGTCATGGAAATGTAGATGTTGAAATTTAAATAATTTCTAAGCACTTAAAGGACTTCTCACCCATGTTGGGTCAAAAGTTTAAAAGTAAAAGACTGACAAAAAAAGTGTTTTAAAGCAAATCCCTTGTTGGAAACAAAGCAGTAGTGTGTCTGTGAACCAGATTCACATTAGATGACCTTTCAGTTTTCTGCAGCAGGGTCTGACAGTCTGCCCTACCCAGTCCTGGTTCTCCCGTGCCTCCCTTCCCTCCAGTGGGCCCAGCAATACAGACACCAGCACGGTGTTGACTCCCAGCAGAGCAGCAAGACAAAGTTACAAGCAATGAACATATCTGAACAGAAGGTAACATCAACGTATTTGTATTACTATGATAAAAAACAAAGACTGGCCTGGATCATCATGGTGTTTGGCTGGCTGCCATGCAGCGGCAGGGAAGACCACATATGGAGTAATCTGATTACAAAGGATTGCAACAAGTTAAGAAACACTATAATCTAATTGCAAACACACAATTAAACAACACACTGTCCGATCATACTTTATATTGGCATAACTTGAGGTCATAGATACATTAGATGCTGATCTAAGTGTGACAGGTGCGCTGAAACATGTCAGTAACTCGTCAGATTGTGAAGTTAAATTTAACCCTTCGATTATATTTGAAAAGAAACCAACCCTGCTTAAAGTCGTGTTTCACACCAGGAAATGTTTTCCTTCTGAGATATCGAAAGATCTAGTAAGAGTCTTTTGTTGTGAAACAGGAAGGATGGGTTAAAAAACTGTTGAGGAACAAGAGGAATGAGATTCTGTTACTCACAACAACACTTTCATTGAGTGGAGATGGTGCATGATGAATGTTTGGAATTTGGAAAGAACTCAAGGAAAATTAAATAAATGTATTTGAAAAAACCTTAAAACAAAAGTGACATGAAACATTACTTTTTGTCTTAGTTTTTATTTTGATTTATTGGAATTTTTTATCTGCAATGTTTCACATCAACAGCCTCTAAATGCTAGATATAATGTTCCATTTCTATCTCCTTTTCATGATTTCAGAATTGTATCTGGTGTAATCAACGTGTTTTTGAAGCTTTAACCTTCAAGTATTTTGTCAGTATTTCAGAGAAAGAACCAACATGCCAATTAATCTCTTTACTCAGTGTAGATATATATTATAATGTAAACTGAGGAATATTTTACAACCACATGTGCAGTGTAATCTAGGATTTGTGTAAAAAAGTGATTGCACTGTACACAAGCATATACTGTCTTCAATCTGGACACCGAGGTCATGTCCCCGGTATTATTTTGGGGAATGATGACCTGAGGAGATCATATTCAACAAATATGAACAAATACACATGTTGGGATGACTGATGGAATACCAATTAAGTTGTTTTCTGGGGGGTGATTTGTTTAAACATCATTGTTTCTCTACAATAACTGAATTGCTGGCAGCATGGAGTGTTTTTTGAAATAGCCTTTATACAATCACTCACTCTGTAAATAAAACAAAGAATGTCTGTCGGGCTGTCTGTATGTCTTTCACATGTCTTGTGAAATGAATATGATGGTGCACTGAAACATATCAGTAACTCGGCAGATTGGGACGTTAAATTGATATCCTTCGATGTCTTTTAAAAGATACCAACCCTGCTTAAAGTCATGTTTCACACCAGAAAATGTTTTCTTGCTGTTATTTTGAAACATCCAGCAGACTTTTGTCATAAAGCAGGAAGGGCGGTTTTGAAATTTTCCTCAAGTTTTTGAGGAACGAGAGAAATGAGAGTCCATTACTCACAACAACACTTTGGTTGAGTGGAGATGGCGCATGTTGAGTGTTTGGAATTTGAAAATGACTCATAGAAAAACAATGAAATGGCTCAGTAAGCTTTTATAGACAGACTTTATATGATATACTAGTTTTTGTTTCGGTTTTTAGTTTTAGTCTTTTTTAATTATTTGAATTTTCTATCTGCAACGTTGTACATTAACTGCCTCAAATACTGTATCCGTCTTTCACTCTGAAGTAAATCAAGAAGTATGCTAAGCTCCTCTCTCTCTTCTCGTCTTGTCTCCTCTCGTCTTGTATTGTGTGTTCTCCTCTCCTCTAGGTGTGTGGTATGTTGGTGTGGATTCTGGTAGGGGGCACGGAGTATTTTCATCTGTCTGCTCTCTGCTGGGTGATGTTTGTTGACATCTTGTGCTGGGTTCTGACCGTTTGCCTGTTTATAATTTACCTCACTGGAGCCCACAACAGGATAACATAGGTCCCCTGGACGACACTGGTAACTCTCTCTCTCACACACACACACACACACACACACACACACACACACACACACACACACACACACACACACACACACACACACTCTGCTTTGCTTCTGTGTTTTACCAGAATGGTCTGACTGCCTTGACTATTATATACTATTTAACTGTTTTACTGTTTGTGTCTTTCTTTCCTCTAGTCGCTGTGTTTGAACTGCAGTGCTGCAGCTCTGTATCTGGTGACAGCAGTAGTTGATACGCTCTCAGTCAACCAGTCCACCAGGGGGCGACACAACTACAACTGCTGGGCAGCATCTGCAGTAAGAGCACGCCTAACAATATGATCTGTTGAGAGAAAAGTTCAAAGTTGTTGTTATTGTTTGCATACATATATACATATATATGTATATATATATATGTATATATATATACATATATATATATATATATATATACATACATATACATATACATATATATATACATATATATATATGCATATGTATATGTATATGTATATATATATACATATACATATGCATATATATATATACGTATATATATATATATATGTGTCTTTCTGTCCTCTAGTCTAGACTAGAGGACAGAAAGAAACAAACAGTAAAACAGTTAAATAGTATATAATAGTCAAAACAGTCAGACCATTCTGGTAAATGGTCTGACTGTATATATATACATATATATATATATGTATATATATATATATACAAACATCATTACATTTGACATCATCAATTTACATTTGACAAAGTCAGTTACTAAAGAGAGGTGAATGTCCTCATCTTCATTCTGCCATCGTAACAAATGTGTACCACTTGGTTAATAGCAAAAGACTACTGTAGTGTCAGGCTCCATTTTGTTAGTTCTGACTAAAGGCTTTCCAACACGGAACAATTAAAAGCTTGTCGGTTGTTTTAGAGGCTCCACTGTAAAGACATCAGCTGAGTGTCATGTCGACACACACATTTCACTTGGAATTAGAATGAGTGTATAATGAGGGATTATTTCAGTTGAGAGTGAATTTTGCTTTTAAGATATAAAAAGTCACCTCTATTCCTCATTGACTCTTTCCACTTTCTTTTCACCACCTTTCATGGGTTTCAGTTCTTTGCCTTTCTGACTACACTGTTCTACGCAGGAAGCAGTTACCTGAGCTACTGGGCCTGGAAAACCCCAGAAGAAGGAAACTAGTCTCATTACTTGCTGTTTGAGGGCAACAATGTTCAGACATAATCTGAGGAACATGTCTGATGGAGATCTAACTTCAGAAACTGTAATGGAATACCTTTGTTGTACGTCATGTATTTAGCAGGAAGACGTAGAGGGGGACACTTTTGCTCTCAACAGTAAAGTTGAGCTTATTGAGGACAGAAGTCAGTAAAAAAACAGTGGAATCGGATCTAAATTGTACATTTAAAATAAATATGTTCAGCATGTTTTTTCTTCTTCGTCAGCACATACATCAGGTTTTCTTGTATTTTGTTGTTTTATTTGTTTCTGACATGAAATACAAAAGAACATAATTGAATATAGCTTGGACAAAACATTTCTCTAACCATTAAAAACACATAGTTATAAAAATAAAAAAGAATAAGACATTAAGTATATACTTTGTGTTACAGACGACCAGATTCTGCCTTTTCTAAATTATTTGCTGAAAAATAGTTTTTTCTTCGTCAATACATGTCAATACAACCAAACAACACATTTTGGATGATAGCGCATCGGTCACAATAGTATATAACAGTATCTTACATGAAATAAAAGAGTATGCAACTAATGTTTTGTCAAAGCTATATTAAATGATGTGGCACGCTATACGTGTCACATCTTAATATAGCTTGGATAAAACATTTTCAAACCATTAAAAACACAGAAATAAAAATCACAGTTATTTGTACAATATCTTGTACAGTTAGCATTTCTCAACATACATTTGATATTCAACACAATACATCTCTGCTTTGTTTCCTTCAATGTTGCCGATGTGCAAAATGCTTCTAATTAAAGCTCCTTCATCTGATGCATAAAAATATCATCCATAAAATACATGTTAAGTAGATCTTGTGTGTTTAGCTGAATCACACAGTCATAAACAGAGTTGATCTTTCACAGTCACCAGTAATTCTGTCATTTTTGTTTTGTTAATAAACCATTAGAACTAAAGAATAAATAATTCCTTAATAGAAAGATAGGTTGATCCCTCCCATAATGAATATTAATCATCATTGGATTATTATTTGCTGTTCATGCAACATATGTACTGTTGCTTTGATCCATGACGACTCCCCAGTGAGCTCCCACTGAAGTAATCCCTGCACTAGTGAAGCGTCCACTCAGCAGTTTGAGCTCTGCATCCGGGTGGTTCGGGTAGAAGTTAAAGGAGGTCTGTAAGAAAGCATCAAAAGTTAACACATAACCATGAGTATAAGTATTGATAATTGTAACAAACTAAAAGGATAGAAGATAATTACATATACTGGCTGGCCGGCAACAAGAGAGCGCCCTCTGGAGGTCACAAACCGTATCTGATAGACATAGTTGCTGTGGTATTTGCCAGAGACCTGAAATATGACAGCAAGATTACATTAACACATTTGGTACATGTGGTTAGATATTGAAGAGTAAACAAATGATAGACATTCTACATAATCATGAATGGATATAGTGTAATATAAATATTATAAAATACATCCAATATATGATAAATGCTAATAATACTAATATTCCATCGACCGTCATAATAAAAAATGTGCATGAGAATAAATACATTTAAATATCTATAAATGTCAATAAATATTGCTATACATTGTCTTATCAAAATAATTCAAGTTTTCTTATCTCTGTTCAGACTAAACTAATATTTTAGTATCAGTGACTCTGACCTGAACAAAGGTCTCATCATCAAAGAGCTCCAGCTCTAGTGCAGAACCTAGTATGCGACCAGCTATTTTAGCCCAAATGGCACCGTAGCGCACCTGGATACTGCAGGGACAGACACCAGAGAGAGGGAACACACTGATTATATACACAAGAGGACATGATCAGATAGAAAACATTATGCACACTCATAATGTAGCTGGATATGACAATGAATCGTGAAGGAACAAGTAGACAATAAAGCAAATGTTATAGAGAGCAGATTATTGGGTCAAAGGAGGCTGAACTTTATAGTTCACTTTCTAAAAGAGCAAGACCTTCTTCAGATTTTTAAATAACTTTCCTATAGACCCTTCCTTTGACTTAGAAGAGAAAACTGCAACACCCTTCCAACTAACAATAATAATAATACCATCCATCCATCCATCCATCCATTATCCTCCGCTTATCCGGGGTCGGGTCGCGGTGGCAGCAGGTCTAGCAGGCCGACTCAGGCTCCCGTCTCACCCGCAACACGTTCCAGCTCGTTCTGGGGGATCCCGAGGCGTTCCCAGGCCAGCTGGGAGATATAATCCCACCAGCGTGTCCTGGGTCTTCCCCGGGGCCTCCTACCAGTTGGGCGTGCCTGGAAAACCTCTAACGGGAGGCGTCCAGGAGGCATCCTGATCAGATGCCCGAACCACCTCAGCTGACTCCTTTCGATACGAAGGAGTAGCGCCTCAACTCCAAGTTCCCTCCGGATGTCCGAGCTCCTTACCCTATCTCTAAGGCTGAGCCCGGCCACCCTACGGAGAAACTCATTTCGGCCGCTTGTATCCGAGACCTCGTTCTTTCGGTCACGACCCAGAGTTCGTGACCATAGGTGAGGGTCGGAACGTAGACCGCCCAGTAAATTGAGAGCTTTGCCTTCCGGCTCAGCTCCCTCTTCACCAAGACGGTCACACTCGGCTGCAAATCGCCCCAGTGAATGCTGGAGGTCATGGTCCGAAGAGGCTAACAGGACCACATCATCTGCGAACAGCAGAGAGGCGATCCCGAGACCCCCGAACCCGACGTTCTCCTCCCCCCGGCTACGCCTAGATATCCTGTCCATGAAAGTCACGAACAGGACCGGTGATAAAGGGCAGCCCTGGCGGAGGCCAACACCCACCGGGAACGCGTCTGACTTATTGCCGAGAATACGAACACAGCTCCTACTGCAGTCGTACAGAGATCGGATGGCCCGTTGTAACGGGTCCGGCACCCCATACTCCCGCAGCACCCCCCACAAAAACCCCCGAGGGACCCGGTCGAAGGCCTTCTCCAAGTCCACAAAACACATGTAGACTGGTTGGGCAAACTCCCAGAGCCCCTCCAGTAGTCTTGCGAGGGTAAAGAGCTGGTCCACTGTTCCAGGACCGGGACGGAATCCGCACTGCTCCTCTTGAATCCGAGGTTCGACAATCGGTCGGAGCCTCCTTTCCAGCACCCTGGCATACACTTTCCCCGGGAGGCTGAGTAGTGTGATACCCCGATAATTCGAGCACACTCTCCGGTCCCCCTTTTTGAAAATGGGAACCACCACCCCAGTCTGCCAGTCCATGGGCACTGTTCCCGACCCCCATGCGACATTGAAAAGGCGTGTCAGCCAAGACAGCCCAACAACGTCCAGCGCCTTCAGCATCTCAGGGCGAATCTCATCCACCCCCGGCGCCTTGCCACCAAGGAGCTTATTGACTACCTTAGTGGCCTCTGCCAAGGATATGGATTCGACCCCCCCCAAGTCGTCAGGCGCTGCCTCCTCTCTAGAGGACATGTTGGCCGGGTTTAGGAGTTCCTCAAAGTGCTCTTTCCACCGCCCAACGATGTCCCCTGTCCGGGTCAGCAGTTCCCCCCCCGTGCTGAGCACAGCCTGGGGTAAGCCCTGCTTTCCCTTCCTGAGCCGTCGGATGGTTTGCCAGAACTTCCTTGAGGCCAACCGAAAGTCCTTCTCCATGGCCTCCCCGAACTCCTCCCATGCCCGAGTTTTAGCGTCCGCGACCACCGCAGCTGCAGCCCTTTTGGCCTGCCGGTACCTCTCCGCTGTTTCAGGAGACCCCCGAGCCAACCAGGCCCGAAAGGCCTCCTTCTTCAGTTTGACGGCTTCCCTCACCTCCGGTGTCCACCACCGGGTTCTCGGGTTACCGCCACGACAGGCACCGGTGACCTTCCGACCACAGCTCCTAGCGGCCGCGTCCACAATAGAGGCTTTGAACATGGTCCACTCGGATTCCATGTCCCCAGCCTCCCTTGGGATGTGTGAGAAGTTCTTCCGGAGGTGGGAGTTGAAGACCTCCCGGACAGGATCCTCCGCCAGACGTTCCCAGTTCACCCTCACTACACGTTTGGGCTTGCCGGGTCTCTCCAGCCGATTCCCCTGCCATCTGATCCAACTCACCACCAGGTGGTGATCAGTTGACAGCTCTGCTCCTCTCTTCACCCGAGTGTCCAAGACATACGGCCGCAGATCAGATGAAACGATTACAAAGTCGATCATTGATCTACGGCCTAAGGTGTTCTGGTACCAGGTACACTTATGAGCCACCCTATGTTCGAACATGGTGTTCGTTATGGACAAACCGTGGCTAGCACAGAAGTCCAACAGCGAGACACCACTCGGGTTCAGATCAGGCAAGCCGTTCCTCCCAATCACCCCCCGCCAGGTTTCTCTGTCGTTGCCCACGTGAGCGTTGAAGTCTCCCAGGAGAACTATGGAGTCAGCAGGAGGCGCCCTTTCCAGGACCCCTCCCACCGACTCCAAGAAGGCCGGATACTCTGAACTGCTGTTCGGTGCATAGGCACAAACAACAGTCAGAGCCTTACTCCCCGCAACCCGCAGGCGCAGGGAGACGACCCTCTCGCTCCCCGGGTAGAACTCCAACACGGCGGCGCTCAGCCGGGGGCTCGTGAGTATCCCCACTCCCGCCCGGCGCCTCTCACCCTGGGCAACTCCAGAAAAGGACAAAGTCCAACCTTTCTCCAGGAGTTTGGTTCCAGAGCCAGTGCTGTGCGTGGAGGTGAGGCCAACTATATCTAGCTGGTACCGCTCCACCTCCCGCACCAGCTCCGGCTCTTTCCCCGCTAGCGAGGTGACGTTCCACGTCCCTAGAGCTAGTCTATGCCGCCGGCGATCAGCTCGCTCGATTATGTCACTGCAAATTCTATTGCAGTGACATAATCTGCCCAAAGAAATACAAATACCTGGCAAAGGTGCTAAAAAAAGCCTGTGCAGTAGTTCCCGCTACAGTAGGTGCAATGATGACACGCACGCACGCACGCACGCACGCAAACGCATACACACACACTTACACAAACACATACACACACACACACACAGACAGACAGACACACTCAAAAGGAGAGAACAATACCAACATTCTTGTGTGTGTGTGTGTGTGTGTGTGTGTGTGTGTGTGTGCTAATGCTATGCCTCGAGACACACACACACACACACACACACACACACACACACACACACACACACACGCATACGCACATGTTGGTATTGTTCTCTCCTTTTCAGTCTGTCTGTGTGTCTGTGTGTGTGTGTGTGTGTGTGTGTGTGTGTGTGTCTCGAGGCATAGCATTAGCAGGTTGCACTTGCAAATGCATACTTGTAACTTCACCTTCACCTTCAACTTTGCCATGCAAGAGGACTTCTGTATAGATCAGCCATGATGTTGCCATAGTGACATGCTGCATACTATACCTGTCATTAACCTTTATGAGTATAAACTGAGCACTGATCATTAAAGCTGTTTATAACTCACGAGCTGATATGTAGTGTGAAACTTATACTGCATATCAACGTTCAGAGTAGTTTTTCAAGATAATATTGAACTTTATTCATCCTACAGGACATTTCTTTGCACAAGATGCTTGATTTACAGAGGGAGAAATTGTATGAATATAGTAGTTGTTTATACATCCATCCATCCATCCATTATCCGAACCGCTTATCCTTTTTAGGGTCGCGGGGTGCTGGAGCCGATCCCAGCTGACATCGGGCGAAGGCAGGGTACACCCTGGACAGGTCGCCAGTTCATCGCAGGGTTGTTTATACATATTAAAAACAAAATATACTTACTAAAGAGAATATTAAAATGTTTTATTAAATGCGGGAAAAGATTAAGGAAGGTGCAAAGTACAAATGAAGGTGCTGTGCATTCATGAAAGTCCAAGGTGTCAATGATTCAAATTGCAAGCACTGAATATACTGAACAGAGAGGTACGCTACGGTATTTTACTGTATTGCCGTGTTAATGTAAGGATTGGGTTGGATCATAATGGTGTTTTATGATAAATTAATGATGTAGTTCGTGAATACCTTTCCTTACTTTCCTAAATGTGTTTTATTAAGGATTGATTCCTTAATACTTAATAAAATCTACAAAACATCATCTTCAAGTTCAACAAAGCTCAGTCCTCTTAAATGGAGAGGTGATCTTTCTGGTTTATTTTATTCTTTTCTTTTGGGTTATAAAAGTCTGTTTTTCATTACTTCCCAGCAGCACAATAAATTACCACCCTACCTACCCATCTGGTACCTGGTGACATTCTTTTATCCTTACCCGATTGTTTTTTTTTTTATCTATGCAAGACAAGGAAATGTTCCCTGCTGGGAAGCAGGTCTGAGCTCTGCCAAGAAAGAATGCTGGAAGTATTTTGGTTAGTGTTGAAAGATACTTTATTGTATATGTTGTTACATAATAATTCATTGGAAGATGTAAATAACGTTCTAGTTTTATTAAGTGTGGTAATATAGTGTTTAAGTTGTCATAAATGTAAATAAATAAATCCCTTAGAGATGATTTAATCTGCATTCTATACACAGGTGAACAACTGTTGTCACTGTTAGTTGGAAGATGGAAAATAACTCTTGTTTTATTAAGTGTTAAGTTGTCGTAAATGTTTATGCTAAAACACACCTGATTCACATTTGCCAAATTGCTTTATGTAATGTATTAATGTCTGTGTGAGCTTATTTATCGTGGGGTGAAATCAGTTTGAATAAACCATTAGCTTGACTAATGTTTTGGCATTTGTGCAGAACTTTGATTTGGCATCTGGCTACATCTCAAATATCTTAAAACCTGTTGAAGGAGCAAGGGAGTTGCCCGTCTCTTAGCTACTGATGGTAACCGTGTGTGTGTGTGTGTGTGTGTGCGCGCGTGTGTGTCACACCAGGCGTAGTCTTAGCGAGTTATTATTGTAAGAAACACAAGAATAAAGCTCAGAGATCCTTTAAATCACCCTCAGACCTTGATGAAAGTGATGTGTCCATAGGTGAGGGGGTTTGAATATCTCGAGAAAACATCCAGTGTAACCAACATTATACACAAGAATTATTGTTACTTAGTTATTGATTTTTTATATTTGTCATTATTTATTTGTTCTATTTTGTCCAATACCTACCCACTACCACTCTATATGCGCGTTTGCGTGGAGGGTCCGCCAGGTTAAAAAACAAATTAGTGGAGAGAGGAATTGTGTTATAGAGAGCCATCAGGAAGAAGTCCTAAAACCATGACATGAGATAGCATTTGTGCACGTATGTTCCCCTTCTAGGCAAATGAGCAAGACAAGAAAATGGTCCCTGCCACGTGAGAACATTAGAAGTCTTGTGGTTTGTGTTGCCAGAGATAACCACACCCAGGTGATCTCCAATTAAAATGGAATCACTGCTGTCTAACAGTCTGACCACAAATAGCAGCTAGACGTTGTCAGACGTTGCAAAGTTAAAAAGTTGACCTACAGAAGTGGCGAGCATCATCATGAAACCATGAAATGGCCTCTTTTGGTCACAAAGTACACAAGCAGGAAAGATGGGAAGGAAAAGTTCAAAGGTCATTTTAGAAATGGTCCAAAGAGGAGGCTAAAGTTTGAGATGACATCACTAGAAAAGAAATTCATACATTGTTTTTTTACTTGCTGATTTTCTTCTTTGATCCTATAACCCTGGTTTTATAAGCGCAGGAAGAGCCCTCTACTGGACTTCATGGGTAATACTCAGGACTTTCCTACCCAAATACTGATAGAGGCCGTGCATTTAACATAAAATGCCAATGAACGAACTTAGCAAAGCAGTCTGTCTCCCAAACCAACAAAATATACCTCAAAGGAAAGATTGATTATTTCTCCACTTTTTGTTCACCTATCAGGGTTTCTCTTTTTCTGCCACTTCTTCCAGTTTTGCTGAAACTGTTTTTTTCAGGGTTTTCATTTGTAAGAATGATTTTAAAAACGGTGATTGGTGTTCTAGTCACTGTGTCCTGTCATACCTCCTTTCTCCAGTAGATGCCCTCATTGAGCTTCTGAAGATTATTTCACTTGCACGCACAGCTGTTTAGTTGTGCTTCATAATGTAGATAAAACCTTAGCAAGCATTTAGATGTCAAACAAAAGCAAGTAAAAGTTACAACATCGCTTCAAGTGCTAGCTTTAGTGTAATTCCAACAATATGACTTTTTTAAATTTACGAAATGCATTTTTGTGTGGAAAATATTAAAAGTTCAGATGCCATGTTTTGAATAGCTGCATCAACCATGATATTGGAAAATTAGTACATCATAATTGTTGTTTGCATATCCTTGTAATTCAGCATTGCAATTTAATAGCTTTGAAAACGTGGAATGTTTGATTGTATGTGGTTATGAACAATGCTTGGGAACATGCACGTGAACTGATTGACCCCCTGGTTGGTCCAACATTTTGCCTTGAAATTGTGTTACTTACCCATGTTTATGAAGGTAAGTCTTGTTCTCCTGCTTCTGTCTATTTATTTTTTTAATTTTGATTTCAAGTGATGCTTTAATCATTTGAAATGGCCTGATGTCTTTTTCATACTGTCCTCTTACTGGATTGGTTGTTGCAAACCACTGTGAATCTTTTTTTAAATCAAAGGAAACATTGAAATACTTTTTTAAACTGTTACTTCTCAGAGTCACAAAACAGGCTGATAAATCCCTGTGCCTAGTAAATATACCTGAATTTGTAAAGTTGCTGGACTTTTAAGTGAATTAAATAACTAATCCAGTATTATTTACGTATGTTCTATCAACATAAAAAGTTGGGAGATATAATCCCTCCAGCATGTCCTGGGTCTTCCCCGGGGCCTCCTACCAATTGGGCGTGCCTGGAAAACCTCTAACGGGAGGCGTCCAGGAGGCATCCTGATTTGATGCCCGAACCACCTCAGCTGACTCCTTTCCCTCCTCAGTTCCCTCCTGATGTTCGAGCTCCTTACCCTGTCTCTAAGGCTGAGCCCGGCCACCCTACGGAGGAAACTCATTTCGGCCGCTTGTATCTGAGACCTCGTTCTTTCGGTCACGACCCAGAGTTCGTGACCATAGGTGAGGGTTGGAACGTAGACCGCCCGGTAAATTGAGAGCTTTGCCTCTACTAAAACCTCTCCAACTTTGCTCTGCTTCACTTGAGCAATGTTATTTCCCAAATTTGCACTACTCACAGTATTTCAATCAGGAGAGACCAGTTGAATAAAGAAAGGATAATTGTTTATTGTTAACAGATGATATGTGATGATAAAGTCTCAGAGTCTTTGGCGCTTGGACTCTACAGGGAGATTTTTAATTGAGGGCCGTCTGCCCTGATCAGCAACAAGATAAATCCCCCCATGGAGTCAATACCTGGGCTGATGAGGCTGATAGAAGGATGAGTTGATGAAGCTGATGGCTCTGCAAAGACTGGACGGAGGTGGAGGGGTGCGTAACAGCAACATGAATGAATTGAAGGTAGAGCGATGGTCATATTTAAAAGAGACAGCAGCAAGATGATAGGCTAACCATGTAATTGTTTCATTGTGCTTATTGGATGGAGGAGACCAGCTGATCTCAACAGCTGGTGTAATGATTGACAGCCCTGAACAATGACAGCAAGTAAATGATGAGTGAGCATGCTGAGCTTGCAAGAGTATGGTCTTCTGACTGAACTTTTGCTATAGCGTCATATAGAGGGTAGGGGATTTTTTTTAACCACTGAATGTTCCACACAGACAGAGATGATTCATTGACAAAGCTTCTCAAACTAATATGAAGTAAAATAGGTCATGATCACAGACCACAACAGCTTACGATTTTCACCTGTGTACATTTAAATTATTCATAATAAAAAACTTAATTTTTATAGAACATAAAGTACATATAGCATAACCCACCAGAGGGAAAAACAATCCAATTTCTTTCAACATAATTAATTATACACATTTTTGTAATGTATTCTGGCTACTTCTGCATTGAGACAGGCAGAAAATGATTTTTACACAATTACTCAAAGGAACTTTACATGGTAAAAACCAAAACAATAAAAGCAATAACAATATAAACAAGAGAGATTACATAACAGTAAGAAACAAAACAAAAACATACATAAATAGCATCACAATTTAAAAGCAGATTTAAATAAATGAGTTTTAAGTGCTGTTTTGAAAGTGGAGGGGGGGGTTGACGTCGGCAGATCTGAGGTTGTGGATGGGAGCGTGTCGGTGCAGGAGGTCAGAAAGATAGGAAGGGGTTCAGGGTTGTGAAGAGCTTTGTATGTGATGAGAATCTTGAACTGTATTCTTTGCTGTATGGGGAGCCAGTGGAGGTTTTGAAGGACTGGGGTGATGTGATCTCTGGTGTGGGAGTGGGAGAGCAGACGGGCAGCTGAGGTCTGGATGTATTGTAGTTTGTTGATGGTTTTGGTGGATGTGCCGTAGAGGATGCTGTTGCAGTAGTCCAGTCGAGAGGTGATGAAGGCGTCGATGAGTGTTTCAACGGCTGAAGAGGAGAGGGATGTTTTTAAGACGAAAGAAGGCGTTTTTTTGTGATGTGCTTGACGTGGCATTCAAAGGAGAGAGTTGGATCGAAGATGACATCAAGGTTACAGATGTGTGTGGAAGCAGGAAAAGTGGTGCCTTGGATGCAGAGGGTGAAGTTGTGGTAGGATTTGTTGAGTGATTTGTGTCACGGCTCTGCCGTGACTTCAGCCCTCTTCTGGCGCTTCCTAGTGTCACCCATCTGTTCTCTCTCTCTCTGTATGTGTGTGTGTGTGTGTGTGTGTGTGTGTGTGTGTATGGCTTCCATCACCCGGCACCTGGGTTCATCTCCACACCTGCCTACAATCAAACTATCAAGTGCACACAGTTGAAATACCCCGGCTTTCTTCCCACTCATCATCAGATTGTTTCGTCAGTTCAGTGGTAGGGTTAATCTCGACACCTCGTTGTCTTATCCTCGACTAAAGAGCATTTACTTGTGCTGTCTATTTCTTGTGCTTCAGTGATCTCCGTCACTCCGTGATACCCAGCCACCGCCACTCACGCTGCCTCACCTTCCTACCTGCATGCACCCTCTGGCTGTTACGGTTTGGGGTTGTAGGTGGTCACTTCTTGTCTTATTTTGAAGAGTTCCCTGTCTTGTGTTTCCCTGGGTCCCTTCACTTCCTGTACTTGTGATTGTCTAATTGAATCCTTCTGTGTCTGATCACTTGCACCTGTACCTCCCTGTGTATTTAAGCCTTGTTTGTCTTGTGCCTCCTTGTCCGTATGTCTGTTTTCGTTGGCTGTGTTCTTTGGCTGTTGCATCGTAGTGTTCCTGTTCCTGTGTTTCTCGCCCGGGTTGTGAGTAATTAAAGCATTTTTCCTGGAAACCACCATGTCATCATGAGTCTGCATTTGGGGCCTGCCTTCTTCGTTCCGCCGAACATGACACTGGCTCTACTCATCACCAGCCCGTTCCTCTGCCAGCCTGACCTCCAGCGATCCTCTGCCTCCCTTTCCTCTGCCAAACCACACCTAATAAAACCCATTCCTCCACCTACTCTGCTGCCTCCGTGTCCAGTCTAAACCGACCGTAACAATTTGGGGCCCATGAGGATTTCAGCTTTGTCGCTGTTGAGTTTGAGAAAGTTGGCTTGCATCCAGGTCTTTATATCTGTGTTAGTGGTGGGGGTGGTGGCTATGTAGAGCTGTGTGTCATCAGCGTAGCAGTGGAAATGGATGATGTTGCCAAGGGGGAGCAAGTAGAGGAGGGTACAGAGTCTTGGACACCTTGAGAGACTGTCAGACGTGAATTTATTGATACTAATAAACTGTTGACGGTCGGAGAGGTATGGCTTGAACCAGGAGAGGACTGTGCCAGTAATGTGGAGGGAGGACTCCAGATGGGAGAGGAGGAACGAGTGGTTGATGGTGTCAAAGGCTGCACTGAGGTCAAGTAGGATTATGAGCTTTGAGGTGATGCGTATTAGTGGTCTTATCTAATGCAGGGATGTCTCCTGCAGATAGATAAGGTCCTCCATACATTTCTAATAAAACATTGACCATGAGAAGTGCAGTGTGTTTCGACCACAACTCGTCTGCATATTCATATAGGTATTATGCACTTAAGCCACTAAGGGCCACCAAACTTGTGAGGAACCTATCTTCAAGGCTAAGAGTTCACAGCCAAGTTAGCAGCTCTGTGAGGCTGCACTGTGTAGCGATGATTTGAGCTAAATGCTAACATCATGCTCACAGCTCCCAATCTAACATGCTGATATTTAGCAGGTTTTGTTTATCTACACTATTTTAATTTAGTTAGCATGCCAAAACGTGGTATTTAGCATTGAATGCAAAGCCAAGGCTGATGCGAATATCATTAGATGTGTGGGCATGTGGTGATGAACCAAAATACAGCATTGGACAAATTAACATTTTGACCTAACCTCCCTAAAAAAAAGTCAAGGGATTGTCAAAGTTATTACAATTCATCATTGAAGCACCATGGATATCTGTGCAATTCATCTGATAGTCAAAACATTTCCCTCAGAACCACGAATGTCAACCTCAAAAGTCAGGGGGTCACGAAAGTCATTAGGATTCATCGTCTGGAGACCATGACTGTTTGTGAAAGTTTGATGTCAATCCAACAAAGAGATCAGATATTTCAGTGGTGGACTAACCGTCAAACCACAGAGCACCAAAAATAAAGAGTTACAAAAGGGCATCTTGGTCAATTTATTCCATTAAGATTGAATATTGATCAACATCAGCATAATAAATATAAGTAATATAGTTTGTCATGGAATCCTTAATAAACATTGAGCCCTTTTTTTTCTGTTTTGACATTTTCAAATTTGGAAACAGGTTTCAGTTTATGTTTAGAATGGAATAAACAGTGGATGCAGTAAGAAATTATGTACATTTCCTTGGTTAAACTCTCCTTTCATCTTTCAATGACTCAAATTTCAATGGAATCAAGACCCTCGTTTCACAGGAAGTCCCATTTTTCCACCGTGTGCTCGCTTGTGGTCTTTCTTAACCACTGTGTCCCACAATGCATCTTGTTCTGTAAGGAGGCCACAGGAAATGTTACTCTCTTAAAAACATCACTGATTAACCCTGACTGACACAGGAGAGTCAGAGCTATTACACCGTCGTCAGGCCTAAATATGTCCTTAACTACCTAATGCTACATACTATGTTACATCAGAGTGTCACGAAATGGCATTCAAAGTTAAACGTCTCTGGGAACAAAGTGCTCGGTAAGCAGTTTACCTCCAGTGGTTTTTACGCGGGTGAGGGAGAAGGAAAAGAGAATAAAACATAATGAGAGAGAAAGAATATAGTTGACATATATAGTCATGTAGGCTAACAACCCTGAGGTATAGCATGTGCTGGATGAATAATGCTTTGTATTGCTAGTGTATTTTCTTGCCCTAAAAGGTAGCCTACAGTAGAAACACACACACACACACACACACGCACACACATACTGTACGTACACAGAGTACAAAAGTAGTGCTTCATCCCCGTCCAAACCAGTCTCCGAGATTTGATTTCGCAGCATGCAGACAAAAAAAGAAGAACAACATAATTGCATTAACCTGGTTTTGAGCATTAATACTTCCGAACGAGCAGCCTTGAGCAAAAGGTCTATGCCTATATGCAGAAGCGATCATGGCAAAAGGTACTGAACTAAAGGGAGCGGATGGAATAATTGAAACACTTCAACACATTTCACATCAACAAGTTGAACAAGTGGAATATTACAAGTTTGTATTTTTACACTTAAAGAAGCAAAGTCACCCATTTGCACTTCACAGCTTCAGCTATGCTATGTAGCAAGTAAAAGAACATGCACACACACAGGAAAAGCCACACAACCTGAACCTACGCTCATGCATACACTTTGTGAGTTTGAGCACCAATAACCCCCTAATGGACTTTTGGATAGTTGGAAGTCAATTCCCCACAGGGTTCAACTTGAGGTCATGCTACTTTAAATGACCGCTGCACTGCTTCATTTTAGCTTCATGCAGACTCAAGAAACACACAGTAAATATGGATACTTGAACGATTAAATACGATTAAACCACAACCTAAAAAAAAAAAAAAAAAGATTTAGGGTGACAATTTTGTAAATATCATTGTAATGAAACATTTTGTGAATATACCATTCCAATCAATTTCAGTGACTTTCACTTTTCTAATTAAAGATAAGTTAGTCTGTCTTTACAACAAACTGTGATATTTTTTATGGTTTTAACACTGATATGATTATGGTATGATTTCTTTATTGAGAAAAAAGAGCTATACCAGGTATTTTCTTTGTGGAAATTCAGCCTTTAAAGTTTTCTTGCATGCAAACAAAAGTTATGATACATTCACTGTTACTCACCAAAACACATAATGAGTATTATTTAGTTCCGGCCAATGTGTTGTCCTTCCTCATAAAACATTTGCAGAGCTGTTCATTAGATTTCAGATCATGAAGTCTCAACATCCATGTTACTTGCCAGATATCTTCTTAACTGCCTTTGAAGCATATTGCTACACTTCTTTGTGCATTACCTCTGATTAGAAGTGTTAATCAGCGAAACATGTGAAATCGTGAATGTGTATATAGTTGTGCAGGGATGACATATTTTTGTAGGCCAACCCCAGAAGTAAGCATTGACAAAAAGCGAATGGAATTTTTCCATTAGATTTTGGATTAAGTGCAAAAATGCTAACTCATTTCCGGGCTCATTCCTACAGCAAATGCATCGTCCAAATGCTCACACGAAAAACAAAAAAATTAAAAACGTTCCACGATGGTGGTACTAATGGTCAAAACAGCTCTATATAACTCTAAACAATTGATTAAAAAGCAACATGAATTCCTCTTTTCATGCTTCTACAGTGTTATATTAGCAGTGGGAGAAAACATTAGCCACCAACAAAACATCCATGAGCTCTCATGTGTTCATGCTCTCTCTGAATCTCCAAACCAAACCAAACCACAATGTGGTAAACATGTCTTACACTAAACAATGACCATATTTAGCAGATTGGTGTTTGTCGTTACAATATGTCCTTTATAAGCTTCGAAGCTTGATGTTGATTATGTTGTATCATAGTCAAATTGTACTACCCATTGGCCTCCCATGTCGAGGGAAGTTACCAGTCAGTAATATTATCTCCCACAGCACAAGATGTACTCAACAAGTTAAATACAATTATCAATCATTGAGACTAACCCCGTTTGTATTGAGTGATTATTGCTTTCCAAGTGTCTCACTAAGTTTTAATTCTAATTCTAATTCGGCCACAGACTGATCGAATGTAGTATTGTAGGTTTGAACAAAGTTTACGAACCAATGAAGCTGCATTCTGTTAAAATACATTCCAGATTGAAACATTGAGGTTAATACATTCACTTATAATACATACACTTTGGGCCTTTAATATAACATAATTTAGTCAGTCTCTACAATTACCAGAATCAAACAAGTAACAGCGAAATAGATTGCATTGCACCACAGCAGATATTTCATTTGAATAAGTTGCCAACGTGAAAGGAAAAGATTTCACTGTCATAAAATGTTGATGGGTATGTTATGAATAGGTTTGATATTGTTCAAACCAACCATGTCTGCAAAATGTTTGTGGTAAGAAGATAGTCTTGAAAAAGCACATATGGACCCATGAAGCATCTTACATTGCTATCAAACTACACAATAGCATCAATCTTTGCATTTATCTACCAGTGATAGTCACCCCGGCTATAGATTTCTTCAAAGTCAACATACCGTTTCACTTTACTCATACACAACTGTTGCAGAAAGTGCTGCAGAGGTATGCCTACTTGCTGCTCCAGGCCACAGAGTGGCCTCGCTTGCATCTGCAACTCGCGAATCATCAAAAGCATTTACATTCCAGGCTCAGAAATGTTTGCAGGAGTAAACAAGACCAGCCTGTGAAATGACGCTTGTTTCTGTACGTGCCTGCACGCCTCATTACTGTGTTTATGTCCCTGTACTGTGTGTGTGTACTGAACCCAGAGAAATGAGCATGCTGGCTCGTGGAGGGCTTTCCCATTTCTGGTTGGAAGAATGCAGGGGCTGAGAGGATTTATCGGAATTGAAGGAGAGTTGAAGCAACAATGGCTCTGCCATAACTGCCACAACCTACTGCCAAGAAAGTGACGAAGGCGTGTTGTGTGGGTGTGTGCATGTCTACTGTATACACACATCATTGTCCCACAGCCTCTGGGACAAGACCCAAACAATATCTGATGGTGAGTGCACATTCATATAGAAACCTCTTCTTGGACAAACTTGTTTGCAGTTACAGTTAAAGGAATTTCCCAGTTATTAACATGACCATTACCTCATCTCCTAGTCATTTTGTATCACTACTGTGCCTCCACAAGACAACTCTATTTGAGCTGTACTCATACAAACAGACAAGCTACGTGCAGCTACGTTTATGGTTTAGGTGTGTACGAGACAACCCTACTGTTTGTTCAAAACAACAATGAGCATCTAACCTAAAGAGGTTAGCGTAGATGCTACAATAGCATCAGAACAGGAAAGTATTTCTTCATCAAAAGAAGCTTACTGCTAACTGCTTATTGAGGGTCTATCTTCCCCAGCTGCTGAATGCTCTACTCACGGCAAAGCAGCCTCCTGCGAGGTTCTGAGTCTTCTTTCTGCCACTTTGGATTTAGTCCAATAAACAAATCAAACTGCACATGTACCTCAGTTGTATTATTGACCAACCCTCAGGGCAGCTCTGGTTCTTAATTATCTGGACTGAGGAGCAGACTAATGCAACGGTACCTGCATTTTGCATGTTTTAAACTAAAACTTTTTATGTTGATTATTATTCTTGTTCTTGTGTCGATCTTATTCTTGCTTGCTTTAATGACAGGAAATACTGCAAACCATGTAGGTGGTGCTTTTTTGAGAGGGAACACAAATAGAGACTTCTGCTGTCATGGAAAGCAGTGGGCTGATTTTTAAAAGACAGAAGATGAAAGATGCAAGAAATGTCTCTCATTACTACACCTGTTCTCGTGTGAGCATTTCATCCACCCATGCACACTGGTGTCATAACTGCTGTTAACGTCGTATAAAAATCCATCAATCTTCCTAACACAGAGCAATCGGCAGACTTTAGATGAGGACAAAAGCGCAGCAATGCAGAGGAACTCAAAACATAATCTTGATATGTCATCAACATTAAACTCCAATTTATGAAATACCTAATAAATCCAAACATTTCAGCAGTGATTTTTCTCCGCAGACCTGAATGGGACATTGGGTAACAGTGTTGAGTTCTTGTACATATGTTTATAGACATGTGCACAGGTGTAGGACTGACACGTATGCATGTATCAGGTGTTTATATTTGAGTGTGGGCACATGCGTGTCGGCTGCTGTTTGCATATATGTATTTATACATGTCTTTTTAAGTATATATATCTGTGCGCCTGTGTGTTTACTTATCGATGTCTTCTGTGTGTCAGACCGCACATCGTCTCAAATTGATCTCTTTCATTCTACTTCTCTTGTGTAAGAGCATCATGGCTCATTGTTGACCCCGAATGTTCCTTTTGTAATATCCTGACCTGATATTTGAACATGAACAAACCTGTGTTCGAGCACTGCAACCATTATCCCTTTGTAATTTAGCAAAATACAGCCCTGTCATTGTTAACTTTGAAGAAGATGGTGTATATACTTATACATGGCTGTATATACTTTTACTGTATATGTCTCGACTTAATAGAACACAATTTTTATAGAGAAGACTGTAGAGAGCTTTAAAACTGAGGATATTTGGAAAAAACTCCCACAGCTGCTCTCACAATAGGATTATTGCTTCAACAGCTCAGCATGATGAACTGGCCCATTGCGTTTATTTATTTTTACCCAGTTAATGACCACAGATAGAAGAAAAAGACAACTCTGTGATTCTGTTTGTGCATTAGTGTACAGAGATAATAGCCAACACTAGAAACTGATCCAGTCTGAATGGCTCGCATTGAATATTGATCATTTATAGATGTTCAACACTGCCATTGAGGTTTGCTGCTTTGATTAAATCTTGATTTGAAGGCTTGAGCCTTTGAATAATTCCGATATAGTGGAGACTGTTAAGATAAAGGCCTCAAACGGTAGCTGGAGGGAGATAGATTACACCATTGTTTATATAGCCACCCGTGTCATTGCCTGCAGTCAGATCCACCTTGTGGAAGAAAGCCAACAACATAAACTCACACACATATATATACAGCAGTTCTCTACCACTGAATGAAGCCAACACACCCCGTCAATTAATTTAATATCAACAATTCCGGGTACAAGCGGCGAAATGAGTTTCCTCCGTAGGGTGGCCGGGCTCAGCCTTAGAGATAGGGTAAGGAGCTCGGACATCAGGAGGGAACTTGGAGTTGAGGCGCTACTCCTTCGTATCGAAAGGAGTCAGCTGAGGTGGTTCGGGCATCTAATCAGGATGCCTCCTGGACGCCTCCTGTTAGAGGTTTTCCAGGCACGCCCAACTGGTAGGAGGCCCCGGGGAAGACCCAGGACACGCTGGAGGGATTATATCTCCCAGCTGGCCTGGGAACGTCTCGGGATCCCCCAGAACGAGCTGGAACGTGTTGCGGGTGAGAGGGAGCCTGGGTCGGCCTGCTAGGCCTGCTGCCACCGCGACCCGACCCCGGATAAGCGGATGAAAATGGATGGATGGATGGATCAACAATTCCTTGTGTTGCAAATTCCCACAAACTTCTAAATGTAATTACAGAGGGCTCTGAGTGTGTCTTTGATGCAGAACACAACCATTGCATTATGCACATATCCTCTGGAGAACTGACATTTTAGACTGGCCAAAAAAACTTCCCTTTTTGTATTGTTCAAGAGAAACCTGAGAGACAAAAAAAAAAAAAAAACTGCAGGAGAAAGGGAAAAAGGAATGTGATGTGATGCAGTGGTGGAAGAAGTATCCAGATATTTTAAGAAAAAGTCAATATCACAGTGTAAAATACTACAATTAAATGTCTTGCATTCAAAGTCATATTTAAAGGTATAGTTTGACATTTGGGGAAACACGCATATTTGCTTTCTTTTCAAGAGTAAGATGAGACGATCAATACCCCTCTCCTGTGTGTACTAGGAATATGAAAGTCCAGCCAGCTAGCATAGCTCAAAGCCAGAATTCAGCAGAAGACGTCTAGCATGGTTCAGTTCAAGACAAGCACCCACATCTATTAGCTGACAATTTCACATGTAAACTAATAATATTATGTAATATTAAGTATTGACATTTAAGTATCAAAAGTAAAAGCACTCATTATTCAGAGAAGCATCGCTGCCATATTAGTGTATATTATTTGAATGTTTTAAATGATGCATTTACATGTAGGCAGCATTTTAATAATTCTGTTCAATGTATCTGATTAAGGTGGAGATAATTCTAACGGCTCTACTGTAAAACAATGCATTGTATCTCATGTGCTTGTTAATGGTATTTAGAATCTGAAACTGGAAAGTAATCAGTAGCTGTAGCAGTAAGATGAATGTAACGGATTCTAAAAGTGCAATATTTTGCCCTAAAATACAATGGATTTGCAGATACTCAAGGAAAGGACAACTATGGTTCCTCAGAATTGACTTACATGTTAATGTAATTAGTTTACTTTTCACCTCTGATGAGATGGGGAGAGATACAAGGTATCTGGGAGCACTGAGAGACAGAAACACAGACAGGAAGGCACAATGAAAAGACAATCAAACTGACAGGCATACAGGCAGGCTTTTGACTTTCTGATAAGTCACCTCATTCGGTCACTAAGCCACTACCTTGACACACTAACTCTATGAACTCGAGCCGGATTTAAGGACAGAGACCCTGAGCAAGACAAGTTAATGCTTTACCAACTTTGGCTTCCAGGCACCATTGTGAAATCCTCATGTGAATATGTACAGGTCATGTAAAGCTGTCAAGGGAGAAAGGGAGGGTTTATGGTCAAAGGGGCTTATCTCAGCAGTTTATCCACTGGTATAAAATGCTGCCGATGGCGGCGATTCAGAGTGGACAAGCAGCTTCAGCATTGAGCCACCAAACCATCTACTCTCTCCTTCTCCTTACAGTTTACCCTCATCTTCAATCAGCCATGGGAGTTGCCTACAGCGTCGGAGAGTAAGTGAACTGAATCATCACGTGAGCTGTAAACATTGCTATGCTGGGTGTTGAATATGGTGGTGTTATCTTGAGTTTAATCAGACAGTACTTTGGATTGCTTGTTTCAGTACATTTAAATAAAATATGAGAGCTTAGAATTGCAGACCATTTAAATAAGTGAACATTTTAAAATCGTGCATTGGATATAAACTTTTGTTATCATAGTGATCAGTGTTCTTGGTGTTGTATTTATTAATACACATGCAAAGGAAGTAAGGGGAGTTTTTTTTGCTATTTCATGGTAAAGGAGATTGTTGCAGTGCAAATTCACACTCTAATGAGTTGGAGATTGTGTGTCAGTGAGTGACAGGAAGAGAGATAAGTAGATGAAGAGAAAGAAAGAGACTTGATTGAGGTTAAACATTGCGAAAGTCAAAGTAGATTTATACTATACATTTCTGTATACTGGAACTGCTTTTGTTAATGGTAAATGGACTTCCAGGATTCTAGCCATGAATTTCCTAGAAGTGGAACACTCCAACATAACTCCAAAAAGGGGGCTTCCTGATTTTCACTTATGTCCTCAGATATCCTCAGCACAGCATGATTAATACTCAAAACATTCAAAGCATGCTTCACTTCCCTGCTAAACATGTCCAGGCACGGCTCAAAATATAATAGAGTATTGTGAGTGACGGCATTTGCTCAACTTGTAATTTATTTGCTCTCTCATGGGAAATAGAGGTTGGGCCAACTGTCATAAATGCTTTAAAGTTGCAGCAACATTACATGCTTATTTTAAGTCAAAGATGCATTTACTGTACTGCAGTTAAAATGCAAACACACAGTGGTTCTGCTTTAGTTTAATTATTTTCTGATAACATTATGTCATAGTAACTGCATAGTGATGTTTGATGATAGAAGGCAGCCCTTTGCGTTTCATATTAAAAACTATTCATTTGAGCCATGGCAGGCCACGGGAATAAACACAACATCTGTTTAGGTACAATATATGATGACTATCTATCAGTAACACGTTCTCCTATTATTTCTACAGAGTCGACCACCTCCACACCTTCTTCGTACAGTGGTCACCAGAAATCTACACTAAGGGCAACAAGAAGCACTGCCAGCCCCGCTACCTCATCAGAGAGAAACATCGTAACCGTTAACCGTTATCTGGTAGTGGAGAAGAACAAGGTGGCTGTGATCAACAAGCTCCTCAGTAATCCTATCAACCCCACTACTAAATCCTATCAACCCCACTACTAAAAGCTGGGAGGTAAGGTTTGCACAAACACACACACACACACACACACACACACACACACACACACACACACATACGATCAAGGGGGGGGCTGGGGGAGGGGGTAGCCCACTGGGGCTCTTCAACTGCAAGATGACGTCCCGGAAAGACAATAAACACAGTTTAAACATTTGCTTAACATTTGTAAAGCATTAGTTTAAAAAAAACTCATCAAGTATCCCCACTTACAGTAACTGAGGCACCAGAGTGCTTGGCAGTTCTCCCAGAGGTTGTGGGAAATTCTGCAGTCTCCATATATGGGCATCCTATCTGTCGCCCCCCCCCCCTCCTCCCACAGAAGCTCCTCACTTTCCTGTTCAAGAGAAACGGAACTGTTCTATATCAGAGTAAACCAATGAGAAGCCCTTCACTCAGGTTTCAAACCAATAGCATTTAGACACAAAAGTGAAAGTAGCTCAGAGGGAATATAAGTTACAGATGCTGCATGCTTTGAGTAACAGACATGTGGTATTGCAGAGTGCAGAGCTTGAAAGAGAAATCAGAAACTATGAAGCTGCTGCCAGAAAATGTCAAGGTGCTTTATTTTGCCAGTGACTGCGTGGAGCCGTATGTTCAGGTAGGACTGCTATGCTGCATGTTATCATTTTAGGAGATGTTGTGCATTTGTGGGGTAAAATATACTTTACTGTGGGGGTAAGAAATGTTAGTCATCATCCATCCTTCCTAGCCAGCTTGTCATCCAGCAATCCAGTTATGAATTCACTTGCGATGAAGCGGTGTTAACCAGCATCTACTGAGGAAATGGCATATTTTTCCCTTCAAATTTCACGTGTGTCCTTTCTAAATGAGTTATTCAACCACACGTTGTTGTACGTAATATAGAGGAAATTTTCATTTTGGAACGTCTCTTGTCCTCCACCAGATTATCAAAGTGAAGGACTCCAAGCGGTGCCTGAGTCTGTGTAGCTCGGAGGGCTATGAAGCAGAAGAGCCCGAGTACCAGGAGGATGTCGAAGATACTCTCCCTATCCTCAATGACCAGAGCCAGCTGCTGGATAATCAACATCTGGAGCGAGTAAGTGTGCAAGTACACACGCACACTGCTTTTTATCTTTGTTGTGTCAATTCTTCCTTGTTGTATCGCATATTGATGTTTTACAAGATATTGTATCGAGTTTCAAGATTCCGGTATGTGACGACACTAATACCTGGCAACATTTCAAAATAATCTAAGTGGACGATTTGGCAATGATTACAGCCATCAACAGACGTTTTTTGTGTAATTCATTATTTATTTTTATACCTTTCAGTATCTTTTGATTAACATCTCCTTTCCATCTCCTTTTCTCAACAGCTTGCTGCCCACATGCCAGCAAAGACCCAGGGCTATCCATGGCAACTAGTCTACAGCACGGCCATTCACGGGAGCAGCCTGAAGACTCTGTACAGGAATATGGCTGACCTAGACAGACCTGTGCTGCTGGTCATCAAAGACATGCACAAAAAGGTTTGCATCTTTATCTTAACTCTCCAAAGCGTTTCTGTAAACAAATGTAGTCAAACTGATTAATAATATCTCTGTGGGTACTCCTTAAATAACCCGATGTCTTGGTCTTTTCAGGTGTTTGGGGCTTTTTCTTCCGATCCATTCAAAGTCAGTAAATACTGCTACGGCACAGGAGAAACCTTCCTGTTCAGCTTCAACCCTGACTTCCAGGTATGAGGGGAGTTTCTTATTGATGCAAAATAATATCTACCAGCCAGTCTGAGAATGGATGTATTTATATTACAAGTAAAGTTTGTAGTCATTTTAGAGCGAACTGAACATAATTTTAGGAAAGAGGATTAAAAGAATTATAATAATTGTGTTCCAAGAATATTTTTAAACTTTCAAAGGTTTGATTTAGGGCTGTCACAATATCAGATTTTCCCTACACCATTATCATGGCCAAAATAATGAATGATTATGATATTATTGCAATGCTATTAGTCAAATGAATCTTTATCTTTGTTTATTGTGCACTTTGTCTGAGTGTAGGGAGGTGGAGAGTCTGTAACCATAATGTGAATAAAGAGGCCATGAGTTATTAACACAATATCATTATATGTGTATTATTACCAAGATATTCCCTTTTTATGTTATCGCCAATACAGGTACATTGGCATAGTTTGAGTACAAATGTCTCATGTCTTTCATTTGGCATTTTCCCAGGCATACAGGTGGAGCGGCGAGAACTCCTACTTTGTAAGCGGCAACCTGGAATCTCTGCACATTGGTGCAGGAGGGTAAGTTATGTGGTTATTGATTTCCCCTAAAATATAGACGTGCTCACCGAAGGTAAAGGCAGCAGTTAAGTCTGACATTGTCATGAAGAAATAAAAAGCGTAACCAAAATGTAATTACTTTATCTGCTACCTGTGAGATATCAGAGATTACACCACCTGGTATCTGAGAGCATAAAACATTAGCAACTTTCAAAAGATTTTACATTTAAGTGCTTTTTCTTTTTCTGTAGGGGCGGATTTGGCCTGTGGTTGAATGCTGATCTGTACCATGGCTCAAGCTTCTCCTGTCCCACATTTCACAACGAGTCTCTCTCCACACAAGAGGTCTTCAATGTACTAGACCTCGAAGTCTGGACTGTGCAGAACTGAGGTGCAGAACATCTGAACCGACGAGCTAAAGTAGAACTCACTATCCTGTCTGGAGTTACAAAACGTCAAAGACTTCAAGGGGTATGTGTGGTTTTAGCCACTACAAAATCTGATAGAGCAGCTGCTATCATCTGTGCACCTGGTCCAGATATACGCTCACATACAGAAGCAGAATCCCGTTCTAGTGGTTCTTGGGCTGGACTTTCCATTCATGATGGTTTGATCCGTGCCTGTAAAAAACAAGTGGTCAAATGAAATCCTGCCATTCAGGGTCCTGCTGCTTTAAACTACTGGCTATTCATGAGTAGCACTGTGCTAAGACCAGTTAGTAACTGGACTCTTGACGCTTTAACCTGTTCCACCCTACCTGTTCCACTTAAGCCCTCCATGCCAACTCTTTGTTGCGGAGAGCATTATAATACAAAGTTCACAGTAAGTTCACTGTTGAATAAAAAGATTGTAACTATACTGTAAGCACATGCAGGATTTAAGGAAAATCTTTTCTATTTTCTGTCTAACAGCCATGCATATATTTAAGAAAAATGTTTGTTTGCGGTATTTATCTCTGTGTGTAAGTGTGCATGATAGGCATGAAACATAAAGCGCTGTATAAAACGTTAAGACAAAAAAGGTTAAAATACTTATTTAACGGTAAAAACACTGTAATATTATGGGACCCGCAATTACCTATCTGAACTCTAATTGTACTTTTTCTAACATGAGGTCTGGTTTTTAATGTTCTCCATTTGAAAACTACTGCAGCAAATGAAGACCTTAACACTCAGGTTGAAAAACAAAAGTGTAGCATTGCACTGTAAACAATGTCTGCTCTTGTATGTGTGCAGTTTGAGGAGGAAGAGACCTCAACTGTTAACTGTCACTTCTGTTTTTGGAAAGTGAGACACTTTCCTGCCCATTTGCATAAATATGCAATATTAAGGAAATTACTTTTACCATCTATATACATTTAAATGTATGTTTAAGAAAATGTTAATAGGAAAGCAAAGCAAAAGTTCTTGTTTTTTGTTTAATTTTGTGTTTGTTTGTGTGTATATCAGTGTCTGCTAGGCAGTGCTGGCACTGCCAATGTTGTTTTGTGGAACCACATTAAAACGTTGTCTCTCCTGGTGAAAGGAGGAGAAACGTTTTTATAGCAATCGTATTTTTTTTATGAATAAACCATTTTCCACTGAGGAAGCTGTTTATTTTCATGCTACAAAATAACAAAATAGAAGTAGACTTATGTTCGAATTATCATTTTGTGTGACTAATCAATACCTGATGCTACTGTATTTTTTCTATAATATTGCATATAGCTACACAAACAGGCATATGATAGAATAAATGGAAAAAACACACAAAATACATTCCCCCATTGAACATTCCCTCAAGAAGAGGAAACAATAGAGTAGAACAAAAATATTACAATAAAGTGAACTTGCAAAAATCAGCATAATACATGATAATGTATATACATTATAAAAAAATATATTTATTAAAAGTATTTAGGCTATTTCTATTTTATTGGTTTCAGAACTCAGTCTCTATTTATTATTCATATGTTAATTTTAAGGTGGGCTATACTCTTTGCGAAATGAGCCTCTTTTTAAGTTTGGTTCCTTAATGGGCAATTTTTGCTGTAAGACAACATTTCTATTCAGAGAGTCAACGACTCAAATTACAATGTGACCACATTTTGATTCAAAATAGGGAGACGAAAAATACAATGCAAAATATTAGGGGCAGCTGATGTTTTCATAAAACACACATACAAACTGAATATAGAAAAGACCGGTATGCCAGGAAAGGATGAAAAAGTTAGAAAATCAAGTCAAATTAGTTATCAAAATATAATATGTTGAACCACATCGCTCCCTGGTGGCAGTTCTTCGACTGTATATAAGAAGATTTGATCCCTTCTTACAATCTAGATCGACAATCGTTCGGTTTCCCCTTGTGAGCGCGATGGCCTCTGGGATCGACTGTGCAGGTCTGAGCTTTGACAGTTCATCGAACAGCCTACAACGATGGCAGCAGTGGAGGCGACTCAACCTGCCCTGGCTGGTGTTTCCAGAACCAGCAGCGAGGGATATGAGAAGAAATGTATCTTCTGCAAGATTGTAAACAAGGAAATGGGCACGGAGCTTCTCCACTGTGTGAGAATATTGCAATGATTAAATAACATTGAGTGCAAGGCTAGCTAGCTTTAGCCTGTTGCCTTTGTAAATAGCTGTGTTTAGAATAGACGCGACTTAATTGGCTCTGTAACAAGTGATGTTGTGAAGAAGTAGCTAGATATGATGATAGTTTTTTTTTTTAGACTAACGTTGTGCAAGTTAACTGTACAGTAATCTAACTAAGTTACCCCATTTTGTATTTTGTTCTATAGTTTGTTGTGTTATGCCGGCCTATTGTGTTTGATTGGAGGGTGTGCCTCATGTTTTATGGTAGGCCTATATTGTGTCCATGTGCTAGCTTGGTCCTGTTTTATGTAGCTCATGTTTGCCAAACGTTTTCCACTATAAGGACTTTAATTCATTCAGGGATCCATTGAAACACACACTCATTGGCAATTCCTGCTTGGAAATAGCAGCTGTGTCGAGATTGCTAATTGATTGGTGATTTGAATTAACACAACAAAAGGGTTACTAATATGTGTGTTTTTTTTTTTAAAATAAGTGTTGCACTTAAGTAGACGGTGTTATCCGGCCTCTTCTACCCTTCCAGTCCTGACGGTGATGCGTTCATTTGCATTTGCTGACTTGTTCATGTGTCTCGCTGCAGGATGAGGACCTCTCATGTTTCAGAGACATCAAACCTGGAGCTCCCCATCATTACCTTGTCGTTCCAACCAAACATGTAGGGAACTGTAAATCACTCGGCAAGGACCATGTGCCTTTGGGTAATGTTTAAACTACATGACTCATGCTTGTGGAAATGGTTGCATTTTTAAAAATTGCCAACTTCAATTTCACTGACAATTCATTGCTAACTAATCCTGTGGACTAGAACTTTTATTTTGTGTTGCCTGTTGCAAATTGTATTATGTTTAAAAAGCCACTTGTGTTATTGTTGTCATACCCAGTGAAGCGGATGGTCGAGACGGGGAAGGAGATCCTCCAGAAAAACAACGTAACGGACCTCAGTGATGTCAGGTGAGCTACATTCAGCATTGCATTTGGTAGTTCACAGCTCATCACACTAGGAATTAGTGGCTACAATGTGAATACTACAAAGGCAACAACTTCAAACATTTTCAGCAAAGCAGCTTTTGTCACCCGAGGTCTAGGCCCAGTTCAGTTTTTTTGTTACCAAATAGTGAAGCATTATTTTGAGGTGAATTGTCCCTTTTAAAAAAAACAACACTATGCCTGTCTAGACAGACAGACAGACAGACAAACAAGCAAACAATCAATCGTCAGTTATGCCAGGTACTTATAAGCAGTATACCTATCAGTACACGCGACAGTATCGGTGTAAACTACACTATGAACTGTGTTTACCTGGAGCACAAACAGTAGGTCTTAGTCTAATGGAAATTGATAATCTTCTAAACTGCTGTGTAATTGATACTGACTGATTGATTAGTTAGCTTTGATAACATATCTGTTGCTTTGTTGATGTAAGTGGCACTTAAACTGATTTAGCTTTTACAACTTTTCAAGCAGTGAGCCTGTGTGCACTGAAGCCCTTTCTCTTGTCTGCAGGTTTGGTTTCCACTGGCCCCCATTCTGTTCTGTCACACACCTACACCTTCATGTCCTGGCACCTGCCAGTCAAATGAGCCTCATGTCTCGCCTCTTCTACAGACTCAACTCCTATTGGTTCATCACGGTAAACCCCCTCTTTATTATACGTTCTGTGCTCCAGTACGAAACATGCTATTGTATATAATTTGAGGATCCGTAAAGATAAAATAATCACTTCTCAATCCCTAAATTGTGCATCTTCAGGCTACATTTAAGCAAAATAGGTTGACCGTCATCTTGCGACGTGAAAATGTTTTTTCTTCATAAAATTTCAATATGTTGCAGGTACTATGGTTTAAACCTCTAAGGACCGTTGACCTAGTTATTTAGTATTTGATGAACAACCAGTACCATTTGTTTTTACTGTTCTTGTAATTTAGAGTTGTTTTCTCATTCGGAAATTAGTAGTTCCAGGCCACTCAACCGTTAACGAGTGTAGTAAACCAGTAAATATGGGTGTGATTTTATTGGCCTACACTTCTTTTACAATGAAAGCCAGGCTCTAACCCCTGTTACATAAGGGATTTATAGACTAAGCTGACTGGAGTACAGTGCTGTAGATCTATACAGTCAACACACAAATCTCTTCTTTAGTTCAGTAATTCAACCAGAGGGAGAACCAAAGGTCAACTAGAAGTGCTGTCAGTCTAATGTACGCTCTGTCCACATTTGTTAATGTTTTGCAGGCAGACCAGCTGATTGAGCTTCTCAACTCTAAAGGAGAGACCAACTGATCACTTGTTTGGATCCAGTTCTTACAGTACTGGACTTTGATGTGACTGAAACATCCACCTTCCACACTCTCAAAATAAGAGGCTGACTGTCGGATCAGAGCTAATGACAGTATTTTGAATTGATACATATTTGTAACAAGAGACCACTTTTCAGACTGAAAGCCAAATGAAGGCTTGAATGAAGTCCAATCTTGGTGCTTGAGACATGTCACACCAATGGTTTTAAAAAAAAAAAAAATATATATATATATATATATATATATTATATTATATTAAATTAAAAAAAAAAGGTGGATTTACTTTATGGACCAACGATGTGATTCACCGGTAATCAACTTTTTACTGAATGGAAAGGTGAGTACAACAAAAGATTGGCCCATACAATTCACAACCTGTTGTATTTCCTGACCTGGAGTACTGCCTTAGTGTTTTGCCAATCTGATTAATGCATGTATAATTGACATTATTTTAAAACTCTGGAAGGAAAAGGAATTTGTATAATTGATATGCCATAACATGTTAACTAGCTGTGCATATCACAAGTTCCTCAGCTATGTTGAGTTGTCTCTTTCCTGATGGGCATTTTGTGGCCATAGCTGATGGGGGGGGGGGGGGCAAAGCAAAGCAAAGCAAAGCTCAGAGTGATACTTTCATTCAGTATTTACAAAGCTCCTTCACAGTAGAAGCAGCGAAGTTATTCTCTGACAAATGCATAAAGTGCTTAATCAGCTCACCAGGCACTGACATGTGGTGGGTTATTGTTTGAATGTGATGCAATGACTTTAAGATGCATAACATGAACGGTATGTTGCATGAAGTGAATATTTATGCTATACGATACAATCGTATACTAAGGATTGAAAAGTGTATGTACTTTAAGAATTAATTTAACTTAGAATAAATAATACATTGCTGCTTCTCCGTGTGTTCCTAATGTAGTGAGTCCTCGATATCAGTTTACGCTCTCATTAGTTTAACTACTCCAGTCAGTGCTTACAGTTCAGTAACACAATAACAGACAGGACGTTGTTCCTTTTCTTTCTTTATTATACTACCACAAGCAGTACTTGCTAATTGGATAATCAACTTTTTTTATGCTAAACAAAAGTTAAATAGTTTGCATGGCCATTACTTTGAAGGGCAACAGATATTATGGCGTATATTAGTCAGCACACAGGTTACTGTGTAGTTCTCATTTCATTAAAGCAGCTTTTTTTCTTTGTAGATGTATGTCAGTGTGGTGAAGGTAAACAAAGTTTCAAACTGTAACAAGGTGACCTAAACTACAAAGCACATTTGTAACGCTCTGAAGCACCCAAGCCAACTCGGATCAAGTTCATCCTATAGCACCATATTGTCTGTCACAGGCAGCCTCGTGTTCTCTGGCTTTGGTTCAGACTCCTTAACCACTCTGACTTCATTCCAGCTGCTCACGCCGACACTTTTCCCACATTACAAAGCTAGTGAAGGAAATATTGGGAAAGGGATTTGTTCGACTAAGATCTGATTTAGCGCGACAATAAAATAATATAAACAACCTAATCACCCTCGGAAACACATTAAGTTTAATCCCTGACCGATGCTTCTCTTTATTTGTGCTTAAGTTTTAGCTTTGCATATCCTGTCATGATCATATTCCCCTCGACATATGACATTATTATTTGCTATATTTATTATTTAAATGCTAATTGTCATTTCCTCTGGTATGACCCAAACTTGTAATTGTGACATAACTATTTCATACCATTTCTTCCAGCTTTTTATGTTTTGTTCTACCTTCATGTATTTGCACTTTGGACAGTTTTAGTTTTGAATCTTTTTTGTGGTTAGTGATTGAATTGATTGAAGTGTGTGTTTTACCACAAGGAGAGAATACATTAGTATACCTAATGTACACTCCTTAGGGAGGCGGTGTGAATTATCAGCCACTGAAGTTTTTACTTTTGTAAAGAGAAACTGCTTTTTTTTCTTTCTTTTTTTTATCCCTAATAAGAGTGCATTACGTGACTAAAGTACAATGCGCGCAATCCTGGTGCTATCTGAGTACCTCAGTGAGTGCTGCCATGAAGTAGCTCTATATTGCCACGGTATGTACTGTATGTAATGTGAATCAAGGCATAAACACGAATCAAAGTTTCTGATCACTGCAACAGAGTGATAACTGCATGGTTGTCCTTCCCCTGCCACAGCATTTCTCCCTCAAAGTCAACCAGCCCCTGCTTCCTCGCTCGTAGAAGAACCCCCACTAGTTTATTAGAGATCGTCACATAATGCTCAAACAGTTTCCCAAATTCCACAGTGATGACTCTCCCATCACTGCCGCCGCCGTCCTCATCTTTGTCTCCGGGCTGTCCGACGTTTCTTATCACCTCACACAGCTCCTCAACCTCTCTGCTGATGTGTGTGTGAGCATCCTTCCCTCGCTGCTCCGTCATGGACCCCTGCAGGGGTCTCCCGTAGTCATCCTGCCCCCTCTGAGGGACCACCACGCTGGGCCGGGTGTCGTGACTGAAGGGGTTGTGCTTCTGGTACTCCCGGTGCTCATTGGACCACTTCTGCCAGTTCTCCTTTAAGCCTTTCACAGAAACGATGCACCCTGCAGTGTCAGGCTTTGGGACGTCCTCTTCAGTTTCCATGGTGTTGCTCTGGCTGTTCGTTCCCATCACTCTTTATGTTGAGATCACATAGTTTCAATTGGTAATTTCTACATACAGGAATACAATGTTGTTCTCACTGAATAATATCACTTTACTGTTTTCATTGCTTTATTATTTAAATAATTTATAAATAATAAATAATGATATCTGGTTGTCAAGCTAAATGTTATATTTCATCTAATCGTAGTTGTCCTGTTCTGCATTTGGACTGTTTTTCCTGATTGAGCTGTAGAGATCTGTATCTGCATCTTTGGTAAATAATGGCAGGTTTAGCCCACACTGTGAAAACACTAATTAAGTTGGCGATCCATAAAAAAAAACAACGAAAAGTGAAAATATAGTTTAGCAAAACCAATATCAGTAAATGAAAACTTGAAGACGTGAACACACTGCTTTGGAAAGTAACCTACACAACCATTCTGGCATTTGTAGTAAACAATTATCAAACATGATTGAACTTACATGTCGCATACTGATTCGATCCTCACTTCATCTGCATTCATGTTTCATTGTAGCCAAAGTGAAAAATAAATCATGTGGTTACACTCTCACCATGCAGCACTATTTCACAGAACAGCGCTGCAGCACTGCTGACAGGGACAGGACTGCGGATGCTTTTCTGTCCAAAGGCAAAACCGTTGTGATGGACATCTGTCTCGGCCAATGGCCTGTTCGAAGAGATCCGCGCAGCCAATCAGCGATCAGAGAGGGAGGCTCTCACAAGGGTTAGTTTTAAAGCAGATTACAGCCCGCAGAGGCGCGAGGAGTTTGTTTATTCACGCACGTAAGAGCAGAAGAGCGAGTTTTAGATGATAAAAAGTGGCTTATAGGGGACATGTTATTGCTTTGGTGAAAACAAACGAGCAATATAGGTAGTTACATTTGGACTCAAAATGTTATTAAAAATCTCAAACTTAGCATCTAGTGGAAACATTGGTCATACGGCTGTCTACGTGTATCAAAAACAGAACAAAAAGACAAACACGGTGCACAATTGAAGTTAAGACAATGTGTTGTATAAAAATGAAAGACAATATAATTCTTCTTCATTTACGCTATTTTAATCCCCAAGCGGAACTATTTCACACAGCGTGGTTTCGAGTCGGACGTATTTTGAATCCGCAACAAATATGGCGACCTCCACCAGTCGATCATGCCTCCAGTATCTCTTACATCTTGCCCAAGATAATCTGGATTTCAGATTGCCGGTAACCTTCCTAAACTACTATCAGTTTCTGTCCGGCTCTTGTTGTTTAATGTTTGAGTTTAATCGGTGAAATGTGGCCGGCGGGACTCTCTCCTCCCGCGGCGTGCTGCGTTAGCTACTTGCTAATTCAAACTGTTAAAACGGAGTGGATTACATTTAGGCTTTGGTTCCACGTGATAATTTACGCGTACTTTCTCCACCTGAACCTCCCCTGGTAAACTGGTAGTTCACAGTTGCCTGATCTCTAGCTTCTTTCTTACCCTAAATGTCGACCCATCTGTAGATCTAACCACGTGGATAGGACCAAGATGCTTGTTAGCACACCTGGACCAGTGGACATCCATTACAAATACATTATAGACCGTTTTTTAACGGAATGGCATTGCTAGGCAACAGCTTGGGTCCATGTTTACTTCCTGTCAGCTGATGGCATTCATATACACTGCAACAGGAAATAAACTGGGACACGTGCAATGTTTACATTCACGACTGTGAAATGGCCATCATATTTAAACTGCTGTAATTGCACACTTGTAAATAGGCAGAAACATGGTCACTTGTTTTTAAATGTACTCTACTGTGATCCTGTGGTATCTTAATCATCCACAATGACTTTACATGAAGATGAATTTAGTTTTCACAATGAGTACTGCTCAGTGTGTGAAAACAAGACTGTAATTATGCATGTGAGTTTTTTTTTTGTGACGTCTGTGCTCATTCCCGCAGGAGATTAAGGCCTTGCTCGCTCTCAGAGGAAAAGCATTCCATCCGACTGGAAACTTCCAAGAAAAGGTTTGCAAGTCAAATGCACTTTTTATTTTCCCAACTGCTCTTTAACAAAATGATTGGCTATAATGATGGCTGATTTGACACAGCTACCTCCATCAGAAGGTTTCTGTTCCCCAAAGTCACTCATTTTCTTGCCTCTTCCCTGTAGTCTCCTTTCTGGTGTCTGGATGGTTTGTCCGAGGAGGATGTCCGCGGCGTCATGGCCAGATCTGTTTGTGCAAAGTAAGTGTTTTAGCTTTTGGGGGAAGGTAAGCGATGGCCTTGACATGCTGCGTTTATTGCCGTCCATCTAAATCTGTGCCTTGTTGCTTTGGCAGTATTTCTGCACTACAGTGGCTGAGATGACGCTGTAGTTCATGTCGCATTACCCTTGCAGGTCTGCTTTTGAACTCTGGGGCCACGGACAAACACACAGTGAGCTCAACACATCCCTCTTGAACTACCCACCAGAGAAAATGGTTTGCGATGCTGCTGCTTATAGTCCTATTGTGTTGGACAGCCCAATCACTGCAATTCTAGAAATTATTTTCATATGAAATATACTAAGCTTGTCTGTTAAATTTCTGTTTGTGCTCTTCCTCCTTATTCCCCTACAGTCACCATTCATGCACAAAGACTCAACTTACAGAGTCAATGTCTACACTTTCAACAAGACTCTGGAGTTTACAGACAGAATCAAAAGGATTGACGTGAGCAGAATGCAGATCAATGAATAAATGAGCGCACGTGAAAACGTCAAAATGTGTATCTATGCACCTTTTTGAACGATCCGTATCCTCTCACCAGGCTTTGGAGTATCTTCCGTTTGAAGGAGCAGTGAGCCTGAAGAGCCCTCAGCACATCTTCTGTTTGTTGGAAGATTACGGCACAGACCCCAACGACATCCCTGAGCATCCAAACTATATCTATTTCGGCCGATGGGTGAGATACATTTGACTGTTTGTATTACATTTGAAAAATAAGGGGTGATCTGCCACTGAACACTTTTTTTCATCTTGACCCGCTCCTGCACCAGATAGCGGATGGACAACGGGAGCTGATCCGCTCTCACAGTGTGAAGAACAGACACTTCATAGGGAACACCAGTATGGATGCTGGGCTCTCATTCATTATGGCCAACCACGCGAAGGTCAACGAGAATGACCTTGTCTTTGACCCGTTTGTGGGCACAGGTGAGATAATCTTGTCACTGCCTCTCACTCACATACATAGCTATAGCTATGAACAGTCACACACGCTTGAATGGGTCTTTGCCTCTTGATCTGTTTTTAGGGAGCCTGTTGGTAGCATGTTCTCACTTCAGAGCCTACGTCTGTGGAACGGATATCGATTACAACACCATTCATGGCAGAGGTAAGTTTCGTCTAAAATTCTGTTTTAATCCAGGCTTAAACATATTGCCTCTCGTCACGTCTGTGTTCAGAACCGACAGCCGCAGGAGCCTGCTCTGAATTTCCGATGCTATCCAAATGTCCTGAAAGTGCTGTTGTCTCTCAGGTCGCTCGAGCCGCACAAACCAGAAGTGGCGAGGACCCGACGAGAATATCAGAGCCAACCTGCGGCAGTACGGAACAGAGGAGATGTATTTAGATGTCATGGTGTCTGATGCATCCAAGCCCGTGTGGAGGGAGGCCGCTCTGTTTGATGCCATCATTACTGATCGTAGGCCCTCACTTTATTCTTAACTGTTGACACTTCGGGCATGCCGAGTATGAAAACTCGTCATAAATGAGTCTCTAGTGATTCTTGCAGTTCACTTTTGAACATGTTTTCACTGAAGCAGCAGCCATGTGCTCCAGCTACATCTGGGCAGTCTACTGCATTCATCTCATAACGGGATCATCTTTTGTCCTTTTTGTTTTTCTTGTTCGTGGTTCTTGTGTGGTCCTTCTGACGTCAGCTCCGTACGGTATCAGAGAGTCCACAAGGAGAACGGGCTCCCACAAAGATGTTACAAGACCCCCTGACGGCATGTAAGTACGACTGATGCTCTTAGGACTTCATGACAACATGTACCTTCCTTTGTCCAGTAAGGTCATATTTTACTCTACTCTCTGCAGGTAAATGATTTGAACTGTTTTGTTTATGTTAAATGTTATGTCTGTTGCTCTGGTTTAAACCTGTTTGTGTTTATTTGATCCTTCCAGCTATTTAGAGTCTCACGTCCCTGTCTCACAGGCGTACCACCTGAGTGACATCTTCACAGATCTGTTAAACTTCTCTGCCCACCACCTGGTCATGGGAGGGAGGCTCGTCTATTGGCTGCCCGTGTACAGACCAGAGTGAGTGTACACACACGTGTTGTACTGTGTCGTTAGCTGATAGTATAAAAGGTCTTTTAGAATGATGAGTCTGCTGCTACAGATACCATTTCAAGAAACTTTAGCCTCTCACAGTGACATCCAGTTCTTTAAAGCTGACTGATTTCTGTTATTTGAGCATTCAAACTGTGTCTGTGACTTTTGTTGTTGTTGTTGTTGTTGTTGTTGTTGTTGTTGTTTTAAAACTGGCTTTGTGCATGGGAATTTCTATTTCAATACTAGATTTGAAGTGAACTTTGTCCTCATGGGCTCATGTTGGGAACCCCCTTTTGCTGGTGCTTTTCTTCAATTAATAATTTGTATCAATAGGGGGCAGGCTCAAACCATAAACCAGAAATGCACAAGACAGGCTTGTCATGAGCACAACCTACAACATTTAAATCTTTTGTTGGCCTAATTAAATTGCCCAGTTGCCAAACAACTTGGAGCAAGGCAGAATTTATAATGTTAACACTATAATGTAAACATTTTATAAAATGCAATTATGGCATATAATTAAATTAGTAGATAAGTTGTGAGGAAATGTAACTGTAGCACAAACAGTCGGAAATGTCTGTTAATCGGTTGAATAACAACTTAGTTCATGAGCTGCTAAATGGTTTTAAAAGCCAGGGGTGCGTAGCATTTCCCCGTAGCACTATTCCATTCCCGCTCCTATAAAACGTCATCCTGCGGCCGTAACCACCTGTGTGAATGACAGTGTTTATACAAAATAGTGTACAGGTGTGTTGAGGTTTTCCCGCTCCAACAGCTGGGTCACAGTAAACCACAACAGGCTTGTACTGTACAAGACGGCTCTTCTGACACAAAGTTGTGCATTGTTTAGAGTTTTGTGCACGAGCAGAAAGTGAAGCGCTGACTCAAAGTGCAGGTGTTTGACTGTAAAGGTATGTATCACAACAGACAGCGGCAGCAACGGTAGTCTGGGGAGGAAAAACCCTGCAGGCCTGCAACTCCTTCTGGTCACTGATTATAAGACCGGGGAGGAGATGAGATAATCATCCATCCTCTGGTTATTAGTGTGTCTGTCTGTGAATGTGGGTGAGAGAAAGAACTGTGTGTGTGTGTGTGTGTGTGTGTGTGTGTGTGTGTGTGTGTGTGTGTGTGTGTGTGTGTGTGTGTGTGTGTGTGTGTGTGTGTGTGTGTTCTTGTGTATGAGCCCATGCATACATGTGTGTCATCATGTTCACACATTTGTCTTTGCTACTCATCTACCGGCGCTTGTCTTTGTGCCTGCCAGAGTGCCTTGCCAAAATAAACGTCTGAGGTCAGGCAAGTCAGATATTTGAACTATCTGTCTCTGCAGTCTGACCAGTGTGTGTGTGTGCGCTCGTCTGCGTGCGTGTTCCTATGTACAATCACATGTATGTCTGTGTGTGTGTAAGCCCAGACGTAGCCTGTCTCCTGGGCCTAATCTGGGGCTCTACAGTGGCGATATCATGTTTCTGTCACCCCCACATACAGTATGTGTGTGTCTGCATCCGCGGCTGTGATAGAAACAGTGGGGATTGTGTGTGTGTGTGTGTGTGTGATGATGACAGGTGACACACAGTCCTGTCAGCAAAAGACGGCGTCTAGACCAGGTCAGACCCCTGAAGTTTCTCCCCTTTAAAGAATAAATGGAGAAGAGAAAACTTATCAAGACCAATGATGGAATATCAGTCATCACAGCCATTAAGTGACCTAATTACAACATAAACAAGTGAGGAGAAGTGGCTATATTGTCAGAAGTAAGGGGATAAATGAGTCTAAATGAGACATGTTTTCATTTACAGGTCATAATTCTTTACTCCAGTGTAAATTTCTTGACATTTTCACTCATTTAATGATACCAGATCTTCTACTAGAGGCAACTGTCCACTGCTTCTGCTTCTGCATCAGATTTTGCATGCTGTGAAATTGGTGTCATACATTTGCTGGAATTTAAAATATTGTGGGAAGAAATAATAATAATTTGGAAATGTATTTTAAAGGCAGAATGTGGGTAGGTGTTTCCTTAAAAAAAAATGTATAGACACACTCGTACAAAAATAAGACCTCTCAATCCTCACTTGAGACCCACTCGAAGGGTGTGGCGGGGTCTTTATTTAAAGAGACCCTGCCCTCTTCTTGCATTTCATCTGTTCTTTTCTTTTGTCTGTATTCGGGACGTTTCTGGGGGTCAACCGCCATAAAAACGCAGCAACCAGGTGCCAGATTGTAATCACGCACTTAAGAGGAGGGGCCAGCTTTGGAGGCCGTGTTTTCAAACCGACAAATCCGACTTATTGTGCAATCATATGCAACAAAATGCACCATTGACCCATCCCACCCTGAACCATTTGTGGTCAATGCCTGTGTGTCTTTTACAAAGTCATCAACTCCGATAGAAAAAGAAGCTCTAAGGGCTCAAAGACGAGCTCTGCCTTCACTCAGACATTAAAACTCAGCAGAGCGGGCTCTCCACCAGTGACTGCTGATTGGCAGGAGAAAATTATCACCTGGCTACATCACCGCTAGTCACCCTGACGACCAAACATCCCGTCGCCGCAGAGGCCCACATGTGGTCATGGCAACGGGGCAGACAAACAGTGACGGGTAAATCTGGCTTTGAGTCGGACTGTTGCTACTTTGATGGTGGTTCGGAGAAAGTGCGACTGACACAAATATGCAAACACATACATCACCCACTGTTAATAGGCCTTAACCTGGCCTGGCGAGTGATGACAGAGCCAGCAGTCGACCTGTCAAGTCAGAGTCACTTTTTCCACCTTCATCTTTGCACAAAAAGAGCTACGTTAACTTTCCCAGCCGTGGTCACACTGCACCGGTTGAATATTTAGTGCTGCGATAGGTGAGAAAGAAACAGAACAGGGTATGGAGGGAGAAAGGAAAGACACTGGGTATCGTTTTGACAGGATTAGCCTCTTGTCTGTATCCCAGCAGCCTTTTTACGGCCTCCAGATAGAATAGGAAGTGCATTGTTTTCACCAGGGCCTTAAAGATTCCTCTCATTTAGCTCTTCGGGTCTAAATGGAATTTGCTTTACCTCGGTTTTTCTGTCTTTCCAATCCTTATATCTCAGAGACTGACGTGTAACTACGAATGCGAATGTGTCCCCCTTTCAGGTACTGTGAGGAGACGCTACCGCTTCACCCGTGTCTCCGTGTCATCAGTAACTGTGAGCAGACGCTCTCCAGCCACACGTCTCGACGCCTGATCACCATGGAGAAGATCAAGAAGCCTGAGGTGTGTTTCTCTTATGAAAGAATGTGTTGCTATTTTAGTCAACTGAATACCGTAGAACAGTCTGTTGGTTGGATTAAACAAGCAATTTCAATAAGTCACATGGGCTCCGGGGAATTATATAACTACTATTTTCCTCCCTATTAATATAAACAAAATTATTGAGAAAGAATTAGCAGAAGAATCAATATTGAAAGTCTTTAGTTGCCATCCTAGTTTTCATTAGGCCTGTGTTTGAGCAGAGTAAGGGTTGAGTAAAAAAATAAATAAAATGTATGTATTTTCTTGCATTGTTTGGTTTCATTTTAAAGGATTTAAAAGGTGCGTTTTTCTTTTGATGTGGCTGTAAAGTTGACCATATCATCTAATGTGTCTTTGTCTGTCTGCCTCACCATCTGGCTGTGATTGGCTCATTTATCTTATACTGGAACTGTAAGTGGCTTAATCACACATGGTATGGAAAATAATCCATTTCTGGATCTGAAATCCATTCCACTTAAAAAAAAAAAAAAAAAAAGAAAAGGAAAAAAAAAAATTGCTCCCATAAAGGGCCCTGTATGACACGCACACACAGCTGTTTGATCTTATCTGACTGCTATCTGTCTCAGGTCGTTTTTCCTTTCCAAATAGCCCTCAATCTGCACCTATTGGCACTCGTTCATCGTGTGTGTGTGTGTGTGTGTGTGTGTGTGTGTGTGTGTGTGTGTGTGTGTGTGTGTGTGTGTGTGTGTGTGTGTGTGTGTGTGTGTGTGTGTGTGTGTGTGTGTGTGTGTGTGTGAGAGAGATGCACACGTCTCCACACTGTTTCTGTGTTTTGACAATAATGGGGCCAGCCTAATTGCTGTAAAACGTTTCCTGTTAAACTGGTGCAGAAAAACATCTCTGGAGCTTCACATTTTCTTATTTATTGAGTGTGACAAAATGTGTTTGGTGGCCATAAATTACTTGTTATCCAAATTAGTTTGACCGCCTTTATTTCTACTGTTTTCAGTTCGTGGTTAAGTCCCTCTTTTCTTATTAATCTGGGTGTCACGGCTGCGTTGTCAGTCTTGTTACCCAGAGTTTTCCCTCAGAGTCGTCATGGAAACTGTTTTCAGGTTACTTGGCAGCATCGGCTCGCAAAAGAGAGGTGTCGCTGACAAATTACAGGCCCAGCATTGGAGTCATCACTTCCAACTCAACTCACCTCATTACTCCTCGACCCAGCATCTCTCTTCCTCCCTTCATCCCTCCGCTGACCAGCAGCTACCTTACAGCCAAGACAAACTGTTTAACTGAAGAGATTCATAACAGTTCATATACACTGTTAATATATACAGGCTTGATCCTGTTCCTTAATGCAAACATGGAAAAAGTATGCAAACCTTGTGGTGCTAATATTATACTGACATGTAGTGGGGGTTGCTTTATTGACGGGAAATAAGGAAGAGCTGCTTCAACGTTTACATCCAAATTCCCTTCGTATTAATATAGTGTTACCCAGTTTAGTCTCAGCACAGTCTTATAGTCTAATTGGGGAAAACAGGCAGCACTTTACATCAGTTCAATACAATAACCTCTGCATTTGTCTCTTTCCAGGAATTAGACAGCCTGGTTCAACTTGCAGACCCACGCTTCAGTCCTTACCAGGGACACAACGCCTTCAGAGAAAAGTATTTCAGTGGACTAAACAAGAGGTGTGTCAAGGAGGACAACAAATCGGTTGTCAACGGAGAGTGAACCAATCGCCTGCCTCGAGGTGAAGTGCGTGTGTCTTTTATAGAATAGAAAAAGCAAGTGCACACAAGAATCAGAACGTGGTGGCCCGGAAAGAGGGGAACTAACTGATCACTTGTTATAGTTTTAATTTTCTAAATCTTTTACATTATTTTAATTATGATTCTTTATATGCCTGTACTTATTGCTTTGCAAATAAATGGATAAAACAAGTGTCCTTTACTGAGTGCTGACTATTAAAACTACAAGACAGTTACCACACAGACAGTTGACTGCGGCTTCTTAGAAACCTATGGGTGACGTTACAGAGACTGCGGCCATGTTTTACACAGTCTATACACGAGAGGGAGGAGCTAAGTACAAAACAGTGGCAATTATTAGTCAACCAAAATATTGCGATTGACTCATAAAGTGAAAACACACTGTGGGTTAAAGGTTCTAAAACGAAAAGACGGACACCACCCAAACTGGACAACGCCGTGAAAGTGACCTGTCAATCACAAGGTAGCCACGCCCTAAAGAATACCCTGCTTTATCGTCTGTTTTACTCTAAATGGAACCATAATTTAAGAGATGAACATCATTCTGTATTGAAGAAGACTAAAGTGATAAGAGAGAAGTAGGGTCATTTTCTCAGACTTCTATACAATCAGACTTATTTTTGCAACCAGAAGAGTCGCCCCCTGCTGGCTATTAGAAAGAACGCAAGTTTAAGGCACTTCCGCATTGGCTCCACTTTTCAGAACCCGAGGTTGCCGCCTGCTCGGTAGCAGAGCCCGAATACTATAGAAACACAATGTATAACATCTAGAGCCACGGCCCCGCTTTATTCAGACAAAGGCAGCATGTTTAGGTGAGAGAGGCCTCCCTGTGCAGGCGAGAGCCCAAATGACAGGGCGTCCCCACCTCACCACACACCACTACAGTTAGTCAGCAGCTTTTGTTGTTTTCCAACCACAGTTTACATGCAGCCTGGCTCATTATTCATCTCCTGAGAGCGACGCAGCAGGCCTTTATGTACATTACCCCCTCACTCTGTTTATCAGTTGGGCCTCTGCCTTTCCACCACACTTCCCCGTTCGCCCTGCTTCACAGGGAGAGAGTTCCAGGCACCATCACATGATACCCGGCTCACCATCGTTTGCGGTGCTTGGTGTTTACAGTTCCCACAGTGCCCTTTTGTTGTATATCATCATCAAGCAAAATCAAATGATTCCGCAAGACAGAGACTTCGCCTTTCTTTACACACCACTTCTGCCCTCTCTGCCTGGACATTTCTTTGCTTGTCACATTTAAATGAGTTCCGTGTTTGCCACAACAGAAGACCCCTCTGTGTCGAAGATGGTAATTTAAACACAGTTCCTCTATTACTCTGTTTGACGAGCACCTCGTGTGTTTGCTCTGCCACAATACAGTGATGAACCATGTTCTCAAGAGCCCTCGCTCTCCAATGATGCAAACTATAATTAGGGAGGGGTGGGGGCTTCCTCTCTACAATGTGTAATGCTGTCCAGACCTTGTGGAAATTGTGTGTGTGTGTACATGTGTGTACTTGTAAGATCTGGTTTTGTTTTATGTTGGAGGCTAACTGCAGCGAAACAGTTTCCTGGTGTAATTCAGTGGCACTAAAATGATTTAAGACCTAACCTGTAAAGTACAGTAAACCATTGGTTTGGTCTGTCTTTTCTTCATGATTCTCCATTCCTTTCTTGCCTTTTTCCCAGTAATCTCCATTTCTTTAATACTGTGTGTAAAATTGTGAATGTTTAATTAAAAAAAAAAAAACATGTATTAAGTTGTGTTGATACCAACAGAGGATCTATTCCTACTCCATTTTTCTTTTTCTCCCAAATATTTAATCACTCTCTGCCTCATCTCCACCAGTTCACCGGCCTCCTCTTCACCTCCTCACCCGCCTCACCTCTGCCCTCTCCTTCTCTCTTCAGTCATCTACAGACCTCTCTTTTTCTCAAAGGGGAACTCCCTGTAGGAGGAGAGAGCCGCTGTTTTGGAACAATGGCTCCTGATTAAACTCCCCTCTGTCTCAAAGTGACCTTCAGACTGTTGAATCAGCTGGTATAATATGAGCACCGTAAGACGTTCTCTCACACACACACACACACACACACTCACACTCACACTCACACACCCAATGTATAACTATATGACTAACTATAACTACTACTACTACTACTATAACTACTAGCCTTAAAAAACAGCCCCTTGAAGAAGAGGACCTGTCAAAATGCCTGCGCTAGCTGCACAAAATGTCAGTCAATGTAAATTTCAATGTTTTCACCTGTTATTTTATTACCCAATACAACATTTTAGGAACTGGTATTGGTGCTGGTATTATTATTCTTTTTAAACGATAGCCAGCCCTCGTGTGTGAGTGCGAGACGGAGAGACTTCATACTGCACAGCTGGTATTCAGGAGTGTCCAAGACGCACACATACATGTGCGTGACTGAACATATGTGGCACAGGTGCAGTGCACCTGTCCGTAGCCAGGGGAGTTTAGACACCTGCAAGTTCTCCACCCCCCCCCCCCTCCTCCGCCCTCAGGTCACCTCCGTGCCCTCATCCACCCCGGGAAGCCCTCCGCAGCCCCTCAGTTGTTGATTGAGGTAAGGTGAGAGCTGTTATCTCAATGTCTGGGAGGAGAAGCACAGCAGAGCAAGAGCCATTATAAATCACCACAGGAGTCCCACCTCACACAGCTGTGTGAAACTCAAACCATGCTCAGAGTAAAGTAGAAGAGGAAGACGAGGAATGAAGAGGGAGCAAGGATTCAACTTTGTTGCATCTTTTTCCAGCATCATTAAATTCAGTGCCACTAGATGACAGCCTTGAGCAGAGGATACGGTCAAAGTATCCCCCCCTCCCCCCAAAGTGATTCCCCCGGAGTTCCTGTGTGAGCTGTGTGTGTATACTGTACTACAGCCTACAGACTGTTTGCCATATAATCAATGTTGTTCAGTCTGTAAACAAACAGTTCAAGGGCTAAGCTTTTGAAGTGATAGAGCTGTGGTTGAGAAAGTGCAGAGCAGCTCCAAACGCACAACATCCTCTTTATAGATACTCGCCTGGAAGTGGTGAGGGTTGTTGGCCCAGAAAGTAAAGGGGGTGACTGAACGGCTTGTCACACAACTTCCTCATCCTTCTTTCACCTATCCACAGCCCATTCACAATTACCTTATTTAACTGTTTTATCCTCATCAAGGCTATATCACAGAGTAACGCTTGAGGAAACTAAGCTACAGGCACTTGGGCTTTACTTTCAATAAATCCCCAGCCATCACTGTTATTTTTCTAGCATACGTACTCCAGAACTCTTCATACATGCATTGTTGATTTTGTAAAATGACATGCTTGTCAGTGTGCGCATGTACAGTATTTATGTGTGTTTATGGGGTCATCACACTTAGTACGACCGGAAAGAAGAGGGAAAAAAGTGTTGGCAGAGAGCAGCGGGGACCAAAAGACAAAGACAAACAGTCAATGGGTGTATTTGGATGTGTGCATATGTGCCTTATTTTGTGTTTATAGTGTTTGTGTGTATGTGTGGGTTCTTGCGGTTGTCAGTGCTGTTCTTCATTAATGAAAAGAAACCGCTGGATGGCTGACTTACGCCCTTTTATAATGACTCTTAACTGCCAAGTGGGTACTCACACACACACACACACACTAACACATACACACAAACACACACACACAAACACACGCACACAACATGGCAAACATGGTTATAGTGACACATTTCCCCTTTGACTCTTGCAAGGATCATAAAGCGCTAATGTCTCTAACTGGGCCCAATATAAGACACCGGTGGGGATGTACCATAGCCATTATGAGAGCATTTTACATCCATTCATACTTTTTCCGTAACTTCCTGCTCAGGGAGCCTAACCCAGCATGCATTGAGCTGAAGGCATGGAAACAACCTGGACAGGTTACTAGTCTGTCCTAGAGCAAATACAGAGACACACCCTCACGCTGACATTCACACTAATGAGCAAATTTGAGGCTGCAGTCCCACCAGACTTTCATGTATTTGCAAAGTGGGAGGAAACTCTAGCTGCCAAAGGAAATATCCGAAGTCAGGAAGAACACCACAGAAAGGAAATATCAATATCCTCTGTGCTTAACATGATATATCTAGTTTTCAGCCATGTATAGAACCTCCCCTCTGCAGGCCCATAATGTCTTTTATGCTCCATTATGCAAAAGTACCAGCAGATGCCCATAACTCCATTTCTTTTTATTCCTGAAGTCCCCTCTTTATCTCTTCCACCTTCAGCCCACGTTGCATGCTCCCTGCATCCCCCACATCTTTCCTCTCCATGAGAAATTACATCTTTCGGGATGAGCTGCTCTGCCTCTCAACAGTGAAGAGTGCTGGTCTGCGCTGGGTTTGAATTTCAGCGATGCACCTCAGTGCCTCTTGAGAGGGTTTGATTGAGGTGTAGGGGTACAGTGTGTGTGTAGACTACTCAGCTACACAGTGGTTAGAGCGGTCGGTGTGATCGGCACAAGTACATCTCCACACACAACCGCTCTCACGGCTGTGTAGCTGAGTGGAATGTGTGGTCCATGGGGGTGTGCGTTAGTCAGGGCCAGGATACACGCATGATGCTCAAATGTTTTCCCCTCTGGGACCCGCGGAGACTATCACACCCCTATCACTGCTCGGTGAATCTGTGAGGTGCCTTCAGGCTACCATCACACTTACACCTCTCCCTCCTGAGGTGAGGAGGAGGAGGACCGCCTGAGCCCAGCTCACCTACAGGCCTGGCTGTGTTTCTCTCTCAGTTTATGTCCATCTATACTGCATTGATTTTGTTTGTCTTTGTCGAAACCACACTTTCTCTCTCACTTTGATGTTTTGATTTTGTCTTGAGCCTTATTTACATTGAACTGTCCAGCAGTGAGATCCAGTGACATTAGAAACCTTGCAAAAAAAAAGTTCTGTCTTGACGGAAAATAAATTGTTTAACACTTTGTAAAAATTTGCATATTTGTTGTCTTGAGGAGAGTCAGCTGAAAATCTGACCGTCACTTGCCAAAAGGCTCACTAGCTGGTGTATGATCATAGCACATGAGAATGATTGATTCTTTTCTTTAAACCGTGCGCCCTAGCGTACCCGGAAAGCATCAGGCCGAGCACACCCATAGAGCACCTGAGCGGAAACCATCCCTTGACTTCTAGCGCCGTCTGCTGTGCCCCTCCAACATCAACAGTTACGCTGCGCATGCTTCACACCCCGTAGCTCAAGACCGTGTCCCGGCCTTCATTTAAACCTTTGGACACAGCTAGTCCAGCTTTGTCCAAAGGTCCACCTGTCAGCATCTATTACGCTTACTAATCAACATGAATTGGTACAAAAACCTGAAATGTAAAAACGTAGATTTTTGGTGCTTCATGTGCTGGACAGTTCCGTGTTCAGGGAGTGACTCGTCTCTGTTGGCTGCCTGGCAACATCAAAGTTACGATAAGACTTGTTTTTACACTTCAGTTCTTGATTACTTTAGAGGTTCTGGTTTGGGAAAAAAAATGTATTTCGAAGGAAAGTCAATTTAAACAAAGTTCTGAATGCAGCGGAAAGGAGCTACATCAGGGAAGGCCTGCACAATAAAAGGAAAAATAATCATGCAGTCAACCATATTTCATGCTCTCTCTCCCTCAAAAAAAAGAAGAGTATAACCTCATAACCACTACCTTAAACGTTTCTTCAGTATTTATAGAAACTTAATATTTTTTACATTCAGCTTTTCTAATCTATAAACTAGTGCATATGAAAGTGCTTGAATGGAGAACCTTTCTTACTTCATTTTACTCTCTGCTGTGCTGTGTGGCCAAAAACGTCCTCGCCAGTATCTGACAGTGTGGAACTCAAACCAAATAAACCCTGTAGATTTGAGTTAGTGCTTGTTCTTGTTGTTACAGCTTTTGGGTTTGGCGCAAGCCAGGACCAACACTAACTTTCATCCATGTAGCATTCAGAGCTGCCCAAAGCTGTAACAACTTTGTTTTATATTGCAAGGCAGCAAGGAAAACGACATTATGACACTGGTAATCTGTCTCTAAGTTGTCTAGAAGTTTTCCAAACAGATCCATAATAGGCATGTCAAGCTTTAAAGGTCTATATATAAAATTTTAAAGGGAGATATACTTAAATCCAACTCAAGTATTTTGTGAAATGTAATTAGGTCCTTTAGTTTCCCCATTGAGCAACAACAGTCACAAGGCAAGAAAAGAGGCTCGAGGCATCCAAATGGTTGACATACAATTAACTCTTACGGGCGGATTAACACAAAAATACAACATTCTTAAGCAAACCACAAGAAATGCAGTTTATTTTTGTTCTTCTCCTTTTCTTACTGTTTTTAAACAGTGTTGCTATGCTACCTCTTCCTGCCGTAAAACCATAAACAATTTGCAGACCACAAAAGACCCTGCTGGTGGCTCAGGGCTTGCTCGTTGGGCTGCCAGGTTGCTGGGATATACAGTACATATAAAATGCATATATTTTTTTCTTTTTATGTTCTATTCTATTTTCTGGTTCCATACACTTCGGTGATAAATGTGGATGAGACAAGGAAGAACAGAAAGCCTTATGAAGAAAGGCCAAAAAAAGGGGCTTTGATCTAAATGTATAGGTAACATGTTCAAATCTATAGCATGTAATATGAGGCCGGTGGGAAGTTGGTTTCATTTGTTTACTTTGTGTGTTTGGATAGTGCATGATGAAAAGTTTGTTGCTGTTGTTTTTTATTTCATTCTTGCATAGCTTTTGTTGAACATTTTGAGGTTTTATAAATGTAAATAAATAAAATGTGTGTTTGTGTAAGCTTCTGCGTATGCATGCAAGAGCATGTTGGTGTGTGAGTGTCTGCACACCGATACAACATGTGTTTGTATGCCTGTATGCGAGGGATTTTGACTATCTGTACAATTTATATCATGGGGGCTTTCCAGAATCTCTCTCTCTCTTTGCTTGCACATTTTCCCCCCAGCTGCCCCAATCCTCACTTCTTGTTTCCCTCCCTCCTACTTTTTACCTCCCACCTGCCAGACTAATGCAATGATTCAGCATCTGCCATAAAACAGCAACCAGCCCCGGTAGAAAACCACCACTTTGTTTTATTTGGATTTGATTTGAATCAAGGTGTAACATGGTCAATTTGTGGCCTGGGGTTTTTCCCCACGTAGAGTAGATATATTTAAAAAATCTGTTCACACAATGGACCACACATGGCACATAGGATAGCTTTTAAAATATAGTCACTAAATGAATTGTGTTACAGTTTCAAGCAGTTTTGAGTTTGAAATCAAATGGCCCCTTCCTTTATTCTGTGATAGCTATGCGTTGTTCCTGCACATGGCCCAAAAGAAAAGGCATGGACATTACCTTTGGCTTCTATACCGGCTTTGAATATTCCTTAAAAATCTGTTTTTCTCATGCTAACATGGCAGGCAATGCACCACTGTCTGATGTTCCCATATGGTCATAAATACTTGAAAAACATTCAGCCTGTTCATTTTGTGCAAACTCTGTTTGACCAAATCAGTTTAGAGTTTGATCTTTGATTGACCTTTATACTGATTTTATCTGACATTCAGTTTGAGTTTTCTTATAGTTGTGCAGGCTCCAGCCATCTCAACACATCAAAGTTGGTGATGGTTCCTGTGAGAACTGAGCCAGATGGTTCTGGTTCTGAATTACAGCAACACAGCAAGATGTTGAGAGAGACATCATAAAGGTCTCAAGACAGGTGACAGGTGTTCAGATGAAAGCACATCATTGTGACAGGTTCTTGGAGCGATCATGTGATAATAAAATATATATATTTTGCTGTAAACTTCAGTCAGTGAGTTAAAAGCCTGAAGTAACAAATTAAGTCCCTGTATTAAATCTTTAAATAGGACCACCATTGAGCTCTCTAATTACATTATACTGTATCTAGTCGTGCAAACAACAATGGGAGGTGAATAGCTTTCCTCAGTTGTACTTTGTGGACCATTCTGGGAATGCAGTTGAACACAGTCATTACGTGAGCAAATAACAAACTTTGCCTTTTTACTCATCAACCTCTTGATGAGCCTGCAGAGGGAGAACTGAAGAGTATAATGTTTCAGAAAGCCACAATAGTAACTGGTCTGGTGATGATTTGGTGCTAAAATTCACAGAAATTGAATTGGGTCTAGTGACCATTGTAGTTAGAATTGGACACATTTCTTGGCAAATGATAAAGACATTGTTAAAAAAGTATGGAAATAGTCTTGTCCTAATTTAAGGAGTTTTATCTCACCCTTTATGAGACACTTAGCACCTCATCAGAACTTTCCAGACAGAGTTGTTGTAAAAAGGGTTGATTGGAGGCTTGCCAACTGCAGCCATGGTGAGCATGACTGGCAGGTGTTGGTGGGTGTTTTCCACTGGCAGCGTTTCCCAGTATGGTCCACACCATACTGGGAACCGGCTGCATCTGTTTTAAAAGCGCCTATACCATGATCTGAGCGGTCAACACAAAGGCTTTGTGAAAGGTTGGTACTTTCATGAGGAAAAACGGATTTTAATGACAATGACAGCCATGCTCTTTTTTGTCTTTCAAGTTAACAGATATTTGAAGTTTGTCGGAAAGCTTTTTGCAACAAAGCTAATCAGTCCAGGTTTACACCACACTGCTCCACACATTTAGACCAACGCCACGTGCAAAGCACACAGTTGCTAGCTAGTGGGAGGGAGTTGGGTGAGAAATTCCTCTCTGACTTCATAAGCGTTGAAGTCATTTTTCTTGAAATCTGCTCTCATTCAGTCAAATAAACGGAGCAATTTACCTTTCGATGACTAATTGAAATGGTCTTGAGGGAACCTTTATTTTGAAGGAAGAAAAATAAGACTTCATCCTTCTTCCACCTCACCAGTCTCATACTTCTCATCCCTCCCACTACTCCTCATCAAAGGTACATGTGTCCGCAGTGCAACACCGTGTGCGCCTCCAACAGTCATTTATCATCATGTACTTATTTCTAAAAAAGAACCATTTGTGTAATGAAAGCTCAAAGGGGAAATTGAGGAAAAAAATGTTTTAACCTGTAATAAAAAACAGACATGCCATGTAGGAGGTGAGGAGGTGACGTCTCATTTGCTGCCAGCACTCCCGAAGGTGGTGGTGGTGGTGGGTGGGTGGGGGAAACGTTACATTATAAGGAATGAATTAAGGCTTGGATGCAAAGAGGGAGCTTTAGATGCTCTTTGCTTTCATGAGGCTGCAAACAGAACCAAACGCACCGTTGTTGGGTTGGCTCTTAATAGCTGAATGCTCTTGCACAACGGCATTACCACCGACTGCCATGTTCCCAGAACTGAGGCACATTTTTCCACTGTTAAGATGTCACCAAACAAATGCTGAGAATGTATGCCCAGCAGAAGGCAGATGTCTTTGGAAAGAAAGTTAAGAAGAGGCAGAAAGGGTTGCCGATGGAACATCTGCAAGGCAAACAGGGTTTGTGTTGAGATTTTAGTTCAACAAATCAAAATTGTGCAGATTTGGACTTGTAATTATTTTCAAACCTTTTTTTCTATCATGGCTCATGATGTTGCAAGCTCATTCAAAATGTTTGGGCACAAGCAAATGTCTACTATTTGATTATTGGAAATGTTTATCTGCTTCAATATACATTTTTGGACGTGGCAAAGCAATATATATATTTTAAGAGGGTTGCTCACACACATCACGAAAGCTAGATGTTTCTAAGTGAAGGTAGAAGTCCTGAATATAGGTTCCACCGTAAGTGTATTATCATTTTCGCTCGTTAGCTACACACAGTATGCACCTGTTGGCTACTCAATATTGTAGTTGTGTTTGATTTGGGTCACTTGGTGTGCCTGCCAGGTGATGCATTAAATAAGTGATTTATTAAGGTAAATGCAAAAAAATATGTTTTATAACATATGCCAAGGTAATGCTAATCTTAATCATTAACAATGATATCATCCTTAATCTTATGGCATTGTTGTGCATTTTTGTACCGTGAACAAACGGCTAGGGCCCTTAGCCCTCCACCAGAAGGTACACATTCAACATGTATCTTTTCCAGTGTCAGCTGAGTACTGAGTGGCACATTGGACATAGTTCTGTCCTCCTGCACACCCAGCACCTTATTGCTCTCAGCTGCTGTTCGGCTCCTTTATTTTGTTCCTTTCTTACACAGTTTATCAGGACTTTTTTTTATGTGACTTTTGTTCTTTTGTTTACTCTGTAACAATGTGACATATAGCAAAGTATAGTACTTAAGTTAAATTTACGATTCAAAATACTCCAAAAAGTAGACATGATCCCTCCATAATATTGCAGTCAGGCATATAATCCTTGTTTATGCTTGCATCTTGCATGGTGGAAGAAGTGTGACATTTTGAGTTAAAAACTAAGAGATGCTGGTCAGGGATGTGAGGTAGACAAGAGTGGAAGAGCAGGTCATTCTCGTAAAAGTGACTTATACATGGGTAGGTCATTGCAAACAGATGTGCAGAAGTGTCTTTGTCCTACACGGACTATAAACTCTCTACCTTAGATAATCCTGAACAGGTGAGCAGTGTGTTCTCTTTAAGAGTTGCAAAGTTTGAGCAGCAGCCACAGAGGATTGCGGTCCTGTTTATGGACCCCCGATGGTATATACAGTATGTTTTAAATGAGAACGTATGAGTCACCTGTGAGATGAAAATGTTTGATAAAGTTGGCTTTGTGAAATATGTTCCATAATTGGCATACAATACCCTCTAAAATCCACACTGTGCCTATTATTATACAGCAAAAGCTTTGAAGCCACGGGGAAATGGACTACTGTGCTGCATTACTTCTTGACACCCTCTTTAGCAGGGAATCAGATCCAGCACATGTGCTGGCAATGAAAGCTCTGTGATTTAATATCCAGTTAACTGACGGTAATGGTTGGTAATTGATCATTCACATCATCTATCGAGCATGAAGAATTTCCAGTTTGCAAATTCAGCCACATCTTTTTCCCAAAGCTTCTCTGCAGAGGGCACTGGCAATGGATGTGCAATAGGAGAGGAAACTCTTATTAGGCTGAAACATATACACACATGCATAATGCACAGAGCAAAATCAGTATGGAACAACTTGGAACTCAGACAGGGCTTTTGGATTACTGGTGAGGGGCAAAAAAGGAGAGGAGAACATCATTTTGCAAAGAACTATTTGTCCTTTCGCAAGCGTGAGTTGTAATATTAGGAATCTGTTATGGGTTTTCTTTCTCTTCAGCTCCTGTGAGCTGATCAGATGGGCAACAAACAGACCATCTCTGTAAGAGTGTAAGAGCTTTTGTTACAGTCCATCATTCAACATAAGCCTGTATATGGTGGATATATGCACAGGCTTCACTTTATTTACAATCCATCCGCAACTTTCCTTGTTTAAGTTTATGTTTCAACATGTAGACCACAGCAGCTTTATTCTCTAATTCAACCTCTTTGTCTGGCCAGCCTCCGTCCTGCTTCTGTCCTTTGTTTCCCCTCCTCTCATTCTATCCTCTCACCACAAGATCGACTACTAGTAAGGATAACCAGAGAGTTAAGAGACATTTATGAGATGGAGCAGAGTGCTACTCTGAAACACATTCAGGGCTGGCTATGGTTCCCTTCAAGCAGGTCCTGGACCAATTGTCCCTAAAGGTTGAGTGTACAGTAAAGTATGTTTGGGGTTTAGCTGATCTCAGTGCAGCACTCAGCTGGGTCAGCAGTGCCAAGACACCAACATTGGCATCAGCTACATGACACATTTGAGTCTGAAGAAACGCACACACAAACACACCATATCAAGTGTGTGGCGGACCTTATTAGGGAAAACAAATCTGAAATGAAATCACTTCTTGGGCTCTGAAGAAGGACTTGTGGTGGAGGTGTCTCTGCAAAAAAACAATGAAAAAACAGTATTAAGATTCCGCTGCATTGGTTTATTTTCTTCTCTTGTTTACTACTCTTGTGGTGTTGATACAATGGCATCAAGGGGCAAAAAATATTGGAATGTTGAGGTAGAGGTTATAGAGGATATAGAGAACGTATTGTTTTGTTGTTGAAAACCCTCAGATTTGTGTGCAACTTGAGCCCCTTTACGTCTAAACCAGACAAAGGAAAAAATAATAAACACAGATGATAGCGATCAGCACCGTTGGGAGAAGGGAGGCTACATATGGCATCTTGCATCTTCAGATTTTCTTACTTTGAGATGAAGAACAATAACTTTAGGGTTGACGGCAGAATTAATTTTTAATGCAACCCTGTTTCCTACAATATGATGTTCCCATACAACTAAACTGCATTCTCAATTATGTTTCAAGGGAAGTGGGTTTTCTCCCAGATTACGGTTACAGTTTTAAAGACGTGATTAACATTGTAAAGATAAACAAAACAATACCATATATATATATATATATATATATATATATATATATATTACCAGTTTAACAAAAAAACATCATGGTTTGGCTTAAAATTACGATGTTTTTTTAACTTAAGGTCCTGGATTGACCTACCCACCAGCCTTCCTCCCTACTAGACTTCCGTGGTGGTTCATTACAAAAGTATTGATAAATCAAAAACGAACGTAATCCGTGACAAAATAAGTTTCCCTCAAAACATAATTCACAATGCAGTTGTGTTGTATGGTCATGTCTTTTAGGAGCAAGGCTGTTCAATTCAATTTACTTATCTCATTAGATGTATCATTGCTAACTCTTTTCTAGAGATCATTTTCCAGGACTTTTGCAGGACATTTTCAGTGATGATCTGGTATGATGGTTTTTCAATGTTCTGCTCTGTGGAAATCTGATTTAAAAGAAGTGCAGTCTTTGGCTATAACCTATCACTGAAATCATATCTTACATGCTTAGAAATTATGACAAATTGATTAAAAGTTAAAGTCAAGTTTGCGAGGATTATTAACTGCCACTGCTATTTACTTATTTATTTTATCATAACACAGCTCTTGTCATATCAATATGTATTACTTTAAATCAATATACTTTAAGTGCATATACAGTACTAGCATGCACACTCTTGGAAGTTCTCAAAAGAACTTGGACAATAAATACAAGCTCCTTGTTTATATTTTACATGTCCTTCAACAGGGAAGAATCTACAGTTTGGATATGGTTTATGTCATTCTCAATGCATATTTGAGAGCCGGCGATGCCACAGATAGTGCCTCTGAAACTAAAGCACACGTTGGATCAGATGAGGATCTGACTTCAAAGTTGCGCCCAAACTCTGTCATGACCAAATTTGTTCTCCGACCAAGTGGAAAACATTACCTCAGCTACTTGGTTTCACAACATAGCAAGCAGCAATATTTATTATAAAAGACAAACCAGGCTCGCAACCAGCTCCACAGGTACTCACATGTGGGAGAAACACAGAGAGAGGAAGAATATGCCGCTGGTTTCTCAGAGTAGAGACACAGTCTGGGTTTATGATTGTGTTGTATATCTAAAGAGGAGATATAAGAAGTAAAACTATGAGCGCATTACAGCTCGAACATGGCTTCACCTCTGTTACAGATTAGGAAGAAAACAGGCTTTATGTAGATCACGCCTACAAGTGCAAACTGTGTTACGTAAAGAGTTAATCTAGACAAAGAATACTGGATGGATAAAAAGTTGTTCTAATAAATATGATATTCACTTTACCTTATCAAAGTTTGCCCCAAATTATTCATACAAACTTTTGGAGATTCGCCCTGGAGAAGTCACCCTCAAATCCCTTTAAGTATCCCTTTGCATGTACATAGATTGTGTGATCAACGTGTAGTTGTTTTTTCATGTTTAGTTTTTTTCCTTGGATGCACAAGAAGAGGTGAAAAGGAGAGATTTAAAGAAAATATATATGGAATTCAAACTGGTCACACTAGCTGGCTAAAATTGTATTTTTCCATTTATTTGGTATTTATTATTTTAATTTATTTAGTCTTCATTTCTTTTCTCTGTAGCCATGAGGCTATACGCATGGGGAATAGAAAAAAAGGGAGTTACTGACTAGGGTCTGTATTTGTGTAGATCATGAGATGAGTGTACTTTTTTGGGGGGTGATAATGTACTGTATGAAGGTATTTAAACATGCAGTGTATGTTCTCTGTATAATAGATGGTATAGAAAATAGGAACAAGACATGAGACAGATTCTACGCATGATAGATACTTTTACCCATCTGAGTTTGAAGTTGGAGCACAATTTGGAAACAAACACCAAGAGAAATCATCTTGGTAAATTCAGTTTTTGTTTGGATGTTCACACCAGTTCATTGGGTTCAACTCTATGATACAATGTGAGAGACCCTGACATGGAACAAAGCTTCATTTTAGCACTAAGTTGCTTTTGGGAAAGTGGGCTGAGGATTGGTTTATTTTAATTTACACACTCTGAGGTATCGCAAGCACATAAACACATCTGACCTATATAACTCAATCTCTCTGACATATTGATTTCTAAAAAGCACTCGGTCTTTTGATGCTTGGTAAACATTGTTATGAGTCACTGTCTTTATCCATAGGCCAATTTAAAAAAATGTCATCTACTTGGTTCATTTTCAAATTGAAGTCAGCACCATTCTTTTGTCTTGCAACCTTTATTTCTTTTTATTGAACACAAACAGCAAAATGCATCTTCATTGCTACACATCAAAGGGTTAGGCATGCAGATATATGTGCTTGTGAGTGGGCTTTGGTATGTCTTCGTGCCTGCAAATGGTGTGTAAAGCATGCATTGGCTGCTGCTATGAAGCACCTGGCATACCCACACTGTCATGCTAATGGGGCCTGACAGGTCTGCTTCATGCAGGTCCAGAATAGGAAAACACTCTAAGATGGTTCTTCAATTATGATGAGTTGGCAGGTCATTACTAGTATCTCCATGGGATCCTGACATCAGCAGATGAGCTATGAGCAAAGGGAGAACATAAGCATTTTGGGCAAGATCACTACAGTATTGGAGATTGGAATGATAGTAGGGCTGCATGATTATGGCTAAAATGTCAATCGGGATTATTTTGATCAATATTGAGATCACGAGTATTTATTGATTTTAGGGACAATATATTTTATTGCAATTTCACATTTTAATAAACAGAGCACTGCTTTCCCTTCCATGTTGTGCTTTGTTCCTGCTAATGTACAGATCTTTGCATCAAAATAAGACTTTTTTCACAGCGCATCTCCTAGAAAATATAATGAAAAGAAATGGAACAAAATATTACTCTCTGCAGCCGCAACGAGTCGGAAGGTTTTCACAGCTGCCGCTGTGGGGTGCAGGCACAGTGGCGTCACAGCTCCCAAAGAGCCAAAACATCTCACCTGTTCGTTTAGGAAGTGCTTGCTTTGATATGTAGTTTTCTATGAGTGGAACACACATTTTAAACATCAATATTGCAGTCGATCATGTTCATTGAAATGTGGAAAGCCATAATCATCATTAGGATTATTATTCGATTAATCTTACAGTCCTTAGTGATAGAGACTCTGTGTGTGTAATGTATTCTATGTGTGCACATATGTCCTTGCATTTTTTATGATCTTGTGTGTGCGCATGTGTGTGCATGTATTCTGTTCTCCCTAAGCCCCGTCTTTGATGTGTCCTCCCTGAGTTGAAAGGGTAACATGAGAACTCAGAACCCACAATGCTGCTCTCACCTGTGTCCTTTGATGATAGGACAGAGGCTAAGTAGACCAAACCATGGATGTCTCTGTCACAAAACACACACACACTCATGCACACACACGCACACACAGATATTCTCCATGACCTTTTATTGTGGTGAGTGCACACCTCAAACCAGTCCAGCTGCCTTTGTTGGCCGTCGCTCTGATGCGCTCCTGTTACGATGGTGGATGGATGGGTGTCATACAAAGGTGAAGTCTGTGCTCTCCTCTCTCCATCACTCATCCCCGGCTGTAGGAGCCACTGAAAACTCTGGAGAACAGTATTACTTCCAGACCACTGTTCCTTCTCCATACATCCCCCTACAGTGCATTACTATTCTCTTCACTCTATGTTGTTATCTCAGACAGGGGTGTGAGTCTGTGTCTGTCCACGGCTAATTATGCATTCTGCTGCATTCAAACGGCATAATATTTTGGGTGGCCAGTTATGGCTGCACACCTTTTATTGCCTGTTGTACACTGACATTGACCGCCTGCTGGCCGATAGGGGCCACATGATATAACACAGCTGAGTGCATCACCAACCCCTAGCCACAACTCTGACACAATGGGAGAAAACTGTTTGCTCACTGTAATTATTTTGGATGAAAATGCTTTGACATCAATAGTTTAAATCAACACTTAAAAAAAAAGAAGCTTTTCTCCTTGTAGCTGCTAAATGAAGGGAAAACATAGATTTCCATGTTGCAGAGCACTGAGCTCCCCCCGCTCAACTGCTCAGAACACAGCGGGGTTAAGTTTGTGTTGAGAACAACACACTGGCAAAGACGACCACCACCAAAAATCTGCTGACTTTGCCATTGTGTTCTGAGCGGGAAGAGATCCGTATAGAGGGAGACAGGATGCTGTTCATCTGTACTACTCACGGTGACCACTCTGCAGTGACACAGATCTGGTGTGTTATGTCGATTTAAGCTGCCTTGTCGAAAAAATACTATTGATTTTGATTAAAAACAGGTTTATGTGAATTTTACAAATATTACAATATCTTTACTTAAGATTTCAGGTGTAGCACATTAAGTTAACAAAAGGAAACACACGTTTTGAATTTAAGGAACATAAAAAAACACATTCAAAATTAAATAGATGTACTTTGAAGTACTTATAATGGCTTGATAATTCAATTTAAGCTAGAGAAACACAATTGGTCAATTGATCCCAATTAAGAATGCATTCAGTTTCTGATTGTCTTACATACCTACTGCTCTTAGAGATGAAAGAAAATATTTGCATGAGGTCCATTGTTTGTTTTTACCATGTCATGCATTTATTATTAACAATGTTGCTCTTGTAACCTTGCTCTGTGAAGTGTGCTATACTAAATAAATTTGACTTACTACTTACTTACATCTGTTTAATTGCACTTTTTCATCTCCTGCCATAGTTTCATTGAGAAACAAGGTTATATATTATTATATTTATGTCAAAACACTTGACTTTAATCTCTACTAAAGGACATTCTGTCTTAATTTTAGGATTTGCTTGAGCGTTTATCAACCTAAGACATTTTTCTGTCGCAGAATATTGTCATTCTCAAAAAGCTGTTGAACACATTAACTTTACAAAAGGTTCCCTAGTCGGTGCTGTATACTGTAGATTGTGAACAAACTAAGAGAACTGAAACAAACCATATCTCGTTCAATACACATTCACTTTCACAATTTCTGTATTTGCCACAAGTAAATTAGACAAAATTAACACTTGGTCATATGCGACTGGTTTGCCCACAGGAGGGAGCAAAAGGGCCAATTCTAATCAACAACCCCCACCCGCTGTTTCCGCCCCCCTCTCATTTCACATTTAGGTGTGTAGCTATACAATCACACCTGCAAAGTTACACTTCTTTTGTAATTATAGTTGTCAGATGTGGTTGAAAAGTTTCCAGGGCTTTCTATCTTTCGCCATGTCCTCATATCATTACAGGTTCCTTCTTTATCTACCTGGCTCTACTGAGCGTAAATTCATCCTCTAAATCCCTCTACCTCCAACTTATTTATGTCAATCTCGCTATATTTCACAGTTTGTTGCAAACTGGGGTTAACAATAGCTAATAGTTCCATGTTTCTGCTCAGTCTGCAGCCAGAGTGGCATAATGGTTGGACAGAGAGTGATGAGTTGACAGCAGGATGAGGAGATCCCCTGTGGACAGGTGAACCAGATACCGGCCCAGGTCAGTACAAGGTCAGAGCACAGAGCGAGAGAAGAGATCTGTGTGTGCATGTGTGTATGTGGAGGATAGTGCTTCCATGAGGTAACAACTCTTCCTCCCTCTGTCCCACACACACACACACACACACACACACACACACACACACACACACACACACGACATGTAGCCAGGCAGAAGCAACCCATTGTCCAACCAAAGAGGCGCTGAGGGGTCCTGTCCTCTGGTCACTTCATCCCTCCCTCCACCCCTCCGCCCCTCAGCGGGGGTGACAATGACCTCTGTCTGAAACAGAATAGGTGCTGCACCTGTGGAAAGAGGAGGTCCCGTGCAGGTTGGTTTGATTCACTTCTCTTCTTTTACCCTCATTATCAATGTCATACAGCACCGGGTCTAAAAACGCTAGATCACAGACCTTCCTATGTTGGGCCTTTTGCATAAGTGAAGCACTTTTTCTATTCATTTCAGATGATCTTTGGTTTTTGAGTATCAGTTTGAAAAGGGTCAAGTTTGAATTGAATGAAAGGTTACTTATCCCTGTGGGAAAATAGTCAATTGCAGCAGAATGGCAGTGATCTATTAAACAAGATTGTGTCTTTTTGAGAAAGGCACTTTAGATGTTGATGAGTAAAGAAGGAATCCAACCTAAATGCTGATGTTATGGTTCTGCACTTCTGGGTGAAAGTTTATTTCCTGGGTTTTTATGTTTATTTTGGTGCATTTCCATGTATTCCTTGATCTACACTGACAATTACAGACACCATGAAGTCTCTGAAACAGTTTCCAGAGGGGAGCTACAACAGACTTCAGAGAAAAAAAATCTTTCAGCAGTCTGAAACCTGTCAGTCCATCAGAAATTGAGATGCAAGAGCCTGTCAAGACTCACTTATTGCACTAATGCATCTGTCACAAATGTCCTTTCAATGTTTTCCGAGCAAATTCCTTTCACCCAGGGGGTGAAGACAAGCACTGGTGGAAGCAAAGGGTAATGAGTTAGTGGTTTCCTCTCATAAAAAAATAAAAAAAATAACTCTTGGAATGGATTAAGCAATGCTGATTGATTATTAGAATTTAAAGGTGGCATTCTTTTTCTTTAATTGTCTGTATGCACATCATAAGATCTAAAGAACAGATATACAAGTATTGGCCTCCCGCTCACCATTCAAACGGAGAAGAAGAAGAAGAAGAAGAAGAAGAAGAAGAAGAAGAAGAAAAAGAAGAAGAAGAAGAAGAAGAAGAAGAAGAAGAAGAAGAAGAAGAAGAAGAAGAAGAAGAAGAAGAAGAACTGTGCAGGCTATTGCTATCCCAGCCATAACACACAAAATGACCTAAGACATTTACGTGTTATTTGGTGAGACCAGGTAGCAAAATCAAATACATTTTACCACCCACAGCAAGACAACCTCACTTCTGGGATGTATTTGTTTGCATATCCTCAACTCATTCTTCTTCCTCTCATCCTTCCATTATAAGTAGTCCCCCTTCCTCCTCACTTTCATAATTCCTTACTTTTTTCACCTTCACCCATTACCCTCCAGCAGGCCAAAGTCCCTCCCTCCCTCCCTCCCTCCCTCCCTCCCTCCACTGTGTCTATGCCAGCCCCAGTCTGTCTCCAGTGGCCCAGCCTGAACCAACAGAGCTCTAATCCCAGGATCACCTCTCATCGCTGGGTGACAGAGAGCAGGATCAGCCCTTCTCAAACCTCCAGGAATATCCAGTCCAACTCTCATGGCTGGGCCACACCACACATCGATGAAAGTGTGTGTGTGGGGGGGGGTGAGGACAGAGAGACTGACGGAGATAGACATAGACACGTGTCATATATTGTCCATTTAATTAGAATGAATGTAGTGGCTGCTATTTATTGACACAACTGAGCATCCGTGTGTAGTTGTCAGTCTGGTACAAGGTGAACAAGGCTTGTGGCAACATTTCCCTCATAGCTGACATGCTGTATGTGTCCTCTCCTCTCTAATGGTGAGCTATATTTCACACATGCACATTAATACTGTAGATCATCCTGCAACAACAGACTGAGGCTTAACGTGATGAATCACATCAGACACTGACATCAGCTTACATCAGTCAAGCATTGATCTCAATCTTTGTTTGATTCCGGTGTGCTTTCTTATTGTTCTGTACTAAGCAAAAATCATAGCGTATTTTTTTTCTTTTTAATGATGTTAGCCTACATGCAGAACATTCCTTCATGCTTAAACATACTGTATATATACTATGATAGCACGCACAAAAACAATGCAGCTCTGGTGCAACCTTGACACATGCGATCATATTTCCAATATTAAGCGACCCAGTTCTCTCTATACAGCCCTACAGGAAGGAGTTAATAGTTAATAATGGGTCCGGTCAGCCCCCCTATTGCACTGACAGCTGCTGTTAATCAGGAAACTGTTAGAGCCGTCACGGGCCACAAAGGAGGGCAGCAGGCAGGCAGGCAAGGCCCTCTGAAAACTGAGGGGTTGACTTTGGTAGCACTGTAGCATGACAAGATAACGCAACAGCACATCTGCTTAGGCTCAGTACTCACACTTTATTATGATCAACCATTAATTTAAGATGCTGAAAAGGGCTCTCAAGCCCTAACGCTATTATTCAAAAGTCAAGCCTCTCACACATTTTTGAAAAGCCAGAGAATTGCATTTTGTTTTCAGGTCATTCAACATATTAGTAATCAGTTTTCCCCAAATAACGTGTTTAATTGCTTATGACAGAATAGTCTGGAAACATAGTGAAGTATTCTACGAAGGGGTAAACAGGCTCATGTCGCTGCATTAGTGTGTATCAGTGGTTCTAACCAAAAGCCTGAATCTGATTTCCTGTAGGCAAGACATTGAGGAAACTGAGTACTTAAGCCTAACTCCAGGAGGGATCTGCTTAATATCAAAGCTCAGACATTTTGTCATCAGATTATTACTGTATATTACCATTACACACAATCCTGCAGTTAATGAGGTATCAAATAGTATTGAAAATCAAATTCAGGCTGAACCTCTAAGTCCTCAGGGTTTCCTTCAGTAGCTCTGTGTCATGACAAGATAAAACATAGCACATCTGCTTAGTGTCAGCCATTGGCCACGGCAGAGGGTTGGAGGGATGAACTGGTTCAGGGGAGTGTGTGGCAGCGGTGGGTGATTTAGACTCATGAGCTGATGGCTCTGCTTTTCCTCTTTTGGAAAAGGGGGGTGAGGTGCTAAAAACCCAGTGGGTTTAATGCTCCATACCAAATCAGATTTTGAGAGCGTTATGCAAGGGTTGGGCAGTGATGAAATATTTGTAATGTGTAATGGCATTACATAATATATAGTATTCTGTTATTTATCAGACTCTTTGATTACTGACAGAAAATGAATAACTGATTGCTGAATGTATTTTCACCTAACCTCGTTGTTTGGGGATGCACAGAGTTTGACTGTGTGTGTCTGTGTGTTCTCATAAACACATTACATTACAACCAGATGTATTTGCAGTGTCCTGCATGAACTGGTCAGAGGTTGACACAGTACAGTGCAATCATCTCAAGGAGGAGTTGCATCCTCTGACTAATAGGTTTAGGTTGATCACCGTGTCATTAGAGCTTCTCACCACTGGATGATTCACAGAGTCAGCCTCTAATTAAGTCTCTCTAGAACTAAAGGTTGTTGGTTTCAAACCCCGGACCCGTTTGGGAAAAATCCAAAAAACCACAATGGTGCCCATGAATGAGCAAGAGGCCACTCAATGGATTGCTTCTCATTGGAGGTACAATTTGCTTGTCAGAATAAATGAATATACATGTGAATGAATTGAGTTTATCTGTGATAACGTACCTATCATATCATATCATATCATAAATATATAGGGGGACAATTTGGATAGGCTAACTTGCATTAATCATAGAACTGCTTGGTCTGTGTGAGGAACTGAGCTAGAAGGCATGAGGAGTCACAGGTGGATTTACAATATAAACAACCAAGTGGTGGGCAAATAAAAAATGTCAACTGAACTGAATTATAATAACTTGAACAGAATAAACCTGAGTAGACAAAACTGATCTAACAAAGACAAAAATGTCCAACAAACACACACACACACGCACACACACACACACACACACACACACACACACACACACACACACACACACAATGGCTGATCAGACCATTTTTTTTAAACAAACAGGTAACATAAAGACAAACACTACCACCTAAACTACAAATACAACAAAACAAGACAATATTAGTCCATCAGTATACTATTTAAGCAATTAACTCTAACAAAAACAGTAAACACACTAATGTAGTCTAAAGAAATAAGCAAATTATCTGAATTATAAATTCTAATCCCCTGCTTTAGGAGCAAAGCTCAAGCCTGACCAGATGTCCCTCCAGCAGCAGTAACCAGTAGCTACACCTTCAGCCCCGATTACTCAAAGAAATACACATTAAAATTACTTGAGACAAACTTATCTAAGACGAACTGAAGTGTGACTGTAGAGCAGGTGTGGCTATCATAGTCTGCTTGACTATCACAGAATTTAACAGAAGATTTTACTTTTACTTGAGTACTTCATTTTGCTGCATTTAATAAAAGTCTATGTTTACATTCACTTGCCGAGTGTCAGTGGGGCCATGGGGGATGCGGAGGCACACGGGCAGTTAGTCAACAGTATACATACATGAAAACAATGCAATAAAATTAAGGAGGATGTCATTATGGGTTATGGTTAGCACTATTGTGCCTTGGCATCGTAAAAATAGGTTGAGTCTACCTTAATTAATCACCGATTTACTGCACCACCCAATGAGTATGCTAAGTGACCCAAATCAAACAAACCCATTATGTCATATGACCAACAGGTGTATGCTGGGTCTGAGGAACTTTTACCTTCAGGTGTTTGAGGACTTTATGCTGTTTGTGACAATAATCCCTGATTTGACTGCAGATCGCTCTTTCAGCTCTAAGTGTTTGAAAACCTTGAGGAACGCAGTGGGACATAGAGAAGACTGGTTATAGTGGGACAGAGAGGCTGAGTGACGCCCCAAGGCATACCCTGCTTTATCGTACATTGTATTCTAAATGGGACCACAATTCGGAGGAGACTTGAAACTAGCAATTGAGACCATGATCACAGTTTTACAATGTTTACTTAAGTAATAAATCAAGTGTAATTTTCAAGGGTAATTTTCTCATAGAAATCTATGCCATCGGACTTTTTCTTGCAACCAATTGAGTCGCCCCCTGCTGGCTATTATAAAGAAGGCAGATTTAAGGCACTCCCCTTTTCATAACAGACAGTCCACTTCTTTTATTTAGTCTTTGTCTTAATAATGCTTGTTACACCCGCCGTAGTGTCCATAGTCTTTTTATGTACTGACGGTCATTTTTATTTAATTGTCTGAGTTTGGCTACACAGAGGAAGGTGATTGTCTATGTATTGATCAAAACTATCAATTAGCTGTATAAACATTCTGCAAATTGCCCTCTATAGAAATTTTCCTTACTGTTAGTTTTGTCATGACGGCTTTGTGGTGTGATTTTGTTCCACTAGTCTATACGTTGACATTTAATAAAATTTATTTTGCAGCCTAAATATGTTCTTTAACAGAAGTATCATGTCATAGCATTTTTTCTTTACCACCCTGACTTTTTACTTTCATATAAGTACATTTTTACACAACTACTTTTACTTTTGCTTGATACGATTTTGTAGTACATAAATGGACATAATGATCATGTTATCAAGCTTACAAATGCTATGAGAACAAGGAAGAACAAACCATGATGTCATACTAATGAAAACTGAATCACGTTTCATTGACATATGCAGTTATTTAAGTCATCACCAAATTGGAGGTTCTAGTTTATCTACCTTTTCAACCTCATCTAAATATACTGCATGCTTTCTGTATATTGTTACTCCATCAGCTATGTGAGATGAAATGATAAAGAGATCAGCGTAAGACTTCTCATAACGTTAGGAAACGCATTGCAAAATATCTTACCACATGTTGCTCTTTCTCTTGGACATCATCCCCTTCCAAAGGCAGGACCTCTGCCTTGCCCAACAGCATGACACACACTCACACGCAAGCATGCAAGCACACAAGCACGAATGGGGCTTTTTCTGTCCTTCTCCTTCTCCACATCTTATTTTATTGCATTTGCCTCCTTTGAAATGTAACCCTTTCTGTATTATCTGGAAGAGAAAAAAAACGATCTCAGAAATTTGGTGGATTTATGGAAAACAGAGCACATTTACCATTCATCTTTTTGTGTGTCCTTCAAGGACTGTACGTATGCATCTGTTTATGTGTGTGTTTGTATGTGCCTGAGCGTGTGTCTATGTATGTGTTACCCGGGGTCATAACTCTGCCCAGGACAGTTTTATAAAGTGCGGTGCAGCCAGCGAAGCAGCAGTAAATCAGTTTTATTTGCTGTGTGTTGGGGGTCAGCTCTCTTGACACTCCCGGACCCTGACACCACAGGAATGGACTGGCTGGATTTTGCTATTGCAGCTGTGTTGTTGTAGGCTGGTAGTTAAGGTTGCCATTGCCTTTTACTATATTTTGTTTGGTTTGGACGGTGCAAAATTCCTCTAGTAAATACTGTTCAATATAATGCTGGAATCAGGAGACAGTTAAACTTAGCTAAGCATTAAGATTGGAAATGGGGGAAGGAGCTAGCCTAGCACGGTCTACCAACAGCTCTAACATATTGAACCTTAGAGGTGCTGGTAGGCATTTCTTTTTACATTTGGATGGAGCCATGCTAGCAGTTTCCCCTTGCTTCCAGTATTTATGCTAAGATAAGCTCACTGGCTGCTGGCCGTAGCTTTATTGTTGGAACTAACCACTCAAGATGGCGACTGAGCCATCAAACTCAATTTCCCAGGATCCTTGAGCCCTAAACTCCGCCTACGGACTCAACGTTTACATTACCAGGAAACTGTAATGTGACGTGGGAGCCTGCTAACAGAGAGTAAATAAGTTTGGCCATGCTACAGAGCCTGCCAGTTGACTGAAAAACATCAAAAGCAACAAAGCCCAGTTAGCGCCGAGCTAACTGGACTTTGAAGGAGAACAAAAGACTGAAGCACCTGGTTTTCTTCAATCTGCAGCATCGGAACACAGTACAGCAAAGACTGCTTCCAATACTCACATCCACAACTCTTCTCTGCTGGTTCATCTGGCTGATCTACAGAGCCAACGCAAGTTAAGCTAACAAAAGCAGAATGCTAAGTTACTCTCTCTCTCTCTCTTCACAATATTCATTTAATTCATTAACATTTTCTAACAACCAGATTTGTGCATACCTGCACCCCCAACATCATATTGAACGGCATAAAAAGCAAAAATGTCAAAGTATTCCTTTAAATTCTGATTTATGATGTTGGTACTGTTTGTTAAAACCTGAGTATTGAAGATTGCCTTGCAGAATTTCACATTTTAACACATGCACAACATTACTTAAACATTACTCATAACAACAAAATTCTCTCAGCCTCCTTTTCAGACAACAGTATGTTTCTTTTATAAGACAATGATCTGCAAAAACTCAACAAACTGCATTGTAACTGACAAAAATGGCATATCTGTGACAAACCCGACTCAGCACTTGTGTTTTTGTTTATCTATCCTTTCTGTGGAGTCGGTCTACTGCAAACAGTTGAGATGAATTACTACAGGACGTAAACTTAAAGTCGAACAAAATGAATAAAGTAGATTATGTTATTACGTTTAAGTAAATATGTTTCCCATAATTGGGGAAAAGCAGTTTGTTATACAGAAAAGTAAACTGTATTGAATTTTGTGAATGAACTGTACTTGGTCCACATCGTCAATTGTCATGGTTTCACTTTGCTGTCAAAGTCTCTCTCTCTCTCTCTCTCTCTAGCACTCTCTCTCTCTCTCTCTCTCTCTCTCTCTCTCAAACACACACTCCTTAAAAGCAGGGCTGTGTGGCACACCAACGATATAAACACAATGTGGGAATGCAAACAAACTCCCTCGTTACTTCTCTCTTTCTCTTTCAACAAACCTATTCTCGGAAGGTCATTTTCTTGGCGCTCATTTCCTTAAGTTCTCCATTTCAAAGTTACCAAAACGTCTTAGAAATTCAACACCCTTCTCAAATAAGCAAGCTACTGATTAATTGAATTTTACAATTCAAATAATTTATGATAAAGTATGAAAATCTAATAAATGCCAAGATTGTTGTTTTTTTCAAAGCAAGTATTTAAATAAAAAGACAATAATTTATTTCCTAATCATTTTAATCGTGTGTTATTATACAAAAACAATATAGATGATAATAACAAAGAAAACAGATAACATGTACAATTTAAATAATTTATGATAAAGTATGAAAATCTAATTAATGCCAAGGTTGTTGTTTTTTTCAAAGTAAGTATTTAAATAAAAATGCAATAATTTATTTCCTAATCATTTTAATCATGTGTTATTATACAAAAACAATATAGATGACAATAACAAAGAAAAAAGATAACGTGTACAATTTTTCATGTTTTACACTGACATTTCCAGGACTGTGGTCGAAAAAGTTAGATGGGTGTTAGATGGAAGTCTTTAGAAATAAAATTGGAATCCACAGTTCAGACTTTAAGAAATCGTAATTAGCCAAGAAACTATATGGAGTGTGAGCACCAGACAAACAGTGTAGATTAATAAAACTCCTTTGTTCTCTTTATTTAATCATTTGCAATCTCAAATTAGTAATTTGCATACTCAAAGAAATAACTAATGCTCACAAATTAATAATTTCCTTGTTTGGAGGATAGAAAGCACATATTGTTTGGTGGCCACAGCAGTGGGGTCACAAACAAAAGTAAACGGAGCGAGTGGCAGGCTGGATCTGGTTGCTGCAGTTAATGCAGTGAGTTCATCAAACAGACCTGAAATAAAAAGCTGTACTGCACTCCATAACAGTCCGACCATCTCCTCTGCGCTCCGGAGATGTGGAATATGATGGTGAGATATGATGAAATCTTGAGCGTAATTTGATTTGAGATTTGAATTGGCTCATATCTTTTACAACCTAAAGGTGCATATGGAATAGTGATGGCTCACTCGCACAAACATTGTTGAATGTTTATGAAGTGGAATTAACAAGTGATATGGAGTGAAGTTAAATCTGTGAGAGGTTTCATTATACATAGAATAATGTCTCTCACATTCAATTTCTACAATCTGACTTTGACTCATCACCTAACCAATTCCCTGTGTCTCCATAATGTTCGTATGCATGGGTCACAGTTTGTTTTTCATAGATCCCACGTTTTGCCTGGGAAGTGAAACCAAATATTATCACTAGCTTATAAAAATCTGACAACATTTAGTAAATTCAAAATCTACCTTTATGCTTTCATTGTGAATCCATCAAATCAAGACTTAAAATACTCTTTTGCAGCGAACTGTATTATGTTGCTATATTACAGTACAGACGCATGAACACACTCTGACTTCAAAACACACGGATGTGTGCACATAATAGAAACAAAACCACATTGTATAGGACTATAGTATGTGTCCTGTTATCGGTGCAGCTAAGTCTTACACTGAGTCAACATCATGGCTATGAAGCTCACAGTCGTTTGCTGAAATTCATGCTCTCTCCTCTTAATATATATTCTGTAATAGATAAGAAAGCTGAGGAAGTCATCTCTCACACTAGACAAGCGGAATCATTAAAACCCTCACTTGCTGTTGGACCCCCTGCTGCTTCTAAAACCATGACAAATTGCTCTCCCTGCATTCCTGATTTCTGCAATAACCTGTGCCTGGCTACTATAGAAATAAATACATGCATGCTCAGCAGGGGGTTGAGAACTGACTCTCTGATGCTGCAAGCTTTGTGAGATAAGATTAATGAAACACCAGTTTTTAAATCCATCCAGCTGAAAGTTAAAAGGCAGTACTTCAACTGATCTCACATCTAATCAGAGCCTGAAATGTAATGTACTATATCGATGGCCGAAGAGCAAAACCTCTTATCTGAAAAATGCACTTTTTTTGAGAATACAAAAATAAACGTGTTGTTTTCTTGCAGAATGCTATTTGTTAAGGGTACCCAATACATAATACAAAATACAAAAAAATACAAAAATACAAAAAAAAGAGGTTATTCCCACTTTTCCTGGATCATTTTGCAGATAGGAGGTTTTGCACTTTAGCCATCTGTTGCCTGAGATCTACCCATAAAGACATTTCCTAATGAAGTGAAAGAACACCCAATAATGAGCATTTTTAGAAAAAGAGTATTGGAATAATACAATTAATGTTACACGTTTGCCATGAGATAGCATAGAAAGTGACCAACTAGATGAAATGAAGAGCACTTTCACAGGTTTGTTCATTCACAGTTCCATACGTCAGTCCCATCCCACAAGCAGCGCTGGCAATAAGGACTTCTCCCCATTTTAATTAGCATTGATCCACTTTGCCACATGCAAACAGTGGTTCAAACGATGCCCACACACCTCCACACATGTGCTTTGGAGTTTAAAATAAGATGCATTGATATTCACAAGAACCAGGGAAAATTCCCCTTCGCACATTCTCTGTCAGAATCTGGGGGCCATTTCCTCTCTCTTCCTCTGTGTGTGTGTTTGAATGCACCTGCTTTATGTTTCTTAGCTATCAACTCTGGAGGTCTTTTCAGGCCGGTTGCGGAGTCCAATAGTCAACAGATGCCTTCTCCCAGGGTCAAGATAAGCCTGCAGGCTGTGTGTGTAGGAGAGAAAAAGAGAGAGGAATACCAACAGAGAGAGAAAGAACATATTTTTCACCGTGCATCTGACCCTAATCGTTTCTTCATGATAAGCTCAAAAATGAAACACAGTAAGCTTAAAACACAAGATTCATTACACACGTACTTGAAGACAAATACAGCAGTGCCGACATTTTTTATGTTGTTGCTGTCTTTGTGTTTAGTTTGGAGCATGTATATATTTTGGTAATCATAAGTTTAAGTGTGTGAGTTGAACTTGGATTGTTTTCATCTTGTGAAGGTCCCCAAATTTGAGTAGACACAGTACTGGTCACACATTTAACCAATCGGTTAGTGAAGCCCTCTGGCAATGCAGTCTGGTGTGTGTGGTATGACCTCAGGTCGTCAATTCTTGGACCCAAATGACATCCAGAAGCACTCAATCAGGCCTCTCAGATGACTGGAAACCATTTCACCAGGGGGTTACAACACCTGACTACGCACAAGAGAGAGAGAAATGTTGGATATGGATGTATTGGAAAACCAACTTACACCAGGTTTGTATTCAGAGACATGCTCCGTTTTTGGGGAACAAAGGACATCTGTACGTGTGTATCAATATTTCATATGTTAGAGGGTTCCCTACTGTACTGGACTACACTATTCTCTTCATAAGAATGAATAACCACAAACTTAGTAAAAAAGTACAGTGTATAGGCCGAAATTAGTATGTTTGTATTTTCACGATGTTATCTATTTATATCATACAATTATTGTTATGTTTCACAAAAGAAAGAAAGAATAAAATCAACATGAGTACAAAAAATGTGGCCATAGAACAAGTAAGGCCAAAAAAGCAGTTTACACATGAAAGAAATGTCATTGAAAGGAAAGCTGCCATTAAAAGGATTTATTATATTACACTGTTTATGAACTAGAAAAGTAGTTTAAATATTGAAAAAGGGAGCTTGTTCTTTTGTAAGCAATCCCAATACTGGTATACTGTTATCATACATTGTATTCATTGGGCGTATCTGAATTAAAATAATTTATTCTGGTTGAGTGAAATTCAGGGAAATTCAGGAAGGGTGTCAAAACTGGCAACAGACTAGAGTCGTTATGGCAGCACTTCCTGGTTAATGGTGTATGAAGAGCCTTTGATCGCCTTTCTGAGCCTTAAGCCACCATCACTGCACAGTAGAAAGTAGAAAAATGTGTTGAAGCCAGCAAATGACTTGCTAATTATAAAAAAAAGGAGCTTTTTTGTAGGTTATCTACAAAATGAGTTTAAAATAGCTTCCTTGAAACGTCCAAACACATACAATGTGAATGAATTAACTCTAACAATCTCTTAAGAACATGCAAGCCTGTCTGAGTGTTTTTGATCTTTTCTTAATTTTCATTTTCAGCACCACAGTTTACTGTTAAAGCTTTGAGTCACTATTTGATTTACGCTACTGATAAAACACCAAGAGCAGCTGCTACCAAGCTGCTCTTTTCTCAAGCAAACTGAGAAACTATTTTTGAACATTTTTAAAACCTTTTATCAGGAATAATAATATGGTATGTGATACCATCTGTGGTGTATAAATGGCCTTCATTAAAGGGCAAGTTCCTTTATTCTGCCCGCTTATAAAAAGCTGCATCCATATAAAAGCAATGAAAAAAATTACAATGAAATCTGTCCAGTACACACAGTACTCTCTGATATTGGATGATCACACGAATACGTCTTTAAAAAAACTACAGAAACTATCAAATGTAGACTAAATTACAAATAAAGTAATGTATGAAAACCTACTAAGTATTAGTATCAGTAAATCTTAACAGTGTTGGAAGTTTGAGTTTTCATGCTTCAGCTGTGTTTCCATAAGAACATTAATGTCTTATCAGGCTTCTCATCATCCACTGCTGGTATGCATAGCTGGAACATTATATTCACACTTGATTTAACCTCTTACCAGACACGGACACATTAGCACTTCAAGCTTTAGGATGGAAAAAGTGAGGGAGAAAAAAATCTCAGGCTCCAATATGTATTTTTATTAGTAAATATGATGTATGTTGCCCAGGGCTAGTCTCTTTCATTTCAGCCTGCTTCCAAACGCCAAAGCCCAGGGTAAATTAATACAAATCATGAAGCCATGTGCCAGTAAACTGGACCCAAATCACGGCAGAGCACCAGAGGCCCATTATTATTTATTAATTTATTTTTAATTCTGCAAATGCTTTGCAGATGTTTTGCATACCTCATTTTTTTTTGGAGACGATGTGAAAGATTGGAAGTGGTACCTAACATGTGCTGACTGTTTTTTTCCCTATCACTTACTTGTAGCAGAGAAAAAGGCTGCAGCTTTTAAAATGTAGTCTGCTTTAGTTTATTTTCAGGTGCACGTCTATCTGGAATTCCCTTGTACCGTCTGTGATTGTGAGATAGAATTTGTAAGCAACCATGAATCATTCTGGCTTTTCTTTCTTCTTCGTTTATTTTGGAATTTGGAAATGGTCAGTTGACAGCAGGATTAAAAAGAGAGGGTTCATGAGACCATTGTATACCATGTATACCATTTTATCTATGAGGAAGCTTAAAGTCAATGTGTTACAATTCTGGTTTGAGGGCAGCTTTCAACCATGTGCTTTTATGATTAGAAAAGCCAAAGTGGTTTAAAACATTGTGTCGTGTGACTAAATGTTGTGCCACCACTATGTTGCGTCGATCTGACAACCATCTTTCCTCTCAAAAGGTTGGATTGGGTCATTAACTCCATCAGGCAGTGCATCTATGTGCTTATATTCAAGATCAAAAACAAATTAAAGTCATATACTGCCTACAGAAACACACAGAGCTCCAGTCAAAGTACAGTACAATCATAATGACTAACTCTGACCACATTAATACTGTAGAACACCAATCAGACCACAACAGACCAAACCAGAACTGTTTATAGAGACCTTACTGTTTTCTCCTAAACCAAAGCAGAAGACCGCTTCTGTAATGGAGGCCGTTTGAAGTCCTTAATCAGTTTTTAATGGTATGGAGTGAGGTGGATATTAACTACTACATGTGTGGTTTTATGGTTACTTGGCATTGCAGTAGTTTGCGTGCTATATTAAGCCGTGCCAGATGCACTTAACCCACAGCCTCTTGTTCAGATAGCTGCCTAATGATAGTAATAAACAGGTGCCCTGCGAAATATTTTCTCTTTTATAAAGCAGAATCTGACATTTAGTTCCTCCAAATGGCTGCAACTGTTGGCCTGTTGACTTGGAAGAATAATTGGAGAATGCTGCCTATTGCCATGTGCGCCCATTAGAGAGGTCACAGAGGGTTTGGGGACGTATTTTTGTGTTTTACTTACAGCCTGTTTGATTGAAAGTGCAGTGATGATTCAAGTTATGAGACACATCATATATATATATATATATATATATATATATATATATATATATATATATATTTCTAATGTGGTAAATGTGGGTTTTGTTCTGCATACATGTATATGTGCGTCCACTGCTTGGCAGCGGCTAAGTATGTCTTACTGGAACTTGGGGGCCTGGGTGGTTAGCGGTTCAAATCACATGCACAATGACAGAGAAAGTTCTTTGAATCTGGAGCACATCATAATAAAACTAAGAGACTAAAGCCATGCGAGCAGCTCTGTGAGGTTACACTTAGTCACTGCAGAGCTTTGAGCTAAACGCTAATGTCAGTATGCTAACATGTTGTAAAGTCATTAGGTTTCATCCTCTGGTGACCATGAATATCTGTCCCAAATGTCATGACAATCCATAGAAATAAAAAACAAAACTGTCAACCTCATGGTGGGGCGAGAGGAAAGTCAGAGGGTCACCAAAGTTATTAGAATACGTCCTCTGTGTACCAACTAACCGACAAACCAACAGCCTGACATTGACATCCTTTTACTCACTAGCGTAGCTAAAAACGCGACGAAAGACATCTAGTTACCTGTCAGCCTTTTCGGCTTGCTTATTTACCTGCCTGTTGCTCTGTTGTCTCACCTGCTTATCATTTTCTCTCCATCTACGAGCTCTGTCTTCCTTTCGCTGTCTGTAATGGAATGAGTTAAATTCATCCGTCTAGGGCCAGCTGGCTGGACTTTATAGGCCTCGAGGTGGAGACCCTGGCTGCATGAAAAAGGAGACCCTGTCTGCAAGGTGCGGTGCTTTACAGGGGTCTAATCCAGCAATAAAGACATCGAAGAGAGAGAAACAGAGAGAAGCAGTGAGTGTTCTTTTACATCGGCCCACTCTTTCCTTTTTCCTTCACTCTGGTTTGATCTAGCCCCCGGTGCCAGAGGGTTTAACATATTTTTCCATGATTTAATTGGCATTTGTTTGCCTCCAGTTTTTACACTGAGGTTCATGGGGTTTGTTGAAAATTAGCAACTGTTCTGTCGCTTTTATAGCTCTGTTAGTGCCTACCCAATGAGACCTAGCCCTATTCTGGCCATAAGTCTCCGCTCATAAATATAAACTGTGTGCATGGACATATGATTTTATGGATTCTGGTGGCAGGGAAAAGCCATTCACTCAAATCTTATGACACTGCTATCAGTGGAGCATTAGTGTTCATATGTCTTGTATTAGTAGAAAGCATGTACTAAAAATCCCTTAGTGGTACTGGGTTTAAACTTGAATACAACCTTCAAGTGGAATTTAGTTCATTCATTGAGACTTAACACAGACACAAACTCTGAAATTGCAGATATGCCTCAGCATCTGCAAAATAAACTGTCCTAATCTTTTCCATTATAAATACACATTACAGTGATTTATAACAGTGGACGCCTCTGACTTCTACAAATGAGCAAATGCCAATGTAGTCTGTTGGAGCACACTTTCATCTGAGTCCCGCTGCTAAGGCCTGCCCTGTGTTTATACGTGCCAAGCTTTCAGGCTGGTTGCAGTGGCTTTGGGGTCGTTCGGTTGTTTTCCCTCTGCACTGGCGTGGCCACGGCCACGTTTGATGGTTGATTGAACATGAAAACACTTGGCTGCATTCTGCGAGGAAGCCATGAAGCTGTCAGCCTCCCTTCCTTCTGTGCAGTCGAGTAGGGACTGACAGTGGTGGACAGACAGATGATCTTCTGGAACTCAACACTCTAACTTAACAATCCCTTGTTGACAACCAATGATGAAGTGCTGAGTAGTAATTGGCCGAGTTTTGGGAAATGAGAGTCAGTTCTTCTCCTCAGGGTTCCTTACATCCAGCCCTCTCTCTGCCTCTCTCTCTCTCTCTCTCTCTCTCTGCAGGTCATCAGTCACACGCAGGTTAATGAGAGTTTACTGAGGCCTATGTGCTTGTTTACTCTCTCAAAGCAGAGCTCTAAATGAAAAGCATTATTGCTTTATGTGATCTAATTCTAAAACTGGACATTATACTTCTTCTGAAATCACTTGTGAACCTCAAAGAAAAACACATATTTGTTTAAAATGATTTCTGTATATGAAGTAATATTGCTCCAAGTTATGAAAGGAGGGCATAATGCTTTGAGAAATGCTTCTTTGCATACTGAAAATCATATGAATGGAAATAACTTCTCCCTTTAATCAGTCCATTTAGGCTGCTGTTTGATTTTGGTCAGTAAAATGACTAGACAAGTTTAAATGCTGTATTTACATTAACGGCTTGAAGGGAGTTGATGATGATTGTTTTCCCGGTCTCTGTCTCTCTCTTTATACAGCGTTTATATTGTTGGATTTTCATGGAACGACCATGAGGTGTTATTATTCTGTTTTAAATGGCAAAAAAAACAACTGAAAGGGCCTTTTTCTGTATATTACAGCTATTCGTGTCACTCTCATCTTGCCTGTCAGTCTTCATTGTATAATTTAATAAAACAAGTGCCAAAAAAATCACCTTTGATTTGACAGTGTAACTCTAACCAGACTCTGGGCTTTGATTATCTCACAGGCCAGACTAAACTCTGCTTTGCAGCCAGCTGGTGGGGAAATATCTAGACACCCCAGAGATGACCCCACAATTATCAAAATGAAGTATTAATAGCTTAAAATTGCACCCAAATGGCTATCATGCAGGCACACAAGAAAAACCCGTTTGTTTTTACTTTTCATTGAAATCATTAGCAGAGTTTTGGAAAATTTTCTTGGATGAGGTTCAGAGGTATTCTTGATATTTGCAGCATGTTAAAACGTTGAATGTGTGTGTGTGCATGTAAACCTGTCCATATTTCAGTATCTAACATCTCTACCTTAAAGCTCAATCTGACAAATATCTGGCAAACACGCTGTTGCCGAGTTAGTGTCACATTTAGGCATTCAGGGCTTGTGTTTTTGCGTGCGTGCGTGCGTGTGTGTGTGCGTGCGTGCGTGTGTGCGTGCGTGTGTGTGTTTGAGTGACGTGTGCGCATGCTTGCCCAGGGCAGGGGGAGGTCTGTACATAAATAAATCTCAGCTCATGCCGGGGGCTTTACCTACATATTTCCTCTACCCATTTCATCCAACAAGCTTCCAGGCTGATGAAAACACATAAAGGAGGAGCCCATTCACGCTCAATTAATGAATTTGACGTATCAATGAAAATGTATTTCCAATGTAAAGGAGATTGGTGTATTTTGTCTAAAAATGTCAAAAGAAACAATGTGACACTTCTTGTTTCCCCAGTTGTAGAATGTAGGTCCCTTGTTTTCTTTCTGCAGAGTTTGGACTCACATTCAATTTGCTTTGCGAGGCTTTAAAGCAAAGTTAGAGGAGGGGAACTTTGAAGTCTAAGAGAGTCAGAGCGTTAAAACCCTAACCCTGAAAAGGCATTGGAGCAGGCGCTCACAATATAATAGGTCGCAGTCAGAGAAAAATCTCCTCACACATTATGGGCCTTTTCATCTTTTTTGGCAAGAGTGCCTTCTCTTTTTGCTGAGAGGGAGCTTTTTGCTAACATATCACTGACTTCAGACCTGCTTTGTTTCTTCATTCTTACAGTGAAAGTCACTGAAACTGAAATGTATACAGGCAAAGGTCAAACATGCACCTTTTTTCTGATTAACTCAGTGCTGTTCCCTTCTGTGCATGAGAGTGAAGGTACTGAGGACTGTTTGGTTCATGAGTGGAACAACTACATCAATCCAGATGGTTTTCTATCAGAAATCACTCGGGTTTTTGTTGTGAACAAGTATTTGAGTGGACCTGTATTATTCCGGGCCCTGTGCGGCTCCGGTGTGGAGCCTCTCGTGACGAGTCGGGTTAAGATGGATGAGACCCTGAAAACAAGACAATTTCCTGGTCTAATCCCGAAGAATGGTGAGACAGGAGGAGATACAGAGGAGTGTATGTGTTTACAAGTGTATTTTTGTGCGGCATGAGAGGCCCTGGTTTATAGTTTTCATAGTATTAATACAGACCACCCAAGGTTTGATACTTCACATAATTTTGCAGGTTTTTTTTCTTAAAAATGTAACTGTTAATAACCCATTAATGGGTGTCAGGCTATCAAAAGCAAAATGTATGAGAAGTATCTTGAGATGATATGATTTGACATGTAAGAAATTTTAAGTGAAAAATGCAAACCCACAACAGCTAATAGGTGAGACAACTTAACAGGCACAACGCTGTGCTTGGTCATTGTTCCTGTAGTTTGAAACACTTTGCAACTCTAGAAGATTGATGTTGTTTCCAATGTGTATTAGCATTTTTCTTTCTTTAAACATTTTTTATTCTTTCCAAAAAAAAAAACCATTGTATCTACACAATTTGAGGTTACTATTTCGGATTTTGTGGCCCATTTCCTCTTTTTTCTTATTCTCTGTTTCACTTATTATTCCAGCGCTCCGGAGGAACATGTTGCATCTCGGCAGGGGCAAGCAGCATTACCTTCTTTTCGATGGGAGCTACCTCCAGCATGATTGGCCAGAGAGAGAGATTGAGTTTCCAAACCACATATTAAATTAATCATGCAGCATTGTTAACAGATGTCACTGTACGGCGCCTGGCCCATTGATCCTTCATCAGCATGTGTTACTGCAATCAATACCCTCATTAGCAAGCTGTCAGGGCCAAGGAAATGCTTAGAGAGAAGGCCTTTTTCATGTTCGATTACACTACGAGCACTGAGCCGCTGTCCAACTTTGGTGCTGGCCGAGCTTTCAGTGAGCTCTGGGAGCGTTTCTCGTCACACAAGGGATTTTAGGCCGAAACAAGAAACATGATTCTACATTTGTTGGAGAGTCTGAGAAATGGACGATGTTCACGCCCCATTCTGCGGCTGATTGTAATGGAGTCTCTGGTGATTCCTTTGGTCCCAGACAGATGCATTCACACGCATTCACACACAACACTTGCATACATAAACTGCTTCTCCGGTGCACAGGACACACACACACACACACACACACACACGCACAAACATGCATTTATAGTTGGTGTTCTGGTGCAGACACAGACTCTACCAGACTGTGGAATACATTTACATACAGCAATGCGCACGGGGTACGCATACAAACACACATCCACAGGCATGTTGATGAAAATGTGTAAATTTTTCACAGCAGAAATATACTTTTCGAAAACTTGACTTTTCATATGTAGTTTAATGTATGACCTGATAAATGTCTTCCTATTAAAAACACATATGAAGCTCAGTACCTCCGTTTCTTATCTGACACTGATCAGCGCTTCTCTCATTCTTCTACTTTAATCTCTGATGAAAGTAATTTGATTGAATGCCTTCAGTTTCTGGACTTGATACACGAGGGTTTCTACTGTGTGAATCTCAATCTGATTGGCTGTCTAGAACAGATGTGCGAGTTGGCCTGGTCCTTTATGGATGTTTAACTTTGACAGGTTCTGTGATTCTGGTCCTTGTGAACTTATTTCTAAAGTGAAAAGTTTAAAGCGAAGCTACTGCAAAACCAAACACATTTCTATGACCACAGACAAAACGAGAGTGTCTCAAACACCTGTATCCTCATGTGTCTAGACATGTAAGAACTGTTGGTATATGTGCATGGCCTCTTACCTCCTGACGGACATTATCAGATCTGTGTATCTGCAGGCAGCCCTCTCTGCTCTCATGTATTTGGATTTCACTATTACTTAATAGCTGCAAATAAACAATTTAAGCCACTTAACTGGGGTAATACATTATATCCTGACACACGGTTGAGTAACCACCTTGACTTTCTCCCCCTCTCCTCTTCCAGTTATGGAAAACAAAATACTTGGCGCTGGTCCACAGACAACACTGAGGCCCATTATCTTCTGCATGCTCGCTAAGGCAGCTTTGAAACGAGGGAAGTTCAGCGAGGCCTCTCTTGCTGACCAGGTATTACTGTAGGTATTGAATAACTGACCAGCATGCTAATGAAATATGGATGGAGTGTTACTAATGAAACATGGATACTGCTGCGGTTCAGTGAGGCCGCAGGCACAATCACCACCACATTTTAAAGATTTGCAACGGACTTTGCACCAATTGCATAGATTTAATATCAATCCTGATAATTTGCAAGCGTGCAATGCAAATATTACACAATATTAAAGCTCAAATAAATACATATACACAGCTTATACAGGAGAACATATCACTGGAAGTCCAGAAGTTCCAGATGATAGAAAGTTATAATGATAGATTGTAATGATGTGATGATGGATTATATGGTAATATAATACACCTAAAGAGGTCCAGAGGGTTTAGTAGAGAGGCCAACATATATGCATGTTTTCTGCTTGCACTAGTGCACATGTATGAACAAGGGTGCCTGCACAGACAGTCGCACACATGTCTAAGGAAAACAAATGATTCTCCCTGTACTCCCCTTCCACACACACACACACACACACACACACACACACACACACACACACACACACTCCTCTGTGTGCTATCAGTCCTGCGTGTCTCCAGAGAGAAACTGTATCAGACAACAGAGTTCACGTGACCTGGGGAGTCAGCCTTTCTTAATCCTACTGTCAGCCCTAATTGGGCAGTAGGGGATTGATCTAGTATGCCCTCTCTCTCTCTCTCTCTCTCTCTCTCTCTCTCTCTCTCTCTCTCTCTCTCTCTCTATCTGTGTGTGTGTGTGTGTGTGCCCTAAATGGCCTCATAGCTGAAGTTCATTTACAGATGGACTCCTGACTCCACAGTCTAGAGAAACTAGACAGGCGCAAAAGTGAGACAAAGAAGTGCCCTTTTTTTGGTTAATTTATTTAATAATTGAGTGATTAGTTCAGTTAATAATTTACCTACACATCCCAGGTAAAGTTTTAAAACTGGTAAATTGACCCTATATAACACAGAGGAGAGAAAAATACTAATGTCCTTCACAGGTAGAGATGTGTGTGTGTGTGTGTGTGTGTGTGTGTGTGCGTGTGTGTGTGTGTGTGTGTGTCATAATTACTGAATGTTTCCTTCTATAATCTGTCTAACTGACCACCATCAAACAGCATATCACATCTAAATGAAAAGTATATTGCACTTCACCAGTAGAGGGCAGTACTGCTAAAACTACGATGACCCATGTCCAACTCCTCCCAAACATACAAATCTGCTTCCAGAGAAGATATATATTTGTTGAACGAAGACTGAAATTATAGCAAATAATGCCGTGATGTGTCTTGTAACAGCAGAGAGACCGGGTAGGCGGTGTAAATCATGATCCATCATTGCATTCAAGACCAAAAGAATTTATAATTCCAGTTAAGATCTTTCCCATCCCCTTCTGATGGACCGCCATTCATCTGTGTGCTCTTTACTTTGTGAAGGAAGTGACGATGTCTCAGCCTGGATTATTACAGAGCTAAAGGTGAGCAACTTAAAGCAAGACACAGTGCAAGATGCAAAAAAAATTAAAGGAGAAAAAATGACCAGCTGGGTGAAACTAACCAGACTTGGCACTGCAAATCGATCAAAAACAGCAAACTCCAAAACATGTGTTTTCACTGCTTTTCTTCCTCCTCTTTTGCCATTTGGAAAGTTGTATTCTGTGGATTTTTTTTTTTCACGATTTGGCTAGAGGACAACAACTTCAGTCACACAATAAACTTCTTAGGAACACTGTGCTTACCACTAAAACAGGAAACCCTCACTTCCAACCTTGCCACTTCATGTTAGTTTGTTTAATCATTCTCTTGCTAATAAGCTTATTTCCTTTGCTTTTTTATTTGATGCCTGCTGAGGTTCCATTGTAAACCCACCTCAAAGCAAGTCAACCTTTGTATGAGATCATGGGTGCACTTACACATTTTGATTGGCTATTAGAGACCTATTCAAGTTACCATGATGACCAGGAAAGACGAGGCATATGCAACACTTTAGAAGTCTCTGCAGAGACCAACAAAGTGATCTTGCAAGATGTAAGAATGCAGGATGACACTTGCACTCTCCTCAGCTGTGCAACAAAAACAATTCAACAAGGACCCAAACTAAACAAATATATACTCGGTAAACAAAATATTTGCCAACTCTAAAATAAAATCTTAAACTAATCACAACTGTCTGCCATTTGTGAGGAATTACTTTGTGTCTTCTTCAGATGCCGTGCAGTCTTTTCCTTTTTGTCTTTGAGCGCCTTCTGATCTAATCTAATGCAGACCATTCACATGTTGTTCATAGCATTTAGTGATTGAGTGAAGACTTGTTGTGGTAAACATGATCTAATGATCTGCAATTTGAGGACTACATATGAACCTTTTTTCTTTATCCTACATTTTCGACATGTTTTTTTTTTTCAACCATATGTTTGCAAGCATCAGACAACACAGATCACAGTTTGTATTACTATTACCAACAATCCATTTATTCTGTACGCAAAAAAAAAATAATTGTGTTCATTATTAGGGTAAATTATTATCTTCATTCTGAACAGAAATTCCACTACCGTTCTCAAAATATTCATATTTAAATATTTACAAAAAAAAAATAGATCTTCATGTGCACTTGCAGTTTTTGCCATGAATGAACCCCAGCGACGTCTTGCACTCTCCCTGAAGATTTTGTGAATGACAGATGTTCTTTTCTGAGTCCTTACAGAGAGCTGTTGTTTAGACAGGTAATGGGCTGAGAGAAACACGACCACAGAAACCACTGTTACGCCAGATCTGGTTACACACTCATAGCACCAGTGTGTGTGTGCGTGTGTGTTTGCATCTGCCTCTGTACATGTATGCACCGTGCAGACGTGTGTGTGAGCACCAACGTGCATGCATGTTTTTCTGTGTAAGTGCTGGTATGAGTGTTTACACAGCTTATATGTGTGCAAAATGTGTGTAAAATGTGTGTACATTGTGTGCGTGTGTGTGTGTGTGTGTGTGTGTGTGTGTGTGTGTGTGTGTGTTTGCTCACCATAATATAACAGCAGGTTATGAGGTTATGGTGCCTGTGTTTATTTGTTTGCCTAGCAGATACCCTTATGCAGGGCACTCAGCTTGTGGTTCATTTAATACATCCACATATTTACACAGCTGGATATGAGGTGATAGGGGCAGGCCTGTGGTCAAGCAGTTTAATGTTGGAAAGGCAGAGAAGGTTTGACACTTTTTCTCTCTTTCTTTTGACTTCTTGACATACGGATAGTTCTGCAGTGTGAGCATAAAGAAGCAAACTAAGTTCAGTTCCACATGGCCTCCACTGCCTCTCCCATCATCTTTCCCTCTTTCTCCTTATCAATCAAGCACCAGATACTTGTCTGTCTATGCCCAGATGCTCCACATTTCCTCCCCATCTTTCCATCGCTTTCTTCCTCTCCTGCACTTCACTTCCCACCTCTCCCTTCATGGTCCATTGCTCAATTCTTTCTCTTTCCCATCTCCATGCCCACCACATCCACCTTACACTCTCTCCTCTGTTCTACCTCTCCACATTTTTCCACCTCCTATATCCCTCCTCCTCCCAGTTTCGCCCTCCCTCTTGCTTTTTCTCCATACATACAAAAGCCACATGGAGGGTCTGCTTCTAATCTCCACATGCTGGGGTCTCCATTTGTTTTGCTTGTTCAGGGACCCCACAATGCAGTTTCCAATGCCCAGGACCCACTGAGTGCAGATTTAATTAGATAAAGCGAATGGTGGAAGGAGCTGGAGAATTGAAATTGGACATGGGGGTTTTACAAGGAGGACTGGTTGGTCCCTGGCACTGCAGGAGCCCGGCACAACAATGCACTTCACACTGAGAGGGGCAATGAGAAAGTGGAAAAGAATTGGGAATGAGAATGAAGAATGAGATGGCATACTTAACTCTACCCTGGTAGTCACTAAGGGTGTGTGTGGCTATTGTGTTTCCAGTCTATAGGCTGCTGGTGCCACACCTACTCATGCCATGTGAGCCTAAGGGGTCTCACAAATCGGTACATTCCTATGCCACACAAGTAATATGTACAGTAATCACCGCACAACGTTTCACAAGAATTGGCGACAAGAGCATTATTTGGAAAAACTGCTTTTACATGCAAACATTTTGTAATAGCTGTTAGGTTTAAAGCAAATAAACAATGATTTGTATTTGTGCAAATAATTTGCACGTCAATATATTTTTAAAGAATGTAGGCATTTTGCTGATATACACAAATAAGGCACCAAACAGGTCTGCATAATAACGCCGATAACCTGATTCCAAATTCTTTACAGCAGGGACATGACATGTGACTCTATATGTGTAGCTTTCTTCTAAATAATCCAATTTCCACTTGATGATACAAATGCAACTCTATACACCACTTTCTCGCATGTGTAAAACACACACACACACACACACACACACAACTTTTTTTCAAATTGTTCCGCACATGATTCACTTGTTTACAGTTTAATCTTTTGTTTTGGTTCTAATGCTCATGCTGTAACCCTGCTAAGTCCAACAATCATTTGGGTTACTGTACTGTACACAGGTCACCAACTCATGTTGTTGGCATTAAAACAATACTAGAATGTATGTTCATATCAGGCTTGATAACAGAGCACAGACAGTACCTGATTATTACTTAGATTATTGGTTTCCAATTGGCAGGTGGAGGAAATTCTGATATCGCTGCTGTTGATTCCTGATGAACATGATCGTTTTCCTTATTTAATCTTGAGGGTTACCTGATCGGACTTTGTGATTATCAGTAAACTTGATGCAGAAACACACTGCCACATGTGTCAATACTCTTAGTGGTTCCCAATAATTCAGACTCTTCCTTTAAAGAGTTATTGGCAGCACATGTAGTTCCAGGCATGTCTCCTGAACGATCCACCTCACTTAACCAGCACACTGAACTCATCATTGTAGCTGATGTGATGCACTGCTCCTTAATGTTGATCCTCTGGAGGGCTTAATGGGGATTTATGGGTGCTTTGGAGGAAACAATCACACTACAAGGGCTGCAGGGGAGCATCTTGTGCCTTGTGGTCTGAAACAGGGTGTACCACTTGTCTTTCCCTCACTGCAGCCAACAAGTCCATGTGTTACAATGTTTTTTCTTTTCTTTCTAGTGTATACGGATACTACAAAAGTATCGCAAAACCCTGCTGTTACCAATGGTATAATAGCCTGTTTTATTAGTGCAGATAAGAATGACAGTGTTTCTAATAAGAGCGACAGCGGAGCAGTGCGTGTGTGCAGCGGGAGCAGTGGCGCTCTGCTTCCACTCACTGCAGGCCTGGTGGCCATATTTTTCTCTCATATGCACGCTGCAAATACAAGTGCTCATGCAGACCGTTCACAGCTCGTCGACAAAGCAGACTCACGGAGCATGACACTAAAGTACTGTGGTCGGGGGTTATGAGTTGTCTTATACTTATGAAGAAATGACAAAAACATGGACGCTCCATCGTCTGAACCAAGACAGCAAACTCTTTATTGCTCCCACCATGACGACAGCGTCACAATACTGCTTCACTTTTTCTTTTTCTTACCTTTCAATAAAAGCCCTAGACATATACACTCCTTATGAGAGGGCACTTAAATTCACTCAGAGCATTTTTCTCAGAGGCAAAATAGCGTACAGTAGTGCTTTCACTTATTTCATAAGCAGCAGTGTGACGTAAAGGTAGCTGATCTAAATGAATAGTTTATCCAGTCTTTGTTGGATATTAAAATGTATGAACACACTATAGTACAATAATTCAATCCTGTTGTTTTATGGCAACATGTGTATTCAATACACCTTCTGCTGCCTCACATTGACATCGTTAAAAATGAATAAGAATGTTTAAGTTCCACTTCAATTATCTATTATTCCATTACTTGTCCTGACGTTTTAGGTTTCTGCCATGGTATCGTTTTTGTATCAGTATCGAGATACTTTTGGCATGTATCTGACACACGCATACGCACACACACACACACACACACACACACACACACACACACACACACACACACACACAGATGTTATCTTTTACGTCTGGTCATTGTATTTGCTCTTTTCTTTGAGAGTGTAAATATTGCTACAGTTATTTATTCTGTGACATTGCCTTTGCTGTGCTGAATGTGGGTTTGTGTGTAATGTGTAAAAGTTCTTGTGGCCAACAATGAATAACTGTGAAGTGAACGTAAAAGAGTGATGGATCCATCACTCGCTGAACTGAATCTGTCATGCATCTTATCACGTCTTTCGTGTCTTAGCTGAAGTAAGTCATCAAAAATATTTTTACTTTTTATAGGTAGAGAATATTAGATGGATTTTGAAACTTTTGCTGTATCAAAATTATTTTATTTTACACCTATAGTATTTAGCATGTGACAAGATGAGTAATCAACACATTGGCAAATATAAAATGTTTTTATTTTTATTTCACCGTGTCTTTAATAAGGCCAATGTTATACATTCCGACATTAGCAGAAATGTTTTTCTTGTTTTTTAGGCGAGGTGGGGCACCTCCGCTATAACATACAGCCTTGACCCTTGCACTTAAGAATTCTAGATTGTGCATATATTACCAGCATATTACTGAATATAAATTTTTTAAACATACTAAGTAAAAACATAAACCTGATTGAAATATTGTAAGCATTTAGATGACAAACCGATTTCTACATACCTGCAGTCAGGCTTGCTGCTTGAGTGCATTATAACAGCAATGAAAATGTCAGTACAGTATAAGGAGGATTAACCTTTGTTTAGTAAAACTTAGTCAAATATCCCTCCTAGTATCACATGTTCCTGGAGAAGAACAGGAAGTGTCCTCTAAAGATACATTTAGATGTCTCCCATTTTGAAAGCACCATACACAAGTATCACTTTTCCGCCATCAGACATCACAGACCTGTTGTTCTGTGTGGACTGTTCTCTCTGTTTAACTTTACAGAATCCAGACGAAACTCGTGCTGAAAGGACAGCGGCCAAACATCTGTGCGCTGGCACTGAGCAGCAACAGGTCTGCTGCAGATTGGTAACAGAAAAATAGGCGGGCACACACACTGTACTCACACTTCTGTATGCAGACAAATGCTTGACATATTCACGTACATGGTCACATATACCTGAATGCACATTCACAATAAAACCCAGAATCTTATTTGTTCTGTACTTAGCAGGTGGTCAATAATTCAACTTTCCACACAGACATGGAGGGGTGTAACAGCTGGAGAGGTAGGAGTCATGCACACCTTCCGTCAACTCATGGCTCACCTTGAGTCCGCTGGCTGGAAAGAAAACAATTAAGTCAAGCACGACAAACGCTTTCACAAAGCCACTATGTTCTTGAAACTTGAACTTCGAGATGTGAAGGCAAAATTAGGTTAGAAAGACCACAACAGCAGGAAAAAGGTTATCACCTAATTTCCAGAACACAGATGTGATTGTTTAGCTGTGATACTGTTCCAGTTGGCAGCTGTTCTCGGGACAGAATATGTTATTAAGCCTCTCCCACTCATGTTTTCCTTTTCAAACCATGCTTTTCTTTTTTGAAGGTTGTATATTTACGACTGAAACCGTTTTCCACTGTTTGGGATGACATGGAACACCTGCTGTTCATGCGATGTGCTTAACTCCATTCCAACATAAAAATTTTTCTTGTTCTCGCTGTTACAAAGTCAAGGACGCTGAAAGACAGACTGTGATAGTGATGATGTTGAACAAACTTAAATCCTTTTCTTGTCATACTTCTGTGTCTTTTGTTTGGCCCCTTTCCTCTCTGTGTTTGGCTGCATTAAAACACATCATGTCAAGAAACCAGACGTGATGACTATTTAGAGCAGAGGTAATAACACTGAGGACAAGCCATGGTAGTTGATATTCACAGACCGCTGCATAATCATATTCTTAAAGAGTCCAAGTAACATTGATCTGACAGCATTGTTTTGATGTTCTCTTTTTTCCCCTGTAAAAAACAGCAGGTTTGTGTTTGGGCAGATGGACGGGAGTTGGCTGATGCTCCCTGGGGATGAAATCAACTCTGCCGTAGACCGAGGCCCTTGTTTATCTTTGGGCTTTATTAGATGTTGATGTTGGCCGTGCGAGAGAACCACTTGTATAAAAAACTATTTTTAAGGGAAAATGGACAGAGAGAGGGGGAGAGAGGGGGAGAGAGAGAGAGAGAGGGGGAGAGAGAGAGAGAGAGAGGGGGGGAGAGAGAGAGAGAGAGAGAGAGCAAGGAAGGCTGATGAGGGGGAGGGAGGGAGAGACAGCAATCAATTGTACATCTAGATAAAAACAATACACATGAACATAGGAATTTAGTCTTTTGTTTTGCACATATAGTATATATTATTCCAGATATAAAGGAATTATACGTAGTTGACGAGTAGGATTTGTATGTTTGTAAGAAAAGACTATGCCTGTAATTAACCAGGTTTAACTCGGACTCAGGTCACATGTGACCAACTAGACTGGTGTATGATCTTAGGCTATACGTCTGATTAAAGTTGTTGAACTAAGTTATATTCTCATCTCTGGTAGTGATACTGCTATCCTTGGAAGGCTCAGCAGTGGTGCAGCTGTCCGTCACACTGCTGGAGAAATGACTTACAAGGTTGGGCCTTTAACACTCGGCGCAGCGCTTGATTTGAGCCAGTGTTGGCCCTGTATGTGTAAGTGTATTACACTATGTGTGCTTTGTCAGCACTTGGAAAACACAGTGTTTTGAACTACACCTACAGCGAGAGTGTCAGAGATGTTTTTGGTTGCCTTCCATTTAAACAAGCATTAGTCATGTTGGCTTAAACCACGTGTAGAAAGCAGCCTTTTTGCAGCACGCCACGGCATTTTTGACCTTGCAATATACAATAGCAACGTAAGGACTTTCACCACAGTGGATTTTTGTATTTGTTAAACATAACTCGTATTTTTTGCTCAGAATGGGATTGTTTATTGTGCAGAACTTGTTTTACCCAAACAAAAAACGACCAGCGGTTCTGCTTCTGAGCGCAGGCATTTGCCAAATCACAGACAGTCAAAAAAGAGCTGCCAATGGTTTTTCAGAGGTATCATTATCCAAATCACCTGCATGACTTTGACACTCGAGACTCTGGAGTCTGGTTGCGCAAGTCCGCCAATATCCTGAATATCTAAAAGGAAAGCTAGACTTCAGGGAGAAGAAGAGTGCATTAAGTAGAATATTAAGGAGATGAGCATCGAGAAGCAGAAATAAAAGATGAGAAGAAAGAAAATTAGCAGTAAAGAGAAAAGTTGGAGAGCATGGGGAGGGCGGTGGGGTGCGTTTCTGATTGCCAGAGGTGCACCTGAGCGCTGTTTAATGATGACTCATGGGAAAACAAACTGTGGATCCAATGGTCTGAGGCCACAGCTGGCAAACCTTTGGCTGCTGCTGCCATGTTGTTTCAAGCTGCAGTGGTGTGTGTGTGGAGACACCAAAGGAGGGAGCGTTACATCTTCTCCTAGAATGCATTTTGATGTTGTGGGCATTAAATATTGATACAAAAGCTTAATCAGTGCACCTGTACTGCTACCTGTCGTATTTCATGAAAACACTAAATGAACGCCTACTTCTTTGGCCACTGCACTTATGATGGACAGACGGGAGGCTGAGATCCACAAGAAGAAAGACAGGCAGGCACACAGACTTATAGACAGAGTGGAAAACAGACAAGCAGATGGAAAGTCTGTTAGAACGGCCAGTTCAAACACACACGCAAAACAATTGAGTGTAATTTGCTGGGTGAGTGTATGGATGGAGAGATGATTGAGGAATGTGGACATGATGGATCCACGGATGGATGTAAGGGAAGACAGATTGACAGAGCAAATGAAAGACGAATGGAGTTTAATGGCAGGGTGCAGTGGCACACTGACAGACAACGAGTAACTATGATACAGGTGCACCAAAAATGTAATTATCCCATCATTTTAAATGCAATGATTGTTGGCCAGAACATGCTGTTGATCAACTGATGATGTTTGACCTGATCAGACATTTTTTTCATGCAACTCTCTGACTCTCTTGGGTGAAAGACCTTGTGCATTGTGGGTTGTCCACATGGTCAACAGTGAAAATGTCACCTGCCCAGCAGCTGTTGTGTGCTGAATATGGAGAGAGTGTGTGTTTGCAGTTACCCCTGCTGCCTGCTGTATGTTTGAACATATGTGCTTGTATAAAATACATCTCTGTCACCGTGTGTACAAGCAGGTTTTCGTGCTTGTTCAGTCCAAGACAGAACATGTTTGGCTGAGACTAGAGGTCACGTATGGTTCCAAACTAAACAAAAGAGGTGTATCTGCTTTCGCTGCAAGAAAAAAAACCTGGCAGCACTCTGGTGTCCACTGGATTTAGTTAAAAAATGCTCTGTTTCTTGCACAGTGCTAAATCTTGCAGGCTGTTTGTTGTTAGCGCCTTGCAGAAATTGGACCAATTAGGTCTCAGTTAATGGGATAGCTGAGTTTGAATGTAAATATTTGTCTTTCTTACAATTTTACACTCTACACTAGCTGACTTGCATATTATCTCACCAGAACACCTGCAGAATATAAAATGCTAGAATTTCACAGCTATGTTCCAACAAATAAAGTTTTCAATATTCTGTTTTAGAGACACCATGTTAGAAAAAACATGCCTCTCATATATAAAGCACTCAAGGTGAAAGCTCTTTAACTTGATGGACAAAAAAGGATGTTTTTTGTGGTCAACTGTAAGTTGTAGTAATGGGTGACCATAGTTTAAGAGAAGAGGTAGAAACAAGAACTGGAGGGATAGAAGAAGATGTATTGGTCTATGAGGTCATTACTGATGGTTGGCGAAAATGAACACTGTTTTCCTTCTCGCCCTCTCCCCTTGTCCGTCTGTTCACCCCCACCTCCCATATCTGTCATCCTGGTGTTATTTATTGCCTCTGTCTTCAATCCCCAGGGTTTATTTACCTGCTTTGAAACCCCTCTACCAAATGTGTGCGTGAAGCGGTGTATTAATGGGGTGTCGAAGGCAAAAGGCTAGGGTGGGGGAGTCAATGTACATGAGGCTTGAGAGTTAGTCATCCAGACAAAACGAATACAGAGGCCTTGTTAGGCTTGGGCCTTTATGAGATTATTGTTCAAGCCAATATTGGTTGGCCAAAATAACAGTCCTCACATGTCCATGATAACAAATACGATATTCAATTATGCAACGCTTGTTATAGTCAGTCTCTTCACTGCTAGACCGCTCCGTTAATACTGGTGCTGCAGGAGAGAAAACCGCAGTGAAAAGGACAACAAATATGGAGTCAAGCAGAATATTTAGTTGAATAGAAACATGTTTGGAATTTTGAAAATGAGGCTATCCATCTTTGTAAATTTAGATTTCAAAAGCAAAAGCACCTATTTGGCGATTCTTTGGTTTTAAACCAAAGACGTGAACTACAGTAAACGTGAAGATTAACGGGGGCGAGACTGTACGAGGGCAGTTATCACCAATCGACTGATCGGATTTATCGATGCATGCCCCTGTGTAAAATAGCTCTTACTGCATCTATATTGTGGCCATGTTGTGGTCAATTATGAGTATTGCAACATATGCGTCTCCACTCCATACATATTTATATCTATAAGCGCCGGCCCTCACCACGTCAAACTGCCCACTCACCAGACACACCATCAGATCAGAATCATGGTGTGAGCTATTATGAGTGAACTTGTATACTGTAGTGCAATAATTGATCAGTTCTTAAAGAATTCATTAAAACTTCTTGGTGGATGAGATTAATAGGGTTTGCCACAGATGCAAAATGTTGAACACACACACACACACACACACGCACACACACACGCACGCACGCACGCACACAAGCACGCACAGCCATACAAGCATAACCCCCCACATCCACGTCTCACCCCATCTGTGGCCCATGAAATAAAGGTGCTGATGAGCAGCTCCTATCAGCAGATGCCATCTTGACCTTGTCATCGGTGGCTTGCATGGTCACAGAGAAGGGGGCTGGCGGCTTCGCCTTTCAAAGGCTCTTTGCCAGCCGCTGCCTCCCCTCAAATTCCTTCGCTCTCCATCTCTTTATGCTACATTTATTACTTGCACTTAGATTATATCCTGTCTGATCGTCCTTTTTTTCCCTTCCAGGTCAAATTGCAGTGGCTCTGAAACCACCAGCCTCTTGAATAAGTTGAGGTGTTGAAAACCTGACATCACCATTGGAACCGCCATTTTCCCTTATTCACATGAATTTTCTCAGAAGCAGCATAGCTTTATTAGCTTGGCTACTTGTACTTGTGTTGTCAAAGTCATCCATATTACAGCTGATATGTTGATATCTTATAAGTATACATTTGGACTTACAGTCGACCAATAACCAATACTTATTGTGTTCGTATGGAAGTAAACAAAAACTGCAAATCAAGGCTTTGCATACATGCGTAAGTCCATCTGGTTCTTGCACTTGTCTGTACAAGAATCTACATACATGTTTGTCCACTTTGTCTATCCAAACGATGTGTTTGTCTGTGTCTGGCACACACCGTTTCATCTGGTCTGCGTGAGTGTTTGTGGGCAGTCAGTGTGTATGAGTCAAACTAAAAGTGTCAGTGTCAGCAATGCATGAAGAGCAGGTTTACCACTGTGTCCGTCTGGTTCCTGGACTCCACAGGAAACAGACGTTTTCAGAAGACACCTGGTACCTGTTTCCTCTTCAAACGTTTGAAGAAAAACAAACACCTGAGTAAAAAGACAGGGGATTTCTTTCTGCTGGCCTCTATGACGTCAAAGAGGGCTTCTGGTCCTCATCGCCCTGCATGACTGACACAAGAGGGAGGGTAATAGAGGCAAAGTAAATGAAAAACTGAACAAGTGCTTCACAAAGTTAAGGCCTTCGCATGCACACCAAGTCCGTAGTTTTTGTTGTTGCTCATTTAAAAATAACTATGACCTCATGTTGTGTCAATCACATTTAAACCTGCTCGGAAACTCTCATGCGTCTTGCGGTTTTCAGAGCAGCTTTGATTTTCTGCACTTTTTCGCATCCGTCAGAGTTGTTTGACCACTCAGAGCCACCATTACTGCAACGGCATCATCCAAAATGGCATCTGATAAGCTGATTCACTTCAGTCAAAGCACTTTACGACAAACAAAGTAAAGAATTGAGAGACGCTGAAATCAAAGATAGATTGTGCGGAATTGGGAACGGTCGCAAACAAAGGATGTAGAAAGATAAGACATTAGTGATTGTGCTCTAGGAAGCTAAACGATAGCTTCTTGCTAATGTCATTGATTCCTGAGCCTGGAACTAGCGCTTTCCATTGTACTCAAATAATTAATTCAGTTTTATCTTGTATTGTGAACTTTGAATAGAATAACTAGAATTACCGCCTCACGGTTGGAGGCCTTTGCTAACCAGTCAAGTTGCAGTTTACATCCATGTCTAAACTGTTGTTTGGTGCCATTTAGGAAAAAAAACAAATACAAAGTGAGGTGTTGTTTGTGCTTGTTGCCCACGTCTCTCCATAAACCATGTCCCCCAAATCTTTGCTTTTTCATCTTTACCTTTTCCATCCAATTGCAGCATATGTGAATAAAGCTATATATTTTAAATGAATGTCCATTTCTGGTTTACAATGATATACAGCTGTGCTTAGAGTTGGCATCATCATACATTTCAAATGTGCTGTGTACTGTTCTTACTCAGTTGTTCAATGGTCACAGTAACGCGATACATGTGGGGTGTCTAGTAAATGTAGTTTCCATATAAGCTTCAGGTCTTTTCCCAGCTTTACACACTCAGCCGCTTGAGAATATCCACTAAACTGCTGCAGTTGTCTTGAAATGACTCAGCAGCATCATGTCCTCCCCAGTGGGAATGTCACAAATACAACTATGCATCAAGCGTTAACTTACGACAGAGTTCATCTTGTCACTGTAAATTTGATCCTGGAACAGCAAAGGAAGAGAAAGGGACAGGAGGCCACCCACTTCGCAAGGACATGTTTGAGAAACGCAACTACACAGAACTCACTAAAAGTTCAAGATAAGGTAGTCCTCATCTGCTTTTTGGTATGTGTGTGTGTGTGTGTGATGTATTGAGTGTTTTACAATAATTAAATGTTGTGCTACTATACTTAGACTGGCTGGGGACCAGTTTAGACACTAAATGAAGGATATGTTACACAGGTTTCCAGGATTATGCAATTCATACCCCTGTAAACAGACACCCTCTGTTCATGTTTCTACAGTTAACATGCTAAGGAAATTAAAAAAAAAGGTTAAATGAAGAGCAGCCGTGTCTTCTTGGCCAAGATAAAAGGCAGGTCCTCAATTCCAGCCCTGATCAGCCATGAGAATCAGGGCTGATCGTTGCATGGCTGTCGGCCGCTGGGCCTGTGAATCTGTAGGCGTTACAGCCACACACACTTCCCCCAGTTTGCCACGCACACACATACACTCGAGCAAGAACGCGCTATTACTCAGGCGTCTGTAAAACTGCCATCCCCTTCATGAGAAAAGACACTTCCTACCATTCGCTGCAGCACAAATTTTATAGACAGTGGTTTAGTACTCTACCTCATAGACACGGACACACATGTTTATAAATAGAAGGTTTGATTTCATTATCTGGCATGTTCATGCATGACAACATGAAAGAGGAGCTGCATTCCCTCGAAAGGCTCCAAACTGTGAGGGACAAATGAGTTAGGTTGGCGGTCACAACCACAGAGCCACTACTTCCTCTCATCGCTTTGCCTTCATCCTGTTCACATTGGGCAGCCTCCCGACAGGAGAATGACTACCCTGCTCAGAAATTAATCTTTTTTACCTATATAGACTACAGATGTAGCTTTTTTTCAAATCCTACTTCCTAATGCTGCACTGCCCCCAGAAGAATAAAAAGAGAACCCAAACCTAAAATAATAATGATACAGACATGCACATATATTGGTACACTGGAAATTGTCTGAGCCAGGGAATTGTTGGTACAAGCCCTCCCCAACCATGAGGAAATCCCACACCCCACACATCCACTTCTCCTGTCTTCATTACTCATCCTGATTACTTAAAAATTGTTCCCCACGGTAAGCCTATGTGCAACATGCACTACATTCTACAACACAAGCATACACACATACCAGTATAAAGGTTCACCGGAGGCTCAAGATAAATCCCAGTCTATACCTGCACTCCAGGAAATTGATGTTTTCTAGTGTAGTCTTAAATCTTCAGTCTTTTTCTTATACGACACAAATGCAGTCTGCAGGTAAAATGTCTACAGAGCCTATTTTGTGGGAATACTCAAAATTAGAAAGTTCAACATCTATTCAATCCATTGCATTTCTATAATTATGGTAGATATGGTATGATAGATCTAGTGAAACCAGCATTTGTCTAATGAATCTTTGATTGTTGTATTCACAAATCATAAATATGTATTATAAAATATTCATTAGTTTAAAGTAGTAACTCTCATATCATTAGCTTGACTTTTGGTGATGAGGTTGTTGTTGTAGGCAGCGCTCATTGTGCCTCGATCCAGAATGGCTATCACTGTTCTTAACTCTCTGCTCTTCTTCTATTCAGTTATTCCAATCAAATAACTGTTGGTAATGATGCAAGTTTCTGTACGTACAAATATTTTCTAGCGGACCCTCATCTGTTTATGAGGACAAAAGCTTGCAGGTTGAGTCATTGCTCTGTTATATCAATATGTACAAATAGTTTTTTGATAGTCCATCTCAGAGTTATGGTACCACAGCTGTAGTCGTGCAACAAGCCAGTGGAAAACTACATTCTCACAATAGCCTCATCTGTAGATGTTCCCAGGCTACAAAGAGCCTCACAGGCTAATCAGATAGGTATAACAGATATAAAAGTGCACTGCCTGCTGGTTTGTTGCTGTTGTGGGTGATACCTGTGGAGGGTGTGTGTGGGGTAATGTCTGCACGTGGGTGCCCACATTTCATAGGAAAGAGAGCCAAGGCGTGTGTGTTTATGCATCTCCTCTTTGACTACAGTGGAGTCACGTTTGAGTGTGTAGTAGCACATACAGTAGGTCTGTCTGACTGTGTTTAAGTGTGTGTGCCTGTTGGAGATGGCCTGGGGACGTTGACTGGGCTAGTAAACTGAGAGTAGTAATTAAATAGAGTTAAAGCTGCTGGTTCTGCTCTGCCACCGCCTGACAAAGCAAAGCCCACCCCTGGAGACTAGCATGTTAGCACAATATTAGTGTTAATGTGCTTTTATGGAGACAGGGGTGTTTGTGTGTATGCGTTTGTATGTGTGTATGGTAGGTGAGAAAAGAACTGATTCAGACTAGTGTGGTTGTTCTTCACTTGCATGCTGTGGTAGTTTGAGTAATTTTTTTAAAAGTTAACCCCCTATTCATCATGTGAAATCAAGCTTTAGTCATCGTTTATTTTTACAGACAAAATAGCAGGAGGAAGTGTTTTCTTTGTGCCTTCACTTGAATAAGATGTGCTTGATAGCAGGATTCTTCTTTAATCAATGTTAGCTAATGGTTATGAGTTGTATGTCTCTGTGGCTTGTCTCAGCTCTCACAGAGTTGTCATTCATATGATTCAATGAGAATAACTTCTTTCAAACTAGTCAGATGTTGCCGTTGTAATGCATTTTTGTTTCATCATTTTAGTTTGATGAACTAAGAGTTTATGTCTCTTGAGTTCTTGTCCAGACAGACACATCAGGACCTATTTTTGATGCTCGAAGCAATGTATGCTTTGTTTTGCTGATGTATGAACCACATAAGATCTGATCATTTGAAAATGCTCTTTTACTTAAAGCACACTTTAATATGTTTTATTAAATAAAGGCCCCATGACACATTGTCAGGTTGCCATGTGTCATTGCATAGGGGCATTTAGTCAAACTAGGAACTGCTCCAACATGTAAATCTTAGTTATCATAAACCTGTCTAAATTGAATGCAGTCTGAATCTGCCATACTCTAATTCTACAATTTCTAAATAAATAGGAAAAGTAATATAAACACATAAACAAGACTAACATCTACAGCCATGTCAGCGGTTCTGCTTTGAGATAAATGCTACAAAGTGATTACAATTAATCCTGAGAGAGACATAAATGTCCGAAGAAAAAAAATTGGCATGGTAATCCATTTAATAGTTGTCAGGAAATTTCACTTAAAGCTCAAACATCAACCTCATGGTGGGGCAAGAGTAAAAGTAAGGGAATCAGTCATTAGGATTCATCCTCTGAGGACCATGAATGTATTTACAACATTCCATGGCAATCCATCTTATAGTTGTTGATATATTTCAGTCTGGACAAAAGTGAGAGACAAATCGACCGACGGACCAAACGACAGACATTCCCACCCCTAGAGAAATGCCACTAGCGTGACTAAAAACTACACAATGTAAGGACTAAAGTGCAAAAACATGACCTAAATGAAAGAACAATATCAATAGACCCAAGAATTGTAAAAATGTATATGTGAGACTGTGTGTGTGACCTGCTGTATAATTAGCCCTGTGATCACTAGAGGTGACGAGGAGAGCAGGCCCTGGAATCCCCTCCCTTATGACAGCGAAGAAATCCCCCCCCAAAAAAGCTCACACACACACACACACACACACACACACACACACACACAGACACAAACACCACCTCGACGAGCCCCTGCCGCTGAGTCTTCATTACCCTCCTGCCCCCCTGTGGGCCAAAAGGAGGTGGAGGCAGACAGAGCCCAATCTCCCCTACTATCCGGAGCCGTGGGGATGCACTGGAATTTACACCCCTGGCCCTGAGAACGGACGGGATCCACACTCCTCCACTCTTCCATTGTTGAGGAGGAGGAGAAATGTAACTGATTTCCCTTGTCTCAGAGGGGGCTTTTGTGAACAGGCCTCTCAGGGGTTCTGAATGCTGGAGGGATGGAGCTCAGCAATGAGAAAATCTTATTTCATTGCACATTTCTCCTCTTTTTTTCCCTCATCTTTCAACAAGCTTTCACCTAAAAAGTTTTCCCCCTTCATAGCTTTTTTTTGTGCCTTCACTGAATGTCTCCAGTTTTCCAAAATGAAACCACAAAAGTTCTAACCCCCAGCGCTGCTAATTTTCCTTCACTTAACAGGCCACATTACACCCATAATAACCTGAACTGGTGAGGTGAAAATTGGATTAGCGCCATCATTGGCTGTCTTTGAACGACAGCATACAGGGGGAGTCTGTTGTAAATTCATCAATAAAGAAATTTACATTGTTCTGAACACAAACTCACATTGTGTGTCTGCGTATACTGCCAGAGAGGTCCATAAAAAAGCACTTCCCCTGTAATTGAGGATGATATCAACCCACTCCCCTTCTGTTAAAAACAAACTGAGCAGTTAGACAGAATGAGGGAGGGAGAGAATGAGAGCGATCTCCTACCACCTGAGGTCTGTGTGTGTGTGTGTGTGTGTGTGTGTGTGTGTGTGTGTGTGTGTGTGTGTGTGTGTGTGTGTGTGGGTGTGTGCGTGCGTCCTGGCCTGCTAACCATGAGTAAACACAGTAAACGGTTTTGACTGTAAAAGCTTAAGTTCGCCTGCCCTTTCTCACGAGGAGGGAGCAACCGAGCCCTGCGCTCCGGACTGGCCAGCCAAGACAGACTCAGACAAGCAATATGAAATTACAATTCAGCGACGGATGGATCGACAATGTCACTGTTGCTGACTGTGCTTTTTTCAAGTTGACGTCATTTTCAGCCATCCTGGGTGGGCTTGTCTCATCTTCGCTTGATCATACCTTTCAAAGCACTCAATACTTATACTTAATACAGTAGACCTGTATTTCTGAATGAGTTTCTGGTAACGGAGAGCCTTCACACTGTTGACACCTGTGTTTGATTCTACTTACGTGAGAGTTGCCCATTCAAGTCTATTTAATGCTTTGTGAAGCCGACTCACTGTGCAATGTTTACACCAACACACTGGAACACGGGGCCCCATTGTGCCTGGTCCCCGCCCTAGAGCTTGCGAACTGAGTTATACCACCGGCTGGGCCAGAGTGCCCCATTAGCTTAATGGCCGTCTAGGATTTCACAGGGGATGCATTGCTGTTATGGCTGAGAGCTTTGCGTTTCCCTTTTTATGGCTCCTTCGGATTCACAACACCCAGAAATAGGGGTTAAGGAAGAGAGGAGGAGGAGAAGGAAGAGGTGAAGGAAACAAAACAAAACAAACACAGAGGCAAATTTATACTGGCTGGGGCTGGGCTCAAACAGACAGGTCAGGGAGGGAGAGATGGTGCAAGGAAGAGCAACGGAGGAAGAGGCAGGAAGTAAAGAAGGGAAACGGAGAGAGAGAAGGAAAAGATTTTACAACACTGAAATAATAAAACAAAGGAAATATTGTACAGTGTGGAGATAAAAAAAATACAGAAGCTGCTGTTTTATGTTTTCGGCAAATATTCTCAGAGTTTGTCTTTAAGTGTCTCTCTTGGGGATTGACTGACTTAACAACTCCTGACCTGACTCTCTTTCCCATAGCTTTGACCTTTGACTTCAGTGACTTCCCCAGCTGGTCAAAAAGCAATAGGAACAAAGGGTCAAGTTCCACTTTGGCCAAGTGGTGCATGTAACATTCAGCATGTCATCTGTTTGACTCCCAGTCTTCTTTTTCCATACATCAGAGAAGATGTATATATAAAAAAGCCAATGCCTTCATTGAATTACTCTTGAAAAATGTGGGGGTTTAACTTTTAACTTAACGTGAACAAATCATTCCATCATATTTCTATGTTCCTTCTCTTTCTAAAAAGATGCCAGTTATCTAGCCAAGAAATTCAGAATACATAAAATAGCCCAAACATGACGTAGACCTCAATAAATGACCCATTCTCTCATCCTTTCTCAACAGCCTTATATTAAAACTGTGATTTGGATGGAATGGAATGTAGCATTGATAGCTGATACTTTTGTGGACAGACATTGATCCATAGCTAAATTATACACGAGCATTCCTTGTTCATGAATACCACTTTGCACACAGTACTTTGTTAACTGCATGCAGGCATTTGGGTGCCACAGCAGAGATATGTTAAAGGCTTTGAACTTGTTGGATTATGATTGCCAATTACAACCCCGACTGGTACATCTTATGATGTAATTTGATGCTGTTACCAAGCACAATGGCCATTTACATTGGCAGAGTGTTTTCAGTCAAATGTTAGGCTTTACTTAAGGACCCACAGTATCATACCTGCTTGGCATATATTGGGCACATGGCCAAAGCTATTGAGACTAACCTCCCATGACATATCTTGTCCTGCTATACAAAGTAACTTGATACTATTATAGGGCTCTGTGGATTGTGAAGTCGGAAACTGGCCATCTGGTAGGCATTAAGGCAAAATGATTGTGATGAATTGGCTTTTATTTGAAGGTGAGCAAGGCCATGGGTAGGATGATACAGTACTACAGCAGCAACAATGACTTAAGTGCTCTTGTAGATAAAAAGAAAAGACAGTTCCAATGAGCAATTCAAATCAGGTGTTGGTAGTTTTTGTTTTCCTTTCAGGATGGTTGTTTAACTAAAATTCACTCAGTGGTTAGTGAATAATTGTAAGTAAAACATTTTGTAAAATATAATTTTTACCTCCCGACCTAGAGTTAGATGAAAACCCTGATGCAGTACCTCTCTCATGTCTGTTCGTTAAGTGTGACGCTACACCAGGAGGCCATTGGTTTAGCTTAACATAAAGACTGGAAGCAGGGGAAACAACAAGCTTAGTTCTGTCAAAAAGTAACAAAATCTGCCTATAGCGCTCACTAATTAACCTCTTTTTATTTAATGCAAACAGAAATATCAAAAAGTTATGTTGTGATATTACCGGGTCAAACTTAATTGATATAGCATTTTTGTAATCAATGTTTTATACTTTTTGGTAACATCAATTAATTTAATGGAATTTTTAGGTATTTGCTTACATAGATGGAGAACGTATTTTGATACAGCCAATCAAATTTAGATTTGAAGATGTTTTATAACTGAACAGGCTGAGTAGTACTCTTCATTAAGAGTAAACTGAACTTTATGTGTGCAGTGTGTGGCATGCCCCCTCAAGGGACAGACATGAGTGGAATATCACTCTCTTCATTTATCATTTGGCAAGAAAAAAATATATAAGTTTAATTTCTCAGTGCGATAAGTTTAAACGTATCTCACTGAGATACACAAAGTGAGTGGAATACATTTTTCCATATCACTATCACTCATTTTATTTTGTTCTTTATACCTCATAGAACTCAGTCACATCAGGAGACAACTTGCGCAAGGTTCAGACATTTGGTATACATGAAAAAGGATGTATTGTGAGTAACTTGTGATTTTATCCAGCCCATATGATCACAATGGACATCTGCTGGTGGGAATCATTAAAGACAGATATTAAAGATAGAGCGGGATGATACTGTATTCAAAGAGGACGAGCCATTTTTCTTCATGTTTAGATCAGTGGGCCAGGAGCGTTTTAACTATTGTGACCAACTTGCTTTGATATATCTAGCGTGGAGCACAGTGTGGTTATTGAACTTAACATGAGCATCTGCTCGTCATTGAGAACATGTGACTGTGATTTATGACTTAGATTCAACATCAAGACATGAATGGGATGGGATAAGAGATGACATCAGGGAATCATAAACAGAATGAAAAAAAGATTGTTTTCTTCACATTTACCTTTTTGAGCCAAGGTCAAATGCTGTATCATTAGTATGAAGTAAACCGTAGGATACAAATTTACATAGTGATAAATGTTCATAGCTAGATGAGATCACGATTGTGTGTGGAATGTCATTAAAGGGATAGGGATGTTACTAAAGGGAGATGTGTCAGTTGTATTTTGTCAATTTTACCTACTGACTCACATGGACTGCAGAGTCTTAGGCTGTGAGCCATCAGTTGATGTTATTATACCACAGCCATAATTCAATAGGCACTCATCTGATCTGTATCTCTGACAGAGTTGACATTTTGTGAGAGGAACAACAGTGAACAGGAAGTATCCGACAAATTTCTCTGACGACCCAAAGGAACAAATTTAGGAGAATAGCAGGAATAGTAAATCTAACCCTCTCATTTGAATACATACTGTAGTAATAGCAAAGTAAAAAAGCACCACCAATTTATCTTCAAACTCCCCTGCTTTGTAAAGATAAACATAAAGTGAGTAAAAACTTTTTTAAGAAAAGATCAGATTCCAGACATATTTATTCTTTAATACTATTTGACAACTTATCAACAAAGGAACAAAGGAACACATTACTTGCTAAGTAGTATTTTTCATAATTGTCTTTTACAGTGGCATCTAATTGAAATACTGCAGCAAGACGTGAGCGCTCACTAATGGATAAAAGACGTAGAATGTTTGCAACACTTCATGTTTAAAAACTGTTCTATTCAAGGTTTGGGTTCCATCAGATCAATTCAACAGAGCATAGGTCTGAATGTTTTTTTATATTATTGTAGACATCAGATCAGAGCATTGATGCGGGATACCAATTTAAGAGACTGGTATTATTTGATGGCATTCTGTATACAAATGATGTATATAAGCATCCCACTTTGGAACACTATTGCATGGTTACATACCTCCTTTTCACTTGTCTCTCCCTGCTTCTAGTGAAAACATTTTGAAAATGGAAGAGTGTTCTGCAACAGTCATGTATACTGTTAAATAGCTGTTTGATGGGGAACAGCGACAGTCGGCCCATCATAATGTTGTGCCAATTAATGTGGGTCAGGTCAACACTTGAGCCTCTTCACCACTAAAGGGACGAATGGAGGTCCATCCACTTGATACCACTCTTTCGGCTGTCTAGATTAAAGAACCTTGATTGTCGGGAATAAGAGGGATCACTGGGATAGAAGAGAGCCATAAATGGCTCCAGTCACATATCTTATCCAAGCTGACTTCAGTGTTGAGTTCCACCACAAAGCAGAACTGTGTACTTTGATCCAGTAAACAGGGCCAGTGGTTTGACATTTGATAGAGGACTTGAGTGTGAGAAGCATGACACACAATAACATTTGGATATATTTTGTCAAGATAGGGTCTAGCTGAACCGGTCTAACCCGAGCTGGGATTAAGCATGTCACTTTTTATCAAAATAACAGATGTGGTGAACTTTAGAATAAATTGTGCCCTGAAATGAGTGAATGCTCATTCTGCTATGCTGGATGCTGTTCTTATTCTTTCCAAAAAGACTGAATCATTTCTCAAAATATGACTGAGCCAATAACTGAGAAATGTTTGAAATGCCCCAAGCCTTGAATAAAAAAAATGTGGGTTATTTTCAATGATATGGGACAAATTAACAAGGAATACTTGTGGCCAATACATTTGGCCACCTGTATTATCCGTGTGGCATGACCTTCAGAAAAAGATGAGCTCAGTGTCACAAATAACTATTTATCTTCCACCGGCTGTAAGTGGTAGAACAGCCAGGGCAGCTCTATCAGACTGGCACTCTTGACCTTGCATGACTGTGCTTGAGTACCAGTTCCTCTGGCCAATAGCCAGGACAGCTTAGACCACTTTAACCAGTCTGCTACAACAGAGCAGTAATATGAGATATCAACAAGATGAAGCTGGCAGGGTTGCAACAGGAATAGGTATCCGTCATTAACGTTAATTATTTGAAAAGGTTTCTTTTTGTTCTAAATAGATAGGGGAAATCTAACAAAAAGATGAGTGAATGTAGGAAACTGGAGATAAAAAAAGAGACATGGATATCCCTCAGTTATAATAACCATACCGCTTGTGCCCTTGCTTTGGTTCTCACTGCTTATTAATCTCATTCTAGTTTTCTCATTTAACATTTCTGCATTTTTTCCTTCTCACTCCTTTTTCAATTTCTTTGTTTCACTCCTTGTCTTCCCTGTCTTCTGCCTGTCTAACCCTTTTTCTTTTTTCATTCACGTATTTCTGTCTGTAAGTTTTTCTATTTTCCTCTCGCCGCCTCCTTCTCCCCTCTCTCTCTGACACCTCACCATCAGGGAGCTGCGCTAATCTTTTTGACCTGCCACATCCTCCACAGGCTCTTCCGCCAGCTTAAGTAGGGGCTCTACTACAGTATGTGCAGTGTATCTGTTGGGGAGTCTGTGGCGGGTAGAGGTTGTTGATGTTGGGCTGTGTCTTTCTGTAGTTGTAAGGCCTGTTTGCGCGCCTCTCAGGGTCACTGAGCTCACGGTTGTGTAAGCAACATCAGAAAAGAGCTGACAGTTCTCTCTTTGAAAAGCATACAGGGTAAACAGAGAAATCCGTTCTAATTACAGCAATATTGGCTTCCACTCAAATTCTAAAATGGTGATTTTGATTTTAGAATCTCTCATTTACTAAATGTTTAATTTGTAATTAAGAAAATAAATGTGCATGAAAAAGCTTCTTTTATTTGCTAAAATAACTTTTATACATATATTTATCTTTTTTCTCTGAAATTCTTATATTCATATTGCTTCATTATAATGATTATGGTTTCTTGTAGCTTTCATTATTCATTGCACAATAGTCATTTAGGACCGGGTATTTCACTACATTTATTGTTAGTTAAACCCTTGAATGAACTTTTGAATCCTTTGATTTAGAAGAGGCAATTCCCAAATAGAGAGCCAGATTTTAGAATGATGAAACAAGAAAAAAAAGGCCCGAAAGAAAAATAAACTGCATTATGGGAAATAAGTCAGAAGGAGAGAAAACCATTTAAGTTAACTATGAAGTGTGTGTGTGTGTGTGTGTGTGTGTGTGTGTGTGTGTGTGTGTGTGTGTGTGTGTGTGTATGTATGTGTGTGCGTGCGTGCGTGCGTGCGTGTATGTGTGTGTGTGTGTGTGTGTGTGTGTGTGTGTGTCGGAAGGGCCACCCCGACATTGTGATTCATGAGCTGAGAGCAAATTCTATCTCTTACTGACTTTTACACTTTGTCACCAGTGATAAACGAGCAGGTCACACACTTTCACCCCTAAATAAGCTAAATCTGCCTCACAAAAACACACAACATCGCACTTTCACATTAACATACAGTACATATACACATGTACACAAAACGCTCAGTCCCACGTTCGTACGTCAACTGTTGACATACAAACAAATTCCCCCAAAAATCTAGACACTATCACTCTCCTTAACCCATAAACACACGTTCACGCACACTTCTCACTCATTACCCAGAACTCTCTCACCCCCCGAGCCGCCGTCCACCGACAGGCGCTCGCCCCGACTTCTCTCTGACACGTCCCCCAGGGTCAAAGGCCACCTCAGTAGTGTGAAGAGCAGGGGGTGTTAAGGGCCCCGTGGCGTGACTGGGGGGATCAGACCAGGGAGGCAAGCCATATTCCTTTTGGTTCGTTGTGGAGCAAAGGGCCAGGGGGACTGAAAGGGGGCACATTGTTGAAATATACTTGTGATAATGATGTTATTTGGGTACTCGCAAGGCCTGCTCAGCAGCTGTTGACAGTAATGATGTAGTGTGTGAGCGTGTGTGAGTGTGTGTGTGTAATTAATGATTCTCACAGCTCTCCTACATACCAGCTGCTGACTGAGGCAGGAAGTGGATGATTGATGGGAATTATTGATACCTTTCTCCCTTAAACACACACATACATGTAGCAGCACCATACTGCACAGGGTTGCTGAATCCTTGATAGGGTTCTTAGTTTGTTGCCTTTTCTCCACCTATTCACCAATGAACTCATCAGTCATTGGTGAAGGAATGTCAATACTCCACTGTGTTTTGAGTTACCATCTCCCATCTGCTCTCTTTTTTTCCTCCTATACTCAGTCCAGACCAGAGTCTTTTTAATATAATAACAATTAATCTACATCTACATTTGGGATAAAAGCCACAGAAATGGCAGGTACATATACTCTAATGGAAAGATTGTTTTATTGAATTTGGTCTGAATGGCAAGCATGACAAAATAACTTTTTACTAAACAAGATGGTGATGATTTTATTCAGAAATGGTTTTCAAAAGTATAAACAGTGCTGGAAGTGGGCAGGTAGTCACTGGTACCTCTACATTGTACTGTGTGTACAGTGACTTCTTGCAACTGACACATCTCCCTTGTATGTTAGTTTGCAAGAGTTAAATGGAGTGAATATGGGCCGAGTTTTGCACTCAGAGAAGACGTGTGGTGATGTCATCGACCACCGTTGGTGGTCTGTTTGTGGGCGGCTATCGCCGACGCAGAGCCAGACACAATATTTTTTGAGCTGCTTGAGTTGAATGGGACCAAAGCAAATTATATCACAGAGATATTACTGGCACGTCCTCACAAATATGGCTTTAATGAACACTTTTCGATGAGTGTTTTGTGGTCCACGCACGTGATGGAGCATCAGTGATGCTTGGAAGAAGAGCAGGAGTTGCTACACAGCTTTGTGCAAGATTCCAAGAACTGCATGTATGTAACTGTTCGAAAAATGGTCTAAAATTGGCAGTTGGAGATGTTGCCAAGTAGGTCAGTGGACTTGATAAGCGTTACACTTTAAATCTTGCCTCACACAGAAACCAGAGCGAATTGGTTGAGTGTACACAGAGTGTCTGGGAGCGTCTTCTGGTCCTTGGACATGTTTTGTTAATCCCCCGGGTCGCTTCACGTGAGAGAACTGGGAAAGCTGTCTGGGAAAGCTACGTGGTGCTTCAGATGCACTTTTCTAGCGCTGCCAATGATGTTACCAGAGGTTCAACAGAGAGAACTAAATACGAGGGACTTCATGATGTTCTTACCTCCGTGCCCTTTGTTTTAAGTATGCATGATGCCTCAACAGAACTCAGTGATCTGTCAAGGATGCTCCAAAAGAAAGACGCAATGCCGCCTGATGCAGACAAGCCGCCGGTCTTTCAGTCCATGGTCTCAACACCAGGCCCCGACACAAAAACTGTTCTTCAAGCTCCAACGGAGAAGTCTTTCAAGACTGTAGCCCCCCTGCATGATAAGTAAAAGATTATAAAGCTCAATGCAGGACAGTTCTTTTGCAGCATGGCCAAAAATATGAAATGCAGGATGACTCCTACAACTTCCTGTCATGTCAGCACACAAGACACCATTAGAGCAGTTCAGTCCAAAAAGTTATATATGGTCATGGCTGGCGAAGGGAAGAAGATCTGCAGATGAAACGGCATGCAAAGCCCCTCATCATTCAAGCACAGTTGACCCCAAGGCCTGCTGGAGCTCTTTTTAAGTAGTCTAACATCTTATTTCTGATGGATATCATCACTATTGGCTTACAATATTAAGTTAATGAAGAATACATGTTTCAGAGAAACTTAATATTTCTGTCTGTTCTTTGTCAACTGTACTGAAGCCAAAATTACAATAGGTTACAAGTGATGCTGAATTAATTTACCATTTAATGAGATAACCTTACTGAATGTATCACCACATGCGTAGCTAACTGATTTCTCTTTCTTATTTCTCACCTGCGTAGCTAACTGCTCTCTAATTTCCTTTATCACTCACACACCTAAATGTGAATAGGGTGAGTAGTGGCACTTGTTTTTTCACTTCAAGCATTGATTATTAGCTCCAAAATATAGAAGACCATTCATTTAACATAAAGAATTTAGCAAAAACTCCTACACTTATCACTTAAGGCATCAGTATGCTTTTACCAAAGTGCTTGTCAGATGGTCGAACAGCATCTGAAACCCCGTCCCCACATGCCCTTTCAACAACAGAATTTGCGTCTTTGTAACCTAAACTGACAGTCCGACAAATATGCTCACTTTAAGCAGCAACTGGCCAGGTGTGCAGATGTAAAAAACTAAGCAGGGTTTGAATTTCATTCTCAAGGTCTCCAGAACAGCTATAAAGCCTTTTGCCTTCAGGCATGGTCAGACAATCAAGTTCATTTTGAGAATACTGACAACTTTATGATCTCCCAATGTTTTACTTCCACTTAAGCCCCTAGACTTGATTTATTTATTTATTTTAAAATGACCGGCCTGGTTAGTGATTTGCATCCCGTCCGAATGGGGTTAATTTTCATTCCTCATGTGGTATCTCCATAACTGCCATAGCCCCAATATGTAATTACTTTTTTGAGGAGGCGTACTTGAGGTATATACGGCCTCTACTTGCATAGACACAAATCAGTAGTTGCTACCCTTAGCTGAAAAAGAAAATCGGTACAAATTCAAGGTAACCAGGGAGTACAGCCTTTAATGTGAAACTGGCCACTGTTATCATTGTTTTTATATGCAAAATCAGTTAATCAATTTCTCTTTGCAGGGTATTGCACAGATGATGGCTGTCGCCGTGGGAATTCAAGTTTCTGATATTTGACGGCTTTCTGGTCGTACTAAATGTGATCCTCATGAATAAAGAATTCTTCTCTCTGCATTGACCTTGCAAATCTTTGCATCTTGATATCATTGCAATGTAAAAAACATGTGTCGACTCACTTTTGGAGCCAAAACCTACATACACTTGCCAGACAGTGTGACTTCTTTATTTTTCCATTTGCGCCTATTTGCAATAAAGCCAGCAGATTGTAAAATAGATCTTTATGTGTAAGAACTTTTTAAGTATTTATCAAATTATCTCATGGCAGGTACTCTGAGGGAATGCTTTTCATCACTCTGTCATCACACATTTTAAGAAAATCCTGCCAACAGCTGTAGCCATCAATAATCTTGTGTTATACAGTATGAGTCAGGAGGGTGTCCATGTTGATTTTACTCCATTTTAACTCCAGCACTGCGGATGAATATTCATCAATTGCGTAATAAAGTCCCTGCATTATGTGCTCCACTTGTAGACATATACTGTACCTTGCACAGAATGTACAATCCATTGAATTTTGTAACATGGTCAATTTCCGTTTATCACAACTGCCCTTTGGTGATACATATGCAGAGGATAATAAGCATATTGGCACGTTAGATTTACTACATTTAAATGTTGACTTTTGACCTGATCTGGGTCTAGATTTACAAAAAATGCAGGATAACAATGATAAATGATAAAAAATTAAGACAAAGGTACAGCAGAGGGATGGGGAGAGTGAGAGATGTTGGATCTGATATAATACGAGGAAAAGTAATAGAGACAAAGAGGGGCAGCCTACACTTTGCTATGCATTAGTTCTCATGCTCCTCTGCATGTGTTCAATGTGTGTCTTGGTGTGTATGTGTATTTACAGAAAAACAGGTCCTGGAACATGTGGCTGCTATTATCACCACAACCCGTGGTCAATGTGGAAGACTCTCCGCTTCTTGTGAGAGCATATGTGTGTTTATGAAAGACCCATCGAAGCTGTGAGAGGGCTGTGTTTGAACTCTGCATCGCAAATGAGCTCAGCAGATTATCATCATACATTTTCAACCTACTTTGAATTTTTACAAAGAAATATGTAAATTGTCAGTGTAGGAGATCTACACTGTAAAAGAAAGGAGACAGACAGAGAAGGAGAGATACAGCAAAGTGCAACAAAAACAGGTCAGAAGGTAAAGTGAATACAAGATACAGATTGAGAGAAATAGAAGAAATTTAAAAAAGATACAAGAAATCCTCATGTGTAAAACACTGCCTGTGTTTACTCCAAGCCTTCTGTCCGTCTGCTTGCAGGTCATAAAGTGGAGAGTCTCTGGAAAACCTGGTGGATCTGCAGCCTTTTTAATCGGTGTGATAATTCAAAGCGACGCGATGCACATGAAGAGTTGCCAGGAACTCACAATCTCATCCTGCAGACCTGTCCAGCTTTTAATGTACCACAGAGAGACGGGGGAAAATGTCTGTTTTTAGTTTTTTTGCTGATGTTCTGTAAACTCAAGACAAACTGCAAAACTTAGAAGCTTCAAGAGCCTCGGTGGGTTCACAGGTTAAAGCACCTTCTGTATTGAGCATCTGTCATGTGAGCTAAAACCCGGTACGGTGTACCTCTCACTGTACTGTAAAACTGTAAAATAAAGAAGTAAAGCTGCACAATGTCATCTTAAAAAAGTTGCAAAAAAGAAAGTAATGGTCTATTATTCCAAATGCTGATAGATAAGGATGCACCGATACCAGTATTGGGTATCGATCCGGTGCTGTACTCGTGTATTTGTCTGAGTCATATTTGGAGCCATGTCGTTATATTCCTTGGTTGTTTTCAACAGAGTTCTGCTGATACAGACACCAGCTCAGCCGGGGGGCGGTTCATGACCTGCTTTAATCTTCTTTTCAACTTCATCCTTCTGGTTAGCGCGAGCTCACCTTGTAGTTTCACGTTTTCACTGCAGCAAAGTTAAACCCCCCTGCTCCTCCGGGATCCAAATGCAGTCCTCCAGAAGAGCGCTGCACACCACACACACTGCTGTCGCACATCTACACAACTCATAGGAACAGCTCTTATCAAAACACCATCATACTTAAAAGTACCAGTGCTAATAATATGGGGTATCATACCATTTGTAATGGCAGGGTACTGCAATGACTTTCATTAGTACACATGCAACACTTGTGTCACAATTCTAATTCTAAATCAACTTTCAATTTCGACCTTCAAAGTCAAAAGCCAGATCGGCAATTTTTCTCCCAATCCCCACCTACTTGCACTAGTATGAAAGGAAAAGAAACGACTGCTTACTACTTACGACCCTAACACTACTACAGCTGCCCTTTCTGAGGCACCATGGCCACTGCCGGAGGCGGAGATAACGGAGAAACATAATAACTGGAAAATCCTCCTGCTTCACTGAAGTCATACGTGTGGCAACATTTGGCACATTTTCCCATGAGTTATGTAAAAAATGAATGCATCTACAGTTTGTACCAAACAATGAAATACTCCCAGTAAAGAAAACAGCGCTGAGCAAACTGTTTGCCGATTTCAGCGGTCATGCATCGCCTCTTAAAATTGATTGTGTGTCGACATCGCATTTTACGGTAAAGCATGTGGGCGCCAACAGGGACTTCATGGTGCATTCGGGTGTACCTCGTGAACTCTGAGAAACTCAAAGCTGTTGTTGTAATCTGCCATCTAGTAGATCTTCTTTTTGCTGTTTAACAGTCTGCTCACAATTGACTGAGGAAATAAGTTATTGTCATTATGTATTAAATTAATTATTTACATTTGACCATAAAGCATAGTACATTAAAAATAAAGATCACACTTGATATCATGTAGCTTCTCTTTTTGAAAAGGATTGAAAACATAAATGACAGTTGTCAGGGCATGAAACCAATGACCTGTTGATCTTAATGAATCAAGACTCCATCGTCTAACAGAGTCCTAGCCATCAGTGCTGAAAAGGTTTGTTTAATTTGAATATGGAATTGTAACCTTAAATCAAAAGTAATTTTAAATCCTGGATTTGGAGAATCATGACACCCCTATAATTCACGTTATATTCATTGCCAACATTCAGAGCCACAACAGGAAGTACGTGGTAAGCCCTCTGTGAAGTGGAAAGTAAGGGTTTAGATCAGGATGGCGGAAAGGCATGCAGCACAGGAGACCTTTATGTAGTGTCACAGGCCTGTAATGATTTCTTTCGGTCAGCCATAACCACAATCTATCTTAACCATACTATAGTTGCCATGCTCAAATACGGTATAGAAAGTTAGAATTAAAATAAAACATTATCACTGCATGTTACAAAAATAGATAAAACAATCTCATTGAATGTAATCCGATAATGAGAGTGTTGGGCTAACATGCAGACAGACAAAAGCATTCACACCAACAGGCAAGGTCTATTCAACTTCACCTTAACCGGATGTCTTAAAACTGTTGGAGGAACCTGGAACACCCAGAGAAAACTCAGAAAGCAGGATAACTTGTATATCTACACAGATACAACCTGGCACCTTCTTGCTGTGAGGTGACATAGTGTGTTGAAATGGAAGACCTGTGATTTTGAGCGACTGTACATTTGCTATATATACAGTACATATGACATGACATGATATGTACAACCCCCTTACTAAGCAGCTGTCTCCCTGATACTATACATTGTATAGGAGGACTTATTTTCAAAAACAAAAAACCACTGTCAGACACAAAGCATATCCAGAATTAGAACTGTTAGAATTGGAGACCACATGTGCAACAAGTTTTGAATTAATGTCATAAAATAACACCCACTTCAATCATACTAGAGGCTTCAGTAGCTGCTGTGCATCCACAGCTTGTTCTGTCGTCACTGTACGGGCTCTGTCTTGCACACTATTGACAGTCAGTTGGTAAAATTAGACATCAAACAGTGAGGCCTGATGTTCGTCTGCTACATCTGTCTCAGTGCTGCTCACTGTTTATTGTTTCATCTCCACTTTATTTACTGTTGGCTTAATTATTTCCATGTTTGATCTTTTCGAGGGATGTTGGGGGCAGCCATTTTCCTGATGTATCCACACAGTCACACATGCCAAGACCAGAGGGTGTGCATACATCCATTGTCCCACACACACACGCACACACGCGCACGCACACACACACACACACACACACATACACACACACACACACACACACTCACACACACACACACACACACACACACACACACACACACAGGGCTCTCCTTTTCACTCGCAGTGCAGGTGACAGAGACCTCAACCACAAGATGGATGTCTGTCTGACTGCGACATCTTAAACCTGTTACCTCTGAGTGGATGTTTATTTGAATTCTCCTCCCCGCCGTATCACATACAGGGGGGAATTCTCTTGAACTGCAGCAACAGGAGTGTAAATATTATGGGGAAAGCCACTGAGACATGAAATGTAGCTTTAATTACAACATTGATATATCGAGGTCAGTCCCTCAGCGCATGTGGAAGGAACTTGACCTTTCCTTTTTCTGCCCATGATTTTTTGTTTGATTTGGTGTACACACTCATTAAACAAATGTATATACTGTATTATATATGGTACAATGTGTTTGTATAAGGGCAAGATTTATGGTGAAGGCGAAAAGGGGTGCTGGGGGCTGACTTTAAGGCAAAGCCACAGTTGTGCAAATGGATGAGACATCAAAGACAAGTTATGTCAAATAACCAGTAGGTATATGAGTAAAACGAGTTAAACATATTCATGAGATTCAATTCATTGATCAAATTAAATAACTTACTATCAATGAGCTGCTGGTTCAAAATTGCACGTGAGGACATAATTCACTCATTTTACACAATAACATAAATGATTTCTGATGGGTAGACCTGATGGAAATGTGATGTTGTGTCATCAAACCTGTCCTGTAGAAGAAGTAACAGTGAAACAATTATGGAAGATGTGATAAGTTTGAGCTTCAAGCTATGCTTCAGAAAAATAAATCCTAAATCCTTGTTTCTCACTGTATCGGTGTGTCAAACCATCAAATCTCCGGTTCAATAATCTTGAACTTAGAGTGACTGCTGTGGCTAAAAAACAAATAGACATGATTAAAATCTATTTTCCTGCAAGAAAATAAAGATAGTATTATTGTTAGACCTGTTACAAATGTGGCTTGCTTTAAAGCCCCAAGACAATTGGTTTCAGATCTTATTTCTGTACAACAACAAATATTCTTAACTTAATAAACAAAAATCGAAGCTAAACTTCGTAAAAAACATAATTATTATTATTTATTCAAAACTTGGCTATTCTGCTTTATACGGACCTTTAAGGTGTTGTTTTATCCAATTTGAATTAAAGTGCTCAACCAATATCACCTCATTTTGATTCAAATGTTTCTAAACTCTGATTGGTGCAGTGACACATGTGTGACAACAGCTTTTTCCAACTGAGCCACGCCCAATTCAAACCAGTGAAAGGAGCACATAGAAAACAAAATCCGTATATAATAACCAAAACATTTCAAACTTTGGCTGAATATTTCATGTTCATCACCGACGACATCGTTCTTAGTAAGACACTGATTGAGTGGATGTGGATACTGCGATACTGCCCTGGTTTGTCTGAGCGTTCAGCTCCACAGTTTATACTGTAGAAACATGTTAACCATCACCACCACCGCTATACTGTCAAGATTAAACCTCTACATGGAAAGAGAGGTGTTTAATGAAGTATCCAATGTGGGACTGGCAGCCAGCTATCTTGTCACAGCACATTGCAGCGCTACGGCATGTTTTGATAAACATTTGAAAAGTTTTTTTCACTTTTCACTTTACTTTTACTCTTTATTTGATGCTGCAACGATAATTAATATTGTACATGAATGATTCTTTTTACTTTTTTCGATTATGAACATTTTGTATCAAATTCATTTTAGAAAAAAACAACTTTTTGTACACACAGCAAGTCATTGTTCAGCAGTGAGGAGGTAGAAGGCTTTCTCTCATGCTGCAGGTGTGTTTTCATATGGGGTCTTTTAGATTTAAAAGCACAGACAGGCTCACAGACTCCCCCAGCTTACTGACCAGGCTTTATGCTGGTCCCCAAGGGCAAAACCACCCCCCTGCTATTCCCAAAAGGACCCAATTTAAACTCAGAGGTTTGAAAGTATGTCAGATATACCTGTTGTTGTCATGCCTACTTCATAATTTAATAAGACATAAACCAAATGGATGAGCTGCAATAAAGATGGTATTTAGTCCCCCCAGCTACATGGCTGTAACCCAATACTCTGCGCTGGTGAAATTTAAGACCTGGTCTGGGCCAAGCTGGGCTGGGCCAGGCCAGTATATGCCTGCTTTGTGGCTCAGGGAACTGACACACTCAAACACAGAGGAGAGGCTGTCATGAGGCTTCACGGAGGAGGTCTGGTTTGAGGTTTTTTTTTAGAAAGTAGGGAACAATGTCAGACAGGCATAACACGCACAGAGAGAGAAAGAGAGAGAGAGAGAGAGAGAGAGAGAGAACGAGAACAGCGTATTCACTCCTACAAAATGCGGAAAAGCGCATCTCACACAGGCTCCAGTTTCCTGACCGAAGTTATCAATGATTAAAATATTTTCCCTAAACTTTTAGGTTGTAGGTCTGGCCCTGTACTGGGCTTTGTCCAGGACAGGTACGGGTTTGAAAAACTAGACCTCTGCAGGACTCTCCATTACAATGCTGATGGTAAAGCGTGTCTCCAAGCACCCTGGACCAAATCCTCACTGATGTGAAGAAAGGAGCGGTTCCAAATCATTCCAGAGTTTTTTCGAAGTTACTGAATATTCAAGCACATGAGAAGACTGCTTATGTAAATGTTTGGCTTTTGAGACATGTTCAGCACACACACTGTTATCATTATCGTGGGGGACACAAGTCCCAATGGATGAATGTGGTACGGCCACATATGTACAGAGTATGTACACTACCAATCCATCAATTAAACTTTACTCGAACATCAGCATTCAAGCATCAATCATGTATTTAAAAAGAGCAACTGATAATGTACAGCACATGCGGCTGCGAATCTGTCGGCGAGCACAGATTAGTTTAATGGGCGCAAAGTTTTCCTTTCCCCAGTGGCTGTCTTGTGGTTGAGGAAAACACAATGGGATGCTTCTAGCACAATGGGTAAGCCAACAAGCGTAATGCTGCCTCAGTGACGTTGTACGATAAAAAATGTGGGATCAACAAGATCAATGTTTCCATTTAGGTTCATCACAATAGACTAAAAATATTTGTAAAAATATGTATATATATGTTTGTAAAGAAAATAAAATCCACCCAGCCACTATACTGTATATGCCACCATTGTTATCAAATTAGACATAAGAGAGTATTCATTTTAGTTCAACTGAAATATTTTAGATTTCCACTCAAGACCATTCAGTCTAATTGAGCTGAACCAAACTTCACTTTCAGTGGTTGCATTTGTAATCAATCACCCTTCAGCCAGAACAAGATGGTAAAACAACATTATCCTCACAAGATTCAAGCGGTGTATGTTTCATATTTGGACCAAAAGTATAAATCACATTAGATTTTAACAATGTGACATTTCTATATGAGGTTTGGACCTGCCAGGCTGCGGATTTGACTCACAGGAAATGTGAAAGTGTAGCCAAGTCCATTGTCTTTCATCCCAATGACATGGTCCCACTGTGGTGTACGGAAGAGATAAACAGTCCCATAGCTGGGAAGCCACAACTGTTTTCTATAAGTCATAACGATGCAGGGATCCCATTACAAAAAAGATGGATTGAGAAAGAGGGAAAGAAAAGACGCCATGCAAAAGAGAAGAATCAGTGAAAACGGGTTTAGACAAATACTTAGAAATAGGATCCAAGCATTCGAAGAATTGTCCTAATTATAAAGGTCTAAATAGTCCTTAATGTCTTCTGATTTTCGCAGAGGAGGGCAACACTGTATTATGCAACCCACATCTGTAACCAGACCATGTCCAGATAAGTCAATTTCTTAAAATAAAATACAAAAATTAAATAGTACTTCATTTTACACACACTGATTTTCTTTTAGTGCAGTGAACTGATGTCTCCTTTACATTACTTTTTTAGCAGTACGATCATAATAGTTCTAGGGAGGTGTCCCCTATATCCTCATGCTAAAATCCATGCTAAAATACACATTTTAAAGCTGATATATGAAAATAAAGAAATATATAAGTTATTTGAGAAGGTGGTCCTCGGATTGATTGAGAACCCCTGCCCTCGACGGGGTTCTCATCTTCTTCTTCATCTTCTTCACCCCTAATGCGTGTACTGGAGAATTTAAACATTTGATTTATGTTGGCGCTAGATGAACAGGGGATGCATGAATGTCTGAATGTATGAATGACAAATTTCATGGTCAATTTCACTCAAAACCACAAATGTCAACGTGAAAGTGGTGCTACATGATCAGTCCCTACCATGGATTTTTCTGGCACATCTTGTGGCAAAAAATATGTATTCCTCAACTTGGAAATGGCCACGTTCTGGGTATTTCTTCCGCTGCTCTACTCTTTGTAAAAAAAAATGTCTCTCCCTTTTGGCCTCAGGAGGGTGTGCCTCACCAACAGGGCATATCACCAGCCCCTTCCTTTTCTACACAGATGCCCCAACCATCCAGCAGGAATACTGTAGGGACAAGAAAACGATCTTGCTGGCTTCCCACCAGCAAACCCTGTCAGTTGTGCTCAGTGGGCTGAAATGGCAAGATGGAAGCATTGTATTGGGGGATTGAACCCTTGTCCCTGCAGAGGATTGCAATCCTTACCACTTATCCACGGAAAATGGATGTTTGATTTGTTATGCTGTATGCAGCACTGTGGAACAGATGTTTCCTCAGTTGATGGTACTGACAGTGGTTTGACCAAAATACACAAGTTAACCACATTTAGTGTGTGTGTGTGATACATATGATGTTCATCAGGACATAGGCGGGGACTCAGTATCATATTGGTCCATTGGTCTGACAGAAGAATAAAAGGTCACTTAATCTTGTTTTGGTATTTCTAGATAACAGAATTGCTTGAATTTGGAGGGTGCTTACCAGTGGTCTGCATTGTTGCCCACCTTGCAACACACTCTTTCATCTATAGCAATCCCACCACACCCATTCCTGCCCGCCTCCAATAGCCCACCTCTGTCATTGACCTCCAGTCTCCATGGTGGATGCACAGCTAAAGAGCCCGGGAGGCCAGGGTCACTGCTTCTGACAGGCAGCCTTCACTGATCTGTCTGTTGGCTAGACACATCGACAGGGATTTGGTTACTGTCAGCGGGGTACTTCTGAGGATGACTCGACACACACGCACAGTAGTGTGTATGCATGAATGAATGAACACATACTCTCTCTGTGTCACAGGCACAAACACACATCTAGATATCCAGCGAGTTTTGACACATAAACACTCACATTTACAATCGCCTCACTACAAATTGCTACACAACCATAAACCCACACATAGAGTGATGAGCTTGAAATATAGAGCTAAAAAAGCCTCAGGTTTGATTCTAATTTCCCCGTGAACAGTTTTCACCGTGAACAGTTTCTACCCAGTAGCTGTTTTTTCTGGAGTTGTTTTGTTGCCGTGAGCTCTTCCGAGCAGGAGCTGGATGTGTTACGCCTGTTACATCCGACTGTCAGTGTTGAGAGTCTCACTCTCCAACCTGCTAAAAGGCCTGGCGCTATAGAAACTTCAGACGAGTGGAAGTTAGTGAAATGTCCTGAGGTCTTTAAGTGTCCCAGCCTGCTGAACTGCAGATCTGACATTTATTCCAAATTACTGATTTTATGGAAATGATGACTCTGTCTGGCTTTAAAACTTGTGCACTGACGTTGATTTCAGTACCCTACAGTCGCTTGAGTTTCTGCTTGAAAAGGCCCTCAAATCAAAAAGCATTCTGTATTCATGACTAGCATTATATCAAAGAAAACTGTTATCTGTCACCTGCATCAGTTTGGTCTGGGTGCACCTGTGCAAGGTTAGCTAACTCAACTGGAATGTTTCAGAGATACAATCGGAATTACAGTACTTCATTTGTTCATATTGCTTGTTCCCTTATTTGTCACATGTAGACAACGGCATACATTTGAAAACCAAAATGCTTACTTATTCAAGCTTATAAAATGTTGGTGATATTTCTTCCTGCTCTCTGCCTCCAACCCTATTGGGCTTTCCTCCATTTGCTTTGGTAACCCAATCCCTGTGAATCACCAGGTGATAAATGATCATTTCTTTCCAGCAGAGTATGGGTGGCTTCGCTTGACCCTGCAGCTCGACCTTGCACACACAAACAGCAGAACAACAAACTGCCATAGTCTTGACCTGGCACTGTAAGCTCCCAGCTTTCTCCTCTAAACACCAGGGATATCTGTCACAAAGAGCGCACGGCAACAGGGATGTTGTATGTTCAAAAGAAGCCAAGATCAAAGTCACGATTTTGTACGTTTTTCAAGAGTTTGGCTACTTCTATTTAGGACGCAGAAGAAAGAACAACAATCTTATACGGGGTCATTTAAACAAATCTCTTTTTGACCCAATGACCTGTTGCAAACTGTATATTAAGAAACAGCAGGAAACTACAGTAATTTAGTATGCACATATATATTCAAGAATAAACAGATTATTTGGGGGGGGTATAAATATGGTCATGAGTCATGAGTTAAATGGTTCTTGAAATGATTTTGAAGGAATGTATGTATCCTTATGTCCATTAGCAGAGTAGTACAATACAGTCAGTTGCGTGGATCACGTTTCAAGCTATGAAGATCATCTTCTAGTTTATCCTCGCGTATGTTGCTGATTTTCAGTATCTTTCTTTTAGTTTCCGAGGAGCATACATATACACTCCTCTGGTATATGTATGTACCCTTCAATATAATTAGATTCAACCGTGGCATACAACTCCGAGAAAGACTTTTCCTAAAACTCCATGTGCACATAATGATGTCAGGCCTTTCCATCTGCAATTTCAACACAGCACAGGTTTTCGAGACAAAAACAAGCAAAGGAGGCTCACAAACTTTGAAGCAATGCCGATATACGGTAAATACCCTCCAATTTCCATCACAATAAACCTGACATGCCCTATCGAGTGTAACACCCCTTGATCCGCTTTGAGTGACAAATGGATGTATCGGACTAGAAGAGCGGTGGAACAGTCGTGATTGCCTTCATCTCAGTGAAACAACATCAACGTCACTTCACAACCTGCACCGGATGCATTATTGTCATGTTTCACAACGAAGAAGGAAAAAAAAAGTAATCATTAAAATGAATATTGGACACGGATTAAATCAGTATCAGCAACTGTGATGAAGAAATGTAAGTGCCAGAGGAAACTGGTGTACACTTGAACAAAGGAATTGAGTTTCCAGTGCACCTGTAAGATTCCTCAATATGACGTCTGCCCTTCACTATGCCTGTCATGCATGGCTCACGGGTGGCACAACCGTGGGAAGCAGTGGTTCCTGGTCCGACACGCATTCCTGTCCCTGAGTGCACACATGAACACACATCTAGACAAAATACACACAAAAAGACACACAGAGACACACTCCCCCAGCCCGCCCACCTGGGCTGGATGACCCCCTAAACAGCTCCAATTACCAGGCACTGACAGACAGACAGATTAGGTCTGAACAAGGGTGCTGAGGCCTGCGCAGACAGACAGACAGACAGACAGAAAAGGCAGGCAGGCAGACAGACGGGTAAAAACAGCAATATGGCTGCCCCAGACAGCCACGGCGAAGGACAGAGGGATGGGAGAGAGGGAGAATTCACAAGGGAATTCTGTCATTTATTACAGTGAGTATGTTTACATGAAGCCTTCATCAGACCAAACCAAGGTGGAGATTAGTTTGCTCTTTCATCATGACTGAGGCTCCCTTGCGCCTCCCTCTACCTCCCCTTTGTGCGCGCAGACACACACACACACACACACACACACACACACACACACACACACACACACACACACACACACACACAGAGAGCAAATATTCTTCCTTGAGGCAGCCACCTTCACCCTGCAGTCACTGACATGCATGACCTAAAGCAGATATAACAAAACCTCTATTAATGTGAGTCTAAAGGCCCAAATCTAACACACACACAAACCCCCTCCACCCCCTCACACACTGAGAGGGGGATTCTACTGACATAGAGTGAAGGAAAAACACATTAACAGGGTTAAATGTGAATTTTCAGGCTTTAGGTGAAGAACAACCAATGAATTGACTCCCGACCCCCTTGACAACGAGAATGTACTGAGGCGTTTTAGATGATTATTATCCAGAGACTCAAGACGTTTTTTTACTTTGGGAAAATTGCTGCTCATGATGGAATTTTTTTTCCAATTAAGCCAGCATTTACGCAGCCGTGGATAAAGTGATGACAAAGCACACATGTGTTGTGTGATGTATGAGAGTGGGAGAAAGACTGCCCCTCTCACAAGGATTTGGGGGAGCACGATTAAAACAGTGACTTTATTGTTTGGAGAGCCTTACATGATAAAGCTGATCCCCCTTGACCAAGCCCGACCACTAACCCACACTGGAATAGAAACACGCAAGAGTACACACACACGCGCACACACACACACACAAACACACACACACACACAGACACACACACACCGATTCTTCACAGACAATCCTCCATGCAATCATCTGACAGCCATTAGACATCAGACCGTGTTGTCCCCGGCAATGGGTCATGCTTACAACAGCAGTGGCGGAGTTGTCATGTGTAGAACTTTGTTTTTGTCCCCTAATAGTTCACATGTGTGGCTTTGGTTTCTCTCAATGTCACTTTCTTTTTTGCCTTTCCCTCATTTTTATGGCAGTGATATTGAATGTTTTGCATTTTGTGCTTTGTTTTTTGGTCTCATTCTCCCTTTCATATCAGTTACTCTAAATCCTTTGCATTTGATTAGACCGCTAAAAAGTGGTCAGGCTTAGAGTTGTGCTACAGAGGACTGTTGGCTGCACACACACACACACACACACCTCCCTCACCTGTTGATAGATCAGTGATAGAGAAGCAGCACGCACTGCAGTGACACAGAGCCGGTTACAAATCTGCAAAGTCTTCCTTTGAATGCATAAGACCTCAGACAAATTGTTTTGGAAATGAAAACGTTGTTGCCCAGTGATATCCAAACACATCCCTTCCTATCTCTCTCCATATTGCTGTCAGCTACTCCAATCCACAAACTGTGAAGTGCAGTTTTATATGAGCAGTGCGGCTAGCTCGTGGCCAAAAGTCTCATTTAATTCGATGAGTGGATGAGTACAGGATGAGCCATCAAATATTTAAAACTGTACTGTTTAACGGGGAAGTAATCATGATCTTGATGTAAAAATACTCTGATATAGACATATATTTGGCATATAACAAAATAAATTAACAATAAACACAAGTTCCCAGGATTAAAACTGGGAAATTCTATTTTGTATCCATCCAGCTTGCCAGGTTGTGGGGAGCATATCTGAAACAACATTCGAGTATCATTTTATTACTGAAAAAATGTCTTAATAATAATGAAAACAATAATGAAAATAATGAAATGTTACTGATTAGAGCTGTATTCAGAAGCCACAATGAGAAATACAAACATTGTTAACAATATTTGGGGTTACTGAAGGACAATGGCTATATTTAAGGACATAAGAAGCACATTAGCAGAAGATACAATGTTAACTAACTTTCATTAAAAATCACAACATACCCTTGATGTGTAAAGACAAGGTTTGAAAAGCAGCTCAAAATTAATTTGAGGTGTTTTCAAGAGCGTCTGGCCAAGAAAGACTGGCTCAGCAAAATGTCTGATTAGAACCACATTTCCCCTGCTAAGTGGAAGATCGATTGAAACAGAAAACGGCAAAACGGGAGGGAACAAGAATTTCGAGGACAAGAGAACTGAAAGAACCCGAAAGCAGAAGGCTCGAGAAGGTAAATCAAAGCGAGAGAACCAGAACAAAGAGTGGGAGAAAGAGAGAATTGAGTTTGTGTAACTTTGTCAGGGAGCCCCTTCAACAAGTTCAACAAGCAGACTTTTTCTAAGCAGCTCATTGGATCCAGATGACAACTTCCTCCCTCTGTCCAGCTCTGTGTAGTATTGTTCAGCCGGGAGACCCACACATTGCAGAAAAAAGTACTGCTTCTGAAAGCCCAAATCAGTGATTATTTGGATTTTGCCTTTATACATTTTATGGTATGATATATTGACAAATTGTAATGTGTTTTACTAAGTTTAACTGATCTCAGACTCTGTGGCCAAAGGGCTATGGAAACAGCTGTAGAAATTGGATGGATTACAAAACATTTGTTGAATTACGCACATGCTCTTTGGTTGATTTCTGTCTTTCTTGCTTTGAGTAGTGATAGAAAAGGCTTTATGAGACAAATATTGCTGCCTGAATGTGCGTTTTTGAAGTTTATTGAGCATTCAACCACTTTGTAAACGCTTTAAACAAGATATCCATTGTAAGAGCTTGGACAGATACATCACAGAGATATGACACCTAGTATAAAATATGAGATTTACAAAATAAAATTGTTTCTAATATTTCCTGAAGTTCTGGATAGCTGAATTATTTTATCAAATTTGATCTAGTTGCTAAATCTTTTCATTAGACTTTTTGGGAAATTTTGTCCAACAAAGATCATATGGGTGTATGTTTTTTGTTTGTTGTCCAGTTGAGTTTCCATTTAATTTGTTGTCTTCCATTTAATTTGTTGTCTTCCATTTAATTTGTTGTCTTCAATGTCAGTGAAGCAAATATTTTTCTTCCCAACATTCCTGACTTTATAGTGGCCTAAAAATCCTGGAGTCTTTCAGTTGCCTTTTTATGTATTTTTTTAAAGCTTCAGTTAAGAGATAGAGAGGTCAAATCTATCTGAAATCAGTCTGCACTGCATAATCATTTCCACGCAAGCAAGTTTTAAGGGTTTACAAATTAATTCATATGAGATACATCAACTAACATAATAGGATTCCAACATGGCAGTAATATATGATAAGTATTGGTGATATTAATGACACGTGCTCTCTTGTAAATGGCTAAAGGGAAATTAAACCATCTAATTGATAAGGGCAAAATAAGCAACACATCAGTTCCTATTGCAAAAACCTTGTGCTGGTTATTTCAGCTTTTTATCAGCATTGCTGAAAACTATGTCCGAGACAGGTTTTCCCCTTAGTGGCTCTTCAAGTGCTTAGTAAGTAAAGTAGACCTGCAGCGGTCCAAACCTTTGTAAATAATTATCTTTCTCCGGTTGATGACTCAGAAATCTCTGCCAGTATTTGACAGCAACACTAAACATTACTGTCATCACCACCAAAATCCCATCCTGTCTATGATGTGTAACTGTAACAGTTTGCTGATTGATGCTATTTTAGTTTCACAACAAGCTCAGAAAGACAACCACGGTTTTTTTCAGGTGGGGGGAGGGGTTTAGTTGTTTGTTTGCTGAACGTTATTCTTCATCATGAAGAAATACTATTTACTTCTTAAAGCTTTCCGATACTACTATTTAAATTGGTAGTATTTTCTAAATCTGGGGGTTTGTTGTCTGAGTATTCACCACTTATTTGTCGAAAAAAAAACATTTCACACATTCCATTTCACAGATGTAAATGTTTTCTTGACTTTTTTTGATTGATACAATTATGCATTTAGTATACATTAAGAAAATACATTTATTTTATCTATTTAGGCAATATCTGTCTGCATTCAACATTTTTGAACGGAGGGTAAAGCATCATATTATACAAATGATAATGAAAAATAATGGTGAGATGGAAAATTGTATATTATTGTTTTGCAGTGGGCTCAAGCACCATAAATGATGATATCACTCACCGACTTCTTTTTCTTTCACCATCAGTATGTGAAGACAAATGAAAGATACATTTGCCTATTTATATTTTACCTATTAATCATTTGATACCTTCAAAAATATATTGTCATGAATGATTTGATATTGATTAGAATGAGTTGAAATTTAAAAGATATTTGTGATTTATTGAAGTATTGTTTTTATATAATTAAAATGAAATGTATTAATTTAGATGAGGTTTTGTGAGACACACCATTTGCATAACTTCCTAGGCTGTCAACAATGTCATAAAGGGCAAGGTGATATAAATACTGTCCATGGTCATGGATGCAATGTCTTTTTCTAGGCTAAGTGTTTAGCTGACAGGACACTAACAGAGGTTGGCTAGCTACCCACTAAAGGCTCTAAAAGTGGCTGCAGATTGCTTTGACATAGCATAGATACTCTTCTTAGTTTTGTTCTACACACAACTTCACTCTTTCTGCTTTGTCGCTATAATGGAGCATAATAGCCCGCCTCGTGTTTGTCCTATCTGCGAAAAAAAGAAACATTGTGTTTACAGAGGGGCTGCACCTAGTCAGAGAGCTTAATTGAAGGTGAGTGTTGGTATCTGGGTTTGGCCAAAAGAATGTGCATGGCCCCAGAGACTCATAGGATGTCACACCCACTCCTTGGGCTTGGTTTCAGCTGCTTTGCATGTCTAAAACAAGCCACTACATCTGTTTTTACTTTGTGTTTTGTTTGCGGATTCAGTAAAAAATAATTACATTGGCTTTACTCTTCTGGATCTCCTGGACTGAAACGGGAGGAGGTGATTGGTTGAACCAGGCAAAGGAGGAGAGAGGAAGAAGAGCGTCTGGGACGAACACAGATTTGTTTGGAGAGAGGGTCGTGAAAGTAGAAAAAAAAGACCAGTTTGTACGACACATGCTTAAACGGAGAAGGATAGGATTTCCCTGAGAGTGGAAACATCACATCTCTGCCTCGTTCAGCACGGCTGGAACACATTGAGGTTTACAAATCAGATCCGGACTACTTTCTCTACACTGTGCCATGTCCAGCAGCTAACACCTACAAAGGATTAGTATTAAAGACCTCTATTCTGTATACTTCCAGGTGGCTAACATTTTACCTGATGACCATGCATTAAATTCAAAGAGTGAACGATCGGCTACACCCCCTTTAGTCGCAGCATTTTCTATCCATGAAAAAATAATCCAGATTTGTGACCTTTTGCATTCATATCAAATTAATTTACAACTCCCCATCTACTCGTTTAACCAAGTACTTTCTTAGATGTGTGATGCCTCCAAACCATCTGTTAGTGCAACATCATCCCACTAACACACTAAACCTTCTCTATGCACTTGTCAAATATTCTATGCAAGACTGCCAGGTGCACAACAAGATAAAAATCTGTTTTTCCATCAAATCTTTCATCTTGTTTTATAATAACGCCACACTGCTGCCAAAGATTTACAGCTCTCTCTCTCTCTCATGACTCTACTCGAACACGTACACACAATTGTTTGGCTGCTCTTCATCTGTCTCTCTGCACGGCCTATCTGCCTATCAATCAGTATTTTTGAAATATTTGGTTTTCAATATGGCAGTACAGCTCATAGACAGACATGCAACACCCAACCCTTTTTTTGAGGGCTCTGGCTAAATGTCCCTTGCAATTACAGTCACTGAAGTAAAAGCAACTTAAAATAATATTAATATATAAACACTGAAAAAAAGACGAGTAGTTTATGATGTATAAGGTTTTTTTTATGAGGATACATAATCAAGGGATTTGATGAATAGACACACAGCAGACATACGTGTTGGTCATAGTAGGAAAAACACAGGTGTGATTGATGACATTAATAATGGCTGCATGTCCTGTAGGTGAGCTACGTAGATCTAGGGTGCTGGTTTTGATTGATGTTTTATAAAGGTTTGGTGATCGCTATGTGAATCTGATGTCGGGTTTGGCCCAAAACAAAACTGTTAATGGCAGAGCTTTATGTTGAATAATGGCAACATAAGTTCCATGTTCAGTCAATAAAATAACCAAATAATATAATTATTTGGTCTGCAGGGTTTAAAAGGCAACACACTCTAAATGGGTTAACATTTTGGTCTCTCCACAAAAATATGCAATATTAAGAGCCAAAGGGTCAAATACTCTTTAACTGACTGAGCTGGTTGGTTGATACATCAGTGGACTTTTGTCTCAGAGGGAGAAAAGGTGGGGAGGGTGGAGCATGTGTCTCTCAGCCCCAGCTGTTGCTGTGTGCATTGAGCAGACGGCAATTACACACGCACACCCACGTACACGCATATAAATATTACTGTTAGCATTCAAATGGATGACTAAAGATAGAAGTCCTGACATGGGATGTGATTATGATGAGTAAGTGTTGAAAGTGAAGGCTGACGTACAGTATATATACTGTGTACCCCTTGTGGTTTCAAGTGTCCATCTGTGACAGAATCTGTGATGGCACACACACACACACACACGCACACACGCACATACGCACACACGCACACACACACACAAAAACTCCCAAACCACAGGTGAGGAGAGAGTTTTGTTTGTTTGGAAGGATTTAACTCCCTCCTACTTCTCTCACAGTTCTCTCGCTCTCTCTCTCTCTCTCTCTTTCCTTTTTCAGCCCTTGTCGGCTTTCTTCACATCTAGAGAAGCAGCTTCTCTGGTCAACTCTCATTTCTAAAATACCAGTTCATGTCTTTTCTTTTTCCTCCCCTTTGACAAACTGTTCTTTCCCACCTATTTTGCTTGTTTTTTATCCTCTCCCCTGTCTTGACACAAACTTTCACACACACACAAATTCGGAGGAATGTCGGGAATGTGTCCGTTCCTGCAGCATCATGTTGTTGTTGCACATATGACTGCAACCCCAGAACCTTAAGAGTGTGAGTGTTTTTCCAGAGCCTGTAGATGGACGGATGGATAGATGGAGGCAGAGTGATGGATGAAGAAGTGGGACGGCGTTGACCCAGCCCTGAAAGGCTCAATGCTTAATCCAAAGGTAAACAACAAGGTGCCGACCCAGTAAGGAAAGTCCAGCTTTTTCCTGTGAAACCCTCCTTAGGAGCACGCCGATTTATACATATACACCCACAAACACTTAAGATTGACAGATAATGATTATATGATATGATGAGTTTTTCTTTTTTTTAAGTTCAAAGTGTCACACTAACGACAGTGATGATGATGTCACGTATTCTCTAGTCGTTTGTTTCAAAGATTATCTGGAGCATTAGCATGATTTTATTTAGTTGAATATTTAATACGTAGCATATCATTGAATACACATGGTCCTGTAATGCAGCACTAATTCTTCTTCTTTCCTTCTATATACGCCTGTGACCACTTAGCATTTTGTAATGATAAACTGTAGAGCTTTAATGAAAAAAATTGTTTTGTCAGCTCTGGTATTTTTCTTACTGTAAACAATATACACAACTCTTTTTCAGTTTATAAAACCTGTTCATTGTAGGTCTAATTAGCACAGTCCCAAACCCAGACATGCCTCAGACCTCCTCCCGCGTGGGATGGAGAGGAGACTTATCTCTCCACGCATGGCTAACCTGATAGAAATGAAGATAACCTGCCTGCTCATCCTGGTTTGGCTGAGAAAGCAAAATGTCTGTCTTCACTGGTCTAACAGCTGGTGTAAACAAATATCTGACCGTTAATGTGCATTTAGTTTGCAAGCAACACATGGCCTGTTTACATCTGATTACAAATGTTCCTTCTGGATAAAAACCAGAATGCTCAAATATCCAGCTCTTCCTAGTTCCTCGGCTAAGAGTGTATATAATTACGTTAGCTTCTTGGGTTATATGTGTTTAGTTTAGTTTAGATACATAGCTGAAGCTAACTTTCTTCATAAAACAACACCAAGCAGTGCATGCATTGTCAATAATCAATATGCTTTACTGTATACTGATGAAGCATCACTGTATAAACTTGGGAGATGAACTAATGTTCCATAACATTAAAGTCAAAATCAGTGTCACTGGTCAAATTATGACAAATCATGTGTATACCTGAATAAAGTAGCAAAACACACTGCATGCCTTCTTATCAAATCACTGGTATCAGTGTTCTCATCCTGACTCAGCTAGCTTACTGTAGCTAGCTGAGTCCATCTGACTGGACTTAAGCTTGCCCCCTTGTATATCCCTCTGATTGATCACTTTGAACTCTGCCCTGCGTTATCTCCATTGGTGTTTTACAATAATGGTGGCAACACAAGTCTGGAGGGCACAGTATATTTGGACTAAAACATATTTACTACCCATTATTTAATTTTAGCTTCACGTCACTGAACTTTTTAGATCCTGAAGAAAATTAAATTCAGGATAGAAAGGTGGATATAAAACTATATTGTGGTGGCAGCAGACAAAGGGCACAGCCTCATTCTTACCTAGAGTATGTCCTCAAACTACTCTGAGGACTCCAAAGATCTCCCTGGGCAGCTGAAATGTAGAACCCCCCTATGTACTGGTTTGTCCAGGGATCTTCTCCCACCCAGCTATGTATCTAAACTAAACTAAACTAAACACATATAACCCAAGAAACTATTGTAATGCCATACACTCTTAGCTGAGGAACTAGGAAGAGCTGGACATTTGAGCATTCTGGTTTTTAGCTGAGCATACCTTCACATGTGAGGTTTCTACAGTAGGAGAATTCCTTATCAGAAAGAACTCCTGAGGACATAACACAATAAAACGTATCTATTCAAAAGACCAAGACTCAACTGAGCACCTGGCTTTATATCTCCAAGGTTGTGTCTAAACCCAGTGAATGTAACTCCTTTCAGCTGCTTGTATCTTACTATGCAGCTTCAACCTAAAAGTAAAAAAAAAAAAAAAAAGGATGGCAATTGCTAAATCATTGGCTTTGCTCTCTGGCCCTGCTCCATGTTTACCATGCCAACCTGGATGTAATTTACTTGTGCACAAGGTGAGGTTCATGCAGGTGCTGTCTTTTACATTTTGCAGCAATATAGACTCAGTGAGTGCCTGCATAAGCCTGCTTCAAGTCCACAACACACAAAGAAAGACTGGTTGGGTAATAACAGCAACCAAAATAAATGAAAGGTTAAAGCTATGCATAAACCTTTTGATGATTTACTCTGGCACTAATGATTGCCCACTACTTATCTCCCAGTAAATATTTTTAAAAGGAAATAACACTTGCCATTTGCAAGTTGTTTGCACAGCCGGGCTGTCTGGTGAAAGAAACAACAGCAACAGCCCAGCATCACCAACGTATACTCTCCACAGCACATCCCAGGGCCGTATCTTGTACTCCAACCAAAGGAAGATGGGCGACACAAGGTTATGAGAACCTCTTACTTCTCATTCTGTCTAAATGCTTCAGGGCAGTAAACAGAATTAGACCCTCAACATTTTTTTGGTCCAGGCCTGAATGTTATGAAAACATTTGCAGTTTTAAAGTGCTTAAAATGTAGAGGTTATGCGCATTTGGCATTTACAGCTGAAACATTTAGTTTCCGTTGTTCTAATTGTTCAGTTTGGATGTACTGCTGAAGATGAATGTATTGTGTATCTTTACAACATCCAGCCGTAATGCTCTGAAACCAAAATATAAATAAAACTATGGAAACACTCAGAAATCAGACAAATTACAGGGTACTGAGAGATGTAAACCAAGCTATTTTAAACCATTCCTAGTGGTTATTCTTTCTAAAAAATAAAGCAGATTTTTATTCCCAGGAAATAAGTGATTTCCAGTGTGCTGATTGCATTTCATTTGCTGATTAAAACTATCACAAAACAAAGATTGTGTTATTTCCCAAATCTGACCAGTTTCTTTTGTAGTTGCGTGTTCAAACGGAGAGAAAAAGAGGAGGGACATTCGTGTAAATCGCACATGTACAGCCATGACGTGCATCACTTATTATTAATCCAAAATGAAGCGTCTCATGTGGTATAAAAGCAGACGTATCAGCTCTGGAATGTGTTTAACTGGTCCGCTCTGTTTTGTCTGAGGCCTAAATGATTTTGATTGGAATGAAAATTTTCATAATTTATTAAGCAAACTCAAAAATAAGTCACTGGCAACACACAACACTAAAGGATTTATCCCGAGTGAAAAACACCCAGCCGAGGATTTTTTTTGAAGATTTTGGCTGACCTTCCAGACCAAAGAGCTGTTTATCTTAAATGTTAGGAAATGAAACCATTTGTGTTTGTTTGAATTATCCATGATTGGAGCCAGACATACCAAATTAGATGCTAGAAAAATGTTTCTCATTCAAGGTGAAATAACATATTAGATAAAGTTCCATTGTTTTTCCCCATATCTCTGTTTAGCGATAACAATCTTCTAGAGCTATTTGATATACCTGTCAAAGCAAACAAAACACATTAACATCATTCACAATTACTCTTATTAAATTGATGTTTTCCTTTTATGGGTCAAGCTGACTGAGATAAATATGTCTGTATGATGTTTTACAGCCCGTTTGAGAGAACAAGTGAAGCTAGAGAGAATACTCTTTATATATATATATATATATATATACATGTAGAATTGAAAATATGATTTTGGGGCTGGTATTGTTACAACAAAGAAATATCCTTGCATGGACTTGTGAAACACACAGGATCAAATAGCACATCAAATTTGAGCAAAGTCGATTTATTTCATGTAGTGTACACAAATAACAGGAAAAAATGTTTCAGGAAAATTTACACAAATCCAAAAATCAGTCAGCTTTGCTTGAGTTATGAAAGCCAGGGAAAGCCCCAGGAATTTCTCCCCACAAAGATAAACAAGAACAGTATGAATGGGATTCTGGCACATTATCTGGGAGCTACGTCTATAACATATTTGAACAGTTTCCCACTTAACATCAATTAGCTGGTCTCAATAACCACCTTTCACATTTCTGTCTATTCATTCCAGGGAGTAATGAGTCTCAAATATACTGCAAAATTATGTATTTGGTTAATAATTCCACACAATCTTTCATGTCACGCCGAGGGAATGATGTCCATCTAAACATTCCACTAATGATCTACTTCACACTTTCACTTGATGGCAGTAATGATGATGATGCCCTCTAATTTTCTTTGATTGATTGATTCAGTTTGACATTTTGCATTTATTGTGAAGAATAATTAAAGCAGCTTGAGCATCGCTGTGAAAACACAATTTTAAGGATATGATTGTTCAGAGCTGCTTCTGCTGAGAAAGTGCACTTGCCAGTTTTTGTAGCTGGATTGAATTTTGTAGATAGTCATCAAAAGCGTTTCTGCACTAAGCAAAAATATGCTGGTTATACAAAATAAAAAATGTCTACATTTATTTTTAATTTACACCGTTTAAGTGTCATATTTCTCTTAATAATCTATGTGTCCTCCAAACAGGTTCTGTGCAACAACCATATGCGATGGGAGCCAATATCATAACAATGTGTAGTGTGACTATGATAAGCTTCAAAGTATGTTGAGGAGAAACCTGCTCATGTTTAGTTCAAACACAACGTTTTTCTTTATTAGCCTGTGGTTTCTATAAATACCATAAAAAATAGAAGAAAAAAAAAGATCATTGTGGATTTTTACACTATAATATGGAAAATGTTCCACTGTGGTACTGTCAAAACAACCTGATGTTAATTCTTCTTCAACAAAGAATGCTTGTTTATTAACTTGTGGCTCTTCCAATGCATCTCGGTTGTTTCGCATCTTTGTTTTGTTGTCTTGTTGGGTTACACTGCTTTGTCCTTTGCTGGAATCCATTGTTCTCTATAATCTACTTTGTGGTATTGTAACTTTCCGTGTCCACCTTGTGACCAATTGGAGGACTGAGAGAGAGAAAAGAGACACAGTTTGACTGGAGCAGCCGATGCCTGCAACACGTGCGAAGAACGGTCCTCAGAAACCCTCACACGCTCCGTTTCCCTAAGACTATTGTATATAAACCTTTGAGGCTAGCTACACGGTGAGCTACGATTGCTATGTCAAACAAACGTAAACTGATATAATGTCTGACAGAAGAAGTTTACCCTTTGAAAAAGTGTTGCAGGCTGAGTACAATATGTCCTACAGAGTGAGTTCTGCACACTGAGACGAACCTCCCATCCCAATATTGCACCATCCAATGATCAGAAACTCAAATTCGCACACTAACACTTCCTGTTAGAATGATCAGTGAGCCCGGCAATCGTTACATCTTATCACAACTGAAGTCGAGTTTGGACTGCATTATAGAAAGAAACTTCAGAGATATACAATCCTGAATGTACCTATCCTGGACAACCACAGCTGAGGGGCATAACTCTGTCAGAGGAAGTGGTTTTCAAGCCTACACACTGAGGTTAATGCCTTTAAACCTCTACATGTGTCAGTGATTGTGGTTTAACAGGGTGACGGCCCAGTTGGCTCTGAACAAACGCTCAACGATGTTGCCACGCTTTAGCCTCCTATTTGACATGACACTGGGATTATTAACATGCCGAGGAGGAGGAACCGATGCTGTATGGGTGGTGGTGAGCATAGTGAGAAACTAAGAAAGTCAAGTATAGGGCAACACCATTTCTTTCAGTTCTTCTCCACATGACATCTTTAAAGTAATAAAAAAAAGACTCGTTTGTCCACCCCATACATCTGTCCTTCTGCCTATCTATTCAGCATATGTTACCTGGGATAACCTTTTGACTTTCGTGCCCCTTGGACAGAGATTTACATCCTGTTTTTGTTGTGGTAATAAGGTGAATTACTCATCCATGTCCAACAGGTAAAAGGCAACACATGCAGACATTCTCTCCCTCTCTCTCTCTCTTTTTCATTGTGAGGACTTTATGGTAGACCATTGTCAGTTCAGAGGGAATTTAGTGTTTCTTCGTGGGAAATGATTGTGCAGTTGTGCCTGAATGAATCATACGTGTTGATGTATTTGAAATGGAGAAACGTGAACATACAGAACACTGTATATTGGTCAATAAATAAGTACTTGAATGTCTAAGTATACCTGTTAAAAGACTTGGTCTCTAAAGCAGATCAGACCATAAACCATAGATGATTAGATTCCAACCAAATGGCAGACAAACAGAGAGAGACAGGGGTGGGGGGGAGAGAGAAAGTGAAACTCAGTCACGCTTAGCAACCAGGCTAATTACTGCGAAAGAGGACAATAAGTTGACCCTGTAAAACACAACACCAACAACGAAGCTTTTAGTCAACAGCAGAACTGTCAAACACATGGCAGTCCTCAGAAGAAATATGGGTGTTTCTTCGTGTGTTTCACATTGTTGAAGAAGTGGCTCAAAAGCAGATATCCCTGCTGGCAGAGTTTGGAAGGGACCTGTCCCCCTGAATTTCCTGGTCGGACAGTAGAAGCTGTAGATATGGTTACCCCCGCAGAAAGCTGAGGGGACTGCACTGCAATTAGACTGTGCAGCTGCTGGCCTTGATAGCTCTCAGTTGGAGAGGCAGATGGAATTGATATATGTATGTGTGTATGTGTGTATTTGTATACGTGTGTGTGCATTTAACAAACCTCAACCTAGACATTGCCACAGTTTTCCAACAATGCTAAAAGCCTACATCCGCAGAAATCTAATAAAATCCATAAATTGTTCTGGTGGAATGCTGCGGTGCAATGTATGCTGAGCAGGCCACAGGAAGCAAATGAAAACCACCCACTAAAGACAGAGAGTGTGTGTGTGTGTGTGTGTGTGTGTGTGTGTATGTACACTTGATATGAGCACATGTATGTGCTTAAGGTGCCAAAGTAAATAAACCAATTTTAATCTGTTGATAAAAGCAACACAATAACTGTGTTTACTTTTGCTCTAAAGTGTGTTGATAAAAATCTATAATGGATGCATGAGAGGAAATAACTCACCATTATCATTAATGTGATTTACATAAATATTTTGTTCTTCCCAAATTTGTTAAGTGTTTTTTGTAGGCATGATGAAGAAAACATTCAAATTCAGCACACAATATCCATCACTTTAAAACCAAAAAAGCCAGATGACAGATTAAACTAAATTTGTAACCAATGAGAATAATGTGCAGCAGGTGCTGGTTCTGTTATGACCTTAGTCTGTCAGGAATTTCAAATAAATATCAAAATACAATTGATACAATTCCCATAATGCACCGTGACATCATGAGGGTTATTTTTTCACAAATTGGAAAGCTCTCTACAGAGCCGCAGAGCAAGATAAAACAATTTTTTGAGGCATAAGACAAGAACACCAAAGTTTGTGTGTGAAATATGAATGTTATAAGGAGTTACATTTAAAAGCTCTTTAAATCTCTATCTTTAGTTCCCTGTGAAGTTGACTGCAAAGGTTATTCAGGGCTATGCTAGCCAGACCAATATTAAATGCACGGCTCTGTGTAACTTCAACATGTTGAGCGTCAGCTGTTGAAGTGACGTCTGAGTTCATAACGTTGCAAGGTGTTCTGAATGGGGGTATTTTTTCAAGAGAAGTTACCTTAACCAACATTCCCTGAGCAGGGAGCAGGGAGCACCATTTATGTACACTGGGGGAAAGAATGCAGCCAACTACATCTTTGTGTTGCTGAAAACTTCAAGGACAGTAATGCCCGGATAGCTTATTCTGTCCTTCTGATGGCCCACCAGGATTAATAAAAGAAAGCGAGAGAGAGAAATCTTGGCATCGGTGTACCAATAGAAAATAGCATATTCACTACAGATTGCGCAAAAGTGCACAGATAACCGTACACTGTGAGCATCTGGTGACGGCGCACCAGGATACTGACAAAAAGAGAGAAATATTGGTCCCAGCTCACAGTAGCCTAACATCAGACAGATACACAAAGCCAAAAAAAAGTCAAAATAATAAAGATAATGATAAATAAATAAAAATATATAAATAAAGAATAAATAAATAAAAAAGAGAGTAAGTATATATATATATAAAGAAGGCACTTACTGTATTTGTAGACAAAGCCCATGCACCTATCCCTCTGGACAAAGATGTCAATTACTTTGTTGTGAAAGTCTTGTTAGGCGTACCCCTCAGTTCCATAAGTCTCTCCTTTCCAATGGAAATATGAGCCTGTTCTGTTATGTTAGGGCTGTAAGTCCTTATGCACTTTAACACTGAAAGGTCATCTCCACAGATGCGGTGGTAGAAGCTATAGTTAAGACCAGCTTTTAAAGCTATGTGGCCTCAGGTACAGTCTCCAGCAGATTGATACATTGTTGACAGCAAATTTCTAGAATATTAGCGAGTCTCCTTATTTATGAATTTGAGTTAATTACATTTCTTTTAGAAATGATCAAAACATTGTCAAACTGCTATCATTGATTGTTTAAGGCACACACGGTGTCTCTGACGCGCAGAGAGCATAGGCCAATGTCAAAGGATTTGGTTTGTAGAAGATGTGAAAGCGCATCTGTCGGGTAAAAAAAAGCCGTTGTATGCCATCAGGAGGACACAGATGCTTTTGAGAGCCAGAGATCAAATCCTGACGCCTATAGCGAGGGTCTCGCCATCCCAGCCATTTGAGTTTCCCATCATAATCTCCAATATGTGTTAGGATAGTTTGTACCAACCTACAATTGGACTTCCACCAGACAAATTATGTTCTAAGGATTCAGACTTTCACAACTTCTTCGAGTAAATGTGTGCCTATGGTGTACTTGTTGAAAAATGCTGCAAGGCCTAACTGTCTTTAAAAACAAATTACACTCCGGAGTGAATGTTGCCGATTGTGAAAGCATTACATTCGATGTATGCACATAGCAATGATATAGTATGGCTTCAGGCACTTTCTCCAATTTAACAATGCTAGTATAATACTACTATAATAATAGATATTTCCATGAGTCATCACAGGCGTCATCAAACCAAAAAAAGGCTTCTTTTACTTCACGTGCACTGTTGACACACTGATATCTGAGCCTTGTTTGTGACATCCGTGGCCTTATCCACTTCAAGAAAGGAGCTGCTTGTATGTCATATGACCCCTGATGACCTCGGCTACAGCTGCAATCAAATCATTCTGAATCCGGATGTGCCGGTGAACACCGTGAAGGAGCGTAAATGTGCGGCTGGCTTGTCGTCTTTCTCTGCCAACACGTGCAACGGTTCAACATCATTTCCATGATTGGCGGAGCTCTCGCTAACACCAGCGCTGGCCTGACAAGGTAACGGGTTACATGGATGGGGATGTTTTCCTTTACCTCTGCATTGTGCTCCTCCTCGGGGCTGCCGTGCTAATGCGACTCTTGACGAAATGTTGTCAAGGCGATCTGCGAGTGGATATTGGCCCTTGACATGTCATGCTTCAGCAGAGCTCGTGGTACATTATTCAGGTCACAGTATCCCTCTTTAATCCGCATGCTGTCGCTGCTGGAGGAGAAGAGTGGAGGCATGGAAACCAAAACTAAGTTTCCCTCCTCAGCCTGGCTGGCACACAGCCAGTCCTTTTTTCTTCTTCATCCTACTCTGTTTGAAAAGTCTGTGGACTCTTTGGCCGCTTCCGCCAGGTAACATCCTGCAGGTCGAGGTCTTTAGCCTATAATCAACAGGAATATTACAGCACTTTATATTTTACAAAACAACCGTACAGGGAGAATTGGAGAAATTACACTCACAAAATATATATCTAAATATACATATAGAGAGAGAGAAACATTCAAGTACAAACACATCTTAAAAAAGTGAATAATCTACATTGCAAAGTAAATCATCTGGCAATTTTGTACACGATGTCTCTCAAGAGGTTAGATGTCCTTCAAGCTTTCTTGTTTTTAAAGACTTTACAGGCAGAATCATAGAATGTGAGGAAGAAACTGAAGAAGCCTTGCCTTGGTATCGTTGAAAGTTCAAAAATATAACCTCAGTCCCACAAAATGGGGTCTTATTCTTGTATACAACATGTTGATTGTTCCGTAAGGGGGAAAATTGGACCGTACAAACTTTCCGAATCAGTTGGGGTCTACATGAGGCAGCGGCGAGCTTTGCCTCATCGTTGATCATTCAATTCAGTGTGAGACCGACGACACGTGCACAACTCTTAGTTAACAAGCCAACTCTGCAGACAGCCTCGGCCTCCAGAAGGGTCTAGATTTATACTATTCTAACTAATTTTACTGCAGTATTTCTAATCCTGAGACAAACAATGAATAATTGATCATCCAAATTAAATGATTCGATACAATTCTTAGAACTATTATCATGAAGAAATTATCAATAAATACTAGCATGTAATCTCAACATTCATTAGCTTTGGTGAGGCAGTTCCTTCCTTGCCGACCCTGATCGCACATCCCTGGCAGAGGAACAATTTACCAGGACGCCTTAACTCAAAGGAAACGAGCCGGACAGCACAGCACGTTATTTCTCTTGCAGGCTCAATCTGCTCAGCAATTCGTCACAAATTTGAGCCGCGCAGCTCAGCTCAACGCCAGTTTTTCCACAAAGAATGACGTTTGGGCTTGATGCTTAGACACACAAACATCCTGATGGCTTCTCCTGTGAAATGTAGCATCAGTGAGAACTACATTTAAGGGCGAAGATGAGTGAGGAGCTCGAACCTCTTAAATGCTATTTAATCACTTGAAGCAGCAGCAGTAACCATGCAGTCAAGCACTTAGACTCCCCGTTGCTGTTTATCTCATCTTAATAATTGAGAAGAAGGTTGATGGATGCGTTTAATAGCTGGGGGAGAACAGGACCACTTACAGGGCCCATCAATCTCGACCTGCTAGGGGTGAAAAAAGACGAGAGACTTCTCCAAATCCAAGGGATTTGGCTGCACCTTTTAAGGAGCTTTTCCCAGATATATCAAGACAAATTGAGAAGAAGAAGAATGAGAAGAAGAGGGAGGGGAGGTGAGAGGGCGGTAGAGGTGGATGGAGGAATGAAGGGAGATGGAGAGAGAAGATGAAGACATAGAGATGTTGATTCAAGATGGTGAGAGCTCGCTGGATTTCTCAATAGAGCAGAGAGTGCAGTGGATTGGAAAGGAAGCATCACATCCATTTCCTCACTATGCTACTTTGAGTTCAGGGGTACAGTTGCATGGAAAAGGGAAAACTGGGAACAGGCAGGGAGGAGACGGGAGTCAAAGGAAGGAAGAGAGAAGTTACAACAAAAGGTCACCACTCTCATTTTGAGCTACTGTCAGATTTGAAATAAGGCGCGGAACACTGCAGACACAAGAGAGAACCCCGAGTCCTGGGACCTCTTGTTTTCATTTTGTTTACAACACAGAGAACACACTGTGCATTTCCAACAGTGCTCATGAAAGTTGAGATGGATTTTTTTCTGTCATGGCTTAACACACAAGCACATCACATTTATTGATTTTAAGCTGAGAGAGCTATGAATTACAAAATAAAAAGTACAATTGATGGAACAAATGTGTAATATTAAAAGGTAAAAGGTGTACACACACAAGTTGAGTATGAGTAATTCAACTATATTGAATTCTAAACTTGACGGGATTTTAACTTAACTTTTGAAATAAGACATGGGACATTCTTACTCATAGAAATAATAAGTTGAAAATACTGGCAATAAAGCACACCCCTGCTCAATTCAATACACCGTTAAAGCTTTATCTGTTCTGGTATGACTAGTAGTTTATGGTGGCTAATGGTAGCTAACCATTACACCAAGAAATCTTATGTCAGTAAACTACTGTTATCCTGTAATTAAAACAGTTACCCCTGTTAAGCCACATTTTGGATTGCTTTGAATCTGACCTTTTTCCCTAGCCTTAAACAACCTGGTTTTACTTGTCTCTAACGATCTGTTGGCTAAACACATCCATGTGGAAAACACTTGAAGATGGTGTGTCTAATTCACCCATTATTCTGTCACAAGGAATATTTTCATGCAATCTTGTATTCATGAAAAGCAGAGCCTCTTTATCCCTCTTTCCCACTTCATGTTTCAAAATAAACACTCTGAAATGCTTCCCTCACTCGCCGCATAAATGAACTGCAACCCGGTCTGGCTGGCCATCAAATTCCACATTACTCTGCTCATAGCTCCCCTCCTCTGCTTTGCTTAGTTAAGAAATAATATGACTGTGATGATATGAATGCGACTATTTAAGTGCTGAGGTACTGACAGAGAACAAGAGTGATCCTAATCTAATTTCCTGGTTGTGCATGCTCAGGTCAACATCTTAATGATACCTCTAGTTTTTAGTGAGTTTTTTTTGTACATTCTGAAGTAATGTTACTCTTTTACACGCATGAGGTGGAGGGGATGGAGGAGGGAGGTTATGGGGGTAGCAGGAGGAGAGAAAAGCAGGGACGAACACCTGCTTGCAATTTTACAGAAAAGAAGAAGAAAAAAAATCTTCAATCTGGGCTTGAATGGCTGGCTGGCTGGCTGGCATAGGAACACGGCGTTGTTTTCAGATCAATCCGATATCAAGCCTACATAAACGCCAACTTCTCTGGAGAATGGGCCAAGTGTTGACATTTTTGACACATGGCTAGAGGCCCTTGTAGGTAGATCTACTCTTGAGCAGAGAAATGTGATAAATGTCTTGAACAACTTTCGCACTTTTGGAAATTCATCTTGTCCACATGTACATTCCAGGCACAGCTCAGAGTCATCAAATATCAAAAGAAAACAAGCTGTCTATGCCACTGTTCAGCAGCGAAAGTGTTTGAGGGGTTTCAAATGGGTGGGGTAATTTGTCCTCTTTTTTTTGGGTCCCGACAATAAAAGAATTGTTTGATTGTCCCATTGGGACACTAAATCTATTTTATACAATATTATGAATTAATTGTCTCTATGAATCATGTTGACACATTCTATAATTATAGAAATAACTTTGCTTAAAGTTCTGCAACATGCCTGGTCTTAAAAAAAACAATATTAGTTCTTTACATAATTGATTACATTTATGGATGACATATCAACCACTAAAACTATGAAGGCGGTCTTTACATTCCCACATTCAATTACCAACATTCCCTTTTGGTAAGATCTGAAAACCAGTTTTGATTTCACTAACTCGTCCTCGGAGCTCAAACATTGTTTTCAGCTGCTTGTGGTTGAGTGTCTATATGGGTCTGTTTGTATGTGTATGTGGATATTGTAATTCTTGTGGGTGCATTCATGTATCTGTGTATGTACTGTACTGTACTGTGCATGCATCTGTTTATTCGAACATTCTGAGCCTGCTGGAGATTTGGAGATTTGAAGCAACTCAAACCACAGTGATGTGGACATCGGAGTTTGTACTGTCTCTGTGTTTCGGGCTGTATTCTGACTTTCTGGCCTCGTCTAGAGAGAAGATATCAAAGAACCGCCATCTGGTTCTCTCAACCGTTCCTCCCTCTGTTCCTCCGTCTCTGTCTGTTTCTCCCCCTCTGTCTCTGTTTCTCCACATGTAGTAAGAGGGGATACAAGTTGAGGATTCGCTGAGCTGACTTGTGGGAAGCGATCTTGTCTTGAAGTGACGATCGAAAGGAACAACGTATGTCGCTCCCTCTCTGGCAAGACATTTCACATACCATGTGAGGGAGTAACAATTCTCCAAAAATCTATTTTGCATCTAATTGAGATATTTCACAACGAGGGCTTGGTTTTCTACTCAGTCACAGCAAATAAATGTCATCTGGGATATTAAAGAAAAAGTAAAACTACTTACAATGCTAAGCATCACTGGAGAACATGGATGAGTTTCAATGACGTAGATATTACACACTGGTCCAGATGCTGACATCTCACAGTGTTTATCCAGGCCTTATGACCCAGCGGCCCTGCCGCTGGTAAACAAACATTTGAATTCACTGATGCATGCACACACTCACAAACACATACACAGCTGTCAGACACAAATACACACTCACAGATCTCATCTCCACCTGGAGGCAGATCCTCCACCATCCACGTGGTGAACTATGTGCAAAGCTTTCATGGTGACTGCACATAGTGTACATTTCTCTGGAGCTGGACCACGACCTGCCTGCCGCAGCTTTGCAGTTTTGCCTATCTTCAACTGATAAGAAGAATCTTCCCGAACAAAGCGTCCAATTATGTATGAACCGCAAGGCTCTGCAGGGTGACCGAGGAGCCGTGCAGATCTGCACACATCTAGCCTTGAGGAACTGAAAACAAACAACTTTTTAGGACTATTTATGCATTCCTGTTTCACTAGTTTATTTGACAGCATACGTGTCTCTAATAAAACTTCAGAGCGGCAGTACCATCAGAGAGCAGGGGAGAGTGTTTACTCAGGCAGCAACAGGTTCACTTTGATGCTTAAGCTGATAAGAAGTATATTTTGAGCTAAAAGAAAGCTAAGAGCAGTGTTTCAGTGGCAGCCAAGGATCACACAAGTTACTTTGAGAAAACATACATTATGGTTTCAGGACAGACATACTATTAAAACCACTTATTGCATTCATGACAATGTCAATGAGATGCAATGTCAAGACAAATTTTGTTCTCTCTTTTCTCTAATATCAGTATATACCCTATTAGCACATAATTCAGCACCCTGGACAGCGAATATGTAATTACAAACACATAATAAATGCTAATCAAAGAGTAATTCTGAAACATTCAAGCATCCATGAAACCCAAATCCTGGATGTGATTACAAGTCCTTGTTGATCCATTGGAATTAACTTAAATGTACATTCATGGGCAGCACGTTGCAGTGTGGCTGCTGTGGCTCAGGACGTAGAGCAGGTCTTACTAATCGGAAGACATAGAAGACATCAATGCCCCAAATGGCTCCCGAAGGCCGTGCCATCGGTGTGTGTGAATGAGCATTTAGATTAAATCCTGATGGGCAGGATGGGACCTTACATTGCAGCCTCTGCCATCCGTGTGTGAAGGATAGGTGGTTACAGATAATAAATGGATGGATACATTACAATCATTCAGTGTCTGTTAGGAAACCGCTTTGCTTTGACATTGAAACCAAAAAAAAAACAGTTTAAACAGTAAAAGCAGCAACCACAGTAAACTGCAATAGCATTTCAATTAGGAAAGACAAGCAAATGAAGAAGATATACAGTAATTGATTAACGTGCATGTAACAGCATACTAAAGGTAGAGAGACACTATTTAAAAAGAGACAGCAGCAAGAGGCTAACAGGGTGAAGGTGTGTCACTGTGCTATTGGAAAGAAGACACCAGCCGATGAGAACAGCTGACATCACGATTGACGGCCAGAAACAATGACAGCAAGGAAATTGTGAGTGAGCATTGTTGAGGTGTGCTTTTCATATTGTTTCATATATTTTGAAGGGCTGCCCCAGGTGGTTGATATGCGGAGGTAAGTTAGCATGAAAATATAAGAAGAATACAGAAATTTCACTGTATATTTTAGATTTTTTTAAACGAGAAGGGCAGTTTATCTTTATCTTTAATAAGGGTTGCGTATAAGTCACTGGCGTGCACAATATTATCTGAAATCTGACGTGTTACACAACATGGAGTTTTTGCTACAATCTCATCTCTGACATGAGTTGCTGTACACGGGTCTCCACACATCTCGTCGCAGACAGAGATCTCTGAAGGTGTTATCAGTCAGAGCACTTAAACACTCGGGTCCGGGAACACTGGGTCTCCCCATAATTCTTTGCAAATCTCCACATACAGATAAACCTGTGCTAGCTTCTCCGTGGTTGTCGACAGACACCAGTATAGGAGTAGAGATGGAAGGATAGTCTTTCAACACTGGACAGAAACAAACAGGCTGAAGAGCCCAAACATACTTCCAACCCCCACCTCTCTCTCCTCTCTCCACTTCTCCTTCCTCTCAGCTTGCCATCAGTCATGGAGGAGTCCTCCAAATCATCAGTCAGGCATGCACAGGGTTGATGCAAGGATGTTAGCTGTTACTCAGAGGGCTTTATTTCAATCATCTTAAGTACAGGATTTCCTGAATTTAGTGTAGCGCTAAGTTGTTGTGTTTTTGTTTTGTTTGTTTGTTTCTGGCGTTCAAAAAAAAACAATGACATTTTCTTATTTTTTCTGTTTCACACAATATGATTTTTAAAAGTAATCTAAACAATCATTATGACTACAAAATGAAAGGAAAGCCACTATACCAGCATATAATGGACAATATCGTGTATGGATATGATTGTTGTACAGTACCAGTCAAAGGTTTGGACACACCTTCTCATTCAATGTGAATGAGAAGATGAAACTTTTTACTGGTACTGTAATAATAATTTATGGTTATGGCAGGAAAAAAATATCAAGACGTAAATAACCCATAATATATCTGTGACTTTCCTGGTATGTGTTGCAGCACATGAATACAGATAGTATCGCCTTTTTCCAGAAATGTTGGCTGCCAACGGTAGCTGACACACAATGCAGCCAATAACACATTCTCAAATTCTTACTCACGCACTTACTCATGCTGCTGGAAATAATGTTTATTTGGTCGAAGAATGTTTTTGTCTGGGGTTTTTTAAAAATTCAGCTTAAGGGATAGTTTACGATGTTGGTGGCTGCTATTTCAGTGTTCATGTTTTATTTTGCATTTTCTAACCAATTTCCTGTTGTCTTGATCACTGCTTACTCCTTTGTTGGCCTGGGGAGGATGAAGACAATCATGTCCCCTCTGAGACAAATGAAGACACCAACCTCTTCTTATCACCTGCCAGCAAATACGCTGACAGGTGATGGAGTGAGCAGAGGTTCACAATATTTTCCTTAGCCATCCCACCTCTCCTTGTTGCAGGCTGCAAAGCCCAGCAGACTTACCAGTGCAGTGCCCCATAGTTAGTGCAAGGTCATGATCCCACACTGGCCTCCCACCCACAAAGTCAGCCATGTTTGATAGATTACACATGGTGGGGGAGAGTGTTTTGTTTGTTTTGCTGTTGATCTAATGTTTGCTGTTGCTGGTTAATGAGATAACCACAAACCATTATATTCAGTTCATTCCTGAATCTGAGTTTTAATTGGAATGGCATGTTAATTTCCCTAAGATCACAGCTGCGACAGTAAAAGTCAACAACACGGATACTGGGACTGCTAGAATAAGATGGATTACATCCAAACAATTTACCAGCCTGTTGTGTTTCAGTGTAACATTTTGAATATTGTGATGAACTGTTGGGAGGAGCGCGTCACAGTTTAGAGGGGTTGATGGAGGAGTTAAAATCACATGTACGTGCACAATGTTTGAACAGGGGCCTCACATGACACACACAAACATTCATACAGACCGGTTTCTGGAGTAAGGAGTGACATTCCTGAACACGCTATACTGACAAGAGATGGCTTGGACATTCAGCTTTAACCTCCCAGTTTCCTGTGATGCATCCAGTACAACAGATATGTGTAATAAAACAATGTTCTCTGTGGTTTATTGAAAAAAGAAAACACTAAAGAATGAATCAAATCAAACCCATTTCTTAAGCATATCTAACCTTTTGCCATCTTTAAGGCCTGGTCACACCAGAAAGAATCAAAGTGAAATCCCTCCCTGTGTCGTCACGTTACATGTGACTCTAGAAGCTTGGTGAGCTACTGTACACCATATTGGCTTACCGTTATATTTTTACTCTAACCCTAACTAATCTAACTCATCATGCCTAAACCTAACCAACCCAAACAGAGTCTTCTACTGAAGGCAACGAGCATACTAGCCAATCAGAGGCAGAGTAGGGCGAATGGTAGCCAGCCAGGAACATGCTACTTGTTCTTTGAATTAGAAATCTAATACTAACTGTCAGTTAGCAAGCGTTTTAGCTTGGTTGCCAACAGGCTCACAGTTAAATTTTACCATGGATTCCTACCTGTCTGCAAAACATTCCTCTTTTATGGAGCAGTTTGTACTCTGACAGAACAGGTTGAATAAAAGTGGATGGCTCAACAAAGCTGATATAAGCCATAGCTTCATTCATTTTACAATCTCTAGTCCTTCAAGCTTGCTTTTAGTCAACTGTGTAATTTTATGCTGAACTTTACAGTGCAAACTGATCATTCCTTTGGAAAATGTTGCTGCTTTCAATGCTGGTGTGATGCAGAATTCATGCAAGACAGTTTTAAGGTATGCACTCATGGCAAGCTGTTAAAACACACCCTCTTCTCCCACCCGTTATTTCTCCTATTAACCTCTCATTGTTCCCCGTGACCTCAAAGACATTCCCACAACTTCCACACTGGCTTCATTCAATGACTTAGACTGTCTCAAGCGCTGCTGTCATGAGGAAGCTATGAACATATGATAGAAACAAGGCAAGAGATGAAAGCGTGACACATCACTCCAGAGAGCTTCTCTTTGCTCTGTAACGCACTCTGCTCATCAATGAAGGGCTTTGACTTCAAACATTTCCAGTCCAGCCAGAGAATGACACACAGGAAAACAAAGCACCACTTTTGATCCTGTCAGTCTGTCCAGTTCACCCAACAATAGCTTCAAAAAGATTGCTTTTAACAACTGACGTTTTTGTTTCTGTCTTGTCTGAACACTTACTATCAAACTTTTGCTGTCATGCAAAATATTTTTTGTAAATGCAACTTTAGGTGCATCTTATCGAGTAAATTTCCTTTTTAGAGTGGTCAGCGAGGACCCTAATGAAACTGGAGGAATTATAATAGTTTTCGAATGGGTAAAATATTTTATTTAGGTTCACTTTTTTCAACTGCAGGGGCATCTTTTTACATTTGTAGGTATTACTTTAGTCGAGTCATACCTCTTGTCTGTAGGGGAAATAGCATTTAGCGGGCTTTGGTCAAAATCCAGCATGAATGAATGGAGATTTTGTTTGATTTCATTCCGAAGCAATTATCCTATTGGTAAGGAAATTACAGCTTCTAATCACAGAGGAGAAAACAATTCAGACAGGATTACTACCTCCCTCCAGACAAGAGCATTTAGACTGAAAGTCTACTAAATATCCCCCTGATTCTTACCATCCCCTGGCTGCTTATCTGTACTCATATTTTCCGCTGTCCAGCTTCATTTTCAACAAAACAACCTCAGTACTAAAGCAAACCCACAGGAGTCAAAAACAAACCGAGGAACTGTTTTGGTTGCACCCAAACACGGTTCAGGTTCAGGTGAGCATTTCCTCTGCGTTATCTCCTTCAGTTTGATTGTCATTTCTCTACAAAGCGAGAATCATCCCACCAGCCAGCATGGAGGATTACTCCTGGTGATGTGCCCTGCTTCCTAAATGTGGAACTGATTCAGGAAGCAGAGAGACATGGTGGTTGGCCGGTGGCGGCGTCACACTTGTGAGAAAGCCCATGGCTCTTATGTCTACCAACAGTAACCTAAATCAACCCCAACAATCTCAAACCCAAACTATTGCAGAATATTGAAAATATTTTTACTAAAAAAGGTCTTCACCTGCATTAAACTAAGAAAGACATTAACCACAGTTGCCTCCTCTGTCAGTAGTTGGTAGGGTTGGGTTATTTATTCTTTTATCTCCCTGGGAGTGGTTCAAATCGTTCCATGTTCAGCTTATGGATCCTTGGTCAATAAAAAACCCAACCCTAGCTGCCACTGAGATGTCAGAGATTCTCAGGCTCAGCAAGGGGGCCATACTACTGATTCCATGCATGCCTTCTCTGCAGGACACCTCCTTTTCACATCACACCCGCAACCACACAACAACTCTCCCTCTGCCGCTAATTTAATGTTGTGTTTGGTTTTTTCTTGCCCTCTAAGAGCTTGTCTAAATGGCTGACACTGATGAATGCATGTAAAGGATATGCTGCAGGTAGGATATGGTTACAAGCTAAGCTGGGAGGGAGGGAGGGATGAGGGGATAAGAGGGAGGAATAGAGGGAGGCATAGTTTATAGATGGGCCTGGGGGAGTGGTGGGGGTGTGTGGAGGGTCAGGATGTTTGTCTTCCAATGAGCCGTGACTCTGAGAGAAAGAGGAGGGGAGAGTGGGATGAGAGCGGAGAGGAGGGTGAGAAGAGATGAAGGGAGGGAGATTAGCGGAGAGTGCCACAGCATCTTCATCGACAAGGCAGGGGGAGGTAGAAAGGTATCAGTTTTTAATGTATCAGTTTTTAATGTATCTGACTGTATTATTCCTGATTATGTAACAATACTGAATACTCTCTTTTTCCATTTTTTTTCAATTGTGTTTCTTGAAGCATATTTGTTTTTTGCATACTGTGTTGTAGTGATTGGTAATAATCAATAGAGAGGGAGAGAGAGAGAGAGAGAGAGAGACACACACAGACAGCTGGAGAGAAAGTGCATACCTGTGTTGGAGTGCGTGTGCCATTGCTCAGGGGGATTGTGAAGTTTGTTTATTTGTTTTTCTAGATGGGTCATAAAATGTGAGCGTATGTGTGTCTGTTTATGTGTGTGAGTCTGTGCTGTGCATGTTTCCCTTAGGGCATGTACAGGGCAAAGGGAGTGTGTCCATGTATGTGTGTAAACAGAGCACGCAGTGCAGACACACAAACACACGCACACACGCACACACACACACACACACACACACACGCACACAGACACACTCATGGCCCCACGCTAAGGTGTTTATAAGTCCTGAGAGTTGAGATTCCCTTTGCACCCAGAGGGCAATCTAATTTCAAACGAACTAAACGTATACCAACACACACACACACACACACACACACACACACACACACACACACACACACACACACACAAGAGCACACAGGAATGCCAACTTAAAAAGTTTGTGATCATGTAAACACATTTACTTAAACATGATAAGAATGTGACAAACTTTGTGTCATTTTGACTTTGAGGAAAATCCCTGAAATGATTTTCACGTTAAAGACACAGTAAGGCTAAGATATTGTCTCACAGAAAGTGAAACCTTTCAGGTTTTTATGAAAACAATAGAAAGAACATATTTTTAAAACGACACAACTGAAATTGAAATGTGAAGAAATATGAAATTTGAAAGAAAGAATCAATCTAAATCTATAATCGTCAAAAAAAGTACCATGTGACGCTAGCTTTTTCAAGAGTTCACCCGCCCGCGGATCCCAACTTGTGTTTACAGTCCTGTCATGATATGCTTTGTTTTAGCTGTAAGATTAACCTAACAGGTGCTTGCTGACTGTATCTTTACCCGCCATTTCTAAGTCATGCTCTTCTTTGCTGAGAATGGTACAATATATTAGAAAAATGGTTATGTGCATCTGATAATCATTCACTATTCTTGTTTCTTTACATAATAAGATGATTCTGTATGAAAATAAAAAATATTCTTGTAAATATTTCAGCTGTTTTCTCCAGCTTTATCTGTTTGATTGATCTAGAATCAGTTGAAAAAAACTCTCTGCAGCATGATGTTTTTGTTTGGTTTTGTGCACTTTATTACGTCAAGTTTAAAACTGGCCATTCCTCCTTTAAAGCACATGGAGAGGGTGGAGTAAAAGGTTATTGAGTACAGCAAGTGAATATAGAAGCATATGCAGAACAAGCTACGTGGTTAGAGCAAATAGAGCAGAGCAGCGGGGAAGCATTCTGAAATACTTTTTCCCCAACAAATGTTTGGATTCACTTTTTTTAATCGCAGAAAACTATTACTATTTGGAAGAAATTATTCATTTCAATGATGGAGATCATTCATTCAACATCTTTGAACGTCTTCAAGTCTGTGGCGTGTAGAGTTTAAAAAACAGAACTTGTAAACGGAGATTCGCAGGTTTAAAGTGCGCGTGTGTGTGTGTGTGTGTGTGCGTGTGTGCGTGTGTGCGTGTGTGCGTGTGTGTGTGTGTGTGTGTGTGTGTGTGTGTGCCCACTCTTAAGCTTATAACATTGTGTGTCTTCTTTGTTTGCATGTGTCATCACTATAGTGGTGTTCATGCTAAATACATATGTTGCGTTGCATTGCCAAGGCACCCTGGCACCTGTTATCCACTAACTGTACTTGGTTCAGTGTATTTGTTTCCACAGTTGCTGATGACAACACTACTGGGATGTGTTGCTGCGTAACCACTCCAGACATATTTACTGCAGCTGATATTCCTCCAAAAGTGTGTACATTCTCTGTGTGTGTTCTCGTGTGCACATGTCGACGCGTCTGCATAGCCGTAGGTGTTTCAGGACCAAATTTATGGGCTAATGTTTCTGTTCAGAGTCGTTATGACACAGCTGTAAATGAGGAGACAGATGATAAATAGATGCAAATATAGATACAGGAAGAAGGGAGCTTGATAGCGAGAAGGCGGTCCAGAGAGAGGGAAAGCTCGACCCAGACCTGTCAGTCTCATCCACACTGCTCTGCTTTAGGCAGCGAGGACTGTTTTTCCGTTCTCGTGCAACGCCCCTCTACACACCAATAACTCTCCACCACTTAACTACCGGCACTAAAACATCTCTGATTAAATAGCTGGAAGACAACTCATTATACTGCAGACTGAGCGAGAGAGAAAGAGAGAGAGTATCCTTCCTTAAGGCCAGTCTCCTCTCAGATTGTTATCCAGCGGGGTCGGGCTCAGTCGGGTTTGATCCGCAGTTGCTAAACAATTAATTATCATAAATATCTGCTCCGTAATAATTGAACTTCAGTCAGTTGCTATGTGACTTGTGCTGTGTTGTCAACACTCACTTTGGCACAGAAGGATGTTGTGGGTGTTTGATTTATTTGCAGACACATGCCATATCATCTTTCCCCCACCCTCTCTGTCTCTTTGTGCATTCCTCTTCTCTTTCTCAGCTTTTTGTACTGTCTCCCACTCTTTCTCTTTCTCTTCGCTTGTGTCTTTCATTAAACATTGTTCAGTTGATTCAGAAATTGTGTAGTAATGTAAACAGCATGAATGTTAGTGCAGGGAAAGTACTTTTTATGATGTCAAAATGTTCCAGAGCGTAAAGCTTCCAGCAGTCCAATGTGGAGGTATTTCTAAAATAACATTACATCCAGCTTTTTAGAGTAATCTGCCTTTTCTCAGAGGAGCCAGGTAATTTTATTTACCATCTCTGGTGTCAAATAGTGCTTCTTCCTGGCGTAAATAATTCCAAGACCACAGTGCTGTAAAGCTGTTTTGAAGCCACAGTGAAGGCAAAAGACCATGGAGACCATAAATTCTTCTTAGCACAGAGCACAGATGGAGAAAATGTTTTTATCTCCCAGAACCAAACATACACAAAGCGACAGCAGCGGGGAATTGAGCCACTATAGTCTCATCTAGTAAAAAATGATTATAGCCTAATAACTTTGATTTAACACCTTATAACAAACACATCAATCAACTAATTCACTCTCGGGCCACAGCTGCTTGCAGCTATTTGTTCCACCATTTGTTTTTGTTAAATGACAGATTGTTTCACCACAAAATACTGTTACACCACTAGTCAGGCTTAAGATAAGTCATATGGTGGGCTTAGAGAGGTGCAAATGGCAAATGGCAAATGGAGAAGGCAGTAGAAAAGCAAAGCAATGATTCATGTGACAGAGCATACAAGAAGTTCTGTTTGGTTTAAGCTTCAGTGACTATAATCCCTCTGAGACTGAGCAAGCTGTTGTTAACCACGACTACTGCACTGCAGAAAGAACAGCATCAATTATCTGTCAACTGTTAATCTAGTGTGTGTTCGTGTGTGTGTGTGTGTGTGTGTGTGTGTGTGTGTGTGTGTGTGTGTGTGTTTAGTGTGAGCATATGATTTAATATACTGTATTACATATGACATATAATATAATTTCATCCTTGCGTTGTATGCTATAGCAGGCATACACACACACACACACACACACACACACACACACAAGCGCGCGCGCACTGTCTCTGTGTGTGTGCCACCTGTTGATAATTTGAAAATTCCAGTAAGTTCCACACGGAAATGACAATGAGTCATCTATTATGACGATTAGTGATATCCACCATATCCTGTGTATGTGTGCTCATGCAACTCAACCCCCCAAGCTTTTGGTAGCTCACCACAGCTTTCTTTCAGTTCAATCAGGTTCTATTTCCCAAGATAATTTTGAAGCATGATTATAATACACATACATTAGTACTCAAAGTAAGGTAAGTGGTATTTCCTGGCGTAAACCATCGGAGCCAACTCATTTCAGTCACGATCAAGGATGGGAACATCTACTGCCAAACAAATCATCCAAGTACAACAAACCTGCCCATATCACTCGCATCCAATCACAGTCCCTCAGCGCCACCAGATCTGTGCTGCATTAGCCCTCCCCAACAGCCAAGCCCACACCACATGTCTGTCTAGGTCCAGAGAAATTTGCCCTTTGACCTGGAAGAGAGTTCCTCTGAGGACACAAAGGTCTGCTGATTGAAAAAATGGTCTCTGCCAGATTTTCCGAAGACTTTTTGGAGTCAGGGTCCAATCAGAGTCAATTCAGCCTAATCCAGGAGCTCATTCAAATACATAAGGACTCGTGTCATTTGGGGACTGTGCAGAAACCATTTTAGGCTCCAATCCAAAGGTTAAGACACTGATATGAGCTCATTCAAATCAACCTGACTGCGGACGCTGAACCCTCAGTGATGATTGTAATAGCAATCAGTAATTATTCACCTTTGGGAGAATATTTTTTTCATGTTTGCTAGCAAAACGCCCGTCAAAATGAAAGCCTTTCTCAGTACCATTTGGACCTGACTGCAATGGGATTCTCTCGCGTGATTCTGCCATTCTTCCACTAATACATACTTTTATTGCATCTATATGTGGTTATGCAAAACGGTGGAAAAAATGCCAACCATGACCATGACCATGTTCCTGTCATTATACCAGTGGTTTTAATTCCCCGACCACAACCATACTTTAAACATGCTTTAGTTGCCATTACGGGGGAAACTGTTGACAGTCAGAATGAATGTTTTGTCTTATACGTCAACTTAAGAAAAATGCACTTTGCAGCATGCAACAAAATAACCGTCCTATGTCACAAACTCACTAACATAATTAGCCTACTGTTGCTTTTATATGGAGGCCATTATCACTGGCTATAAACAGCCACTGTAGTCAGTCGCCCCTTTCTTTTGGTCCGATGCAGGATCAGTCATGTTTTACTGGCCTCATGTGCTTCACATACGTTGAGCATGTGTGCTGTCCAGCTCCACTCCAGTTCTCTGTGGGTAAATATTGTCGGTATATTTCACATGTACTCAGGGATCTTAGTCAGGAGGAATACCATCACCAATGCGGTCAGTGAATATGATCTGAATCTAGATTACTTTCTGGGAAACATCACGAGCAACGGAGTTTTACTTCACCATAATTGTTGCGGTTCGTATTGCTGATGTTGTGTAAAAGCAGTTTGCAAACATCGGTGATGATTTTTTATACTTTCATTACCATTGAACCATAGTATGCTTGACTTTGGGTTCGAAAAGATTTTCCAACTTACTAACGCCATCAGAGGTTTTACGAACTTTTTTTGAGAATGGGATAATGTCATAGCTGTGATCTGATTGAGGTGAAACAAGGCTGTTCTTTTTGTTTCTCAAAAGTTACTGATATTAAATATTTTCAGTGCACAGTACAACAACACATATAGTATTAATATTACATTAACATATAAGAATGTAATGTGTAATTTATACATATAGTATATACTGTATCACTGGAAGGGAATTATTCATTGTTTTCTAATGCTTCATCATTATGTAAGGCACTTTTCTATTTTCTTTGTAAATTTGCTGGGAAACTTATGGCTCCAGTGCTTATAAACCCTGTTTGACTTGGTCCATGAGAACAAACCATACACAATGCCAAATTACAATCAGACCAGCTCTGCACTTACAGGCTTGGCTCAACAACAGGCACATTGAGAGACACTGTGCCCTCCCTCACGCTCATATTTTCACCTCTAAGTTGTTGTTGTTTTATTTTTTTTTATTTTTTTTTATTTTACTTTATTTTACTTTCTACACATCAGCTGGATTTGCCCTGTGTAGAGTTTGCGTGTACTGTCCCTGCTTAACACCCCAACTCTGGTCATTAGCAGGAATGAGCTATGGCTTTAATTATAAAACACCAGCCCTTGAATCTTGCTGTTTTATGGGTCCTGGTTATTTTTATGACTGGTTTTCAAACTTGAAATGGATTGCTTGTGTGCGAATAATCAAAACTTGTTAATTTTCTGTGCCTCCGGCCTCTGTTGGGAGAGATTCTTTCTCCTTGGTTGGTGAACATAACAATGTGTGACTAAAATTAAACAGAATGACAGCTGGCAGATACTTTATGTTACTTTCTTCATAAACATCACAACCTGCTTGTATTTGGGTTTCTGATTTCCACAAAGGTATTATGTAATGTCTTACATAACGTCATAATGTAGAAACCATCTAGAAAATACTGCATGTTGTTTTTTACCTACGCTAGCCCTGAGGCTATGTCAGTCGGTGCCGATGAAAATATCTCAACATTTCTGGGATGTATTGCCATGAAATTGTGTACAGGTCCCCAGTGGGTGAATCCTACCGACTTGTTAATTGCCTGGCCTTTCCCCCTGAGGCCTGGCCTTTCCCCTTGCACCATCATGAGGCTGACACTTTTAGTTGAAAAACTATTCCATAGATTGTCAGGGGTTTTGGTACACACATAAGGATGAATTGTAATAACTTTGGTGATCCCTTCATTTTCCATCCAGCAACATCATCAGCTCAATATTTTGTCCAATACTTTGTTTTGTTACCAAATACCTGCAAAACGAATGGCATTCCGCTTCAGCTGTACTTTGTGTTTAATGCTAACTAGCAGATGCTAACTCACTAAACTAAGATGTTGAACACGGTATACATTATACGTGTTAAACATCAGCATGTCAGCGTTGTCATTAGGAGAATGTTATGATTATCATTTAGCACCACTGTTCATAAGCACAGTCTCACAGAGCTGCTAGCGTGTAGACTCTTAATGTTGTTCAGAAGAAGAAGTCTGGTGGAAACTGTCCAGATAACTGCTTTTGGCACAATATGGAACCGTTAGTTTTTTTGGATCCAATTATATGTACAATTTTGGAGTACTGTAAATTATACTTCCTTTGCAATAAGATCCTTGAATCGGCTCAAGACAATGTGGACCGAGGCGACGTCCCGGAGTTATCCCTCCAAAGTGTTCTGAGTGCTCCAGCATGATAATGTGCAGTGCATCTGAGAGAGACGCGGCGTCACTCCAGCGTCTTGATGTTTGGAACATCTGAGCAGCTATTTGTTGACTGTTAAAACCCCACTGTCTCAACAGTTCCTGAAATCAACAAGCTAACATTAGCCACTGGTAACTCCAGCAGAGCAGATTTGGCCAAAGCTCAGATTTGCTGGAAGAGGGAAAGAGTCCTAATTTTTTTCTCTGGATGGAAAAATGTCCGCATTAATTTACTTCATAAAAATACAAGTTCTCTTCTCTCTCAGTGTGGTTTGCTGGGGTTGTTCTGCCTGAGTGAGAAACCAAGGGGTAAATTGTACTTTCACACATGTTTTAATTCAGGGTCTTTCCATTAGAACTCCTTAGATTGAGAGGAAATTGTTCACTAGAAAAATAAAGCTCACGCCATCTGCCTTCTTTCAACTTTCTGTAGCGAGTAATGTTGAAGTTTCTTGAGGGCTGTTTCTGGACCATATGTTCTGAAAAAGTCAACAAAAATGATTTACAGTATTTGCATTGCAAACTAGATTTACTAGAGATTCAGCTTTACAAACTTTCCATAATGATAACAGTGTTCTGTATCTCTGTTACATACCCACAATTCAGTACACCTTCTCTCAAAGGCTCTCTTTAAGGGGGATGCCTGACACGGGTCCCTGTGGAGTTCAATGATCACAGGACAAAAGTCGAGTGCAGACGGGCCACCTGCCATAAAGAAAGAGCTGAAAGGGTTTTATCAAGGAGAAAGAGAATAGACTCCCCATGCAGATTAATAAAATAACCCCAAGGTTCCTCTATACACACCCTGATCTGCACTGCCGCCCATTGCCCCACAAGAAATATACCACACACACACACACACACATACATACAGAATATCTGGGGCCTGCCTCACCTGTTGCCTGGCAACAACTGATGGGGGTTGGGGGGGAAGCTGGTGCGCCGATGATTAAAATTTCCTGGGTTGCAGTGTTTGATCCCCAGTACGCTGTCATTGTCTCTCCACGGCTTCATAAGAGACCCAACATTGGGGTCGCAAGAGGGAAGAGAATATATAAACTTTCTCACTCTTGTCAAGAGGTGGCTGGCTTTGCTCACTGACTTTTCCTCTAATTTTTGGAGGATAAAGAAGCCCCCCCACAACTCAAGTAAACTCAGGACTTTCTTTACTTTTCCCCCTCCTGTCATACTAGTCACTTTGACAATTCACTGGTCAGTCACATTTTTCAAAGAGAGGCTAAAAAGAAGAGGATATACATCAGTTGAGGTCGTACTAAGGGTCAGACACAGAAAGCGGTGGCCTTTCCTAACAGTCCTGTGCTCAGTTTATTTAAAGTGTTGCTGTCGAGGGGGAGAGGGAAGTGGAGACACCGCTTCGGAAGGAATGTGTAGTTAATGCCACGCTCATGGCCAAATTAGTCAGGCCTGCTGAGGGGATTCCTCCTGGGGTCACTGCCACAGTAAAGTAAAAAAAAGTACACTTGAGTACATCACGCCCACATGAACCAGATATCTCCACACTTACATACGTACACATACGTATTCAAAATCTATAAACAAACACATATACAGGGAATACTCCAGGCAGTGTACCACTTCAGACAACACACGCTTAAAGGAATAGTACACATATCTGCTTCATAACCAAGAAATAGATGAGAAGAAACATGCCACTGTCATATCTGTACAATTATAAAAAGCTGCAGCCAGTTAGTAAGCTCAGCATATGAACTGAAAACAGGGGGAAACAGATAGCCTGGCTCTGTCCAGAAGTTACAAAACCAAAGTGTAAAAATTTGATACCTTTGTTAAGACTCCTACTAGCTGTTTTATCCTGTTTCCGGCCAAGCTACAGTGACGTCTACCAGCTCATATTGAATGGACATGTATGAGAGCAAGTAAGTGAAAAAGCACAAAATGTCAACCCATTGCTTTTAATACAAATTAAACACAGGAGGAGTATTTGTTGTTATTCTAAAGGGGAATACGGAAAATCTGTGGTAATTGCCCCTCTTCCCCACACACACGCACACATACACAAATAATAATAACTTTATTAATAATAATAATAATACATTTATTTATATAGCACCTTTAAAAACAAAGTTTACAAAGTGCTTTGACTGACGTAGCCACAAAAGCAAGGCAATAAAACAACAGAAAGCTCAACAGTGAGGCCCAACAAAGCAAGACAAGGGAAAAGTTAAACCCTGATAAAACAGTACAATAGATGAAACACGAAAACAATCAATAAGATAATAATAAAATAACAAATCAAATTAATCCAAAATTAATAATTCAGTTAAATAAAATAATAATATCAATAATAAAATGAACATCACAGTCTGTAAAAATAGTTCCCTTCTCTTTTGACCTTCTTCATACAAAACTCTGACCTGCTTTCCCTCTGTGTGTACAGCTGACAGCTCTCGCTGACAGTGATTATCTGTCCTTGACTACCTTCTCAATCCCTCTTACTATGAAATGATCCCTTCAATCACCCCAGTACACACACAAAAATGCAGCCTCACAAACATGCACACACATTTAAGATGAGTTTGCCCCACCTGCTGCCCCACAACATGCACCTGTCTTATCCTTGTTTGTATTAATCTAATCCTCCCAGGCTCTGTGTGTGATAGAATTTCAAGAATCAATGATTATTTATTAGAACTTCTAGATCCTATATTTATGTGTGTGTGTGTGTGTGTGTGTGTGTGTGTGTGTGTGTGTGTGTGTGTGTGTGTGTGTGTGTGTGTGTGTGTGTGTGTGTGTGTGTGTGTGTGTGTGTGTGTGTGTGTGTGTGTGTGTGTGTGTGTGAGAGAGCGCTTGTCTATTTTCATAACTTTGTACAGCCTCTGCTGCCCCGTGTCACTGTCTCTCTCTGCTTGCTTCATGCTGAGAGAATGCACAGGATTGCCACTGGGCTATTTGCAGCGCCAATAGATGCAACGTCAGAAGAAAACCTGCATATAAGGCCACAGACTGCACCACTATGTTTTCACAGACCCCAGCGAGACACGCGCTATCAATTGCTGTCCACACTGAGCCCGGCCTAATTCATTAACCGATGACAGGACAGTGGATCAACATTGTCACTGTCATCTGGGAATTTTATGAGTCACAGGACATCACAGGCATGAGCTTTGCGGTGTGGTGGTATGTTTGCTACTCTTATGCATCTGAGGATTAAGAGCATAAATGGATTTGTGCAATGTCATATGAATATTAGAAAGTGGACATCTGCTTATTAGCCTATGATTGTAACCTCTGTTTGTAGCTTATACTGGGGATTGATAGGTGTCTGATACACTTTGAACTTCAGCCTCTCATTACAAAAGTTATGTCTGCGTTCATTATTACTCACCAAAGAGCATTGTGTGTAACCTAACAAACATGTTGAACAGAATAGGGACCCACTCGTGTAAAAACTGTGTCACAGTGCTACGGTACCACCTACCCAGCACTAATAGAGAGACAGACAAAGTGGAGCATTTAGCAGCTAAAGAGTCAGATAGTCCTCTTTACTTTTAGAATTCTTTAGAATTTATAGAGGTTCAACTGCTTGGCCAAACTTTATGTCAGAAAGGATGATGCCATGCACTCTTATGCCCCTCCCTTAGCTCAAGGCCTAATTAAGAGTAAGGCTAAAATAAGAATAAACGTGGTATTTAAAAAAAAAAAAAAATTGTAGTGTGCATCCATCCTTGGTCGGGAGGGTTTATGCACCTGCCCGACTTCATTTGCAGGTGTCGACTGATTCTCTCACTGGACGGTCACAGGGACTGACCAAGTGACCTTAACCTTGCGCACCCCAATGCCACATACATATACACACACCAACACACACATGCACACACACGCACACACACACACACACACACACATATTCCTACCCCCAGGGGATGATGGGGCTAGTTCAGACTAGAATACAAAGACAAGCATTATTCTTCGACATCCCTTGCGCCAAACTGCTGGGACGGAGGAGCGAGAGGAGGGAGATTTCATAATTTCATCATAATATTTTTCCATTTTTCCAATCTTTTTGCCAAAACAATTAAATTTAACACACACGAGAAATATGTGATATTAAATGTCATTGTCTAATACAATCTGTTCTTTTGTTCAAATACAGATCTTTAAAAAAGGACATGACATTTTAATTTTGCATCACTTAATGTCTTGGGTAAAGTTTGGATTCAGCAGGCTGTGAAGGTGAAAGGTGGTTTAAAACAATGCATCAATCTCTGTTATGGCTCACTGTCCTGGTCCTGAGCTAGTACAGGGCAAACAAGGAAGTATTCCCAGAGAGAAAGCGCCCACACTGTGTTTGCATTGCTTTCCTAAGCACAGTGACTGATGAAAGACCAGAAGCCACAGCGAGGAGCACTGGACTTGTGCATACTGTTCCCCCCTAAACATCAACACACCAGTTAGACAAATGAGGCTTCAACCCCCCTTTACACTGCTCTGCTCCAATCTCCAGAGGCCGCAATTCACTAAACCTGGATGTATACAGCAACGCCTCTGCATTTCTGAAAAATTATCACGAAAACTCCCCAAACTGAGAATGTAGGGACAACTGATCTGGAACTATGATTGATGGCGGACAATGTATTACCAATGGGATTAAATACCTTAAAGGGAAAACAAGTTCTGAATGCACCTTCCATTGGATTTATAAGATATGTATTTACTAATTATTTTGTGGATATTATCCTCTTAGTCATCCTAACAATACAAACAACATCACATTTGGACACAGCAGGGAAAGGTCAAGTGCAACAGTTTACTATAACTCACTGACACCAACGCTGGTCTGTTATGACAATGTGCCTCAAGCTTTTATGGAGCTAACTCCCTCTAGAGGTAATAAGGTGAGATGCTGCTGCTTCTTTGGCTGATGTAGACTGGGGGATTTTCTCCCTCCACACCAAACTAACATCGCGGCTTGAATAAAAAGTAAAAAAAAAAAGGTAATTGCACAGGAATAGAACGGGATTATCCCACACAGTATCCTATAAACGACTGGTGCATGAATAAATTACTTTCTGGTACACTGGCTTATCTTTAGGTGCATTTGATCAATTTCAAACATCATAATTGAAATTGAATATTGAAAATAAAGATAATTCTAACTACTTAATCATTTGAAAAAAATTATTTTCCTGGAACAGTATCATATGCCATATGCAAAATATATATCCATAAAGATTCATATCATTATAAGATCACTGTAAAGTCAGTAATATTTGTGCTAATCTCTCCTCAGTCAGGATAGTCAGGATAAGGAACAACATTTGGTCACCTCTCTTAGTGAAAACACACTTGGAGGGAAAAAGTCAAAACATCATAAGGCACAAAATGACATCAAGTCATAACACCCGCTGTTGTTTTTCTTATTCTGCACTAATGTGAACTGGCTGCTGGGATTGTCACCAGAATGTGTTGAACCAAATCAAAAATCTTTTAAAAGGACTTTGGAATATAATTTACTTGCGTGAAAAATAAACAAAATATTCTGTTAGCTTTATAAATAAATGTTTTAAACAAATAACCTGATTGCCAATTTTAACATGGATATATATAAAAATAAAAAAAAATTCAGTTTAAAAAAAGGAGTTGGGTAGCAGGGGAGCGCATTCGTTTCAATCATATAATTTTAACATTCAGTGTATGTTAAAAGATGCACATTTAAAGCATCACTGGGTGCAAAACGCCAGACAGGAATCATAGAGAGAAGCTACAGTATTTCTAAACCCTCGTTGAAATAACTTAAGTTATCTCTCTCTCACTCTCACTCTCACTCTCTCTCTCTCTCTCTCTCTCTCTCTCTCTCTCTCTCTCTCTCTCTCTCTCTCTCTCTCTCTCTCTCTCTCCCTCCCTGACGCGGGGGTGCTTGCCCTCTAAATAAACTTTGGAGCTCATAGGGGAGAGAGAGAATGAGAGAGAGAGAGAGAGAGAGAGAGAGAGAGAGAGAGAGAGAGAGAGAGAGAGAGAGAGAGAGAGAGAGACAGCAGAGGGCTGAAGTCATCAGCCGGCCGGCAGGAGGGGAGTGAATGGGTCTTGCACGCAAAGCAGAAAAGCGCTGAAACTGCGGAGATTTACTTTTGTTCAGTTGCCTGCCGCCGACAGCGAACGAGAGGAGGTGTGTGTTTGACAGCCAAAAGAACAACGAAACTTCAACTTAGAGATTTCTTTCTCATACCAGTGTTGGTCGTGTGATGGCTTTTACTTTTTATGCTTTAGCTGATGCTGAGATGAAGCAGAGACCCTCACCGCGCCTGGCACGTTAGGGTGTCCGCGCACACACCGGGACGCACGGCGCACCTCCACTGAGAGAGACGCGTAGAGGGGGAGGAAGGTCGATTTGGAGTTCTGCACATGGATATGTTATCTCAAACTTTTTGAGAGTCATGTTCATCATAAATAATAATTATATTCATCTTCTTGACCTACACTAATGAGTGATTTTGCTTTCCTCCTGCGCACACCGGATGAGAATCTAGCTTTTTGGCGTGTTTTTTTTTCTCTTTTTTTTTTCGAAGGGATGTTCTTTATCACAGCACGGATAGCGGATCCCTGAGTCACTCTGGCTTTCTTGGCACATATGAAGATCCTATCCAGGATGTTACAGTCTAAGCGGCCCAGGCATCATTGGGCCACTGTACCATATCACCACCATATATCACCACATAGCTGGGGGTCCTGCTGTGTCTAGGAATTACCTACCCTGCACACTCTGCCTCCGTCTGGGGGAAGAAAACGGAATCTTATTTCCATAAGTGACTTGGTGAACATTGACATTGGCTTTACGAGTCTCATCTCTGGGCTACTATGCAATTACAACTGATCTCCTTTGTTTTGATCATCTTGCACTGCATGGATTACACTGGTTGTCAGCAGCACAGCAGCTCCAGGCACCGGCAACATAAACGTGAGTAGGTTAAAGTGCGCTTCCCAGTGTGCGCACACACGAAGCATATTCTTTTTAATTAGTTTTTTATTTTTTCTCAGCATTTATTGGTCCGTTTTACTCAAAGAGGTGACAAGTCACAACGGTCTCCAGCCGACATTCTACATATTTTGCCAACAAAAAAAACTGTAAATGTAATATTCAATCTATTCCAAATATCTAAATTAATGACTGACGACAGGCACACTGTTATTTGTAAAGTACAACTTTTTTTTATTGCCTTTTCTCTCTCTCTCTCTCTCTCTATATTATATAATTTAAGATCAAAACTCAACACATGTTGGCAGATTGCAAGAGTGATTGTACTGATCTTCCAGATTATTATTGATTATTAAAGCTATTCAGTATAATACAGATATTCTCACAAATTTCCACCTTTAACCCTACATTTCTCCATCATGGTTTGAAGCACTTCAACGTGAATTGCTGTTATAAAACGGAGGACTCGTTCTTGATCAAATTCCAGCGCAAACTCCAGCCTATTAGCTCTCTGGTTGTATGGTCCATCCATGGCACCTTCAGCAATGTCACCATTTTTAGTCCACTTTTACTATGTTTGCTTTGAGCATTAATTTGATGAATGAATTGTGCTGCCCGGCTGTCACCTGAAGCCTGCAGCGGCTGCTCTTTGCGCACAGTCTCCTGGTTCCCGTCGCTCTCTAGCGGCCAGAGCAGCAGACTTCATGTGCGGCCCGGGAGTCCGGCCTGGTCACTGTTCAAGTGGATATTCACAGCTTTAGAGAAGTAGCCTCCATGTTCAGTGTATTCCCTTTACGCTGCCACGTTTTGGAATTCATGGGGGAAAGTTTCCTCTGATGTTCAGATCACGTATTCACATTGATTTATGAAAATTGAACTCAGTATCATAATTTGAAATCATGTCCCACCTTCTTCTTATTGCTGTATCTGAGTCAATGCCAATTTGACAGTAGGCTCCATAAAACCACCAGAGATGTTCCATTCGGAGTCTGGCGGTATTTTATCTCCCCTATATCTCCCAGAGGTCCAACATTATGTCTCCTCTCTTGAGCTTTGGCCAGCCAATTTCCATGACACGATGAAATAAGTATTAAAAAAAGTATATTTTTCTACTCTTCCTACGCACACTTTATCCCCCAGGGTCTCCAGATGTGCTCTGTGACTAAGGCTGTTGAAGAAGAGCATTGAAAATTGGCATATTTGCTTGCCAGCGTGGCTGAAAACTGTCTGTGAGATACAATAATAGATCTTCGAAGTGATGTTTTTATCCCCGCCATCTGGGGCTGAAACGTCTCTCTACATCTCTTTACATTTAATCACAGACCTCAGATCTGTTGTCCGGACCGGGATCATTTTTGGTGTAATTTCTTCCCTTGTGACCACCAAAGTAGAAATAAAAATAAAAAAGAGCAGGGACTTGCAGCATCCAGGGTTAACTGCGTGTTTATTATGTAGTTTGAAAGGGGTCCTGGGGTTACCTGCTCTTGGCAGCTCTGTTCAATGTAGTTTAGGTCAGACCTGAAAAACTGAGTGTGGATGGTTTTACTGTTCATCAGAGTGAAACAGCCGATATAGATCTTATTTAAACTGCAGCAAACAGACATGACACGAGACAGACGTTTTTACAATAAAAGACGGGGAACATTTCCTACTGTATTAATTGGTTGATTATTCTCAGATGTTTGTGCTGTGCTAATGTAGGATATATAGATGTTGTAGAGTCTGCTGTATACCCTACACCGCATCAAGACACACAGATTCTCCCTTTTAAATGTTTATTTCCCCCTAAACAATTTTAAAGAGCCTCTCAACGCAGTGTAAGAGCGGGGGAAAGGTGGGTCTATTGAGAGCACTCTAACACTTGGTTTCTTGAATCCTGAGACTGAAAAAAGTGTTAACAATGTGCTTTTCATGAAATTCGTTTTTTAGAAATTAGGATATGTTTGTTTTTGTTCAAAATTAGATGATGATAATGTGTTTTGATGGCTGAAAAGGGAGAAAAAAACATTTTACCGTACAGCATAGGCACATACTCAGCTATGATGTAATTCCGTTGTTAGATGGCAGCGCAGAAGCATTAATTAATTTCTGTCCAAGCTGAAGGTTTATTTCTCGAGGAAACTCCTGCCTTTCCAGACTGACTCAGTACCCATTAATTGGCATGTGCATCTAAGAATCCAAACTTCCTCCAAGGATGCAGATAGCTAACACTTGCAGAGATATCAGGGAGGATGGAAGGATTAGTTGGTGAAGGGTGAACGAGTTCACACTTCAGAAGGAAAGACAGGGGCAAGACTGAGCTCGGAGTCAATGACCATTGAGTCAACTAGCCAAAATTATGATGCAGGCTTCCAAGCTTCCTGCCTGTGATGATGGATCCAAAAGTGAAGGCATGTGGGTGCCTGGGTGTTAACAATCATGTATACTATATATTTTATCAGGTTAGTTCAGGGCAGGATAAAAATGGAATGATTTAGACCTTGTATTTAAGTTGAACGTAGGATAAAATGTGTCACATGATGGAATCCTATAAAGCGGTAACCATCCAATACTTATGGCACATTTTTTTCACGCTGCTTCTATTTTGTTGCACAGTTCTATTTTCTCCATGAACCATCTGTGTTTGCTTGTGTGCAGGCATGTGAATGTGTTTATTCATATGTGACTTTGTTGGTATGTTATGCAAGTCCAACTGAGGTTTTGTTGGTGCAAGTGTGAGGGCAAGGCCAAATTCCTGTGTCTTAAGACTTCTGTGAATCAGGGCATCTTGGCAGGAACACATGTGGGCAAATGGACAGCAGTTGTAAAGATTGTCGAGATATTTCAAACAAAGTATCCATGATCTATGGTAAACTGTCAGCCAAACCCCGAACTTAGAGAAGAAAGAAGAGGGCTAGCTTAAAGTAGTGGCATGAGATGCCAAGGCTGGAGAGGAAAACCAATTCCTGGGACGCTTTCAGGGATTGCTTTTGATTTGCCTACCATGTGTGACTACTGCAACATTTTCCAATCAGTGCCTTTAGGAATGGAGTACCAATGCGCCATGGGTGCACAAGTATGTAAAACATGGAACTTCTGTCATGTCTATTGCCTACATATTGACTCTATGTCACAGGTGTTGCTCCTATATATATATATAAGTAAAGGCTATAACATGCTCGTCATTGAGCTCACTTTCTCAATCCCTAAAGCCCTGTACAACTTTCTGGATTTAACTCTACAATGGTATTTGTAGCAGAGGAGAGAGTTAAACTAATTTCCTCATAACAACTGTTATACTGTTACTAGAACATCGGGACCGGAACCTAAAATATCTTCTCTGTACTGCCCAATATTAAGGAACCTGTCAAGTATATACACATCACCATCCAACCACCCAACCCTCTTTGTTACTGTTTTTGTCAACTAAGTGCAATCAGATACTGAAAATGATGATATATAACCTTTTCCAGAAAATTTACTGCAAGAAATCACCCTGAATGTGTTTCTTCTTCTTTAATACAATTCGTTCTTTAAGACTTTAAGCCCTACGTTTTAATCTTTTTAAGATTTTTTTTAATACAGAGACTTTAATTTGGAAGAAATCTGGGATAAATTGTCAACAGACAATTAAAATGATTAAAACCTATAACCAGAGCTTTCATCCGGGGCAGACAGAGTCTGGTGAATCATCCCACAAAAAAGTGAAGAGTGGGTGATGAAAACCTCACTGTAAAATATATCAGCATGAACTAAACACGACAGTACTTATGTACATAAACAGGGTTGTAAACAAAGTATAAACAGCTGTCAATGGCATTGTGCTGATGCAGTAGGTGATTATTCCTCTGATACTGGAATTAAAGACGTATGCCTATGATACAGATGACAATACTTGACTGAAATATTTCAGTACTTAAAACAATGAACTTTCATTTTTATCAAATGTTAACAACTTTATTTAAGTCATTGTTACAGATTTTTGTTTTTATTACTGAAACTGGTTATGCAACTCGATACATACACTTATACCACATACAACACTGTTGCTCCACAAACATTAAGCCTATCGCATCTCATTGATGTACTTATTGTGGTATTGTAGAGCCAAGCAAGGATAGCATGCACAGTGGTGCCACAAGACTGATCTGACATCTGCACTGTTTAGAAATGTATAAACTCTCATAACAATCTGGGTTGAACTTTGTACTTTATATTATCAGCCTAATCATGATTAGTGCATGGCAACCTAACAAAAAAGAAAACAACAACAACAACAAAAAAGAGATTTTCCATTGTACGCTGCACAAATTACATTCATATCATATGGCAGACATCAATAGGAGGAACTTTATTTTTCAAGCAGTTGCAGGTACATGGGATGAAATTCTGTGTTCATTGGCTGTGTTAGGTAGCAAGGTGAAAGTTGTAAGGCCTGCAGGTATACGTGTTGAAGAGGCTGGGAGGAATGGGATGAAAGGCTACTGTTGGACTCTATTGGGTCCTTAGCTGAAAGAAATAGTGGTGCATTTAGCAAGCTATCCATTAAGATCAATTCAACTTTCATTGTTTAATATGCCCCGAATAGTAATTTTATACAATGTGAAATTCATACTTAACCTAACCCCCCTCTCTACTGCTCCTGTCAACAGAGATCTCTGGTGTGAGCTCAGGGTGCCAGCAGGGTGGCTGTCTGACCTGCTCTGACTACAATGGCTGCCTGTCCTGCAAGCCGCGCTTCTTCATGCATTTGGAGAGGATTGGGATGAAGCAGATCGGGGTGTGCATGACTTCCTGTCCTCCGGGCTTTTATGGCACGCGCTCCCCAGAAAGAAATACCTGCACGAGTAAGCCACGATAAGTAACAAACTGCATTTGTGGTAGCCAGGCTTTTGTGAAATGAGTTTCCCCCTGAATGGATAGACATAAGTACTCCTCTCTCATGTAACAAGCACACACAAACGTATCTCCGCCTTGTCTTGAGTTAAATGTGGCCTCTTAACATTGTGTTTGACTTATGTGTGACAGGCACAAGAAGTCTAGTCGGCTTCAAGGCATTGTCAAAATACATGTCCTCCCTTCTTTACAAGCAAGTTTCATAACCTGCTTGGGAAATATGACATTAGTTATGCATAGAGTAGGAACTCAAATAACTTGATACCTGTTAAGTATGGCGACTTTAAATGAAACCAAGTGTTGCTTTACTTAAAATCGTAAATCCATCTGACTGCAGTGCCCTATATTCCTGACTGTATTCCCAGTGAGACATACACACACGAACGCACACACACACACACACACACTGACACCCTGTATATTTAACAGGCAGGACACACACGATAACTTGTACAGTTTAAATAAACGCTGGCGGTGGGTCTGTGTTTCAGAGTGCAGGTCGGAGTGCGACTCCTGCTTCAACAAGAACTTCTGCACACGCTGCCGAGCAGGATTCTACCTTCACCTCGGCAAGTGCCAGGAGAACTGCCCTGAGGGGCTGGTCCGCAGCGACACACAGAGGGAGTGTGTTCCCGGTGAGTGTTTAGAGTTCACACTTATCAGGGACCGGGATACAATGTGGGCTTTGCCCTTTATTCTACTCTATGTACCTCATATTTATCCTACATTCGCCGTGCAGAGTTTACAGAACAATTCTGACTTTAGAATGACGCACACATGAAACATGCGTATGTGTTACATTTGGCCACTGTATTCAGAGATAGATGATAACCGTGCTTTTGTCTTTGCAGGGTGCCCTGCCGAGTGCGAGGCGTGTGTGAACAGTGAGACATGTGCGCGGTGCCGGCCAGGCCTGTACCAGCTCAGCGGGAGGTGCCACCATGTCTGTCCAGAGGACTACGAGCCCAGTGACAAACTCATGGAGTGCACACCACAAGGTCAGTCCAGTGTGTGGTTGTGTCAGAAAAAAACAACAACACCTCTAAGACGATGATGGCAGGGAATGAGCACTTTCTCACCCTCACCTCTGTGTCTCACTTGTTCCCCCGTCAGTGCACTGCGAGGTGGGTGAGTGGAGCGAGTGGAGCCCCTGCTCTCGGTCCGGTAGAACCTGTGGGTTCAAGCGCGGCAAGGAGACCCGCACGCGGCAGGTCCTCCAGTACCCATCACCCTTTGGCAATCCCTGCCCCGAGATATCAGAGGAGAGCAAAGAGTGCCTGGTCAAGAGGAGGAAATGTCCAGGTAAAGACAACAATAGTTGATAATAAATAAAACAGATTATTATATATTTTTGTTTGTCCACTGTAGCTGCTGGTGACCCATCACACTCACTGCCAACAGTGTATTTGTGACACATGGCACAGTTTCTATGAATTCCAGACCGTGCTGCTTCAGCTTGTACAATCAAAGCTAGTTGGTCTTCCGCTCAGAAATACGACTGTTTACTCAGAGCATTGTCATTGTGGTTGGAGTGAGGACAGTGGGGGGAACACACATGTGTGATGTTGCAATGGGTATGCTGTGTGTGTTTTCCCACGAGACCTCTTTGGATTTTTCAACAGTAAAACCGCTTTCTCTGCTCCTTGTAAACAGGGGAAAGCAATCTAATGAAGAGAGTTAAAACTGCTCTCAGACGGGCTCGTCTCGTCTTAAATCCCGATGCTGCGGCGCATTTACGACCACTCCGTGTTATGTATGTAATGCGTGTGTGCGGTTACTGAGCTGGTTGGCGGCTAAGGCTGGTTGTTTTTTAGCCTGGCCTCTGTAGTGTTAAATGACAGATCGCAGCCAGGCTAGGAGACTGAGATCCAGCCCCCTGGGGCCTCACACTTACAGAACAAACATTGTGTGTGTGTGCGTGCGTGCGTGCGTGTGTGTATGTGTGTGTGTGTGTGTGCATGTTTCCGTGCATGTGTGTGTCTGTGTGTGTGTGTGATGCAGCAGAAAAGCAGTTGACTCTGGAGCAGAAACAGCCAGCTCAACATCAACATCCTCCCCCTGGGAGGCACGCGGCGACCAGGGGATCAGTATTGGTTTATCCTCACAGCTGCCAATACACACACACGCACGAAAAAAAAAAAACATGTACACACACATGTCCAGATACAGATACACCCTCTCTTTCAGACAAATGCACAAATTCGCACATGCACACTCGCTTGTGCACACCAAAGACACACACATACCATCTTTGTCTCACTAAAATAACTACACGGCCGCTGCTCTTGGTGGTAATTTGTGAAGAGAGTCAACTGGGTCGACGTGATTTGTAAGGCAGACTGTGAAATGTGCCCTCTGTCACCCCCACTATCCCTCTCTCCCTCACTTTCTATCTGTATCTCTCTACTGATCCATTCCCCCATCCTCGTCCCCTACACACACACACACACACACACACACACACACACACACAGGCACACACACACACACACACACACAAACACACTCCCTACCACACCAAAGAAAACACAGACCCCCATATAAGCTCCCCGTTGGCGCTCCCAGTCAGTCGGGTCGGGGCCGAGACTTTAGTGCGGAGTCGACGGCTCTGTTGATCTAGCTTGAGCCCGGTGAGAGGAGGGGGCTCAGAGAGAAGGGAGGTGAATGAACGAAGAAGGGAAGAAGGAGAGAACACTGTCTGTCGTCTCACACGCTACAGATCCTGTTTATCGATGTTGCCCACGCTTGCGATTACCCAGTTGCCCTCGCTCCAACAGCATCCGCAGTGAATGAGAGCTAATTATCTGCTCCGGCGCGTCCTCTCCTCGCTGTTTACGTTCTGCACACGCTAGGGGGTCAGTGGTCCGACCTCAGAGAGCCCCCAGTAATCCTCCAGCAGCCCTCAGACACTGATACATCCTCCTCCTTCCTCCTCTTTTGCACTCTCTCCTCTTGCCTCCTTCTCCCTCTCTGTACTGCCTCTCCTCATCCCATTTGGCTCCTTGCCAAAGCATTTTACTCCTCCACACGAGTCTACCGAGACTTTGCTCATTTCATCCTCTTTCGCTATTGGTCTGCTCTAACTCATTATTCAATCTTTCTTCAGGGAAGTTCAGGAAATACTACTGCATTTCTTGCTGAGAGTTAGATGACAAGATCGATACCACCTTCATGTCCGTCTGTGTTAAATATGAAGCTTGAGCTAGCATCTGATTAGCCTAGCTTAGCATAAAAACTTGAAACAGGGGGAAACAGCTAGCCTGCCTGTCAAAAGTTTCTGCTTACCAGCACATTTAAAGCTCAATAATGAACATGTCTTGTTAGTTTAATCCATTCTCAAACAAAAAAATAACAAGTTGTTGTTGGGGACTTACACACTCAAACTATTGTATTGTTGGCGGGTGAATTCTCCTAATTTTTTAACAAAGTTAGGCTAGCTTGTTTCCACTGCTTGAGGTCTTTATGCTACAGTAATCCCCTCCTGGCTTCAGTTCCATATTCAATGCACAGATAAACAATGTTTGAAATTACAGATATCACGTCAGAAAAGTTGTAAAACCGTAGGAAACATGCTGACATATTCTGGCTTGCAGTCAGAGAAACTTGGCTCTGTTCCCCCGTTATCTGCACCTGGAGATTGTGTATGTTTAGACACACATCCTCATCCGCCGCTGTCTCTCTCAAGTTAATGCTGGCTAATTTGTCCTTCGATCGACCTACTGTTCACCTCTCTATCTCTGTGGCCAGATAGACTGTGTGCCCTCTGCAAACATTAGCCTCCTTTAATAACTCATACACACAGACCTGGCAATTACACACAGAGAAACATACAGTCAGGCAAGCATCAGCCAGTCAATGACGGGGGGCGGGGGGGTGATACACATACACACACACACACACGCACACACACACACACACACACACACACCCAGAACCCCCCTCATGACATCCTGGCGGCCATGCGGCAGGCATTCCACTTGTGGGACAGCCCATAGCCTTTAATCCCAGCCTGGCTCCCGCCAAAAGCTCCCCGGACGACAGAGCGCCTGCCACGGAGGATGTGCCACCATAAAACACACAGTGCTCCTCCAACCGCACACACACGTGTGCACACACACACACACACACACACACACACACACACACACCTCCCCTTACACTCAGTGCCCCTCTCTCCCACTCGATCTGTCTGTTTCCTACTCTCATCTGTTTTCCTAGTTCATTAAATACCATGAAAAGGATTAACTTGACATTATAGCAAATGTTCTTCACTTGTACGGACAACAAATACTTGTCATCTGTGTACCGAATCTGCCACTAATTATATGTGGAACCTAAGAGAAGTTACAGACCCTTCTTTAATTGGATCCAGATTCACCATAATTTGAAATGAATGTCAATATTTGGCCTGTGTTGGTCACAATAAATATTTTACAGAGTATCTAGTCTTACTACAAATGACAACATCTTAAGTGGAGCATGTATAGAGTAAACATGAGTGACCACAGAGGTTTGCAAGTGCTCTCTTATATTACACCACCATTTGTGTTGTATAGTTGTAATCACTTTTATGAGCTTTTGCTACACAACAAAATAGACAGTGTTCAAGGGCTTGGAATTAAATAAGTGCCTCAGTTGTATTACGGTTGTGGCGGTTAGGGCAAATGAAACCACATTAAAAGGAGTAGTTTGACATTTTGGGAGACGTGTTTATTTGCAATCTTGCAGGAATTAGATAAAACCTTAGATGCCACTCTCACATGAAACTTGAGACTGAGACTGAAAGCTTAATTTAGTAAAAAAAAAAAATTGAAATAGGAAAATCAATCCCAGTTTTAAAAACCCACCTACCAGCACTTCTAACGCTCTATTCAACACATTGCGCCTTTGTTGCTTATTCTGAACACAAACACAAATGTAAGAGCAACATTTTGTGGGTTTACAGGGAGTTACTTGCTGTAGCTATTCCCAGGCAACCAGTGGAGACATTAGGAAGTCGCAGAGAAACGGTCACAGTCTTAACGTGATGTCGCATTATTTGCCTTTTACTGCATTTTCAGTAATTAACTTGTACCAATAAGAAATCTCGGCCAAAACAGGACTAATAGGTGATATCCTCCACTTTTAATTAAGGCAAACTAAGAAGCTTTTTCGAACGAGGCTATATCACCGCAGGTACAGGTTCCAGTTCATAAAATCACCAGAGGATTTTCATGTGTTGTCCCTGAAGCTAACCTCTCACCAACTGTCTGTCAAACATTATTCATTAAAACGTAGCTCTTGGGAATGTGCTTAATGTCAAAAACCTCCGAAGGTGTCTCATTTGGGGACCATTACACACATGTCATTAAACAGTTTACAAAAAGCCCATCAGAAAGCGTTCCAACTAACCAAACGCGGGTTGGTTTGATAAACACTCTCCTAATCATCTCAACACTGGCATGGATTAGGTTTCTCCTCTGGCTTGACAAAAGCACGGGGGCTACAGTATGACTAATCCACTGAATTTGTAAATAGTTGTAAATGGTGTCTGGACAGAGAAAACAATGAGAGCGAAGGGGACTTCCTGTGTTTATAGAGGACGGGGGGCAGACCCTGAATGAGTCAATGCACCAGATTACTCCATCCATCCATCCATCCATCCATCCATCCATGCATCCACCGATCTTTACCATCTTTGATTTTGATTCTTTTTTTTGTAACTTTTCACCGTCTTGCAACTGAACTATGTGAACACTGTGCCGTCCATTCTGTGTTTGAGCACATGTTCACACACGCACAAGCCCTGTCCCCTATCCTCCTGTCCTCTTTCATTATTTCTAGAAGACGATTAAACACAGTGGGCAGGTAGAGCTTGGTATCTTTAGCCCAGAATGTGTAGGTCAGAGACGGCCGATGGTCCAACCGGAGCCCCGGCTTGATTAATGAACGGACAGAGAGCGAGAGGATGAGCGTAGGGGGCTAAACGGGAGAGGGACAGAGAGATCTCTTTCTCTCCCTCCCTTTATCTCTCTTTCTCTCTCTCCCTGTGTCTGTGCCTACTGCCTACTTCAGCAGTTTCACAATCCCCGACTGGCCAGCCACCCAGCCAAGCAGGCCGTGCTGCTCCGTTCCACTCACACATGAACAGCAGCAGTACAAAAACAGGAAAGGGCCTCCTCTGCTTTCACTTGCAGGTCCTGTCTCCAACCTCCCTGGGGGTGGATCTTGTTATTATCATTAATAACTGTAGCTCGAGCAGAGATAAACCTTCAGCATTCCAAAACTCTTGGTTTTGTTTATGAGATGGTGTTGCAAGAACAGATAAATTGGGGGCTTATTTAAAGGTTTTCTATTTTGGACAAAGGTCTGCTCGTCACAGTGAGAGGGCCGCTGTCTGTGGGTAAAGACTGGCATCTAGTGGTGAATACCGAGCATTGCGATAACCAGTGTTTCTCACCCCAGTAACTACAGTTAGCCAGACAAAAATCAACAGCAGCTTTAATCTTTTAGCCACAGTAAAATACTGGAAGAAGCCATCTTGGAACGTGTGTGTTTGAGGCTCCCCAGCTGAAATATTACATACTTTCATTACTTCATTACTATATGCCACTAGTAGATTGACTTGTTAAGTGGAAAACTCATAATAATTGGGACTACTTGACATGTAAACCTGTATTTTGGATGTTTCTATGGCCGTGTTACTTGAACTATAAGATACAACATTCTTATTGAAACATATCGATAAGCAGTATGAAAAGATTCTTACAAAGTAAAACATGTATTAACTGAATACTACCTCCTGACGTTGATGGGGGGGGGGGGCGAGATGACGAGCTTCACCTTCTCCCTCTGCTTTACTCATCCTTGTTACGTCATTTTCTTATCTTCCAGGAGGACGGAAGAAGAATGAGCGAAGGGAACGGAGGAATCGCAACAACCGGAAAGACAAGGAGAACCAAGAGGGGCGACGGGAAAGGAAGAGAGAAAGGGAGCAAGAGAGGGAGAGAGACACAGGTGAACGCGAAGACTCTGGTAACAGGAACAAAACTGAGCACAGACACCGCAGAGGCCATGAGACAGACCCGGTCTCCCCCGAAGACGGCCTTCTACAGTAGTGCTCCGGACCGGCAAAGTCTAGCGCCTCCCCAACCTCCCCGCCTGTTATCCTCCCATTGTTCCTTCTCCAAAACCTCCCCATCCTCACCCACTGATCACCCCACCCCCACCCTCTCCCCCCCTCGACCCCTCTCTGCAGGGGTGTTGCTGCTACCTGTATGATTTGAATATAATGTTTATGCACAAGCGGGATAGGGCACATTCAGCCACAAGGCTTGGGCCACTATGGACTTAAAAAAGTTTTTGTTTTTTTTCTACCCTGTAGCCCCTACTCCTTCACTTCCACCACTGAGAGAGTGGCTCTATTGAAAAGTACAGGAGACACTGCTGAGACTGCTGTTGGGACTGAAGAACAAAGTGAGAAATGTCTGTGACTGTGTGGAGGACTGGCGTACAGACGGACAGAGCGACAAAGACGTTATACTATGTGCTTGTTGATATGGTTATTTAATGGGGCCCTGGTACAACATTGCGCGTCTTGGTTTTTGAATGTAGATTTTGCAACATTATGTAGAACAATTGTTTATTATTGTTGTTCCTGTTCTTTAGATCGCTTTACTTTATTTTATTTGGTGCAGAATTTGTAAAGAAAAAAATAATAAAAAAGTGAGTTTGTTATTGCCATCTTGTGACATCTTCATAATCACTACAAGTGACAGATGTAGGAGAACCTGCTGTGAATCAAAGCAGCCGGGTCACAAACTGAAAACCATTAACGTGTTCTGTCTCGGACAAAAGCTAATTTTATCCAGATAAGTGATGAATCTAATCTACCATTGGTTTTTCTTTTTGTGTAAACGGAATTTGTGCTTTCAGTAAAGCTCCTTGACTGGGAACCAAAAGCACCTGTATGTCAAATAAAACTATAATGGGTTTGTACCTGTGTCTGTTTTCTCATCCAACTGCCATCTTGTGCGATCCACTTGAACTTGTTGAAAACTGCCACTTAGCCATAACTATTATAATACAACAACTATAAGTTGTTCCACAGCACATAATGTGAATCATAATACATGCAGACTAAAGTAATCTGTAGTGCTGGTAGAGATTATTTGTTGTTTTGTTTTTGCAGGGACAATAGTCCCCTTTCATTTTTCAGAAAATAAGTAACTACCTACCAACATGTAGCTCAAACTTCCCTCAACTATTATTTCAAGTGTGAAATTACTTTGAATTGTTTCCCTACTATTAAGTTATCTTAATTTTAACAACCCATATCTATACTCGCCAATGAATCAGATTTGACATGTGAAATTAAGGATGATCCTTTTTATCTGGATAAGTTTCATGAAAAATGTCAACAGTCCTGAAGATTGGGTCGGTGTTTCAGTTGCACACTGTCAAGCCAAATTACTTTTGTATAAGAAAAAAACAAGAACATTGAAGCTAAACTGTTTATTGGTGGAGTGAGTATTTTGCTCATCAGTTACATCCATTTGCATCAACAGGCATGATGACAGTATTTCCTCTTCAGTCATTAAGCAACAATCCCCGTTACAGACTTTACATGAAAATATATGAAATTGTTTGAATCTGACATTTGCAAAATATATATACAAGTCACAGTACAGTAATCATAGTGCAATGTAAAGCCATGTTTGAAAAGATGATACATAGGATCTTGGTTAAAACCAGGATTTCTGAATCAAGAGGACCCTACTGGTGAAACAAAAACGAAAGGGGAAACACTGACAGATCTTGAGCTTTACCCAGATGCCTTTTAAGTTAAGACAAAACAAACTATCACAACAGCTTTTTGTTTTCAACTGACTTAATGCCAACTGTTCACTTCATGTTAGCCACAAAATCCTCGCCCTTTTTGATAGAAGACTTCAGCTCAGTCATGGCGTCGGCGACCAGCTTCTCCTCGAAGGCAGTCAGCTTGCCCAGCCCGAGGTTCTTCTCAATGCCGTTCTTCCCCAGGAGAAGAGGTGTGGAGAAGTACTTGCACTCTGTCTCCTCGGATCTCACATACCCACATTCCACCACACCCTCCTTTCCGTTCATGGCGTCCAGGACAGAGAAGGTGAACCGGGCCCCGGCGTAGGCCATGGAGAGGGTCGCAGATCCAGCTCCAGCCTTGGCCTTAACCACCTCTGTGCCGGCCTCCTGGATCCTGCTGGTCAGAGCAGCCAACTTGTCAGCAGGGAACTCCACTTTGGGTGTGCACTGGGAAATGAGGGGGATAATGGTTACCCCAGCATGACCTCCAATGACTGGCACATTGACACGAGCCGGGTCAAGACCTTTGAGATCCGCAACGAAGGCGTTTGCTCTGACAATGTCCAGGGTCGTGACACCAAACACCTTGTTGGGGTTGTAGACTCCGTACTTCTTCATGACCTCTGATGTAATAGGTATGGTGGAGTTGACGGGATTGGCGATGACGCAGATCATAGCCTCGGGACAGTTGCGGGCGCAGGCATCGGCCAAGGTGGCGACGATGGTGGCGTTGGTGTTGAAGAGATCATCGCGGGTCATGCCGGGTTTTCTGGGCACTCCGGCGGGGATGACCACGACGTCGCAGCCCTGCAGCGCGGCATCCAGCTGATCTGCCCCCATGTACCCGGTCACCTGGGCCCTCGTTTCGATGTGGCTGAGGTCCGCAGCCACGCCGGGGGTGTGGGCGATATCATACAGGGAGAGTTGACTCACCAAAGGGCTGTTCTTCAGGAGCAGAGACAGCGGCTGGCCTATGCCGCCTGACGCGCCGAGCACCGCCACCTTGGCGTTGTTCTGCGTGGAGGTGGAGAGGCTGCGGGCCAGGCTCACGGTGGGTCTCACGGCGCGGGCAAACATGTTGTTCGTTGCTTCGTTGTCTTACTTTAGTGGAAATAAACACGCTTGTTTCGAGCCCCTCTTTCCTCTGTGACACCAACGTCCTCTAGCCACGAGCCAACAGGAAGACAAGCAAACGGTCATGCGTAGAAGACACGGGTCACGTGCTTTTACGTCGCAATGCGTCAGCGCGTACGCTTACGTCGTCGTCTTTATCTCTCGGCTCCTTTTTCGTGAGGAAAACAAAAGCCAGTTAACGTTGGATGTCGGAGATCTAGCGGTTAGAAACCAGCGCCGTTATACGGAATTGTAACTGCGCACAAGATCGACGCAGCGACATTTCACGGTACGATCCCCGCGCGGTGTCTCTGTCGTGAGGAGAAAAACCTCCAGGTCGTGTGTCGCCCTGCTAGAATAAGCTAGCGCCGTCACATGAACTCCGTCTATTTTCTGGAGTCGGAGCCTCGCCAGCGTTTAGCCACGACATGTCTTGTTGTTGTGGTCCCTCTGTTCGGGTTGACTTTGAGTTGTGACGGTGACAACACACCGCCTGCCTTTCCGTGTATAACGTTAGCTCAACTAGTTAGCTTGTGGACACCAGTGAGTGTCTATCGGATCTTCAGCAGTGGGTTTCACTCGGGTGTCGCTAGCTGTGTTCGTCATAAAGCAGCTGTGTTTGCACAAATGCACAACAGTTAGCTGACACGGCTCCCTTCTCGTGGTCAGACGGTTAACAGAGCAGCCTTGTTGTGCCACAGACGTGAGTCACAGCTCAGTCGTAGCTAGTGTGGAGTGAATTAACGCTTATTAGAGGCTAATGCTAATCCGTTTTAGCATCAGGTTAAAAGTCCAGCTTGTTTGTCACAATGAGATTTCGTTGTCAAATAGCGTCTACGTCAGAAAGGGCTTCATACTGTGGATCACAGCTGTACTTACTTTCAGGACAGTCTTAAAACCCTGCTCTCTTCCCCTGTAGGCAGCGACGAGCTTGAAGGACCATCAGCTCTCCTAATGATACATCAGTATTAAGGCACCTTCGGTAAGTATCAAATGTCAGCCTGGTTTGAGGTTAAAGATGGCACATGGATTACAGTATCATTTGATATTTAGAATTCTTAGTCCTTGGACAGTTTGCTATTCAGTGACATTGTTAAACGAGACCGTGACATCAGCAGTAAAATAGTGCTACCATTGCAGATGATGTATCTAACTAGAATTTATAATCCAAACATGCTCACTATAAAAAAAAATGTTTTTACGATTGTCCTCTTTCCTCAGTACTCCCTAAGGATGGCTAGTTGTGGAGAGGTAGACCACTCTGTCAGCTCGCTTCCATCCAGTAAGAAAGGCAACAACAGTGGTGGTGGAAGCGGGAACAGTGCCGAATCCGCGTGCTCTGGCTCCAGTAACTTATCCCCGGCCCTGTCTGTACCGGAGTGTGCCATCTGTCTGCAGAGCTGCGTCCACCCAGTCCAACTGCCATGCCACCACGTCTTCTGTTTCCTGTGTGTGAAAGGAGCCTCCTGGCAGAGCAAACGCTGTGCTCTGTGCAGACAGGAAGTACCAGACGACTTCCTGGAAAGGCCCACACTTCTCTCTCCGGAGGAGCTCAAGGCATCGGCGGGAGGGCGGGGCGGGGCGGCCAGTGACCACGCCTGGTATTATGAGGGCCGCAATGGTTGGTGGCAGTATGACGAGCGAACCAGCCGCGAGCTGGAGGACGCTTTTTCCAAGGGCAAGAAAACCGCTGAAATGCTGATTGCTGGGTTTTTGTATGTGGCCGACTTGGAGAACATGGTGCAGTACAGGCGCAACGAGCACGGTCGCAGGCGCAAGATGAAGAGGGACGTTTTGGATATCCCCAAGAAGGGGGTGGCGGGACTGCGTTTGGACACCGAGAGTGTTACTGGGGCCATTGGGGCAGCCGGTCGAGAAAACTCTGCTGATGGGGCGGATATGACAGTAGCAGGAGTACAGCAGCAGGTTACAGGTATCCCCTCTACTGTTACAGCCCCTCCAGCCACTGCCAGGCCTCCCACCTCCCTCGGTGGTCAGCCCGGCAGCAGCAGCAGCAGCCCCACTCTGGAGGACGCGCTCTCCCAACTGCAAATCAGCCCGAGGCCCACACCTTCTCAGGAGCGGGCTGGGGAAGAGGAGGAAGAGGCGGTCTCACCCTCCCGGTCCTCTGACCCTCACACCTCCGTGGATGAGTCTGGCTCTGGAGACTGGAGCGACGATGAGGAGGAGGATGAAGAAGAAGAAGAAGAAGAAGAGGAAGAGGGGGGAGATGGAGAGCGCGTAGAGCCCTGGGAGGATAGGCCACGGAGGCAAAGACTGAATCCAGAGGACAGATCCCCTCCTGGTGCAGAGTCCGCCTCGCCTCCTCCTTCATCCAGTAGCAGTGGAAGGTCCAGAATGCCCGATGGCCAGTGCACAGTGACTGAAGTGTGAAGTCATCAATGTTGCCATCGTCACCAAATTGCTATGTTGCATTTCATTAATTTATTCCTCACTGTATGCTGTCGGTCCCTCTGTCACGGATCAGATTTGGGTAAATTGCTCTGTAAAAGAGAAATTAAACACAACAAACTCCCAAGTTTTTAGGTGAACGATTCAATTTTAGCAATTTAAATTTGGTGTCTCTATTTTGCTCACAATCTGGATGCATCTGTCTGGCTTTGTTTTTTGTTCTCATCCAATATATTGCGAAATAGAAGTAATGTTCTAGTACTGAGATGGGAGGCAAAGCCTGTTAATGAGTCAGATGGATACAGCATGTTGTTGTGAGCCGCGACATCTCGTAATTGTCGATCCAGCACATCGTGCGAAGTCACAAACTTTGTTGTGGTGTTCAGCTGCCATCAGTCTGCTCACTTTTTGCCATTTTGGTTGCAGGCATATCATGTTTTTTTTTCCTTTTTTTTTTCACAGAAGTGGAAGTTAAAAAGGTAAAAGTGACTTTCCACCCTGCTTCTGCCTGTCCAAGGTAGTCTCGTGTTGAAATTGATTATCCGACCACCCAGAGGGTCTGTGGGAGTCCAGTCGGGTCTGTGACATTTGAGGGAGAAAGCATAAATGGGGATGTCACTCCTGAAAATGGAACCGTGTCTTTATCATTATCATGAACAGCTGCATTCTAATCCTCTACACTTTTAACTCTCTCCGCTAACATAGCACACAGAAAATGGGCTCGTCAGAGCTCAAGTCATCCGACTACTCTTGCAAAGAATTTAATCCTCGATAATAACTAGTTCCCAACCTCCAGCCTACCGAAACCGATTTTTCTTACTTCAGATTGAACCGATTATGGAGGCTTTCCCTCGAGGCGCTGAGATGTATCCGGGAATTGTCATTTCAGAGCAGATTGCGTTTCGAAGGAAATCTTTTCGGTCATTGATCCAGATAAATAAAGGAACCATAGAAGCACTTTGCTATTCAGCAATGTGGGTATTTCAAGTTCTCAATTAATTAATGTGCGACAACATTATAACTCAAGAGCCCACAGGGTTATCTGGCTACCTGCTGATGGTTCATCTTTGATTTGATTGCAATTAACCTGCAGCTTCTTAAAAACCTGTATCGATTACAAATCCTGTTTGAAATGAAATGTGCATTATAGAAGTACATATTGAATTAATTTGAACCTTCCCCAGCTTTAAATAATTGGCATTTTAATGTGAAGTATCAGTGTTTTCCTTGTTCAAGCTGTTGAGGCCTCTGTAACCTCAGACGTATTCTTATTGTCCCCGACTGAAGTATTCTCAATTGGTGTGTTCCTAAAGTTTTGTGATTTGTGCATGTTTGAAGAGAGAGTTACCTAAACACTACTGGTTGGCAGGATGATGATAATAATTGATATTTTTATGTTGAGTTTGAGTATATGTTTTTAATTTGTTTTGTTTTGTTGTGTACCTTTTTATGGTTGTAAATCTGTACGACGTCTGAGGCAGTCGGAGAACAATAACATGACGTTGCTATTGGCCACCCTGCAGAGATTTCATGTTATGTCATTTTTATATTTCTTACATGCTTACATCATCAGCTCAGTCTTAGACCTTTCATTCTGAAGAATAAAGTTTGTGGAACAGTTTTTGCTTTGCAACTTTTTGGTTACATGGTTTGTAATTTTAAGAATAAATTGTCATTTCATCATCCTAAAATAAAAATGTTGTGTTCTTGTCCCTGATTATTGGTATATTCTTTATTTATTTGTTACTGTGATAGGGTACATGCCAGTTTTTTATCTTTATTTAAATAAATAAATATATATATATATATATATATAATTATTTTTTTGTATTAAGTGTTACATAAGTAAAACTATCAAGTAAGTCAGATTTCACCCCCTTTTCTCCACAGTACCAACTCAAGATCTTTTTATAGGGGGAAGAAAAAGATAATCTTCCTTCCCACTGGGTATGGGGCTGAAATATTCAATAGCTATTCTCATAAAGCATCCAAAATAAGACTGATTAAGCACACGTGTACAAAAACCGCTCTGCAGAATTCGGCAACGTCACTGTGGTTTCTCCAAAGTTGCTTTAAGTACATGATCAAAATAGGTTCAACACAGAAAGATACAGCTGGTAATCCAGTCCATAATGTCCACACAGTATGCAATACAGCCTCTCTCTTTATTTCATTGGAGACCATATGAACACGTGTTTATGTGCTGTATAATCACAACGAGGCCAGCTCTTGATTTTCCCTCACTCACCTTGTAGGTACTTGTTATTCTGACCACGGCAGCTATTGGCACTCCAGCTGGGTGTCTGGCCAGGAAACATGACCTCTGTGGGGGGAACAGGAGATAGAGGCCTGGCATCCTCCAGGGATCTGTCCTCTTCTTGACATTTCAGTCTGTGCCCTTTTGTGCTTCTGCAACGTCTCACTTGCAGAGTAAACTGATTTTAAGTGTCAAATGAAAAATGAGCTGCAAATTGGAGCCAAACCGTACAAAAAAGAAATCCGTACGTATATTTGAACCGTCTAATTTATCCCTGTGCCTCAGCATCTTTCCACATGCGGAGACAAGAGCCATTGTGCAGAGGACGGAAAATCAACAAAACAAAATAATCCCTTCTTACCTACAGCTACAGTGAGAACAAAGAGAGAGTGGGGATGATCAAAGCCACAAGGATACGCCAAGACCAACCTACCAAACGGAAGTAGAGAGGAGAGAAGTGCAGACAGATGCTCGTTATACCTCATACCTATCCGTCTGCTTCAGTTCGGCTCAGCCTGGCCATCATATAATTATTACCATAATCACAATTTCTGGGGACCTTGAGTTCATTTGCTTGACTAATGGGAACAGAAGGGATTTTGATTTAGAAAGGAGTTCTTCAGGTCCTTGTTCTCATCCATACTGAAAATATAAGACTATAAACCCCATGGAATCCTTTCTGCATATTCACAGTTGATACGTTGGTCTGATGTCGCATGAAGAGATACCAAAACAAAATAAATCACACCCATTAAAAGTACGTGACAACAATGGATCTCGTATTATTGTACCAGAGGCGATGCCCCAGCTGATTTATTGAAATGATAAAGTCCGTAGTCCTTACCAACAAAGAAACCTGTCGCCGTTCTCAACACAACTCTGTCCTGAACTGGGCTTCTTTGCTGATCTGAGAAGCTCCTGGGAGTTCATCTGTGTTTGGACTTGCTGGCCAGAGCCTGCAGGTTAGCCGGACCGCCCCACACCGTCCCAAATACATCCTTCTCAGTCCTCAGAGCCTCTGACAGAGGGAGCTCTCTCCCCGACAACACTACCTTCTTCACAGCCTGGATCACTGGGGCAGCTCCTTTCGTGTACAGACTGAGCCAGTTTTCGGCCTGCTGGAGGACCATCCCCGCACCTTCCTCTCCCTGGGGGGCCTCCAGCACTCCATCTGCCAGGCCAATCTTCAGGCCAAGTTCGGGATCCACTTTTAGAGAACCGCCGAGCAGCTTCAGGGCGTTCTGGCTTCCGACAATGCGGCAAAGTCGAGCGGCGCCGCCCCAACCCGGGACCAGGCCCATGTGTTTGTGGACAAACTGGATCACACTGCCAGATGCCATTAACCTGTGAGACAGGGACGACAGACATACGTCTGATTATTAGAAAAGCTTTCGGCCGAAAGGTGAGGGTGTAGAAGAGACCCTCGGGTGTATTCTTTTATTTACCTGAAATCACAGGCGGTGGTGAGTTCAGCACCTCCTCCCAGCGCCTTCCCCTCCACCACAGCAACAGAGATGAGCGGCAGCCTGCACTGAGGAGACTTTTCTGTCAGCATACTGGAGTGCACATTACGTAACGGCTAAACGCAAACCCCTTTAAGCTCAAACTGGTTGCTGCTGACTTAGTCTGCACGGATATTTACGAGAGCAGCTGAGAGGAAAACGAGAGCCCAATACCTGAGTAGCCTTGTCAGAGCGTTCTGCATGAACATACACATCTTCATCCCATCCTGCAAGGCAAAGAGAGAGAGAGAGAGAGAGAGAGAGAGAGAGAGAGAGAAAGATAGAGAGAGAGAGAGATGCAGACAGTGATTCTCACAGTGGCACTCTGAGGGGGGGCAGACAAATAATTTGCTATAAATTAATAAAAATGTGCTGTATCATTAAAAAGTCCATATCTGTAAATGATGACAAAAACAAAACAAGAATAGTGTGTCCATTACTCCCACCCACATTAGCTTTGGACCAATAGAAACTCTGACATGCTTGTGACACCTTAATCTGTGTTGCGATTATGAAGGAGGTCCTTGGAAAATGTTCTCCCCTGGCCTCAAAGACTTTGAGAACCCCTGCTTTAAAGAATGCCTCTGCTTTGCTACCTGTGGGTTCGATATCGCCCGGACAGCGTTGAGGTCCGATCCCGAGCAGAAAGTTCCAGCGGCGCCCTGAACGATGACGCCCTTGCCGTCCACCCAGCTCTCCAGCTGGCTCACCCTCTCCTCCAGTTCCACCATCATACTGCCTGGGGGGAAGGGGGGGAAATATAACTGGGCTGCGGCTGTAACGCGTTTGTGTTCGTGACTGTGTACAAACGAGCTTCATCCTGAGAACACCGTTTCTGCACTGACGGATCTGAAAATGCACGCGGTGTTAAATGTACGGTCACCTTACCGGAGAAGGCGTTCATGCGGGACGGGTAGTTGATGGTCAGCACAGCGATGCCGGACTCCCGTTTGAGAAGGTCAACGGAGCCTCCGGGAAAGGCCTGCAGCTTCTCTGCCATCTCCTCCTGGTTGAAGCCATGGACGCTGGAGTACACACAGCCACTGCTCTGTCTCTGCAGCAGCCTTTGAGGAGCAGCATTGATGAGGTTTATTAAAAATCAAAATCAATCGCAGTCAATCAATATACAGATCCAGCCCTTACAGCTGGTAATAGACACACAGGACATGCTACCACAATATACAGGTGGTCCATCCTCGGCCTACACAGTCACACAAACAAGTGAACCATCTGATTATGACTAAGTTTAGTCATGAGTCAGAATGAGAGAAATTACTACTTTTATGGACTTTTAATGGCACTTTGTATATCCAAGCACCTTAGAACTGCATTTTTGGTTGTTAGACTTGTCCCCGTTTGTGATTTGTGAACAAATGATGGGGGGGTTCAACTGAGGAGACTTGATGTTCTTGTATTTATGACTTTATTCACCATCACGGTCGGACATGGTGATAAACAAAGCTCCCTTACCTGGCCCAGGCTGCACGGCTGCTGCTGCTCAGGAGCTGCCACCTCATTGCACACAGTGCCATCCTGCAGCAGCGTGGAGACGGAGACATGTGGGAGAAAATATTCACTGTCACCTCCACTGCTTCACACTTTTTTACTATATTAAATAAAAGGAGGTGGGCATACAGTATATGAGGAGGGACAACGTTTGAGGACAGGGGACATCGCCCAGATACTCTGCTGACTGAGCAAGAACACCAGCAGCTGCTGTTATTTCAGCAGTAACGTAAAGCAGCAAAAAGTGTCTGAACGTTACCACGACCTCTGACGTCTAGAAAGTGAAGCATGTAAAGTAACGTTAGCTAGCTTACCTTAAATATTACACACTACTGCACTGCACTGCTATAACGTTACATTCATCTTAAATGGAGAAACTAAGGCCATAAGGGAGCAAACTTACCAAATCCATTCATAAGTAGCCTTTCATCAAAGTTTTACAACACCTTTACAATTTATTGTTTTGCAGCAACGTTAAACCATTGTATGTTTTTTTTTAGAAAATGTGACGTTTAAGTGTCCATTTTGATCCGTAGAAAAATAATGCATTCTCATAAAATGTTTTCAATATGACACTACAATAACTAGACACCATTTAGCAACACAAAAGCAAGCACCAACCTTGCTTAATGACAGTCGTGTAGTGTTACTCTGAAATCCGTCCGTCCGGAAACGGGAGCTCTTCGGAAGTAGACAATGTAACGCCAGTTGCACAGGTGTAGTTCCTCAACGTCCCCACAGAGGGGTGGAGTAATACCGTCACGCAGCAAACGTGATTTGGGATTCATATGTATTCTATCATTTCTTGCATAAAAGGCAGATAGATCTCTTATTTATGTAATTGTGATGTTGTGTCACATACATTTTACACAACACTCTACAAGCTTTAATTTATTGTCAACATGAACTGCAATCATATTCATCATTGGCCAATGCACTGCCCAGAGAGATCTGCTCTTTGTCTGTCACAAGTCTGTAAACACAGAATACTGAGGAACTGGCTCTACAGACATGTCCTTATTCAGTAGTATTGACGGAGGGCTTTAAATAACACCTACGAGTTATAATTCAGCGTTGGCAAAGGCAGCTGACAGTAATAATAACTCAGCCTATTGTCAACTGAAGTTTTCCTTCTGTCTGTGTGAAGGTAAAACAGCAAAATAGCAGGTTTTGTTTGATTCCAGCCGTTAACCCCATGTCTTGACACCAGTGATAAAAACCTATTATATATATGTGTGTGTGTGTGTGTGTGTGTGTGCTATATATTAAATATTGGGTTTGGAATTATATCAAAATGAGATTACGGTTGGGTTAAGCAACATTTAACATTTGTTTACAAATGTGTTATAGCTTTCTACTCTTGCCATTAAAAAGCATCCTTTGAAGATGCAACTCATCTTTGAGGAATGGTCTCGTTCAACTCCTCCGAGAAACATGTAATATCATATGAGGGACCACCTTTCTGAAGGCAGTAAAAAGTGTTATTGCTCTGGGATCACATTTCACTTACTGTGCAAACACAGACAGACATAAACTACCACCGGCTAGTAGCTGTTTTATTGAAATAATTTGTCTGAGTACAACCAAAGCGTCCGTGTAAATACTGAGGTTTGTAAAGCTTTGTACAATCATAGGAGACAGGTGAAGGGTCAGATATGAGATAAGTGAGTGAGAGTGAGGCATGAGAGCATTCAGACAGTGAGACCAACGAGATTAAAACTAATATGAACGAGAGGATGATTTAAAGACCAAGAGATGTGCAGGAAAAGGAAGGGGAATGTGCCAAAACAGGCGATGTTGAGACAATTCCTGTCCTGTGGTCTGATCTACGGTTACTGGGAGCATAAATCTTTCACTTCAATCCACACATCTTCTGCCACTATTCACGGCCCTGAATATATACGTGAAAAACAAACACTGACGATTCCAGAGACAAGTCTAATTAATTAATTAATTAATTAATTTAATGGTGAGATATTACACAAACGCAAAATGTGCTTTTTATTGGTTTTTCTAAATAGATATGTGTCTAGAGGCCCTGAAAGTATGAGAAAAGACCATTTTCTCTCTGTTTCTCCTTCGCTAACTATCGGAATATGTTTGTAATAAGTGAGTCCAGAAGCCACAATAGGGGCCCAGGCAAAGAAGCTCATCGAGGCCCGTTGTATGTGGACGTGCATGTGTAGGAGAACAGTATATCTATGATAGGTGCAGGTAGCTAAGTGACTGTCCTCATGGTATCCATGCAGTAGCTAGATGGGGCCCCAGGTAGTGGCTTCATGGGAGCTTTAAGGGGTTTATAGCTATCATTTAAAGAGCCAAAGAAGAGCACAAGGCTTTGAAGCACATTTTTACACAGAGGCCACACTGTGGAATTACAAGTTCTGGGTTTATACGTCCATGGGAAGACCGGAAACACTGACCCATCAGAGCAGACTGTTTTTTTTTTGGGGGGGGGGGGGGCCTTAAAGAGACAGGCACTCAAACGGTTGTTTATCAGGCAGAGGAAGAATGCAGGTGCTGTAGCAATGGGCAGTATGAGAAATATAGTGTTTTTTTTAACATTAAGCATGTAAACATGTTTTTGTCGAACTCCTAAATGAAGTGCATGAAGCTGAAAATGAGCATTGTATCTTTCTTTTAAGTTTAGCAAAAGTGATTGTGTCTTGTACTATACATACATACCATTATCAACTTGGATTAGCTATTTAAGACACAGTGGCACCATTGTGTGTGATTTGATCTTATACTTGTGGAACCAATTTTATTCATGACTGTACCACAAACATGAAAGGATACGATTTACTGCATCCAAGACTGCAATAGACTCAAAAAATACCTCTCTGTTCTATTTAAAAGTGGGGAAGGAATTCAAAAAGGTCGGTGGGAATCATCCCAGGCAGGCATTCCAGACTCGCTGACTCTCCTTCGTGCTCTGAACAGAACTTTAAGCTACGTCAGCTAGCCTGCAACCTGTCTCTAAATATCACTCTGAGAAGTGCAGCACCTGGAAGAAATGGTGGCTTTGCGGAATTTGCATACATAGTAGTCTTTAAGTCGCCCACAAGTGTGTGTAAGGGATTGTCTATGTGTGGTAGGTGTGTAATGGACTGGCTTCCTTTCCAGACTGTTTATATTATTTTATAAATGTTCATTTCCAAACCATAATCTCACTGTGCCTGTCCACTTCCATTCATCCTCTGCTCAACATTTTCAATCATTTCTGATTAAAGTCAGCCCTGCTCTTTTATGATCTGTCCGGATATCAGTGATGCAGCCGCAGACTCCAGCTGAAAATGGAGGTCTGAAATTACAAACTGACTAATTGTCAGAAGGAGAGAGAGAGAGAGAGAGAGAGAGAGAGAGAGAGAGAGAGAGAGATGCACAAATGCCGTTGCTTGTACGTCTGTGTGTGTTTCTGTGTGTGTTTCTGTGTGTGTACTGTATGTGGCCTCTAAAGTGATGCATCAGTGTACTGATCGATATGCAGCTGTCTGTGGCTCCACAGGAAGTCAGGGAATGTGCTGCAGTCAGCATGGTTCTATACCAACTTACCAAGATAAGAACCCCCCAAACACACGCACATACACACAGATAAGTGCCAGTAAGACTATTTTAGGGCAGGAAGAATGGCAGGTTGGCAGGTGCCACAGACTCCCGGGGCCTGGAGGTTTCCTTTGAGGAGTGTAGGGAGGTCAGTGGAGCTGGAGGGCAGAGAGCCAGGTGACACTGGAGGGCCAATGAACACTTTTCCACAGCAACAGGGATGTGTCGGTAGCAACTCACAATGCATAACCATTGAGCCACAAAATGCAACTATTTACTGTAATATGTGTTGTGTATTTGAAACCAAGCCCTAACTTTGAAAACATCACCATAATATGGTGTAGTAGAGGTATTTCCTTATTTATTAACAACTCAAAAATCTCAAAACCCTTCCTAAACAATCTACATGATCCTAATCTCGGTTGACATTAGAGGGAAATATTCTGCAAAGTTATATCAAATGACCAAATACAACTTGCTCGTCACGTTTGTCCGTGCGCTGCAGTGGACACAGTGCTAATGAGTTTCCTTGCAGGCTAGTCAAGCTTTGCCATTATATTGTTTGTAGTGAAACAAACAAGGCTGTGGACACACAGAACGCTGCTAGCCAAAATGTAGGGTTGACACTAGTCAACAAGCAAAAGGACACAACTGCTAATTAGAATTCCTATGCATAACATAGTGAATGAAAAATCTTTATTCTTTTGAATAAGGTTTTAAGAGGATGAAAACTACAGAAAGGACCTGTTTTGGGCTACAGCAATCAAATCAGATCAAACAGTGTACATGGCCAATGTCTGTTGTCTGTCTGTGTGGATTTGGGATTGTATTGGGGCATCAATGGCTGTATGTATACAACAGTCTGGTAAGACCCCTGTCTCTGGTTGAACCTGCGTTCTATGTTTTGCATGATGAAATACAGATTGTTCCATGAATTCTTTCCATTGTTTTTTAAGCCGCATTAGAATCAAAACAGTTAGTACTGGTTACATAATGGTTTCAGCATCTGGAAACCTCCAGACTTGAGCACGGGCCAGTACTGGGAATCCACGCTCCTGCCCAGCCTTGACACGCAGGAAAACAGTGCGAAGCAGCCAACGCACCGCAAGGCTCGGCATCAGGAACGGATGACAATATTTATTTTTATATCAGCGCCAGGGTAGGATTTCTGGCACCATAACATTGTTGCACCTGTTCTTTCAGTCAGCCTGGGGTGCCAGGTTTCAGGGTGAGGGGTTAGGTGTCCGTGGCTCTCAGGGTAAGGATGTGTATGGTTGTGTGTGTGCCTGTCCCCTAATGTTTATGTAAGAGGATAGGCGTGTGTGTGTGTGTGTGTGTGTGTGTGTGTGTGTGTGTGTGTGTACAAAAACAGTGCAGTAAAAGTTATGAAATAATACAGGTGTTTTCATGTTGGAGACACAAACACAAATACACCCTCTGACGCAAACAAAATCCCACACATTCAGAAAAAGGAATGCGGAAACATTCATGGGGGGGGAGGGGGGTACATGCATACTGAACACACACCCAAGCAATCAAAGTGATAGGCGGTTCCCTCGGCTCCCGTCACGTAGCCCTGCAGCCATCACTCAGAGGCAGAGATCACAGTGTCACCAGAGGTGTCCGCCAAGAAGATTGAAGGAGCCAGACAGTCGTTGGGCTCTGGTGCTTCATCTTCGTGAGTTGAACGGTCACCTAAGACTCCTCTTGATGCAAAAATATGACCGTGCCATGTTTGATTGATGTTGAGGACTCCCGTTGTGGGATTGAAGAGCGCTGTACTGGGGGCAAGGTCACTGCACAGTGGAAAGGTCGGCTTAGCTTGTAAATTCAATTATTGATTTAGTTAGATAAGACTAAGTTAGATAAGACTAAGTTAGATAAGACTAAGTTAGATAAGACTAAACTGGTTTGTCTAAAGGGTTACTCGACTTCTTGAATACTACTTTATGTTAATGTTCCGGTTTAAAAGCTGTTTCACAGTCACGCTTCACAAATGGGTTTAAGCTGCCAATAAATCATTTTTAGTGTATTTTATTTTAAGTGTAACATTCAGCTGCACAGCATGACAACACCACAAACAGTATAATTCAAGTATGGTGCAAATTTAGTTACTTTGGTATGTGACGTGAAAAGAGAGGAGAAATATGTACGTCCTTATGTTTATTACACAAAAAGAACAACAAAGGTATCACCTTCATCATATGATTCACCACCTTGACCCCAAAAACTGACTGTACTACTCAGCTGAGTAATGTCCTGATATGTGACCATTCAGAATTAGTAAAAGTAGAAAAAGGCCTTTTAATCTGTTTTTCAGAAGCATCGTTATTTATGTCAAGCACAAAAGCAGGCTCTCGTGGATGGTGTTTAACATACATTTTGATTTGAAAACATCAGCAATGGGTGGGACAGCAAAAATAAATGCTGTGACAAACAATGTATTTCATTTTCAAATCAGGAAAATGCATAAAAAGAAATCAGCCTTTGGTACAAAGTTATAAAAAAAAGAACTCACGTTCACATTTTCGCATTACTGTAATGAAAAATTTAAAGCCAGTCATGAATGTGAAGCAAAGTGTTTTAGTCACAGGCAAGGTACAGTCCAGGCATTTACTGTAGGAAATATTCAAGGCAGAAACCAACACTGCTATATTCAGCACACAGAGTGACGCCTTTATCTCCATCCATGAACCCATGATGCTGCATATTGTGCATGTAACATGATAGTTTGTGCAAAAGGCACACAAAACATGTTGCACACAAAATACAATACATATTAACATATTACATCATTATGGATTTCATTTCGTCTGTAAGATTTGGGATCATTTGAATATGACCGCGTACGTATCGCTTTTGAAAGGTGTAAATACAGTATGTAGAACAGAAGCAGTAGTGGAAGGTCTGTTGGCAGATCTGCAAGGCTACATTAGTCAGGGCTAGAAAACGGACCAGAGCGTAAGACATCCATTCAGATGGATGAATGACGCGTTTTCACTGTCCTCTGAGGCTACGCACGATGACGGGTTCGTCAGGCAGGTTCATCGGAGCACACTGCTGAAGAAGTGAAGCCGCTTCAGATCCTTTTCTTGCATCCTTGGTCAGTTAGGCTCCGCTGGATGCCACATACATTCTAAAAGGTGAGTCGGTGAACTCACAATTAAAGCACTTCTGCACTTCCGGGTGTGGTATGTACAATAGTAATGAAAAGGAGCGTTCCGTGTTCAGAGATTATCACTGAGGGCTTCTCGTTGGTTCAATCATACGGCGAGGTGGAGGTCAAATGATGACAGTCTCTATGTGAAAGGCGTGCGAGTAGGAAAAAGAGGAACTGTGTTTATGGTGGGCGAAGGATGGAGGCACAACAGAGGTGGCAGAGGGAGAGGAGGACGGGGAGGAGGAGGAAGTGGGGGAGCGGCTGGCCCATCGGGAGGGGAGGCGTCGGTTGGCTGGACGTGCAGGCCTGGAGAAGTTCTTCTGAACCGAGGAGGAGACGGAGGTCACATCCTTCTCCTGTGGAGAAACAAATGAATTACCATTTAGGATTATCACACCGTCCTATCAACATTTAAATCCACACACTCGGATACTTTACATTTTGTCACGTGTTCCATCTGAAGTCTTCTTGACCCTGGGGGAAACAACAGGCATATTTCAAACAGGAACACGCTCATGTGGAAAGGTCACACAAGTAGATCTTATTCTTTCTAGTCGAGAGAAAAGCATCCAAAGTGGAATACCGTACTCGTGCCGTGGTTCTGCTGCCATTTACTGGATTTACAGAATCTTCAGCACTGTACTTTGGAGGGTGCGCCTCGGTTAAGGTTAAACTAAAGCAGTGCCTCTAATTACATTCTTTTCATGAGGTCAAATAAAATTGGCTTGATAATCGCTCCCACGATTTCTTTACCATTTCCATGGCTTTAAAGCAGCGTAATCACTTCAGCTCCGCCAAGGGCATTTAGTCAGCTGGCTTCTTGCAGATACTTCTATAATTACTACACAAAGGCCAGAAAAACACTTCCACCACGAGGCCCCATGGAAGGACTGGAAGATGAAAGACAAGTATGTTGTTGAAGGCGATAAATATCCTGCCAAGTACTTTATATGCCACACCGCCAGTTCCTTTTGTTAGGAGCCTTTAAGCAATAGAATGGCCCAGATGCCCAGATAATAATGGAGGCTCTGGCCTGCTTCTGTCTCTTAGCACATACCAGAAATAAACAACATTCCCACCGGAGCTGTCCTCAGTCAAGGGCAATCGCTTAGTGTTTCCGAATGGAATGAAACAGAACCAAATGTGAGTTCACCCAGGTTTACTGGCGTAATTGGCCATGAAAATACATTTTGACCTAAAACAAAATGCATTTACATATTTCATTCCAAGAGAATGCCTCTAAATGTTAACATCTGTACAGTGAATAGCACACCTGCTGAGTGGCAAGGTGGGTGCTTACATGTTAAAAAGCGTGTACACAGACTGTATTTTTCAGACTCGACCCACCTGCACTGTTAGATGTACCTCTTTCACACCCACGGCACTGTGGCTGCTGAGCTGTGCATTTGTGTTGTGCTTCTGTGAAGAGTTTGAAGTCTGTGTGTGTCTCAGAGTGGAAGGTAAGGGCAGAGGGCCAATGTGCGGCATGTCCAGTTCTGTCACGTCCTCCGCCTGCCTCACACTGGCGTTAGGACTAGAATCCATCTCGTTGGGTTGGCTCTGGTTCTGGTGAGCCCGGGCTGCACTCTCATAATTCTTCAGAATCCTCTCCACTGCTCCGTAGTTGGATCTGGATCCCTCGGGCCTTGGGTACGCAGCCAGAGTGAGGGCCTTCCAGGGATGGTCGTTCATCATTCGAGGCCCAGGTCTGGAGGAGTCCGACTGGGAAGGAAGAACCGACGCATGCCGTGGCTGCGTCTGGTGCCCCGGATGTGTCATCTGTCTTTGTTTGTTCTCAGCAGACGGCTGCTGGAGTGAGACACCAACTCTGGCTGACTGAGGCTTTGCTCCATGGGGATTCTCATTCTCGAAGCTGCAACCATCCACACTCTGACCTGGCTGGGTATTTGCAGCCAAGACAGGCTCAGAAAACAGAGGTTCTGTGGCCGCTCTGTGTTGTGCTTTCCTGGAAGGACTGCTTGCTGTTTGAACTTTGTGCTTGAGCTCACAATGGTGTGCAGGACTCTGAGAGGTTGTTGTTATCTGTGGCTGCTCAGATGAAAGGTCAGAAGGGATTCCTTGCTTCATTCTGAACTCTTGACCTTCAGCACCACATCTCATTCGATTTGATTGGGCCTTGGAGTTCTGAATTGTGGAATTTGAGGTGGAAAGAGATAATGGGATTTCAGGATGCACACCCATGACGCTAGTGGTGACATCAGTACAAAGTTGCAGAAATGTTTTCTCCCTGGGAGCTAATATCTCTTCTGATGCACAAGTTGGAGGAAAGACTGGTTGGGAACCCACAGAGCCGGCATCTGTTCCTGTAAAACTGTTTTGTTTCGCTACGCCACGGCCCATCTCAGCCTGAAACAAAGTTCTGTTGAACTCAGCTGTTTTTTGTTCCAGCATTATGTTTCTTCTGGAGCCCTGGAGGTTGGGGCCAGCAGGTGGTATTTCAAGAGAGGACAGGAGCAAATCTAAAGGCAATTCTTTGACAATCTGAGGTATTTGTAGCTCAGGGCTTTTTAGGCTCCCAACACCAGGACAGCAATCTGAACGCAAGGCTTTGCCAGCAGTCAATATGTTGACTTCAGAGAAGCTTTTCTGGACAGCCCCATATGTCGACAGCTTACTGTTTGTGAACTTGCTCACATCACAGGACCAGCGATTGTGGCAGCAGCCCTTATTAATACATTCAGAGTTAGCAGGTACAGATAACGATGCTACAACACCGTCTTTCAAAACTTTTCCTTCATTTTCTTGTAGCATAGCCTCAAACTTCCTGACAATAGATGGGCTGCTACATGTTTTGTCAACTAGAACACAGGGGCTATGGCACTTCCTCGCGGTCATCAATGGGGATTCTGGGATGTAAAGTTCTGTGTCTGGAAAAGTAGGGGAGCTCAGACTCCAGGAGGAGGTGCGGGGAGGGATGGGTGGACTTGATGTATCAATCTCTGAGCGTAATCCAGGGCTTGTCTTTGTTTCTCTGTGGCTTTCTGGATCAGCAAAGTTTGGCCCTCTGTTTGCCCTCAAGGTGTTTTTTGGTGACACGGTGATCCAGTTTTCCCTCTCCAAGGCCCGAAGGTCATCGTAAATCTGGCTGAGGTCGCAGGGAGCTTCATCGAACTCCAGCCGGGATTTATCATGGCCAAACAACATCTCGCCCTCCTCAGGTAGGCACAGGGATTCAGATCGATTCCTGAAGATAATGAAACAGTGAGATACATTTACCCTTATTGTAAAGGCACCAAGACATAACAGGTACAGTGATTATTATAGTTCCATGTTGACGCCAGGAAGTTAACGTAGTAAAAGCAGATTTATTTACCCCTTATCCCCACTCTTCTTTCTGATCTCATCCTGGTAGCTGCAAAGCTCCTCACTTACACGGGCTATCTCCTTCAGAGCCTGAGACACAAAGATGGGGAGACAGAGATACAATGAGACATGCTGGATACTACGTATTGTTGAAAAACTATACAAATAAGACTTAAACTTGAGGAAAGAGGATTATCTATTCAAAGAAACAAAGGAAAGAGAAAGAGGATCATACAGGAGACAGTAGAGGAACACTGATGATCAAACAACTTTGTGTCAGCAGAGACAAGGAATGACAACAACACCAATGTGTCTAAACTGTATATAAATATAGTGTTTTTAACAAATATAAAAATAATTTGAATCACTCACAGCATTGAGAGCAGTGGTGTTCTTCTTCTTGTCGCTGCCGTAACTCAGCACAGCCCGAAGAGGCCTTTCTTCAGGATGAACATGGATATTGTTTTCATGACTGTTTGAGACATTTTTCTGTGGCACTCCAAAACCCGGCGCTCCATCTAACATAGCGTCCAGCTCTATTGTATCCGCAGCTTCCTTGCAATCAGTGGCCGAGTCTTGCCGCCAAGTGCCTCCGAAACTGAACTCATCCACCAGCTCAGGTTTTGAATGGTCGTTCTGAGTGAACTGACCACCAATATCATATCCACAGAGGCGGTCTGCTTGGAAGCTGCTGGAGTGGTGACCACCTCTACTAACACAATCACTGATGTCTCTGCTGTGACCAAAACCAGGTAAAGGTGGGTGTCTGACTGGTTCTGACTGACTGCTGCTGCTGCTAAGCGGCTCACTGAGCAGGCTGGAGCCGGTGCTGGTTGAGCGTATGCTGAGTCGGTGTACGTCATCGTTGTCGTCCTGCCTTCCACTGCCCTTCACTTCTCGCTTGGTTCTCACGTCACAGTACAGCTGGAAACAGAAAGAATAGAGGTCATAATTTTTTCAGCAATACTGCATTAGTCCGAGGTGGAAAGGAACATTGTACTTTTGTAATTTAAAATGTATAATTTTAAGATGAATTTCCACATTTTATTTAGCTAAATATTGAGCATACAAAATATAACACTAAACAAATCAACAATTATATCAATAAAATACACCAAAAATAAAAAATAAACGTTTTATCAAATGATATTATTCTTTAATATTATTTATTAGATCAAAAAGGTACACCTAAGTCAGTGTATTGTGTTCAAAGGGGCATATATTTAACTTGTCTCAGTGAATGACAATGACAATATGACAATACAAAGAATGGCATAATATGATTATACCAACAGTACAATACTGCATCTGCACACAGTCCCTCACAAACTAATTTGGGATGATGTGAAGTCGAGACAGCATAGCAGCGAATCTTATGACATTTATAGACCACAGAGGATTCAAAAAAACATTCAAACTATTCTTTTAAATCAAATTGGATAACCTCTAGCCTCCGACAGTGAGATCCCAAAATAGTTACTATTTCATGTCGACTGGGCTCCCTTCCCATCACGCAATGTCTAGATGGGAGAACTGCCTTTTAGCCTGCTTTATTCCTCTGCTGTTTTCCTCTCTCATTTTCTGGTCTCGGACGGGCAAATGAGAGCCACATGTTCTTTTCATAGCAAGTTGTTCCAGTGCTTTAGCACTCTGTCCAACTTCTTTTTGTATGGCTTCTCTCATTCAAAACACGAATCTTCTCATCCAGGCATGTCAGATTTTGACTCGATTACACTATCTCATTCTTTAACTTTGTCCCTCTGTTTGGGCCATTCATTTGCTGTAAATTACTTCCCTCTCTGACCGGTCTTATCCAGTTCTACTTTCTTATCCAATTATATTCATCCAACTCCACCATTTTAACCCAACAAGCTTTTTCATTAGGGCAGCAACTAACAATTACTCTCCTTATAAAAAAGTCTGCTTCATTCATGGTCAATGAATTGATTGTTTGGTTTATTACAGAATGGAAAATGCGTATAACAAGTTCCTGAAGCTCAAGGTGAAGTCTTCAAATTGCTTGTTTTGTCAAAAGATCTAAGAGATATGTCATGTAAGACAGTATGATTTACTACCATGTCGCAGCGAATCCAGCTACTTTCTTTGCCAGCTTCTCTGTCTACATCACTCCAGGCCACGGCTTGCTCAATCACTGTCTCCCTCTAATTATACACAGATATCAGAGAAATAGCAGAGCCCTCGCCCTCCTCCTTCCATTCCTTCCTTTCCTCAAATTCTGCAGCTGTGGAGAAATTCGGGGATATTGTTTTGACAGTGTTGATGGGGAACAGGATGTGTAGGAGGGAAGTGTTACACACTGTAGGCTGCTCACGGCATCGGAAGCCCATAGCTCATGCACAAACGAAAGGAGAGAAGTCTCATAAGTTTGGAAATGGCATTACATACTTTTCAGAGTTTTCCTTTATCCAGTCGTTCACTTGCCTTACTTTTACCTAAAGCCAACTGTAACGTCAAAACCAAATAGTTAAACCGAGACAAAACGCTGAAATATTATCATTCAGACCCACTCGGAGCACCTTACCTCTTCTATTTTCCTCTGCATATCCTTCAGCTGGCACTCCCATTCCCTCCTCTCCACGTCAAACCTCTCCAGCAGCTCTGCTTTCTCTCTTAACCAGTCCCTCTCATTGTGCTCAAGGCGACAGCGCAGGTCCATGGCTGTTGAATGCGTGTCCGCCAGGAGCCTCCGCTGCTCTTCCCTCTCCCGGCGGAGTGTTGATGTCTCGCCGTGCTGTCTTAGAGCACTGCGTGACGCCACAGAGCCGGGACCTGCTGCCGACTGGACCCCACCGCTGATCAAGCCAGCGCCCTCTCTAGCCTCCAACTGAAGAGAAGGAAACAGACGGGGAGTACAGAGGGCACGGAGGAGGAGAGAGAAAGCCACAGGGACATGGAAAGGGAAAGAGTGGGAGAGACAGTGGAGAAAACAGTCAGTGGTGATAAAGGACAGATTGAAGTTGGAGAAAAAGAGGATGAGAGCCAGATGACGAGTCAAGCAAGGCAGGAGTGAAATAAATAGTTCGAAGTGGAATTAAAAGAATGTAGGAGTGGCAGGAAGAGAAGGTGGAGGACGTGGGGGAATAATGCACCATGGGGACGAGCGTGAGTGGGTTTAGAGGATGGAAGAGGGAGAATAGAGAGAGGATTGAAAGAGGAAGATATCCTGTAAGAACTCACACAGAGGGCTCATGGGTTTAGGGTTCAAGACTCTTTTTTCTAAGGTACTTCCCCTACACAGGATGCAGTGCAGGATATGGCAGATTCAGGCACAGCAAAATATCCAGAGGATGCATGTGGCCTCGGTTCAAATAATACTCTGGTGTACTAGTTTTTAGAGATACACAGATTCATACAAAGAGGATCTCTCAACGCAAATTAAACAGAACTCCGGATTCCTTTCAACATATTACAAAAGTCCCAATTTTATTAGGTTCAAGTGGACATCTTTGTTTCAATGAGAATATAACTGAATGCCCCTATTCAAGTGAAATACCCTGGGCATTTCCCCTTCACAATTTCACTGTGTTGCAGCCAAAAGATCTCACTGTCAGGAAAAAAGGCTTAAAAACAGACAGAATTTCATAACATCAAATATTTAAGTCTTGGTGGTCTGATTTGGACCTCTGGATAAGATAATGGTGTTAGGAAAGCTAATCTGAAATGTCCTCTACCAACGGGATAACAGAAGGAAATTATCTGATTTAGAGGCTTTCCTCTTTTTAAACTATTTAAAAATAAGGGTGTGTTTTAGCATAGATCTGTGCTTTCTGTGGTCAATATCTGCATTTTTGTTGCTCGTAGAAAATGTTGGCTTTGGAACTGGAAAGAGCCCAAGACAACGCCTGTGCATGTGCATCCATGTGCGTGTCAATGTAGTGTGTGTGTGTGTGTGTGTGTGTGTGTGTATGTGTGTGTGTGTGTGTGTGTGTGTGTTAGAGAGAGGGAGAGAATGCATACGAGCATGCCTGAGTGTGTTATTTCAGTGTTCAGTCACAGACAGCGACCAAAGCCTTCTTACAAGCCTGGGTCATGGTGCTATTTCTGCCTGTGGCCTGGGGTCATGAAATTATGGAGTAGAAAACCATGTCAACCCTTTCTGCCTGCCTTTGGCTCTTTTCTCCACAATTACAGATGGGTGCTGATGGGTGCTGTCCACAGTCTATTCAAACATCCAAATGTAAACAAACAGTGAAAGTGCATAAATAAGAGGATTGGAGTGAAAATAAAAGAGATGAAACTGTCTTCTTAAACGGAAACTCTGGAGGAACTTTACATGCAAACAGGGACATGGGTCAACATCATTACACCCAGCTGAGGAAAACACACCCATGCACCACACATCTTTCTCAAGGAGCCAACTCCTGATACTCTTGGACACCCTGTCCGTCACTGTGTGGAAAAGGGGATATGAAGGTAACTGTGTCACCACGGTGACCCACTATAAATAGCGGACACACAGCCTTGTACAATGTCACATTCCGAGGGGAGGTGGAGAGACGAGGTAGAAGGAGGAGGGGGAGTTGGCTGCTAAGGCAGAGTGAGATGTCTCCTAGCTGCCAGCAGCATTCATAAATCAGTGGTGTGTGGAGAAATATGCCGGGAAATATCCGGCCCAAGACCAGTGCCATGGATGCTTACTTGGTATGTGAGGGTCGAAGTGCCCAAAAAGGATGTGGAAACAACAAACAATGGCTTCATTCACAGCCACAGCCTACCGTCGAGAAAGGTGTGTAATTACAATCTCAAGAATAGAACAAGCATGCAGCTGCTCATAAGCTACAGCTGTGTTGATGCTTAATCAACTCATTTGCAATTAGAACTTAGAATTAGAAGACTGTCTGGTATAGCAAGTAAATGACAGTATCAACTAAGCCAAATTCAAAACTATACAATGATTTGGTGAAACTGTTTGTAGCTACAGAGCTTCAGTTTTCTTGGCCAATCAAATGACCAACAAAGGGACCAAAACTAGCTGCTAACCACAGCTAAGAATATGTAAAAATATGTGAAATGTGAACATTTTATGCAAGAAACTTCAATTATGAATCGATTATGTAGCACATAAGTCCGTGGCTTTAAGCAGACTCTCACAGATAAGGACATCTTCACCATGACAACACTGCAAATGCCATTTCACTTACGGCATTACTTAAAGTGACCTCAAAATTCCAACTTACTGGACCCAGGTCCTTAAGTATCCACCAGTCGTTCCACACACTAACTTTTGGTTTCTATAATACACTTGGCTGCCTGGATAATCCTCTACAGTATTCTGGCCGCCTCCCTCTGATTGTGTGCTGCCGCTTTCTCTCCACAAAGTGCAATAATGAACAAAACAAAAACTGCAAAGCAGAGTATAATTGAGCCCTCTTTGGCTGTATGACTCATTTAGCCTCTCATACATGCACACTCATTCTACAGTCACTTTTCAAATCTGTTCTGGATTGTTATTGCTGTGATCAGTATCAGCATTCAAACCATTACCTTTTACACCTTCAACGCCCTCCATCTTTGCTTTCCACCTAAGCTATAAATGGCATCTTCTCTGCGCTGGCACAGTGAATGGAGCCAATGTGTGGGAAATGACAGGAGTTTCTCACTCATGCTGAAATTGTTCACGTTTCACTTCGTAGTGAAATTAAGTTCCACCCATTTTGCTCTACTGACCTCTACTGATGCTCCTTGAAGTGATTTCCACGCATTCTAGCCTATATCTGTGTGGTCCACGTGTGATTTGCTCAGCAATTTATAAAAAATAGTGAAACAAAATAGTATTTCAGTCTGGTTATCAGCTACTCATTTTTGTGTTCTGTCTAAATATAGCATTAATAAGTGAATTACATGGATTAAAGAAAATATGATGTCAACAACCTCATCTATCAGCTACTTAACATTTAAACCTAGTGTCTTGAAATGAAAGCAGACCAAACTTTGTTTATAGACATGTTACAAGTGTTTACAACTGTCCCATTAGGGATACAAGCTAGTTAAAGGCCTGTAAAGTCGGCAAAGTAGTCATTTGATTTCTAAACTGTGAATTATTTCAGAAAACGTGTTTTGATATATCTTGAACCTGATGAGCAACCCTAGATTAGCACTTGGTAAACACGAAACCAAAACTGTAACCTGTGGCAGGATGTGGCATCAAGACAAAACAACTTTTACAATGGAGCTAACCCCGCCCAGCATGGCTACACTCCAAGACATTTCCCATGGTCTGTTTGTGCAATGAATATAGAAATGTCTGCATGTGTGTGTGCGCGCATTTTCCATTCAAAATGTTTGTACACTTTGAATGTTCACACACACACACACACACACACACACACACACACACACACACACACACACACACACACACACACACACACACACACACACACACACACACACACGAGACGTCCATGTGCACTTTGCCAAAATATAGAAGAAACAAATCAATCAATGCATCTTCAGCTCAACTGCCTCAAATATAGATTCCTTGCATGCACATCAGCATCTTCATATAAACATCAATGTGTGTGTTTGGCATCATGGCATAAACTCCTGCAATAGATTAAGCCGCTTTCTCCCACAGCTACAATGGCCTTTACAAAAGCAAAACCGAACCGTAAAAGTCTGTTTTTATAAGGCTCTCTGTCAACCACACTGTGAGAAGGCACAGAGCCAGCAGGACAAAGAGAAGAGCTGAACAGTAACCGTGTGCCATCTACTCACACAGAGGGAATGACATTATGGCAGTTAAACCATCGGTGCTGGGAAAACCATTTTACTATGTTGCATTCCTGTGTCATCATGTCAGTGGTGGTCTTGTCCAACTTTTCTAAAGTATCATTGCACCACCGTGTTAATTTCCAGCCCCACATTACTGTGCTTCCCGGCTTCACTCAGAGAATAATTTTACTTTTCATGGAGTTTCTGAGGACCAAGGACTGAATGCGTGGCCAATCAGTTTGAAGTCTTTGATAGGAATTATACGACGAGGTTCGACGAGCAGATAAAGACACTGTCGTCACAACATCACAGAAAGCTAGACATGTGACGAGGACTGAGACACACAAAGACAGTCAGCGCGCAAGGAAATCAAACTCCGAGCAAATTTCCCAGGATCAAAAGCTACTAAATAAATCTATCTTCTGATATAACCAGAAAATAATCTAAATCCCTAAAGCCACATTGCTTTGAAGAATAGCCATGCATGGTCCTTCAAGTGTTCCTGACACAGCAAGGCACTGGTATGCAAACTTAACTCAAAGTCATTTTCTGCCCATTTAATGAAACACTTAACAGTAGCTGTCCGAGGCAACAAAAGGTTATATTATCTTCTTAGAGTTAGCTGTTAAAAAGCCAAGTTGGGTGTCTGTGTCTGGCTGAGCAAGGATAACGTTTGACTCTTCAGCGCAAATCTTTTGTCTAAACTGAGGCTGAAGTTGAATGGATGCCAGGGGACTTAGGATCACACTGCCATGGGATGTGGGGTGCCACAGGGTAGTATCCTGGGGCCTAATTTTTTTAAATTATAGATAAAAGACTTAAAAGCAGCCAGGTTTGTTTTTATTACCCTTTTCCATACTAAATGACCTATTTCCAAGAAACATGAGCACATCTCTGGTAAACACAATATTTAAAGTCATGCTCTTGTGTGATTCTTTGTGGAGAAATTCAGTTTTACATATCTGACAATTGAGTCAACTAATCACCAATGTGGGTGGCAAACGTGGCAATCCCAATTTACACCAAACTAGAGGCCAGAGATGCAGACATAGGCAAATAATCATAATAAACATTCTTTGCGTGCAGTACACTACGATATCGCTTTTAGACAAGATTTGCATTTGCACAAACACCAGACATGCATGCACAGTATAAGTAAAGTAAAGTAAAGCACACATTGCCCTAGCACACACAAACAGTCTGCAACTGTATTTGTTTGCAGATGCTTTTGAATACAATCTTAAACCCCAAATACCACTCACAAGTCACAGTCATCATCGTCCCTGAGTTACCTGCGCAATCCTGCATTTGAGCTCGGCCTTCTCCAGCTCCCAGGCACATCTGTCTCTGGTGTACTGCAGCTGGAGCTCGCTCCTCTTCTCCTCCTCTCTCTTCACCTCCACCTGCACTTCCTCCAAAACTGTCTTCAATTCCAGCAGAATCCTCCTGTTCTCCCCTCCCTGCATGGAGACAGTGTGCAGCAATCCTGTCAACCAAATGAACTGGCATATTTGAAACTTACAGTATCACAAATTGCACAAAAAAAAACTAAACATGTTATACTAAACTGATGCTTACACAGGTGTATCACAGCATATCACATTTTAAATGTAACGCCCTGAAGAATATTCTGAGAATACAAGATTTGAAATAAAAAAAACACAGCAAATGCACTGACTTCCATAGATATCAATGACAAACCACAACTTGCCATACAATACTGCGACAGAAAAAAACAATGCATATGTACCACCAACGCACTAGGCACACAGAAGTATATTTGGCTTTCAAACGAGGTAGTAAATTTTTCCAATCACTTGTATGTCAGCCACTTCTCTCAACAATGACTCCTTCTCGCGCATCCATTCTTCCTTATCCTGAACGTGTCGCTTTTTCAAATCCTCAAATTTCTTTTTAAGCCGCGTGTGTTGTGTCTGCTGCTGCTGCTGCTGCTGCTGGGGCTCGGGACCCGGCCACATTTGTCCCCTGAGGATCTCAAGCTGTGTCCCCGCTCCACCTTCTCCTCCGCCCGGTGAGGCGCCGAACTGGGACTCGTAGATGTGACTGAAGACGGTGGGCGGGGAGGAGATCCTCCTCGACGGGCTGCGACTCTTCCCCCTGCCTCTATCGGATCTTTCCATCCCGGAGCACGGCACAAACTCCCATCCCTGAGACGGGACGTAGCCCCCACCGGCTCCGCCCCCGCCGTGCATCCCCGAGCCGTTCATAAACGCGCTCCACATTAAAAAAAAAACAACAACTTTAAAACACAAAAGTATCCATTCCTGCAGTGCAAAGCACGAGTTGAAATGATTTCTGAGACAGTTCAGCATACACTGCCGTCTGTTTTTCAGTTGGTGACCGGAACGCGTACGGAAAGTTATCCAAACCCGGCCAAATCCCCCGCGAGCCGCACAGCCGCGCACAGGGCAGTAGCCGCCGCTGCGCTCATACAGGCGACGGGACCGGACGCTTTGGTCCACGTTTCCATATCCTCACGGAGACGAGGTCAAGCCGGCCTCCTCGTGCCGGAGTCCCCACGGCGTCCTGTTTGTTGTAATTTATTATCTCAAAGACGTCCGCACCGCTGCGCCCCTGCATCATCCCCCCCTTTACATGTTCAAATCTTGGGTCGCACCGCGTCGTCCCTTTCCCCCCTCAGAGAGTGGCGGGCGACAGTCCAGCGCTGGCAAAAGCACACGACCAGTAACCACCCGACGCGAGTGGGAGATGTGCCCAAAAATAATCCCGGCGCGCACTGATGTAAGAGCAGGAGTATTTTTACCCGCTGTAACCAAGAGTTTAGTGTCCTCGAGCCAGCGAGCTGCAAGAGGCGCGTCCATTAATCAACAGCGGACTGATCCAATTACGTCGCAGGACACCACCTTGCGCTTTATCCATGGCAACAAAGCCATTTGCCTCGTCATAGACGTGTTGATAGTAAAACAAAAACAGCATGACCGTCACAAACCACTGTGTGACACGTCACTTACTCCTGCAAAATAGGCGGTTATGTGCCATAATTACCTTTCCCGTAAAAATAAAACTGCTAGTTTGCCTACATTACCTTTCCTTTGCTTTGCTTTGCTTTCCCTTCCTTTGCTTTCCTTTCCTCTTTCCTCATCCGTTGCAGGAGTACTCACACACATCTGCCATTTCTCGTCCGCTATTTCAGCACGAGGGGGATGATCATCACGAGGAAAGAGACGAGGGGTGGGATTGTATTCGTCTTGATACAGGAGATAACGCACGCAGGCTCTCCAGCCACTGTGGACCCACTGTTGCCCGTCTATTGCACTCTGGCTACTCGCGACACAGTAACGCAATACCGAGGCGCGAGTCAGTTGAAACGACGCACATCTTCCGCCTGAAGCCACACGAAGCACGTGCCATTTGGATGAAGAGACCCTTACCTCTTCCTCTAGTATGGAAGGCCTAATGTTGCAATGAATGTCCTTGAAAAAAAAAAACAGCCACGTTTCAGCCGACGAGGTACAGCTGAAAATGAAGTCTGGTCTGGAATGCAGGGGCTTAGTTAAAAACAACTGGAGAGCGACAGCCTTTAGCTCAAATGATGCTTTCATTAACGGGAATACAAATCTCTCTCTCTCTCTCTCTCTCTCTCTCTCTCTCTCTCTCTCTCCCTCTCTCCACAGCTGGCCCTAATGCGTGACGTAAAAACATCCCACCGCTGGGATGAAAGAAGTGGACCGGTTCCGCCCCCGCCCTGATGGTCAGGTCCGGTGGTTAAACAGATCATTCCTGGCTCTTTTTTTTTCACACCCACCCATGGGCATTTTTTACACAATTCATATTCATATTCCCTCTGGACATTTGGATGGTTGTGGTGACATTTGATCATGACTCAGACAGTTTAGAAGGACGTGAAAGAGACATAGGCCTGATATTTGTTTCAATAGATGGTGTGTGAGTGAATGGTTGTCATTGTTAATATTGTGAGAGTGCACTTGTGTGTGTGTGTGTGTGTGTGTGTGTGTAGTGTGTGTGTATTGTTTTAACAGTTATAACACAAACGCAGCAGTAACGGTAAAAAATAAATAAATAAGATAAAGTTTCACATAACATTTCAAATCTAATGTAAGGCCCTGCAAACCCACGCAGGTGTTTTCAGTTATTGTGGCTGATAAGACCTTTTGGACAGAGCTATGCGATGAATTAATAATGCCCCACACTCTCTATATATTAATAAGAGTGACAATAGTGTCAACTAACAGGAGAGTGAGAGAGTTGTCAATCAAGCATAGTCGGTACACGCCCACACAGTCCAGATAAGTGTCCAGTTAGGCCGAGTAGCTGAAGACATCTGTGTGAGTACGGAACTCAGATTGTCATAAAAAAAGCTCATTACTCACAGTCAGAGAGTTTCAGGACACACTCACCTCACGGTACACTGTCGCTCCAAGGTGTTTGGTAAATGTTGAAAGCATCCGAGTAGATGAGTGGCTTGGATCAGACATGGGAAATGATAATGTCCTGTACCTTGAGTGGCCTTATGTGACGTGTTCAAAATAACAGAAATGAAATAAATGAATAAGTAAAAAAATAAATAACAAAAATGATAAAAATGTACACAATATGATATTGAGGGTGTGCTTTACAGAACAAAGAACAGGGTGAAAAGGAATACCAATTTAAAGATGGTGGCATAAGAGAGTGAAGAAAACAGAACAAGAATGAGGATCAGCAAAATAATGGGCTGAAACATCTTGATGCGTGATGGTTGAATGAAAAAGGTTGAGGGGTGGGGGAGTGGGGGTGGGGGGCAGAGGCAGATTGACATGTAAGAAACGTGCCTGTTAGAGAACACAGAAATTGCAGTCATTAAAGTCGTTCATTTAACGCGTTTGCGTCGGCTTACAGACAGCGGCTCCTCTTCCGGTTTATCCTCCTGCTTGGGGACATCCAGCCGGTCTATGAAGCCCTGCAGCTCCTTCCTGAAGGCTTTCATCTGGGCGTTGATCCGATACAGCAGCTCATGCTCTCTGATCCTGGGGAGCACAAGAGTGCGTTTTGTGCTTGAAATATCGCTTGAAATGCACGTGGTGAAACAAAGGGGCGAGGGTGAGGGGGAACGCTGCGAGGCCCAACCACTTCCACGTGTTTACTACCTGCCACCTTCCTCATCCTCATCCAGCCTGGCAAACAGCTCCCCGTTGGTGACGTATACCCGGGCCTCGGCGATGATAGTGGTGGTGTCAGTGATGAGCCTGTCGATGGTCCGACCCAGCCGCTCCGCCTCGATGCTGATGTCTATCATCTGCTGTCGGTCCTTCAGGCTTCTGGATAAAAAACGGCTGTCTGCAGGTGAGTAAAGGGAACGTGTCGGGGTGAGGCAGCGGATGTTCCTCACCTCGTCTGAGTCACTCTCCCCTCCAATAGGGCCCTCGCGCTTGCGGTGGGGAGGGAGGAGGCGAGGGGAGGATGCCGAGGCTGAGGGGGTGTCGTCGTCCCGTCCTCCGTCGCTGTCCGCGTCGCTGTCCCGGGGGCTGCTGCGGATGCCCAGGTGGGAGGCGAGGTCGTAGCGCTGCATGTTGGAGAGCAGCACCCGGTTCTCGTACTGGAGCTGCATGACTTTGCCACTCAGTTCGTTTATCTGCAGGCGTGCGGCTTTCAGCTCCTCCTGGAGGGCTTCCATTTTCGCGGGGTCGCCTCCCCCTGGGGGTGAAACGAGGCAACGGTGAAAAAGTGGAACGCATCTGCAAATGAGACTTAAGTGTGCAGCTCCTCATAAGATATATCTTGCTCTGCAGTGCAGTTATTTTGTCTCCTGCAACAGTAGCTTCATGAAAGACACTAAATAGATGGAATACAAACAAACCTCCTCCATGTCTCGATCCAGCTTCATGGGATCCGGCCTTGTATTTCAGTTTATTGAGTTCGTTCGTCACCTAAAGATGAAACTGAGTATTACTTCACACATTTTAATGTCTCGTGTATGAGACTGAGATAACAGACAGTGTTACTGAAAGGCCCAAAGTCATTGATGATGATACCAATAACAGTACCACATACACAAGGAAATGGGAGACACTTTACATCTTTCATTGCTGAAATTAAAAAAGCATTAAGTTGCCAAGTAGTATCAGAAAACACATATATCATATATTGATTACAGTCTGTTGCCATTTTAATAGAAATATTTAAGATTTCACGATGCTTAACAAGCCATGGTGAAAAAAATAGATAGCAGTCCCAGACAGAGAAACTAAAGGGAAGCATTTCTATACAATTTATGAAGGTGTTACTATATTGTCACACTATGAGTAGTTATGTTCTTGGATCTTACAGCAACAATACAGTGGCCCCGGTGAGCAAATTGGCTATTTTTGGAGCACAGTTGAAAACCATCTACCTTTTTGTTCTCTTCTTCCACATCTGCTAGATTCCTGCGGAGAAGCTCAGCCTCGTCCTCCACCAGCTGAAGCTGCTGCCGGAGCTCTAACAGGGCCTCGCCCTGCTCTCTGCACTGTTGACCGCCAATGCCAGAGCTGTCCACTCCTGCTGCCGCCAGACTTAGGAGAGGAAAGACGCATTGAGGAATGTGAAATTGAATTTACAGCAACCCCAGGATTCACTGTGCAGTCTGGTTAAACCAAGCACATTATTTTCATCCTCAAAAATGATGGATTAAGTGAATTCTCCCCCATATGGATGTATTGTGCTTTTCCTTTCCATTCTATCACTATATTTCAACCGGTCTTTCCTTCTGTTTCAATAATTAAAAAAACGTATGAATGAAAGCAAAGTACCTGTCCTCCCTCACGTCATCCAGTTCGGCCTTCAGCCCCCTGTTCTCCACCTCCAGCTCCACAATCTTCCTCCCCAGGATGTTTGCCTCCTCCTCCACCAGGCGTAAGCGGAGTTTCAGCTCTGATTCGCGGGTGGTGGGCGGCCCTCCAGCCTCCCCTTTGGGCAGAGGGCTGTCCACGTCTCCGTAGAAGGAGCGGTACTTGTGCAGCTCCTGCTCCAGTCGATCCTTCTCCTTGTCAATCTTTGCCATTTTTTTCCTCATCAAGATGGCTTCCTCCTTGATGAAGGCCAGCTGGCATTTCAGATCCTCGTTTTCTTCCTGCGGAGAGAGGAGAGAGGTATATAGAAGAAAATAAATAGTTAGCTATGTAGCTATGTCTCTTGTAAGTTCTAATTAGTTTGGTAGCATGCTTACATTTTATTTTTTTAAATCGACATTCCTGGGATCAGTTTCATCGCCTCATATTGTAATGGTGTGGTCGTCATGTTTCTCCTCGTGCTACTTCCACTCACTAATGAGGACTCTGACGCCTAGTTCTGCATATTACATTTTGTTTTAATTTGAAAATTGCATCGCAAAACAACTTCATTATTAAAAACACCTCCACTGAAGTTCATGACTTTATGATCTAATAGTGTAAATGCTGACTCACCTCGATGGGGGTCTGTGGTGTCTTTCTCTCTGCTCTCTGTCCATCCTTACTCCCTTTTCTTTTCAGTGAGAGCTGCAGGGAAACAGTGGTTACATCATTACTCTGTTTTCTTACTGAAGGCAGGGATATCATCCAGATTTATGAAGCACTGAAGGCTCAGTACTGGAAAAAACAGGACTGTTTAAAGACACCCTCGAGAACATTTCTGGTGAAACATTCAAATTCAAATCACAGTGCAAGCGTGATTTTACAGGCTGGAAGTAAAAAAGACAACCCAAAAAAGAACTTGTTATTCATTGTGTCATGTTTGTAAGTATGAATGCGTATCTCACTCATCTTAAAAAGGAAATAGGAAATAAATCTGGAATGCACCATCACTGCCATGAAAACACGATATCTTGCTCTGCTCCACTTCTCCTTGGACCAATACAACTGATTATAGAACGAATGGGGCGTTTATCATTCAACCCCACCTTTTATACAGTTCAGGCTACAATTTGCATTGCACTTTTATAAGCACACAGACACAGGAGGTAAAAAAAAACCACACACACACACATATTACACAACACACTCCCATCAGCCCTTCACCTCTTTGGTTTTCTCCAGTTCATTATGGAGGACCTGCTTGGTGACCTCCACCTGGATCAGCTTCTGCCTCAGCTTCTCATTCTCGTCCTCCGTCTTTGTCCTCTTCTCCTCCACATTCTCCAGCTCGTGGTGCAAGCGCACAGACACATCCTTCGCCACCTGAGAGAGGGACCCAGACAGAAGAAAGACGTTGTTGTTAATCGTGGCGCACATGACAGACTATGCTCATAGAATGACGCTCGACCCGCCCACAGACTCACCTTGAGGTCTTGCTCCAGACTTCTGAGCAGCTCTCCATCCACCTCGCCACTCTCCGCGAACCGGTGCCTTTTCCTCTCGGCCTTCTTCAGTCGGTACTGAAGGATCCTGCAGTTCTTGTTGGCTCTCTCCAGCTCTCTGCGCATGTCCTGCAGCTGGCAGGCGTCTTCCTCATAAAAGGTGTCCCGCATCTCATCCATCTCTGCCCGCATCTCCTCGATTTCAGTCTTGCAGAACACGGAGGGAAACAGGAAAATGTTTCTCAAAATATAAATATATCTTGCCCCGCTCCTCCCCCCCAAACAGAATTGGTCGGGCCCCTTTTAAAAACATATTTGTAAAGACAAAGAATGCAGCTATACGTGCAGTAGTCACTATTCAACCTGCAAGCAAATCCTTCAACAGGTGCAACAATTGCGCACTCTAAAAACGACAACTATTACAAATACATCTGTCCATTTTCAGGCTTGTAATATATTAGCAATTTACCTTAAGATCCTCGTTTTCATCCTCCAGCCTCTCAAAATCTTCTTGTGGTATCTGGTCTGGCGGTGGAGCCGGTTGTGGACAGTCCCGTTCGGGGGACAGCTCCGGCTCTGAGGCCGGCGGTGACGCTGATTTCGTCTGCATCTTTGTCCCTTTCTTCCCCAGGCTCTTATTCAGATGAAACTGTATTAGCTCGGACTGCAAGCATCCCTCCTTCCAGAAACCAGGTCCGCAGCCTATCGTGCTTTTGGAGCTCTTCTTGTTGCCGCTCGCCGCCGCCGCGGCCTCCCCACCTCTCGGAGTTTTGCTCCTCAGTTTGGGTGATTTGGATGCGCAGGGCTGATCGGAGACGACACGGCTCGGGTCTGCTCTGGAGGGCGAGGAGGCATCGGCGACTGGGCGGGGGGAGTCTTCTGGTGTGTGGATGCCGCCTCTGTCCGCCGCCGCCGCCGCGGGCCTGCTCAGCGTCGGGCTTTCAGCACCGGCCGCCTGGACAGCAGCCGCGCCTCTGACGGCATGAGCGCCGGTGGCCTGCCGCTCCCTGCCTGTGGAAACGGGAGAATGGCCTCGGCTGTTTCTCCCTCCTCCTCCTCCTCCACCTCCTCCTCCTTGCTTTGACGTGATGGGCTTTGACGAGTTGCTGCCCTTCTGTGTAGCTTTAGATCCACCGTCTTTGAGCCCGGCCGGAGACGACGACCGCTGCTGCTTCCGGCTGCTATTGTCTGGCTGCCGCGGTGAGTCGGCAGAGGATGGGTTCATCATGGTGTCAGAGGCTCAGCTCACCCTCAACAACATCCATCCCCTTCACCAGTATCCCCGCAGCTGGAAAACAATAGACTTTTCAGACCTAAATGCTGCAAAAGGTGGATAGGATTAAGGCTAAACAACACTCAATAAGAAAAGGGTATCCTTCTCCAGGTCGACTGAATAGTGCGAGTTTGTTACTTGGCATTCCAGTACGCATTGTTGTATTTTATGTGTGTGTGTGTGTGTGTGTGTGTGTGTGTGTGTGTGTGTGTGTGTGTGTGTGTGTGTGTGTGCCCATACACAGGTAGGCGACCTGACCACAGTGACTATGCGGCCGGCCGTTCAGCCCGTCTGATGAGATGAGTGGGAGATCAGCTGCAGCTCGGGCAATTAGATTGCAAATAGATGATTTGCGTCACGTGCACTGCCGAAAGGGCAATGGGCGCGCGCGCGCGCGCGCGAGAGAGCGAGAGAGAGAGAGAGAGAGGGGGGGCAATGTCATTGGCTATTAAACCTGGAGCAGCAGCCAGCCAATTAATCCGCGCTGCCTGTTCAGTTGACAGGAATAAGGTTTTGAGGGGCCTCTCGTCTGATCCTAGAGCGACCCAAAATACACAAAGGACGCACCCGCTCCTTCATGTTAGACGAGTCACATCCAGGCTTCCAGGACTTCTGGCCGTTTCCCGTCAGCCATCATCCTACTCCTCATATTTAACATGCCCGATGCCTCATTACCCAAATGGATGGAATATGAGCTACAGAAGTACCAGAAGCAACGGACACGGCCTTTCTTTTACCTGTTCCACAGTTACCATAGTTTACGCCTCTTTTTATTTTGACTCTTTGGTTTTGAAAGCACCAAAAATTGACTGCCTGCCACACAATCTCTCTCAGTGTTGATCCAATAAAGAATATTAAATTAGTCGAAACAATGAGGAAAGCATAGCTCCGTTTCCGTGTCTTCTACATATAAACAACTGGGAGCAGCAACAGTAAATCAAGGAGGCCTGACAGTAGAACATAACGTGGACCACATTCAGACATTTGCCCTTCATACATATTTCTGCTGTCACATTCATCTAAAACAAAGAAAAGAGATTATCACCTGGAAATCATGACGCTCCAGATAGATTTCTTACCTTTTTTTGTGTGTTCTGTCGGATGCTGAAGGGTATAGTGGTGACGGGGAGGCAGAAGGGATGCTGACTCGAGCGCCTCCCGACCACCAAGCAACCTGTTTCAATATGCATGACATTACATCATCGCTGGGAGGGCGGGGGCTGCACGGAAATGAAGCCGCACGCAGCAGGCTGCTCTCATTGGAAGAAGACATGATACTCTCTCTCTCTCTCTCTCTCTCTCTCTCTCTCTCTCTCTCTCTCTCACACACACACACACACACACACAAAAGTGATTTGATGCAGCCACTTGCAACTGTAAATTCACCTTGCATTCAGTCATGAGAATTGACCTTAAGTGTATTGCATTCAAATTCACCACTAGGGAGACTGTGACTGTTCCAAATATTTATAATATGTTTGTTTTTTCTCCAATGGCACAGCAATGCAGTCTGTGAGAATATTCAACAGCTTGAAATACAGCATATTTATTAAGAATGTAAGATTGCCAACTCATCCAGGAAGTGTGATGGCCTGCCTCTTGCAGTGTTGGTCATCATGTTTTTATTGTTTCTTGGCTGCTGCCCTCTTTCTCCCATCTCTCATCTTTCTTTTTCAAAAACACAAACTGAAGCGTGAATGCCCAGGAATCATTTATCAAATTCTTCAGTGTTTGGATCGGGGGGAATGGGCCTAGATTCATGTTGACAAGGTATAAATAAGAATGCCATTTGGAGCTCTGCCTGCCATTCATTTCGCCCCGAGAATTTGTGTTGTGAGGAAATGGAAATGTGAAATTAAAGTGGATTTGGTTCGAAAACAGGTTCATGTGAGATGTTTTCCAATGGAAATTGTTACTGAGGAGCATTAATTCAGTTTGGAAACAGTCCCAACTCTCATGGGTTCCTCATACACTCAAGGCATCTTCACTTTGATTGAATTATATTGCAGCGAGCCAGAGCCAGACCCGTCTCACCAGTCATTTGGAGTTTTAACTCTTGGCCCTGTGCCTATATCAGATAAAGCCCACACACACACATCTAAAATGGCTCCTGGTCATTTAAAAATACATGGCAAAGGAGGCGGACTGGTGTTGCATGCATCATCCCTGTGTGAGTATAATAACAAGTAGGCCTAAGTTTGCAGAAAGTGTCAGGGATTGACATGAATTGAAAGCTAGGATTTTCTCTGCTCTGAAGGTTTTATGGCATGGATCTTAGCTTCTGTCGAGGCTCCAGTAACCACAGCTCTTAGCCCCCACACCTCCCGTGCAATCCATTTGCTTCTGTCACTGCGGGCTTTTACAACACTGTATCTTGATCCGTTCAGAATTAAGACTGCTCTCTGTTGTAATCACAGACTAATTGCCAGACAAGATGTTGCAGGGCCAATCAGCCAGCTTTGGCCAAGAATGATAATCCATCCTCTCTGAATGGGATCACAGATGTTTGGGGTCTTGCACTCCCTCTCACATGTGACACACATTCACCACTTCCCCCACCTATCCTCGCCTTCTGCCCCAGGACTATTCAATCATTTGTGTGCATTAAAGTGACAGATGTCTGCATCACAGAGGCGCCATGTGACAGACCAGATTACTGGTTCTGCTTTGTCTGATGTAAAAAAACAAAAGAAGGTATGTTTGGCTCGGAAAGTGTCATTTCAAGACATCAGTTTCACATCATCATAGTTGGAATTCATTATATTTAATCTGGCGATTTAAATTACAACATATGTATACACATATGAATCATATGAGTATGAATCCATTTGGATACTGGATTGAATCACCTTATCTTGTCTTTTTTTGTCACAATACTTAATTAGTACACAATGCTGCACTTTAAGTGGCCTGTCTGTGTCTCATCCCATCACAGGAAATGTAGCTTGTTAAGATGGATATTTTCTACAATAATAAAGAGACAGCTCACTCAACAACAATTATTGCCACTGTTTTCACTCACATTTCTTTTAATTTTGCTGTATGTCCATCTTGAGTAGTAAATCTTTCACTTCCCAGTCCTTCATCCCACCAGTGAGAGAGAGCCTGTTAGCTGTGTGTGTGTGGGGGTGGGGGTGGGGGGGCGGGGGGGGAGAGGCCCTGATGAACTTCCATCTAAAAATATCATGCTCATTCATTTCACACTCCCAAGTCTCTCGCTCATTCTCACTTTATCTATATTATTCACAAACACCCTTCCCCGGGATCCTCACTGTAACACCATGTGTAGACGGGGACCCCAGCCGGTGTCACAGGGATAATCTGCACTGTCATCTTGGAGTGTCCGTGCTGGGTTTCCTGTTTTTTTAAACTGCAATGTATCGTATTATTCAAATGAAAACACATCAATGTTTTGCATCAACTAATCCTTTCCAAATGAAGTTTCGTACATGAGCCTATTATGTTTCTATTATTAGACATGAAACATGTAAGTGTGCCATTTTAAAAGAGGACTGGCAGTCTGAATTTTACAGAGAAGATTTTGCCTTAAAATGAAGTGCAGCCCAATTCCTTTTTCTGCAAAAGAAAAAGCATCAGAAGGGCAACAACTCACGTGAGAGAAGTCATGTACAGACATTTTCATTGCTTCATTACTCATTAGTAATCATTCTTATAATAATGACGTGCCATGGAAAAGGTAATGAAAAATCACAAGTCTTTAAATCTTTCTTCTGGCGGGTTAGCAGTGGAGGGCTTTGTGAAGCTCGTGCCTTATTGGTGCAATACGTTTCTCCCATGCGGCATAAAAAAACAAACGCCTGTCTCCGGTCTCAGTTGTTGTGCTCCAGATATCAACTGAGCTTCTGACAGGCAGGAAAACTGTTACTTTGCTGTGAAATTGGATTTCGCTGAAGGGGACACGTCTCCACAGATACAGACACATACATACATGTTGATGTGGCCTTTTGAATAGCGGACACAAGCACGTATATTTTACATATATACATATTTGTATTCAGCGCTTTATTCTGTAATTTATGTGCTGCATGGAGATGTAGAAAAAGAGTGCGAATCATATTTGTTTTATTCAAGACCACCATTTGAATAAACACGTTAGATTGACTGACATAAGGTTGAAAACATTAATGAGATTACACTAATAAAGCTAACTCATAACACATGAACTGGCATACGCTATACGGCTTGGGATGCTATGCAGGCCAAATCTGGCATTAAGTTTGTTATGAAATATGTGTAATGGCTTAATTTCAAAAAGCACTGCAAGGCATCAGCGTCTATAAATCACTTGCCCTTTTAGAAACCTCGTTCACAGAGAGAAAATGCCAGAGATGTGCCAAGCAGGAGAGATTAGGGAAAGGGCTGATACAGTTGGAGGGGTTTGGGTATGGGGCCACCATCCAAAGGCAATGTTGCTGAGGAGGTTATGGCTTTCTGTTACAGAGTTGTGAAATGATTGCTCTGCGTTGAGGAATAACACAAACAGCATCCATGTAATACCCCTTTGCTAGTGGAGGCCTCCCACTCAAACTCGTGGGGGGGTTGCACACACACACACACACACATACATACTAATGTGTTTCTCAATCTCTCTACCTTTTACACAAGCACACACACACACACACACACACACGCACACACACACGCACACACACACGCACGCACACACACACGCACACACACACAAGCACTTAAACACTGTTTAATAGTTTATTGCGCTGGTGCTGTTTCCCACATAGACCACAGCTGATTCAAGAAGAAGCAGGAGGAGGGGGTGCAGTGGGTGGGGAGGGGTCAGACAGCTGCTGTGTACAGTTACCATGGATACCTTTGTCTGAAATCGTCAAAACGGGAGGAGAATTCAGGGATGGGATGAGCAGTGTTATAAATTACATTTTATGTGAAGTTTCTCTGTTTTTGCTATACCAAACAGGTTTCCAGAGATTTACCTTTATCACAGTTATTATCATTATTATTAAGTGTATCAGACAAGCGTCATATGACTCAAGACTCGACAGACATGACCCCACCCTATATCGGAAGCACACTTCTATACCGCTGCAGATTTTGATGCTTATTCGCTATAAATATGGGAAACTGGCAAATAGATATTTATGGAAAAAAGTGGAGCTGCATTACAACACGACACATATATCACACAAGCATTTCTGGTTTGGTGGTTTGGCTTTAACAATTGTGGAATTCAGGTTATGTACTTAATTAAGTAAACGTAGTAATACCACAATGCGAAAAAACTACTCCATTACAAGAATATATCCTCCAGTCTTCGTACCTAAATGTACTTAATGTATCAAATGTAAAAATACTTATTAGGCTGAAGGACCCTTTATCGAGTGTTAAAATAGTGTATGCTATTTAATTATTATTATTGCTGATGCTGCAAGTAGTGTTTCATGTAATATGTTAGTCATATTTATGTATTTTTTAGTAGCTAGTTCAAGACGCTCCGGTATCTCAAATGTGGTGGAGTAGAAGTATAAAGTATCAGAAAGGAAATACTCCAGTTAAGTACCTCAAAAAAGTGGTTAAAAAAAAGCACTTAAGTAAATATGCTTAGTTACTTTCTAACACTTGGCTTTTACAGATAGAAGTGCACAGAAACATTAGTGTGTGAGTGCCATCCCTATTACTTGATAATACACCAATATACAATACCAAACTGATAACCAAGAATTGAAGTTCACATATGTCCACTCAAACTTTTGAGTGATTATGTTGCTCCCTTCACTTCAACATGATGAAGTTCTTTATCTCTTCCATAATGACAGTGGATGGTTGAAAAGGTGGGGAACATAGTGAGAATACTGCAAAGTAACTGTGAAGCTAATTTACTGGAGTGTACCTCTGGTGCCCTCTAGTGTTGGAAACCCACTCTGCACATACATTAGCATTATTGTCTTTTCAAGTCACCAAGTCTTGATCCACATAGAATTCAAAACCATGTACATTCTTGTGGAATACCCATGACATGTACGACATTGTAAAGTAGACATTTAAATGAAGTGGCAAGAGGAAACCAGCATTTGTACAGGCATTCAGTTTAATTGAATTTGAAGAGAGTTCAAAGTTATGATACTTAAAAAAAAAAAAAAAAGAAAAAACACGGAAGCAGTGTGGACGTATAAATGTCCACGCTAACAAGCTGGGAACATTCCCAAATGCGCAGTGTACAAAATATCACAATGTAATATGTACAACACAAAAAGAACACAAATACACAGACAAGCACTCTCAGTATCATGAAAATTGGTATTTACACAAACATAAATAGAAAAAAAACAATAAATAACATCAAAATGCATTGATAAATGGATGACATGAAGCTGGATTTGCTGACACACAGCCGACCACTGATTTATACTCAATATACCACAGGCAGGGCAAAGTTATTCTTCATAGTGGTATAACATACACAGTCACTATAGAGGTTCACCAGCTCCTTCTGTATATAAATCCTCACTTTTATACTTTTAAATCCAAATTTTCCCCCGATAAATTTACATTCAAGCCAGATCAGGACAGAGATTACGCCTGAAAACATAGACACAAAAAGATATTTGATTGAATATGGGAAGAAATGGTACCCAAGGTAGGCTCAGTTGACTTGATAGAGACCGGCTGTTAGCTACTTCTGAATTCTCCATCACCACTTCTTAGTTCGGGCACACAACATTTTCACCAGCATGTTAAGACAAACAACGACGTCAGATATAATAGAAAAAGACATCTGCAAAGACAAAACTCCACCAGCTTTTCTGTCAAAACGGGGAACGTTGATATAATCATCAGATCCACAATTTCTCTGGATAATATTCATTACATTTCAGAGCATTACATACAAGTAGAGATATATAAAACCTGCTATGGTTATATACAGAAATAGAAAATCTAAGTTTTAACCTTCTATGAGATACAGCTGATGATTATTCCATCATAAACCAGTGATGGAACAATACCATCCAAGTCTCAAAGGATTAGAAATCAATCATTTCTATTTCTATGTACATCTCACCTCTGGATATTGATTTGTTTTCCTTATTCAGAATGTAACTGTGCAGTAATGGGTGATAGCTCAAAAATGACTGCCAGCTCAGTCCACAACTTGAAATAAATAAGAAAAGAATAAGACAAGTCTGTGTTCACAAATAAGTGGACGACTCCCGAGGTGTCTATTCAGTAAACAAGAACTGTAAACTTAAGTCTCTCTCACGTCACATCAATAAAAACTTGAATACGATGAGGACATGATACTGTACATCATTATCAGTTTTATATCTGTAAAGGTGAACAACAACGAAAATGAGATGAGCTCAAATATAAATTGACATGTTTGTGTGCGTGTCGTGATGTGTATTCCTGTCTCGATACAGCAGTAACAATAAGAATGGTATGTCGTCTTTTTTCCAGCAGCTCAGGAGCATTTCATGTTGCTTTCCCAGCATGCCAAATGGTCTTTGTTTCCTTTCCAGGCTCAGATTTAAGGAGCTGAAAGTCACTTTTTGAACCCGGATCTACAGTACGTGGCACCACCATAAAGAGAAGGAATACTAAGATCTATCCCGAAACCATACACTGCTGTATTTTAGGTTATTTGTGACACCTTGGGCATGACCTTTAACACCTCTTACTAACAAAATGATCCTCTCTCAACACAAGCCTGTCTCGTATTTTATCTACAACAACTCAGATCACGGCTTAAATAAACACATCACACCTTAACGCATCCATCCATCTAAATCTTGATCAAATTAAGTCTTTCATGTTTTAGCACTATCAACCCAGAACCCAAAGCAAGGCCCTACCTCACCTCCGCCTCTCTCGCTCCTCCTCTAATCTCGTTTAGCTCTTCCTTTCCTCTTCCTCCTCCCAGAGTTCTCCTGGGGCTTCTCCTCTTTGCTCGCCGTCACCAGCGCTCCGTTGGCGGCCTTGCTGAGCCCGTTGAGGGTCCCGTTGGAGAGGGCCTTGCCCCCTTTGGAGGACGAGGCGTCACGTCTGGGCAGTTGGCGGCGGTAGGTCTGGTAGTAGAAGTTGCCGAAGAGGACGATGAAGGTGATGGCGTAGCAGATGAGGGAGTAGTGCATCCAGTGGGGGAAGTCGCAGTTGACGTAGAGGGACAAGGCTGTGTGGCCGATGGTGACGTGGAACTGGATCTGAGACACGAAGAAAGACAGTCACATTTGGGCGTTATTGATGTGTATTGAATTGTTTCGTAACGTGAGATGAAAGTTCCAAAAACATGTGAAAGGAATACATTTTCGTTCCAATTCGCCGAGCAGCGAGGTACTGTCTTACCATCTGGACGATGGTCAAGTACTTCTTCCACCACAGGTACTTCTGGATCTTCGGTCCACAGGAGGCCAGGCCATAGTACAGATACATCAAGACGTGGATGGCTGCGTTCATGTGGGCCCCGAAGAATGCTGAAGATAAAAGGAAATTCAAACATTGATATTAGATTTGCCATGCTAAATGTGTTGTTTTTTATGAACACTTTATTGTACTTTTTTTTCCCCATTTGAGGACAAGAAAGACATACAGTCTATATAACTATAATATTGACTCGTTTTCCAGCTGCATTAATACACAAAGATTACGTAACAAGAAATGATGTGGCAAATTGTCCACTGTGATGGATTATGTATTTATGTCTCTGCAAGATGTATTTTTTTGTGCTGTTGGTGGTTGTGACACAAAGGGCACATACATGTAAAAGACTCCTCTTCCTACCTTCCTGTTACAAAATGACCAAAATTGCTCAGGATGAAAGGATCAGGAGCAGAAATCTAAACATGATGAAGCCCTTTGAGTCCAACAATACATTTTCATTTGAACTAGAGCTAAACAGGGGGTAAAGATATATTAAATTATAGGTAAGAGTAGGCGTAGGGCATAATGTAGGACTCCATTGTAGCATGAGCTACTCACACTGTCCTCCTGCCACCCATTTGATGCCGATCCACCAGAGAGTGAACATGGTGCAGTGGTGGTAGACATGCAAGAAAGTAACCTGGTTGAATTTTTTCCTCAGGATGAAAAACACCGTGTCCAGATACTCGACGCCCTTAGAGACGAAATACCACCACAGAGCTCCTGCCACCTGTCTCGGGCAGAACATGAGAAACGGGTTGATGGGTGAAGTCACAGGCGGAGGAAGGGAAGAGAAACGAACAGGGAAACACAGACAGTTGGAGAAGTAGAACGGAGTTCAGTTGGACTCTCATTTGGAACTCGTTGTATAATCGAATATAAAGTTGTCTCGACTCATTAGAATTCCACACATACTTGCACTTCCTTTTCAGTTCTTTACTAATCTATTCTGTCCAACAGCTGAAACTCAGGGTCACCTGAGACCGATGGACTGCGTCGGATGTGTACCTACGTCATGGAGCAGCAGGAAGGAAGGTGAAACTGAACACCTTCCGCGATCCCTCTTCCGGCTCGTACTTTTTCTAACAGGAGCACGGCCCAAATGAACAGATGCTGATCGTGTTTCTAAAAAAACCCTGAAAGTGAAGCTTCCCTGGCACGCAGACACAGATTTTTCTTCATCATTTGAGTACAGTAGAGCACGGAAGTGAAGTTCAGATTTATCTGTGTCACATGTTACGTTGCAGTGTCTTGTTACTCCTGGAAACTAACTACGGAACACACGGAAACCGTAAGATAGTAAGTTACGCAATAGGGCAATGTTCCATTTTCATCTCACACAAAACACTCACCCTGACTTCATTGGGGTCCTCTGAATAGTCCACCCGTTGACAGATGTAGCTGTAGCTCGCTGACCGCGCCGCCATAAACAGCTAAAAATCAAGAGAGTGTATAATGAGTCACTGATATGAACGCACCAGTGACAGAGAGGTGAAGGAAGCTGGATACGCTGTAATAAGGTTAGTCTCTGAACTGTTACTGGAGAGCGCTCAGGTGGATGGATGGTTACGGTCGGGATGAGACTTCCACACATTCAACTTACTCACAACAGTTCTGGCAAAACATGCCGCGAAAACCGAAGAGCTCCTAGTTAATAGTCACCCACCTCTTTGAAGATGAAGAAGTTGAGAAAGACCATGCTGAAGTTGTAGACAATGAGGGTTTTGCGGAGCTGGAAGGGCTCTCTGTTCTTCATGTATTTGGGCCCCAGCCAGAGGAATAGCAGGTAGGAGGTGCTGATGGCCAGCGTGGGCAGGGGGTTGTCCATCAGAGGCCATTTCTCCACTCGCTTGTCTGTGGGACACACATTCTCGTTGCATTACATAACTATCTTTGATGTTCACAGTACACTGTTACAGCGTGGGTTCAACGGCAGGTGGTTTTAAGGGGGAGTGCAGGTCAAATGCAAGAGGAGTACAGATGCCACATTTTGTCCCGAGGTGACCTGCCTGGAGGTCAATTTGATGTGGTTTAATGGTGCATGTGATACTTTGAGAGTGTTATACATGAGGGCGGGCGAATTTGATTTTGCTTACGAAGTGAAAAATACAGTATCCATTCATTCACTTAGCAGGTGATGGAAAAGGAGAGATATGATCCTACGCGTGTTTCATGTACTGATTCCACTTCAGTTATAAAAAAAAACAAGGTACAAGTGAAGGAGCAAAAGGAGACAAGACACACTGAGAATGTATAGCTGTATATTTCATATCAATATACGTCCAGGCACACACACACATTCTTCTACTATGGTGCAACTTTGACTCATCCTCTTGCAAATTCCCACCGAAGCACCGTCCATTCACTGACTCATTGCAGGAAAGCCACCTACCTGTAGATGTAAACTTAAGTATTCAGTCACTTGTAAAACACCATTTCTCTCAAAAAAGATCTGACATCGAGCAAAATATGAGATTGTTACCTGCAATAGTTAGGGTCCATTTGTAGAACTCTATGGTGTCATTAATTAAATGTGTGACAATCTCCATGTCTGTGGCCGATGACCTGAAATCAAAGAGACAGACGTGAGAATGGAGAACTCTGAAATCTCAGCGTGTAAGCAAGAACCCTACTAGCCAAATGCTTATTTTGAAACTGCAACATAATAATAATAATTCCATTTAAAAAAGATTGATCTGAATATAGTTTGAAGCCGTAAGAGAAACGAACCCAGGTTAACAAAAGGGCAGTTTAAAGCCTATAGGAGCCTGTGGCCCCATGATAGATGGGCTATAGGCTTCATTGCGCACAAAAGGCTGGGAGCACCGGCCGGCAGAGCGCGTGTGTCAGCGGATTTTTTGGCGTGAGCCCGTCCACCGGCCAACCTGGTGGTCCTTATGGTGAGAGGGGGGGGCGGGGAGAGCCTCGTGCCCCACTTTCACATTGAAATGGGTCATCTCCTATACAGTGCCAGACTGACGCATATGTTGATAAGTGTGATTGAATGATCCCTAAAAAGATGACGCCCCCCGCCCCCCATCCCCTCTCTTTCTCTCTCTCTCTTTCTCTCGATCTCTCTCTCTCTCTCTCTCTCTCTCTCTCTCTCTCTCTCTCTCTCGCTTGGAGCGGATCAAGCGCTGCTGCAGCATCTGCCTCAATCCTGCACGCGCTGTCCGCATGAAAATAAACCACACATCACTGTAAAATATAAAACAAAAAAATAAACCGCATATTGTGTGTTCCTGAAACGATTGGGTTAATATATTGACAATCGGATTATTAACTATTTGAATGCCACATATTTGCAATCTGCAGTATGCAGTCCGGCCTTCAACCAGGCTGCACGAGCAGTCCCATCATCATCGATATGATTTTTCAAAAATGCCTGAGCTGTTTCCGTCTTACAACACGATGACTGTCTCCATGAAAGATGAACGTGGTCTCAAATCACGACTCCACGCAGGCAACATATACTATCCCATAATATCTACGTTGGTCTCGCCTTCGGCTCCGTCTGAATGAAGATGCTTATTACCTTACCGTGTCGGTGAAAAAAAAAAATCCGTCTAAAATGACATTCAATGCAAGGTCATGCAGTGTGCGTTACTCCGGCTCGTGGTCGACCGCGCTTGTTCTCTATGGATTGATGAACTGTTCCGCATCCAGTGTGAATTCAACGGGCCGCTGGAGAACCGGCGATGGCATGAATCTCTCGTTAAGGGACCTCACTGGGCTCCACGGCGCGTCTGCTTCCCCGGATCCTCCTCTGGTCTCTCACAACACCCGCGTCCAGCTAAAGAGAATACACTTTACACTTCCGATTGCACTTTCAAAATAAAAAAAATATGAACGCTGGTTTTCTTTACAAATGGCAAAAAAAAAATCAATTCAATATTATTGACGATAACAACAATAATGATATCAACAACAAGAAGAACAACCATTCTACTACTATTACTACTACTACTTCTACTAGTACTACTACTAATAATAATAATAATACAAATAATAATAATAATCATTATTATTATTATTATTATTATTATAATGTGAATTTTATGTTATTGTTGATATCAATAATCATTCACCCACACACTTGTCTTATTAATTAAATCCTCCCTGAAATGTGTTTACATTAATTTACTGCAGCAGTTGAAGCTCGTAAATTAATGGTTATTCTCTCAGCCTCCAAACCAAATCTTTTTATTTGAATTTTCTGCTGGCTTTATTCTGTCTAGCTTCATGCAGCTCCGCTCCTTTCCACTTGACCGGGATGATAGAAAAGATGCTGAGCGCATGCGCACAAATGGAGGCGGCTGCAGCAGTGTCAGCTTCGTCAAGTCGGCCAGACGCAACCAGAGAGAGGCAGAAGGAGGCCGGAAGAGGCATAGTTTTGACTTCAAAATAAAACCAAAATAAATGGGTCTCCTAAACGGACAGAAAATAACTACTATTGTGCAGCAACGCTGAGTCAGCATCGCTGTAAAAATATATACAGGTGAATAGCATTATAGCATCGACCTTCAAACTGTATATTGTTTCGAAAACTATAGGCTCTACATATTTATCACATATACCAATGGCTGGGGGTGAGGACGCGTCATTAAATGGGTTTTATTTTGAAATTCCCGACCAGAATCCCGGACCTCGCTCTCTCCGGCTTGAGATTTGGTGGCTCCGCTGTTGCACCGGCTTCTCGCTCGTCCTCTGCTGTGCGGTGCTGCTTGTTTTAATCTACACATTCAGCCTGCGTGTTTTCTTCCTGTGGGTCCCGTGACGTGGGGATCAGAGGAGGTGCACTGCGCGCACTCTTTACGCACGGTTGATATGAGAGACGCGACCTCGGGACTCCCTTCACTGATGGTCCGTGAGCTTCCATCACAGGCCCCGCTCTCTGAACACCGACGCCAGTTCCTCTCGTGAAAATGGTCCGGTGAAATGTAGTCTCGCATCTCGGAGGGTTTCTCAGCAGCGATAAGGTCAAGGCTTGTCTGGTGAACAAAATGAAGATTTGGAGCACGGAACATGTTTTCAGGTCGGTTTATTGGCATTGTATTGTTATAAAGCAGAAGGGACTGGTCTGTCATTGGGGGGCTAGAATGGTGGGACCTTCAACTTCATTAAGTTTAATAAATATATCTGAATTTAATTCAACTCTGAAGCCCACAAGGGAAGTTATTTTGGTTGATTAATGACTTAAATCAATGCACTTGACCTGAGAGGGAGATGATGAAACATATTCCTTCACACAGTTTATCAAAAGCTTGCCAGCAGATTTCAACCACTGGTGAGAATTGACACGTTTCTTCCCCTTCGTATCCTTTCGTACTGTTATTTGTGCAGCTACCCGTGGGAGACGGTGATCAAGGCTGCCATGAGGAAGTACCCGAACCCCATGAACCCGAACGTGGTCGGGGTGGACGTGCTGGACCGCAGTCTGGATACAGAGGGACGCCTGCACAGCCACAGGCTCCTCAGCACGGAGTGGGGCCTCCCGGGCATTGTGCGAGCGGTCAGTCATCAACACACACACACACACACACACATGTATAGAAGCATATGTGTGTACATGGACAGCACCGACTGTGCTGTAGCAGCAAACCACAGGTTCTGGGATGTGTCCTTCAGTGGTCCTTCCTTTGAGTCTTTGGAGCCAGAAGCAGTAAGCGGGCCCTATAAAAGCTGTGCCACGTATACTTGTACATTACACAGATCAAGCGATGTGTGTGGGCTCATTTTTACTGCACTCTTGCTGTGTATTATCGTGTGTGTAGATACTGGGAACCAACTACACGCAGACGTATGTGAAGGAGCACTCCATAGTGGACCCAGAGGAAAAAAAGATGGAGCTGTGCTCAACAAACGTAAGTTTATACTGAGTCTGTCCGCGAGCCGCACAGTTCACTCAGCGATGGTGAGCCACAACGACATTCAAATCCAACCGTGTAATCACCGACAGAATAATGCACTAAAATGTGCGGCTTTTGTGTTCATAAATAATAAATAACAAACAACAATTCACCGGAAACACCGTGGTACCTTGTCATGGTAATCGTTATTTCCAAATGTAAAGTGTGCCCTTTTTATGCATCTCAATATTCCATGTGAACATCCCACACGTCAGGAAATCCACATTTATTTCATCCTCCAGATCACTCTCACCAACCTGATTTCAGTGGACGAGAGGCTTCTTTACAGACCGCACCCAGACAACCCGGAGGTGTAAGTACATTGCACAATTCATTCAACCTCATTTCATTTCTGAAAACTGACCCTCATTCCCCCTTCCCCCCCCCTTCCCCCATCCCTCCTCAGGACCATCCTGACCCAGGAGGCCATCATCACAGTCAAGGGAGTGAGTCTAAGCAGTTACCTGGAGGGGATGATGGCGAGGAGAATGTCAGCTAACGCCAGGAAGGTAACAAAAAAATGCACAAGAGTACATTTGTATTCATGCACTTCTTTTATCCTTTGCATGCCGCCTGAAGTTACGTAACGTTGCAGATGATTTTCTTTGCACGCCTTCTAACTGGGACTTCACTGTCTCTGCAGTTTGGATGCATGTTTGCTGGACCCACAGTCCGAAGTCACGGTTCCCGGCGGCGGTCACCTGTTTCCGTGTTTGGCCGTTGTCTTCTCTTTAACCCTCTTGTTTCTCTGTGTGGATCCGTAGGGTTGGGATGCTATTGAGTGGATTATTCAGAACTCTGAAAGAGAGAACGTACCTCTCTGTGACGTTTACTAACTCTGGTAACTCTTCTCTTCGCTTTTCTTCACAACCTTTAGTCTTACCAGATTACTTGAAGCACGCCACTCTTTCATTCCCCCCCCCAAAACAACAAAAATCTAAAGTCTTGTACTTGTGTAAATGCGTGTGTCGCATATTGCTCAGTACTCGTTTGTTTGCATACGCAGGACTGCGGTTGGGCAGCGACGACTACTTTACACGCTTTACACCTCATAAACCAACGGGGATTCTCAGCATCTCGGGGGTCCTCTGCAGTTGGTACTTATATCGCCACGCACTGAAAGCTGAGACTGACGGGGAAATGCTGCCAAAGCCGAATGGTTACAGAGCTGGACTGAAGTCCGGTGGGTGTTGCTCAACGCCGACTCGATAGACGACTGTTCTCATCGAGGCAAGTGGACCAAACGGGACCGGTTCCTCTCCACGCGTTGAACAAGCTCCACTTCTGAATACATTCAAGGTTTGACATTCAAGGTGGCTGCCGTCAACATCATGAGCCGACCGGGCTTCACTGGTTTGAATATAGTATTAATGCCACACATTTCCTTTGCTCTCATGTCATATCGTCACACACCGGGGGAGGGATGCAGAGAGGGGGTTGGGGGGACGGGGGACGCAGCACGTACATGTACACGATTTTCAAGGAAACAAGGTATGGTATAATGACAATATGCAAAAAAAACAAAAAAGTGTCATATTTTTTATTTGAACTGTTGTAACTGGCGACTCCTATGGCAGGAGTTTTTACTGGTGCTTATGTGTTTTAAGACGCACAAACTGTAGAGATGTTTGCATGATATCAGTTTAAAAAAGAGGGAGGAGTGAAAAAATAAGGAAATAACGTAGTCGCTAGATATACATTTGCTAATGCAGCTTTAGATAGGTAGGAATTCAAATACATTATATTGTTTATCTCAGCAACAACAAAAAGATGGGGAATGTACCTTTAACATGACCTTTATCTGCTTGCAAAGCAAAAGTATGTAGTGTTTTTTACTTTAAAAAATCTGGGCAATATTGCCGTAAACCAGCAGATTTGTAACTGAAGATGCGGATGACATGTTTGGCTTTTGTGATCAGTACAGTAAAAAGTTAGGTGGACCATCTTTGTGGGCAGAATTGCCCTTTTTATATGGCCTTAAATTATGCCTGTATATTATTGCTTTGGTAATCATTCATGCCTTTACCAGTCATACACTTGATGCTTCCAAATGTTGAACCTCTGTAAACAGCTACCTTTACACCCGGGGAGCAGGGCAGTACTGTTTGTGCAACGCCACACACAATTACAATGATCATATTTCTTGGTAAAATGAATATTTACATCATATTTGTATAAATATCATTTATTTAAAAACTGTCAAAATCATTTATATTGTTTATATTATCTGAATGTAATGCTAAAATATTCATTTGTTTAAGTGTTTTTTTTTTTTTTTACTTAAACTGTTACTGCTGCAACAATTAAAACAAAAATGACATTTTGAAACATGAACACAGTGTGTTGTTGTTCAGGCAGCTCAATGTTTCACAGCCTAGTGTGACTACAGCAGGCCTGCCTAATAAACACACACTGCCCCAGAGTCCTTTGTGGTTTAAAGACACTGCAGAGGCCCGCTAGGGTCGGGGAATGTCATTGTTCTGGGTTTTTTATTAAAGCCTCAGCGTTTCATCATCCAAGTACCGCTTCAGTTCTCTGCTCCAGAAAGAAACACTCTGGTATGAACAGGGATGGAACAATTTGGAGGCAGAGAAAATATCTCTTTTGGAGCTAGTTTGATGTCCTGATGACAAAGTACAAGCAGAATGCATTCCTAGATCCCTTTTAGAAACTACTAGCATGCGGTTCATCATTTCTCCAATAGAGGGCACAATTTTGCCGTTAGCAGCAGCCGGGCTTCCTGCTCACCTCTAGGAAGACGCCAGTGTGGACTTTAAATCTGAAGAAAAGGCCTCAGTGTGTGCGAAGAAAAAAAACAAAACATTAAGATGACAACATATAACTCATGGCAGACGTAAGGTTATTGTCTTGTATTTATTCAACAGAACAGAAACAGAACGCATTGCATAGCATGTACATCATTCCTCACTGTCTGAGCAGCGATAGAGGAAGGTTTGGGTCAAATTGCACCTTAATACCAATATTCCCATTCCTTGCTAGAATCTCAGTATATAAATAAACACAAATCAGCTGGGTGTTTTAAAAGTCATGCGGGAGGCTACAGAAAAATAAGATCTTTCAGACAGTCAACCTTGGTATCGGAGCCTCAGGTCCTAAAGTACCACTCTTCTGTAAATGAGACATTTGCTGATTTAAAAAAAAAAAAAAAAAAAAAAACACACAGCATCAGGATCTGAAAACATTTCAAACAAGGATCAAACTACCGGTTTCAAGTTTCGTGATAAGGCACACGCCATCGTTGTGTTGACTTCAATTACAATCTGTGGTAATACTGCACATAGGTGCTGTTGCTATAGCAGCCACAGCAGAACATGAACACACAATTAAGAATACAAAAAAAAGTAATATCAAATGTTTATAAAAGTGAAAAACAAAAAAACCCAACATAATATAGAATAGAATCACCACTCAGTCTAACAATTAATTAACACCACTGCTTATCTCAAAACTCAAGATTTATACCTCTCCATCCCAGTGCCGAACAATACTATTGTAAACTACATCCGAGCGTCACAAATTGCACCCCCCCATGTGAGTAGACCTTGTGATAGATTAAACAAATCTCAATTTTAAAAAACAGGTTTGAATAATCGTCCTACTTCTTGTGTTTTTAAAAAAAAAAAAAAAAAAAAAAAAAAGGGTTGAAAACCAAAAAAAATAATAAAAACAAATTCCCAAATTGGGAAAAATAGGTGCACACGTCTGAGGTGAAGAGGTGTGTTTGCTTTGGAATATAATTTCAACCACCACATTAAAACTAAGACTAACTTGACAGCCGAGTGTTCCCTTTATCCACAGGCCGAGCGCGGCAGCTCCTTTCCTCTCCGTTACATTCACTCACTTTCAACTGAACTCTCCCAGAGGTTCAAAAGAATCTCGATTGCGTAATCGTCCCGCTGCCTGAGCCCCAACTAAATACACATCCAGGAATTGATTGTGCTATTAAAAAAAACAAACAATATTGTAAATTTCTATGTACAGTCAGTTCATCTGGATTTGGGGCGGTGGGATCAGAAGTTGAAAAGGTTGATGAAGTCTTGAGGGGAGAGGGACATGGTGCAGCTCTCTGGGTTGTTTGCTGTGCAGGGATGGTTTGTGTCCTGGGAGGAGAGACACACACACACACACACACACACACAGATCAATATTAAATGGTTTATTTTCCTTTTTAGTTTTTATGGATGTGACATTTTTGTTTTCATATCCACTTTGATCAAGTGCAGAAGGAGAAGAAAATAATAAATAAAAAATACTACCTTCCAGAAAAGGATGTGGCAGTGTGTGCAGAAGTGCAGGGTGTCACTATATTCCTCTCTGTGAGGATAGCAGCGGCTCAGCTTAGAGTACATCTTCTTCCACTCCAGGTGACCTTTGTCTGACACCATCAGGCGCTTTCGGATCTAAAGAAGAAGTAAACAGACTTTAAGACACGACCCAGGGAGAGAAGAAGAGAAAAAAAAAAAAAAAAAAAAAAAAAAAACTTTGAAATATCATCTTTAATGTCAGCTTTCTTGAGAATTTATTTTGGGTCCCAATTCACTCCCAAAGATGATGCATTAATGGATGAGATTTTCCCCTCCCCAAAGACAAACTCTTAGGAAAGAATCACTGTAACACACTTCAGCGTAAAGCCTGAGACCATCTCGCTCGCTTATCAGGCGCATGCTTTTGAGCATGGTGCTAGGTTGCTGTGAGGTCAGTATGCACACCCCGTGGCCGCCGGTTTTCCAGGAGCAAGTCGTGTTTATCAGAGATACTTAACCTCAGAGCGATTTTCATGACATGCATGTCAAAAAGACTGCACCGTTATCTTGTTTTAACGGTCTCAAGCACGTAATCTGAAGCCGTTTGAGGACAACAAGGAAGACAACTAACCTGCTCTGTGTGTGTGTGTGTGTGTGTGTGTGTGTGTGTGTGTGTGTGTGTGTGTGTGTGTGTGTGTGTGTGTGTGTGTGTGTGTGTGTGTGTGTGTAAAGGGGAAGGAGGAGTGCATCACTCTCATTCTGTACATATTTAGGGCTCATCCATTGAGTTCTACATGCCTGTCTGTCTGTGAAGTGGTAATGGCAGAGCCTCTTCCACAGCAGCCGGTCCTCAGCGAGGGCCCCCAGCGAGGGGCACACCTGGCCCAGGCTGACCAGGTCCCTGCCATCTGACAGATGCTGCATGATGTTCAAATGCAGACTGGCAGGCAGTTCGGTCAGAGTCATGCCTGTGGATGTGGGCTGAAGGAAAAAATAAAAAAAAGTCATGATTTTAATAGGAATTTGCTTTCCCCTACATTTCCCATCATGAGAACTTTAGTGAATCTCGCCCTGTATTTCTTTTGGAGCAGACGCTTACCCTTTTGATCTGGATGTTGTCCAGCTGCTTATGCCACTGCAGGATGTTCTCCATGCGGTACAGCCAGGTGTTGATGTTCCCCACCAGGACCGACTTGCCCATGTCCTGGACGAGACCACACAGCGAGACGTAGAGCGTCAGCAGCAGCTCCTTGATGGGGCGAACGTTCTGCTGGTCGTCGAGAACTGGGGAGGAGGAAACGAGAAGATTTACTCAAATTTACTTCTCAAATCATGACCGTAAAAAAAAAAAAAAAGTGAGGCTTTAAAGCCTGGCTGTTACGGAGAGATTAGTAGCGGCCAGGCTTTCAGCCAAACATTTATTGCAAGTCATCGAAACAAAGCACGTCATCAAAGCAAATGTTTTGGAGGGGCCGTACTCTTCTCCTGGGACGTTTATAATATTTCGCCAACGGGTTTCACAACGCAACCTAAACAACCCGGATCTCTGTGTAGCAGAGGGAACATTTGGTTTACACTGTGGCTTGCTGGGCCGTCTGGTGACTGTCTTGTGTGTTTTCCTGTGCCATTAAAGCCCTAAATTCACTCCCTTGCCTCCTTCACATGTCGTCGGTGCTCTTTTCCTCACCCATCGGTGCAAACAGGAGCAGCTTTTATGCGCTCGTCTTTAAGAAGGAAGCGGAGTCTATAAAATCGCTGTACATTTGATGCAACAATAAAGAAAACTAAATAGACCGAATGAGGGTCAAACTGTGCGTTTGTAAAAAAGGGAGAGGAACCTGAGAGGCAAATTAGTCGAGTGACTTCCTAGAAAAGAGCGGGAGAAGAGTGACGGGGGCTCACCTTTCTGTACCACCCTCTCCAGAATATTCATGTAGTTTTTCTGCGCCACGCCGCTGAGCGAGGGGAGCTTGGACTTGGCGATAAGCTCCAGGAGCTAGAGCAGAGAAAAGAAAGGAACACACAACATAAATTTCATCCTGTCAGCTGTTGAGACTCTGTTCCGTTGCCTCAATACTTTTTGTTTGTCATGCGGCTCCCTCACAAAAGAGGCACTCCCCACAATAAAACGCTGTCTCCCAACAAATTTGGAGCCTCTCCACCTGGTCCTCACTCTCGACTGGAGCCGGGTCCAACAACCACACAACAGCCCTCTGGATCAGAGTCTCTTCAGGGGAAGAAGCTACTGGAAAGGTGTTGGACAACAGCCCGGGCTGTCAACAACATCAGCCTCCGCAAACAAGCTTATAAATCATTTGACGCCTGATCCTCCCATCATGCGAATTAGCTGAATCATTTGACAGTGTGTGTGTTTGTTGTTGGCTAGCGGACAAAACAGTGGGTTTCAGGCTGGCGTGTCTGGCAGATGCTGTGACATCATGGAGAAACTCAAGTTCTCCTCCCCCCCTTGCTCAATTCTCACTGGAGCATGTGACCTTTGTCCTCATATCAACATCAACATATTGTGGGTGCTTTCTGGTAAACTGGTGGTGTGGGTGTGGGTGGAGGTGGGGGGCGTGGGGGTGTGGGGGGGTGGGGGTGGAATGATAGTAGGCAAGTTATTCGAGGAGTAAAAAAGGTAGACGGCATAAACCTTCCTCATTTAACATTTTCTAAACTCAAAACTGGTTCAGGGAAACGTTACTTCATAATTACAAATAGTGCCTACGTCGAATAAGAATTCACTCAAATACTCACTGAAAGTTTGAGGGTCTTCATAATACCTACCTTTGAACTACATTATCCTCCGACATCCTTACCTTCCCCGTTCATATATATTTTTTTAAACAACTTTAAGCTTCTTTGCTCCCCGCTGGCTTCTCTTTATTCATTCTAGCTCCATTCCTAAAACCTAATCCCATGCCCTTCTTCTTTTAGCAGCTCATCAAGTGTTCCTCTCTTTGTAGAGCAGCCGGGTAGAACAACGTGCATTTCCATATCTACTTTTAGCTCCTGCTGTTCTCTGACCCGCATGTCACAGCTTGCCGCGTGGCTCGCACTTTCTACAAAAACCCACCAACCGGATGAGACGCGCCGTGCACTTGTTGTTACCGTACGATGGTGCGGACAAACAATCGTTGTCAAGGTTTCCGTCTCCTTGAAACGACCTCAGTTTGTGTGCTCGGAAGAAGAAGCTTGTTGTCTCTTTGTGGAAGAACCCGATCCGTGTAACTGAGACTGAGTTAAATGAACCCCCAAATGCCATCAGACACAGCCAATGAAGAGCAGTGACCTAGGACACCGTGTCCAGACGGGACGCTAGAGTTACAGCCGTATTGTTCTCTGGGCTTTCCACACCACACTGGTTAGCTGGAACCTGCGCAACAAAATAAAGGTCGATCCAAAACGGAAACAAAGTTCTGTGTGAAGAGATTGAAAACTTGAATCACTTGTGGAATATTTATAAAAAAAAAAAAATTAAAAAAAAAACACAACTTGACATCTCCGGAATATTACAATGCCCTACACTTTACAACTGGAGATAAAAACAACAAAAACGATCATAAAACATGATGCCTTGAAAACTCACTGTCCTGCCAAAACTGAGAATTGCTACGTCTGTGCTCCCCCCACCCGTTGCGCGGGCCGGCTTTGGTGCATCACATCACATTCCTTCGGCAGGCAGAAAAAGAGACAGTTCAACAGAGAATTGTGGCGTAGTTTAAGTGGAGAGAGACAGAAAAGAGCGAATGGAGGCGGCCTGACTGTGGCAGAGAAGTGTGTGTGTGTGTGTGTGTGTGTGTGTGTGTGTGTGTGTGTGTGTGTGTGTGTGTGTCACCTGACAACCACTGGGTCTGGTTTCATAAACCCCTGTCGGGTGGTCGCACCTCACTGCACAGCTGTCGCCCCCTCCCCCTCCCCCTTCGCCCGTAACTAGCACAGGAGAACACCACCACATGCGCTCAGCTCACATGGGAGCACATGTGGGGGAGCTGGTGTTTGATTCAGCGTGGGGACGCTCTGATGTGGAGGGGAGAAACTCAACATTGATGATGCATGTACATTATAGGTAATGATATAGTGAATGTTGATGTTTTTAGTGGACTTTGTTTTCTCTTTCACAAAGCCATTTAGCATCCCTAGTGTATGTACATCAGTTTAAGGGTTATGATCTATAGAGAAAGTTTAAAGTTACTGAACTGCACTGGTTAGCAATAATTGATTTTGAACTACGCATTGGTTTAAGTCAATTTCGGGATGCTATGTCTTTATCAATCATATGACGTAGAAATGTCAAGACATTTTATCCTACCACAAACACACACATACACTCCCTGGGTCAGCATCATCACCACTGAGAGACCCTCGTCTGTTGAGCATTGATAAGAGCCCGGCAGAAGCCTGCACACCCTCTCAACCTTAACCCCTTCTCTCCCACTGACAAAGCATTTCCTGTAAAACAACCACAAAATAAAAGGGGACATAAGAAACTGGACGAAGAGGAAGAGGTGAGGACTCACTCTGACAACGTAATTGAATCTCCTCGTCTCCTTGATGGCGCTGCAGAAATCCAGGCGGTTGAAGGCCTCTCCCAATGTACAATATCCATGGCGCTGGGGAAATACAATCATCAGGTCATTAAGAGTGAGATTGGGCAGGAGTAAAAGGTTTTATCAGCATGTTTACATTAGCAATGAGGATGTGAAAAGTTACCTCCTTGGTGCTTCCTTTATGAACATAAATCCACTTTTCCCTGTGGAAATCTGCGAGAAAGCAGATGGTTTAGATTACTGGCCTGCCCTCATTAAGCAGATCATAAGCACGGTCTCACACACACACACACACACACACACACACACACACACACACACACGGTCTCACACACACACACACACACACACACACTAAGATACAATTTCAGAGTCAGTATAGTTATTGAAATAAGGTTCAAATGCTGGAAAATTAATCAAGAACAATATTATAAGGGATGCTCCCCCGGCCCCCTGTAAACATTGCATAACATCCTCGATGAGCCTCTTAATGCGTTTTGTTCTTAAGTTAACTTTGATTCATAACCCCACACATAAATAAAAATGTTATCTTTTGCATCTTTAAAAACAATAAGTCAGACTGTGTGGGCCTTTTCAGTCGGGACTCACAGGGGACCTTGGAGTTGTTGTTCATTTGGTCTTTTTTCCTCTTCTTGGCAGCCATGTCGTAGTTAAGAGAGTTAAGAGAGAGCAGCAGGTTCTCCTTGTTGAAACACTCCTCCTCCTCCTCCTCCTCCTCTTTGCAGAAGCTGGAAAAACACAACCACACATATTTCATTAAAGGCATCATTTCACCATTTTATCCCAGTAGCCCCCACTCACACACACACACACTCACACACTCACTCACACACTCACACACACTTCATCTGCAGCACGTTTCATGCTTTGGCAGCAACATTAACTGGTTCAGAAGGCTTTGGAGAACACACTTAACATTAATACAAAATAAAAATAAAAAAGGCATCCCCTATACTGTCCGTGTTTCATGAGCTTCAGTCACCTTGGGCCGTGCTAAAGGCTTTCCGTGTCAGTGGAGGCATTGTTTTTGGAAAGTGGACAGACTCGACAGACGTGTGTTAATCCACTCGCGTGTTGTGAGGTTATTAATAGCTCAGTGATTAGCCCGGAAAAGGAGCATGGCCCCAGAAAAACAAAAGGTACACTGAGGTTAATGAGCTGGAAAGAAGCAACAGGAAGGTGGAGGCCTCCCGTCCGCCTGTCACCCTGCCTTTGTTCATAACGCTGTCTAGACTTTCTTCAAAACACCCCCCCCCCCTTCCTTCCTTCTTTCTTTCTTTCTTCAACTGTAAAAAAAAAAAAACTAATGGCGCATTTCGGAGTGTCGTAATCTCACACAGTGTCGTGATGGAGAACTTGTTTCGTGACCAACCTCTCCACGGAGACGTTGTTGTTGTTGTTTCTCTCGTCAGCTGTTGTCTTTTTCCATCCCTCCTCGGTTTTAACCCAACTCTGACCCGGTGACCTCCAGTCCTGTCCGAGGAAAGGCATCCTGCTTCGACGAGGTTGAGTTAAATTTAAAATAAATAAACCGTAATCAGGAAACAGCCTTCTCTGTTTGCGTTAATGTGTATCCTCTCCTGAACGCACCGTGCTCTCTACGTATTTCTGGTCTACTGTTGTCATTGCGCAGCTCTTCTTATATCCTCAACTCAGAACCCGGAAATACACGAGGCCCGCCCACTTTGGAAACTTCCCTGCAACACGTGGCTTTGTTGATCAACTTAAGCGTTGCAAAACCTGTTCGGGGGAACAGCAGCAGAGGTGACACAACTCTCTACCGTGTCATGGACACCGAGGGAGTTCATTTAGAAGGATTTAAACAAGATGAATCCCTGAGGGAAGCATTTATTAAACGTTAACCAGACGTTTATGTAACTGACTCTGCTGGAACTGCATTCACTCAAAATACTTTTTGACATTTACTTGAGTATTTCCAATTTCTGCTACTTCATGATTCATCTCAACTACATTTCAGGGAGGAATAATATACTTTTTTACTTAACTACGTTTTTTTTTTTTTTTACAGCTACAGTCATGGGCCGATTATCAAGTGTTTTCTCTTTGTATATGTTTTCTGTATCTTTGTGGTGGTTTCGCGTCTCTTTGTAGTCGTTTGATCGTCTTCCCAACAGTCACTTCATAAAGAAAACATATGACCAACTTGTCAAATTTGATTGTAATATCTTAAAGGGCCAGCATATCCGCACAGGTGTTTTGAGTTACAGTATGTGGCATATTAGACACGCTCTGGGTTGAGTTATGCAAAGCTATGTGAATGCTCATGAAAGTAATAAAGTTATAACTCGTCATGCAACAAAACTAACAAGGCAATGCCTGAAGTCCCAAAATGTATTTTTCATTCCGACACACAAGATTAAAAAGAAGAAGAAGAAAAATGTGGCTGCACCTCCTAGATTAGGGACCATTTTGAACAATATTTTCAACTAATTCTTCAAGTATACATTGCACGTTTACATTGTGGTGTTGCTACTTTTACTTGTAAGTAAAGGATCTGAATACTTCTTTCACCACTGGCAGGGACTGGGATTCATTAATGAGCGATGAGCATGTATGCACACATCCCTATACACACACATATCCAAGTATGTGATATAATAGTGATCTCAAACTATATTCTAATTCTGACTTTGTTACAGACCGCATGCAGGAACCCACAACTTGAAAACCTCTGGATTATAACAATAGTTGCATGAAAGTTTTAATGGATAATGTGCTGATAAAAGTAACAACTGTTCAGGAAGGGTTTTTCCCAAGCGGATCAGTACTGGCTTCATGTCAATGTGAGTATAAAGGCTGCAAAGTCCCCTGATTCTTATTCACTCCTGGAATTATAAATACATCAAGTTGTCCTTTGGGTCCCTCCAGAGTATTAGGTTACATTGTGGATTGTGTGTATTAGTGTGTGTGTTTGTCTGCAGACTATGGGAATATGTTTTCTTTTGGACGGTGCCATCAAAGGTGATGTGTAAGTAAGCGTGTCCCGGCCAATGGGTCAGCTCTTATCGGCTTAATTAAACACATGACGTGTGAATGCGCTCATCTGTGAGGCTTTTGAGAACGATCAGGAAGAGTCGAGGTATTGGATTTGTCATCAGCATGCCCCGGGTCTGATCACCGGTGTCATGTGCCTGCTGATGTGAAAATTCTCTTCCCAAAACTCCTGCAGCACGAGAACCACTTCATAATTCATGACACACGATACAATTCTTCCAAAACATGGCCACAGCAGCGCACAACGAACGTGAACTTGTTCCAACAACCAGCAGGACGGTGTTCCAGCTCGTCCACTTCTTGTGTTGGGACACATCGCGTGTGTGTAGCATGACCCGGCTCGCCGACTGATGTGTTTTTTTTGCGATGCAGGCTCATCACCGATGTGCTATAACATGAACCCATCTTTGACAAGGGCTCTATTGATCCCTTTCCTTCTCTTCTTCTATTAAATTAGTCGCCTTTTTTGCGGCTGTCACAAAGAAAGAACGAGCATGGAAAGTGGTTCTCCCTCGACAACAGTGCATTTCCGTGTTAGTTTTATTGAAATCATTGAATTCGTTCAAACATTCTTGCACCGCTAACTACAGATCCCGTGTTGCTGAAGCTTTTGAGAACAGGTGCATCTCGTGGCTTCATGTCCAAGGTTTGAATGTAACACCCCCTGATATATGCAAAAGGTCAAAGCTCCCAACACACTCTGCATGTTAAAGTCTGTCAACAAGATGCCACATGAGAATATTGCAAAAGACATTGGGCAGATGTGCTCTGACAAGATGTACTGATCATGTCTTGCAATTGCAGTCTTTGCGAAAAGTGACCCACACTGAAATAGTTCGACAGCTCCCCATGCGGGTAACCATAGGGAGCCGCTGTGTTGTGTTTAAAAAGTGGAACTTCAAGACAAAAAAATGCTTTTACTGTGTGAAGTGCAGGGGGGAGGTATACAGTGATATGTATGGTGGTCAGTCACTGAAGTCTAATTAAGTCTATTTGTGGAGTAGGCCAGACCACAGGATGACATGGAAAGTCCCTGCAAGTGTTCGGTCAGTTGGTGACTGACTAACTGAGAAGGAAGCTGTAACCCACGGCTCCAAGCAGTATCACTTTAGTTTATTCAGTGAGTCACAACCGATGGTAAATCAGATGGTTTTGCTGTCAGTGATCTGGCTCTGTGGACGGCAACGTTTAGTTTGTCAGTCCGGACTAAAATATCTCAGCAACGCTTTAGATGGTTTGCCATCACAGTTGAGATATTCATGATGCTCAGAGGATGAACCCCACTGACTTGTGTGATCCCCTGACTTAATACCTACAGCATCTAGCAAGCCAAACTTTTTACTTATCAATTGAAATATCTCAACATCTTCATTGATAGCCACACAATTTTGTGTAGACATTCGTGCTCCAAAGACGTTCTACCATGTGGTGACCCCTTGTTTATGTCAATATCTTTGAGACACATGGATGCATGAGGCATCAAATTAGAATGATCTAAAAGTAGTGATTCCTGTATTTGTTGTGATGTTGTGACCGGACGGGACAGCTGTCCAGCTTGACCCTCCAAAAACCGTAATCACAAACACACACTCTCTCACATATACACACAGTCACACACTCTCTCACATATACACACAGTCACACACACACACCTGTTGCTGTTCCTCCTGGATGCGTTTCATCACTGGCTCAGATTCTCTGTTGTGAAACCCCGCTCATTAGTTTCTCTCGCTCCCTCTAGTCGCCTCTCACATCTGCCGGCTCGCGTGGCAACCGGCAGGACCACATGCTTCACGTGGTGTAACATTTGCCCTCTTGTTTGTCTCTCAAAATAACATCAGAACTCCTGAAGTTTTTCCAGTCCCCCACCTTGACCCAACCACTCCACCCACTGTCCCCTGGACTCTATTTGCAGTGAGCGACTGAAACACCTGACCCAGTGATTTCTGGTTTCAAAGTAATGCACTCGGAGTCCTGTGTATAATACCTCCTGGTCACATTATGTTTTCTCCACACGAAACAGCTGACATCTCTGGTCTCGGAAAGTTAGCGGTGAAGCACAATTATGTTATCACTTCAGCTGTTGCTGATCCTTACTTTACTCGAAATTTGAATTACCTGCATCATTCATATTAATATTAAATGTAATTTTCAAAATAAATTGTGATGCCATGAACACTAAATCCTTCGTGATTCATGCTGGCTAAACAGGCAACACAATTTGGCTTTGATCTCTTCTATTTTCATGCTCATCCGCATGTGTCTTCTGTGTGAACAGACACATTCAAATTCATGTTACTCAGCTGTGACCTCGTGGGGCACCGGGGGGCTTTTTACTTCACCTGCAACAGGTGGAGAAAAGCCATTTCACAATCTTCCATTCTGGATCATATTTAAAACCGTTCTTTGCAATGTGATACATTTTCTATATATTTTATTCTGTGTCCCTCCTCGTGTGGATGGCAGGAACCTGCCTGGACATGTGAAGTCCTGTGTGGACAGGACTGTGACCAATCAGACACATGATGATGCTTACGGGAGACTTTGGCAGCTCAGATTGCACTCGCTGTCAACTGACTAAGACCTGTGAAGACATACTGCGCTGAGAGATGGAGAGAGGCCACGTGTATTGATTGAATTTTTATTGTGAAAAATCAATAGTTAGTACCAGAAAAAGCAGTGCAAAAACATAAAAAAAACACCTTTTTAAAAAAGTAAAATTGTATCTTATTAAATACAGAAATTGAGGCTATTCTCTTCCCCCCTGATTCATATAACAATGTCAGTAGTTATTATTTTAGTATACAATAGATATATAAATTATGTTGTAGAACCATATTGTGCATTATAGCATTCTAGAGTAATGGGTTTACAGCGCTTTAAAAAACACAAAATCTAAAAACACTACCAAAAGTTAGATTTTGTCAGAATGCAGTCTGAAGTTATACTTTGAACACATTCCTGTGCTTTTATTCTGATCTCACCACTGCATGAAATATTTGGTAACTATGTTATCACAATATTTTCATCACCATTTTTGCAGTGCAAAGCAACAAGTAATCCAAACTTTCACCAGACACAGCAGCAGTCAGACAAAGCACCAAACAGAATACAGCCCGGGGATTTAACCGTGACAAGTGAAATCTCGTGATTTAGAACAGGCTGAAAATAGCTCTTTCACCCTCTGTGAAGTCAAGACAGGTTGAGAAAGGGACGTGGCGCACAATAGCCTGTTTTCATTGGTTTGGTTGCTCAAAAAGAAACATAGAAAAAACATGGAACATAGAAAAGTAGATTTCCAGGTATATTTCTATACCTCAGGCATTTTAAATGAGTCCATCACTGTTGGAATAATAGTTTTTTCCCCTGCATTAACACTTTTTGACTTTTTGCTCAGCCGTGATTTTGTCCATGTTTTGAGACATACGTCAGAGTCAGCGAGCCATGGTCAAACAGTTTATACGGCAGAGTCCCCTTAGACGTCCAAGTGTCTGTCTTTGGGTCGTAGCACTCGAAATTGTCAGAGTCCTCGATGACGTCATGGCCGTCGACATGACGTCCGCCTGTGACGTAGACTTTGTTGTCGAGGACGGTGGCAGAGTGGTGCATCCTCCTCTCCTTCAGGTTGGCACACTTAATGAACCGGTTGGCCTTGGTGTCGTATGCGATCATTCTCCTGGTGTATCCTGTGGCAAGAGAGACACTCATTTGAGTAAAATCAAAATTTGTGACTCAAACAGAATGTCTTGATGCATTCTGATAAATAAATCAATACAGAATCACAGCAGAATGAATATGGTTCTCATTTTTCTGGATTCCTTTCTCCTTTTCTTAGGTGAATCAAAGGTGTCATGTGTATGATGATATCTGAACCAAAAACAATTGTTTTGTTAGCCCTTATCCCTGCTATTGTCTACCTCCAATGATGTAGATTTTGTCATCCACAGTGGCAGCAGGAGCAGACACATTCTTCACCGTTCTGTTCTCCATCCGAGACCACATGTTCCTGGCAATGTGATACACCTACCGAAGGGGAGGGGGGGCAGGATGAGAGGAAATAGATTGAGTGAGCGAATGAATGACAATGAACCGGAGGACGAACGAATGGAGCAGCAAATGTAAAGAAAACATAAACAGTGATTTAGCGATTTAAGAGCATTACCTGTATTATTCTGACTGGGTTCTGCATGGCATCCTGTCCTCCAAACACATAGATCCTCTGGTTTGTAGCAGCCACTGCAGGGTGCAACACAGCCTCAGGCATGGGCGCCATAGCCTCCCATTGGTTGAACATGCTGTTGTACCTGATGGCGTTATTGAGAGACGTGTTGTTACTGACCACATTAGTGTGTTTTGTTCTGTATGCATTGTGGGCTTTTATCAAAAGAGGCTTTTGTTTCATTGATAATTATGGTCCAACTCACCTCTCCATGCTGTCCGTCAGTCGTCTGTCAGGCCCAAGGCCACCCAGGACAAAGATGAAGTGGAGGTAGGAGACACTTTGGTGGGCAAAGCGCGGCGTCAGCATGGGCTCTGCCGTCCGCCACTGGTTGGTCTTGAGGGAGAGCGTGTAGACGGTCGTGCTGACTTGGTAGTTCTTTGTGTTTGTGGTCAGGCCTCCGATAACATACAAGACGCTGTGAAGGGCAACATAGGAGGCTTTATACAGACGGATGGGCAGCTTGGTGAGCCGCTGCCATGTCTCGCTCCTCTCATCAAAGACGAGGGCCTCCCTCGAGGTCTGCTCGTTGTTCTTCCTCCCTCCTACCACCACCAACATGTCGTGGCAGGAGTAGCGCCTCGGTGCCACCCAGAGAGGTTTGAAGTCAACCGCTGTGTCACCAAGGCATTTCGTGCTGACGGAAAACATCAGTCGTCGGACAGATTCTATGAGCTCGGCGCAGAGGGTGGAGGACTGGATCAGAGGGTCGTTGGCTATGAATTGAAAGAGGTATGTGGGATGGATGTAGCGGAGGCGAACTTTCTTGAAAAGGTCACTGATTGCACCTCGCCTGGATAAAGGATCATGGTGGATCCAAGCTACCAGTGTCTCAAAGACCTGCTCCTCCTCTGCGTAAAGGCCGTCATCCTCCAGGTATCCCATGAGCTCTGGTAAGGAGAGCTCACACATATCCTCAGATGCTGACACATCAGAGAAGCTCTTCATGGCCATCTCCTTTGCTTTGTCCCTTAAACTGTTACAATTCAGGATCTCAGAGAGCCGTGTCATGCTCAAACAGTTGTCAGGGCTCAGTTGTTCCTGAAGGAAACTTGAACAGGCCTCAAAAAGGCGGCCATATTGCAACATGGATGCCGCCTGCATCAGAGGCAGCACGATATCCATGGTGATACTGACGAGTCCTGTGTAAACATAGTCAATGATACTGCTCAGAATGGGGGATGTGATGCCCTTTAAGTCAATCTTAGTCTGCTGTGTCTCTATGAAGTTGTTGCAGAACATGGCTCTGAAGTAGGGGCTGCTGGAGACCAGGACGTTGCGATGGCATGGCATCTCTGTGTCATCTGAACACAGAGACACATCGGTCAGGATGTTTTCCTGTCTTAGTCTGTTGAGCTGCAGGAGCAGGTTGGAGGACTGCTCCTTGTCTTTGTAATGGAAGATCTTGACCGCTGGTCGGTCCATGCTGAGGAGAGACCATGTGGTTAATGTCAAATCAATTGGTCCATCAACTTGTATAAGCAGACACATACTCTCATTCTTATTCAATCATTTTAGCTATAAAGTCACTCACAGAGTAGCCATTGAAGGGCTTTCTGTAAAATATGGATTAACAGCCATCACATGAGTGAATAGTTGCTCTACTTTAATGTGCGGTACACTTTACCAAAACTGGATTAGATTTTAGTTTAGTTTAGTGTTTAATTTAACAGTATAAGGATTTAAGGTCCCATTTGTAAGACATCTTAGAATTGATTACTGCACACATCACCGTATAACCATGCTACTGGAATTAGATTCAATACAGTCCTGTGTCATGTATCCAAAAATTTAGCCTACAAATATTCTTGGTAAGCTGTCACCAAAAGTACTGCTTGAATGTCAAGTTTACAGATAGCGTGTTTTTTTTAAGCCTGTTCAACTCATAACTTTAACACTAACTTAGTTATGTGATCATTGCCTTTTCAGTGCTGCTGCACCCAGGCATTCTTCAAATAGGGCCTACAGAACGCCTGTCTGAATATTATGAAGACCAGTTGTCTGAGTAGATTAACCCTGAAACACCTGCACAACTATTCATTGTCATGGAAAAAGTGGTGCATGTGACTGCAGCTCTTCCAATCCGTTGCATGCATTACATATCAGTCCAAAATAGCACAAACAAATGGACTATTTAAAAGCAACATAATACAGAAAGTCAATTTTGAACATATCCGTGATTCATATTTACATTGAATTCATGCAAAGCCATGCCAACAACATACATAAGACAACAAGCCTTAGAGGAATACATCTCTCACCTGTCCCTCTTCTCTCTCTTTTTACGTTGCGCGGTGGTCCCACTCTGTTTTTTCGAAAGCAAGATCTCAAGAGAAAATGTGATGCGTTGACATTTTCCTGTTCTTTCTTCCTCTTCGCTCCTGTGTCGATGCCGTGTGACTGTGTGATCCAAAGGGGGCTGTCTCTTTGTAGGAGCGTGCTGCGTACTGTTTGTTTGTTATGGTCTCTTTCCACGAGGCCTCTGTGTACATTCCTCCCCTAAAAATAGAGCCTCTCTTTGCCAACACGGCTGCAGACTCACATGTGACTCGTCAGAGCGTTTTCTCAGAATCTGTCTGTTTCCCCACTGGATGTTTTCCTTTCCTTCAATTTCTCTACGACTGTTCTTTCCCTCTTCCTCTAATATAATATCACTTCAGTTCTTCCCAGCCTGATCTCTCCTTTTCTCCTCTATAACTTCCACTCCTATTGGCTTCATCATCTCTATCTCGGTCTGCCAGACGATTGTAGCGGTAAAAACAGCACTGATACTTGAACACCTATTTTGTTGGCTGCTCACACTGTCGGCCGGCTTGTTGAAAACACAGAGATACAAAAACATGATTAGGTTACTGTAGAAGCAACTCAGGAACAGAGCTAGAAGCACATGTGAAACATCATGGCCTTGACGATTGGCATCACAACAAAGCCACCAGATGCAAGTTACTCAGATATACCAAGAGGCTTGGGTTAATAGAGAATCATTTGTTGTACTCTGGCGCTGTGATGCACTGATAAATGTGTTTGGCTTCACTTTTACAGACGGTATTCATCCTTTAAGCAGAAGGAAGCGTCTTGATTTAACTGCACATCAACAACAGATGCTCGCGTTTCTTATGCTTGTATTCGTTAAGCTCACTTCAGCCTCATTTGTCTCATGCTCCCTGAAACAGATCAAGCCTATTCACCAGCTTTCGTGCAGCCCACAAGGTTCCGGTTTCTTAAAGCTGGAGGATCAATGCTTCCTGGTCTGTTTCATAAATGTGGCTACATAAAAATAACAAAATTAGAGTGCATATTCAATCATCACAGATAGCAACGTGACATGTTTTTTTCTTGTACTCAGGCTTGTTTACAGAGCTCGGCAAATCAGACATAAATAGCTGCTTGAGCTTCACCGACCACTACTGCAGTTCAATGTGGATTGCACAACAAAAACATTCGCTCAGATCACCAACTACTTGTGCCGGCCAGCCTTCTGTGTGGACAGCTTGGCATGTTGTTGTTTGTGGGCTACACTGCAGCAAATACATGCAATTAAACTCTGAAACTGCCAAATGATATGCACAAGGAGCACACATTTGACAAGAAATTAACAATATATATATATATATATATGGCAGACTGAAAACATACGTGTGATCTGGAAAACTGATTTCACAATAGTCTCACATGTGACACGGTGAAACCAGCAGTCATGTAATGAGCAGTCGAGACTAAACAGCTCCATCTAGTGTTTGTGTCTATAAAATGAATGTTTGGCAATTGTGAAAAACTGGTTCCTTTTCCAATTAACTCTGGCATTTTAAACCTTTTAGAGTGTAGTCGTGGCTTTGTTTCAAATTAAAATACATAGTAAACAGGTCAGTTAAATTGCAAGGCAATACGTATTTTGATCACGCAACAAAATGTCAAAAATTTATATCTGCCCTTCTGGCGTGACATTGACATTAAAACTATATCTCATCGATCTGTATAGTCAAGGGCAAAAGCTCAACCTGTTTGCCCGGAGGACAGCGACGTCATTATATAACACACACGCTCATATTCAAAGCTGTGATTGCATTCTTTAAAGTTAAGCACATTGTCTGCTATCTCTGTTCCTTCACCTTGACAGAAAGGACTCATTAATGTCTGCCTTTAGGCAACAACTTATTAAAAGTTAAAGCTGTGACACACAGTGTGCAGCAGAGCATTTTCATGCAGCAGCATAAGTGTTGCCACCCACAGGCCGGTGCTGTGTCTTCATATCACCAAATGATTATCTTCTCATAAGCACATGGTCTAATAGAGCCTATACCCGGGGGATTTAGATCTTGCTGATTAGTATATATGTGTGTTCGTGTGTGTGTGTGAAGGGCAGACAGCTCTCCGTGGTCAAATACAAGACTATTTGAAAGCAGCATGGACTGTGAGTGCAGTTTCTCTTCCTTACTTGACTTCATTTGATTCACTCGGTACAGGGCTGGAGGTTGTTTTGCATATGGAGCCCTTTTTTTACCACTTAAATTTGAGTAGTATTGAAATCATTTTAAACGTTCCTCGATACATGGGCTAAAGTAAGAAGAGGCTTTAAAAGGGAAAGGGCCCAGATAATGATTCCCTTTTATCTGTGTTTGCTCAATGAAGGCCTTTTTTATTAAATCAACGTGAAAGTGAATGAAACTCTTGGTATCAGTGCTGGTCAGTGCTATTCCACAGCCCAGAAGGGAAGAGTTAGAATAATTCCAATAAGGTTTCATGCAGACTATCATGTTTTTCTTTAGATTATTGTGCTCGCCAGCACTTAATCCAGCACTACAAACAAATAGAAAAACAACTGTGTTTTCTGTTTGACTCCGTATGGCGGATGTGAGTTGAGTTTCTTCCAGATTGAATCCCTCTCTTGTTGTTGTATGATAAATCTGAGGCTTGGTCTGAAGTATAGTAGTTTGTCACTTTGTCATATCTGTTGCGATAACGTGCCTCGGGCCCCAGGGCTTCGATTCTCCACTTGACTAAGCATGCTGAGACTTACAGCACAAACAAGCCTCGCTTCCACAGCAGAGTCGAAGAAGACTCGCCAGGACTTTTTCATGAAAGAAACATGTTATTAAGGATTCTAACAATGTCAGCGGGAATGAATTGTTATCTGAGCCAAACAAGGTCAGTATAAAGCTTCATAAAGACATGCCCCCATTAGGTCAGGTTCTGGTAACTGGCCATTAAAGGTGCAATCCTTACAATTTCAGTTCTGGTTGATTTGGTGACACCCGTGGGTGCTGTTGGTGATGCTAAGAATGTCATAATAAATCAACTTCGAGAGTTTATTCATGTCGGTTTAAAGAGCTTTTATGTCAGAAACAGCGTAAACAGGAAGATGGGCAACACACGCAAATATGTTTATCTTCAAAATGACAGGGACTGACTGTTCTGCTATTGATATGATGAAAATCTGAAGGATTATAACTTTACGGTTAAACAGCCTATTCTCCGGTACAGTTACATTTTTGCTGTTTTAAGATGTTTATTTTATGTGTAGGCGGCGGTGACTGGGAGTTGTTTGCTGAGTCATAGAGCTGACATGGCTCTGCTCAGGTGTGCGATACCATCCTAAAGGGTTAAAGGACCTGATGGTTGGTCTGAACTTGACCAAACATGTATGTCCCATTTGTAAAATCAACATCAGTTCGGACTGGTGTGGAGGGACTATTATACTGCACTTAATTTGTAGGTCATCAAGAAAACTATTATGTTATAATATTATGTCATGCTGCAACTAAATCACGTGTGGGATTGTTATGTGATTTTAAACAACAACAAAAACGACGCAGATGAGAAATTCAATCAAATTTTAAGTGTCTCTTGCTGATACTCCTTTCAACATTATTGTATCCACTAGGTGTCAGGCCAACATTATGCAAATTTTTTGAAGTGAAAAGTTGTCCCCTGTGACTTCTCAGGAGGAAGCTATCAAGGCTAAACTCACAGTCAGTCTGTAAACACAACAGAGGCATAAACCAGTGATATATTATTTTAGCTATTTTTAGGCCAGCGAGACAGAATATCTTCTAAAAATACACCGACAGAAAATGAAGCCGTTATTCCATCGATTGTTTTGTTTAATGCTGCAAACATTGCACTTGTGGTGTGAAATTTTAAATTGCCATTTACTCGGACACAGAAAGCCAAAACAATTGAAACAGCCAGTGAGAATCATGTAATAACCTCTTGATCCTTGAGCTGTGAGGTATTACTCCCAAGTGCAAAGCGATCCATGCCAGGCAACACGGAGAGCAGCAATCTGGCTTTGATGGAGAGACGTCCACGTTGTAAATCAACAAAGAGTGTGTGTGGGGGGGAGGGGGGGGGGGTTTGAGGAATAGCTCACAGAGACAAAGAAAGAGAGAGAGAGTTGGGTTCTGTACGTTCACACATGCCCAAGCAGGGATGAGGTCTTAAAGGGCTTACAGTTAGCTGCTTAAAATTCTTCTGATGTAACCAACACATGCAGGACATGTTATTCGGAGAGAGGGGGGAAAAAAAGTGCTTTGTAGCAACAAAACATTTGGAGGTGGAGGGGAAATGCTTTGTGTTTACTCATCGTGCCCTCCACTGTAGCTCTCCCAAGGTTCCTCTCTTGTTGGTATGGCGGTCATTCAGTCGTCGCTGCTGTGCAATTTGACAGCCTCCCTTTATGCCTGCTCTAATAGAGTCAGCCAGACTGTGGGGGCTAGTGGGTGGTGTTCGAATGGAGGGGGACCTTTGTGGATAATGTGTGTGCCTTTATATGTGCTATATGTTGCTACATGTGTGGGAGGGAGGCGGTGTGTGTGTGAGCTTGTGTGTGTGTGTTTGTGTGAGTGTACAGCAGATATTGATATTCCACAAGCAGCAGAAGCTGAAGTCAATGTCTTTTAAGTGTCAGCCCTCAGCAGCCAGGTGTACCCGAGGTTCAGAAGAGAGAGGGCGATCGAGGAGAGGGAGTAAAGCGAACAACGGAGCGAGGGAGGAAAAGAGAGAAAGAGAACAGAGATACAAAAGCAGAGGAGACCGACAGGGAGAGAAGTGCTACAGAGAGGAAGAGGAAGAGAGAAAATACACTGAGAGGGGATGAAGAGAAAAGAACACTTTTGTGGGGTTTCTGGAGGGGAAATCACTCACATGTCTTTGAAGGCCTCTATGGCCGTCTTCGCCCTCTGTGTTGTGGCCATCAGGCGGTCAGACAGAGAGGCAGATGGACACAAGGGGAGTGGTGGATGCAGGGACAGGCTGTCAACATGTCGGGTTTCAAACCAGAGCAAATGAGTGGTTTTAAGGTTCAGCCAGGGTCAGTGATAACACAAAAGAATAATTCAAAGCATGCTTTGCCATTAAACAGACCACCAATCAAAAAGGCTGCTTGTTTTGATTGTGACTCTATATTTTATACCCCACTTTATGGTGTTTTTTTATTTTCTTTGGTTCTGGCCTCGTGTTTCAGACGGCAGTTAAACCTAATATTTGCGGTTGTATGTTATTTTTGAAAGGTAAATAAAAGGTGTTTGTGTAGCACAAACAGATAGCACACCTCTCTACAAAGGTGGTAACAAGCTTCTTATGGAGAAGAACGCATTTCTTTCCTTTTCACTGTTTCAGGTATGACCAGGACTATTTTGTAAAAGCTTCTCCAATCAATGATCATATGTTGGCAGTTGATCAAATGACGATGTGTAATGCGAAAGGGGTTAAAGAATCATCACCTGAGTCTGCAGTTCCCCTCAGCTGGTTTAGTGTATTTAAGTCCATTGTTTTGGTTTTACTGCCCCCAACCTTACTGTACTGATTCACTAGAATAAGTTCCACTTGCACGAGGCAGTTGTTTTTAGCAAAAGAAAGCTCTAAAAACCCACTGTGCAATATTTTCCTTGCACCACATAGCTGAGGCAAAGTTAGCAACTATCAAGCGAACACATTGGAGCACTAAGCTAAAGAGCCAGATACCTTCCAAAGGGAGTTGGTGGTGACCAAAAACTAAAAGGAGCTGAAAGGAGAGTGTATATTGAACTTACATTTGACGTGACTCCAAATGTGTCCGCCCAATATGTACATAAGCAACCGTTTATGCCAATGCGTTTGTTATTTCAACTGTATGAATTTTTTTAATGCTGCAGTCCACACTCACAAAGTGCACACATTCACACCTGCAAGCTGCCCAGTGCCACCACAATCGGACCTGTTGGGTCACTGAACTGTTGATGGATTGAGGGCCTTGCTCAAGGGCCCCTCATTGAGAGGAAGAAAATTACTTTCTAATGTAGAGCTTCATTTTTGTTCAAAGAAATCTTCTTAATGCCGAGCTCTCGGCTCAGGTCTACCATTTATGATCTTATTGAGCTTCTCTCGTTATGCTGAACTCCTTCTCCTCCTCCTCCTCCTCCTCCTCCTCTTCCACATCATATCACCCGTTGTTTCCTTCAGGTTCCTCTTGGCTTCACCACGTTATCATCATTGCACTCACAGCCCCCTCCTCTTCTTCTATGCCTCCCCGAGTCCTCCTGGAAACCTGTTACACTGCTCCTCTCCTCCCTCGTTCTTCTCGCGCTCCCCACTCTTTTCTCCCCTTGGTCGACCTCCCACACATTTCTAAACACTGTCCATGTTAATGGAATGTGCTTAAGTAGCAGATAAATCAGCTTGGGGATGATGACTGTTCTGACCTTGTCTAAGATGGTGGTTGTTTTGTCAAGCCAGATCCATTCGGTGCCTGTGTATGGATTCACTTAAAAGGAACATCAGGGGCTAATCACCTAAACACTGATAAGGCTATTTGGGAAAAAACATTCCAATGAATGAAGCATGCTTCCTCCTTGTGAAACTACTATTCAGCCCTAAATCTGTTTTGGATACACATATTTATTTTCTGGAATGGCTGAATGTTGCTCAAGGTAATGTACTGGCTCGATTTCAGCATCCAAATACCATCCTCTGCGTTTGATAACAGCGGAAACTATTACAAAACAATTTAAAGAAAGGCTCCCTAAACATTGTTGTGTTCTTTTATGTTCATCGTCAGCGTCCTTGCCATCAAGTTTGTTTCATTGAGTGAAGTCAGCTTAGTGAACTATCAGCGGAGTTACATTTGCAGTCTTGTCTCATCTGCACTCTGGTCTAGACTATTTCCTTCTGACCTCCAAGTATGTAATTGAGGACTGAGATACTGAATTACTAAGGGAAACAGCACAGATGATTGCTTGATGATTTATCAACCTCATTTTTGTTAGTATATCTGAGTGGCATTGTTTGCTGAATGCAAACGAATGCTAGTTTTCAATAACACGCTTTTATTTCCCCATGTTGAGTTAGCCCTGACCGTGACCCCCTGTGGGAAAGAGGCCTCTTGTTGACAGATATGGTTGCCACTGACATGTTTGCATTGCCGTTCAGTTCCTTTTAGCCACGAGACGTGAGCTATACTTTGCAAATGGATTTCGAACAGAAGGAACATTGTTTAAATGGGTTGTTCAGCGTCACCGATAAGAGGTTTATAGATTGAGATTTGTAGTTTAAACTCTTATACAATGACACAATTCTTTGCCTATTTGTTGCTGGGGGGAAATATTGAAACATCTTTACTCATTTAATCCTCAAGAGAAAAATTAGAAGGCTGAGAAAAAAAAAGAAGCTTTCCTACATGCATACGATACTACGTGCTCTGGTACCGTGGGGCTCTCCCTTCTGCGTGGGCGAGCACAAGTTGTGTCAGTGGTCAATGAAAGAGGAAGGCCTCCCGCTTGTTGCCTCAAATTATGACCATTGTCCGTCTTTAAGGTTAATAGAAAAACAGAGCAACACTGGTCCACTCTAACATCTCCCCAGTTAAATATGAATAAATGTGAGTGCCGGGGCGTCGAGCATTATTAAAAACGATCAGTCAGTCGGATTGCAACTCACACTCTCACCGCACTGCTGCCAGCCGGAAGCTGGATGTGTCTCTGTGGAGCCCTCGATATTGAATAAAGACGTGCCACACTCACAGAAAATAGCTATGCTTTAATATGCAGCAGCAGTAGAAACTTTTCTTCCCCCTGAAGGCATAAGATTTGAGTGTGCCATATCCCGTTGTTCAATGGCCTGGTCTACATGGGAACAGTCCAACAGAAATGAGAAGTGGCTTGTCACTGGATTTGAGGGGAGGTGATGTAGAGTGAGGCAGGCCGGTATATGCTTTCCAGTTTGCGTCTTTATTCCTACATCTTTTGCCGTCTTCACGCGAGTGTTTTCAGTGACACATATCTGCTGTCAACTGTACAGGTTTTAATACAAATGTGTGTAGTCGTGTCCAAACTCCAAACTATAGGATTTGACTTAATAATGGCAAACCTTTAGTCGGACAGCAACCACAGAGAATGTTGCCAAACACGAAACAGCCCAATCAGAGCCTTGAACTCGACTGCTCGTCATAAAAGCCCTTTTTTCTTTCTTTTTTTGTCCATATAATTTCATCAGAGCCTCCCATGTAGCTGAATATGACTGAATAAGAGTGCAAAAAAAGAGGGGGAAAAAAAGCATTGGGTCTTGGGACACACTTCCAGTCTCCTGCTTAGTTGCATAAATTAGGGTGAACCAAAAACAACAATCATATTTAATATTCATTAAATGTTTTAATTTACATGAACACATGTAAGCTTTTACAAGTCTTGTATTATTAGCTCTGACCAAATTATAAACTAAAGAGGAAAAAAAAGTTGAAATCTAGTTACAACGAACTGAAATGACATTTGGTTTTGACGGCTATCAGTTGCTACGTGTCGAGCAGAGCATGCAGAACTTATTGTCTTGTCAATGTCAATCATACTACTCAGAAGAGGTGGGGGAGTGTGAGAAGGGGGGGAGATATTGTCAGGTTTGAAGCAGGCAGGTGGATCCAAAAGCTGAGAGGACAGGCAGACTGGTGCAGCGTAAAGATGTATTACATAAAAGGCTCACAGGCAATAAGTCCACAGACAGGCAGGTAACCGGCAAACAGGAAGCCGGTAACAAAACTACAGACATGGGCAGCACCTAAATACCCAAGGACAGGAGGGAGATAACGAGGGACAGGTGACAGCAGGGCTAACGAGCAACAGGTGGAACTCATAAGGGCGGGGCAGGCAATCACACAGGCAGGAAACAAACAAAGGCAAGAAGTAAAGGCCCAATCCTAGGCTGTGTTCGAATAGTCCTTTTTGCTTAGGAAAGTTCCTCACTGAGCGAAATGACCCGGCAGTATCTAAGTGGCCGCCATGATAAGAGCTATTCGAATTCTCTAAATGCTTAGGAAAGGAGCTTCAATGCTTCCTTAATTAGCTCCTTTGGCATTGGAACCACTGGACCTTCCTTTGCGAAAGGAAAGGAGATAATTCTGACCCATAATTCCTTGCGGCAGCAACATTTAAAGTGACGCACCATTCGGCCATTCAACAAACGATCATGAAGACAAACGTAGATCATGTAAATAATCGTTAACATAACTCGGAAATGAACTTTCAATAATCTGTTAAACCTGCTGGAAAACTATGAGCGTTACATTGCTGTTGCAATAAACTGCTGTAAAGTGATCAAAGTGTTGTAAAGTGATCACAGTGACGTATTGATCTGCTCTCTCTGGTGTTTACTGCAGCCTCAGTCCTCATTCTTTTATTTCACTTCAGTTACAGAAGCTTTGATAAAAGGTTAAACTGGACGAGCTCTTCAGTCTGAGTCATGTTTTTAATTATCATCTTTTCAATCAACATTACAATTTTAAAACACTATAAAAACACTTCTAGGTCACACTGAGTTTCATAAACTATTGTCTGCATATTCTTATGATCAGATTATAATCTGGATATAAACCATAACAACAAAAGGGGATATGAGACATTGTTAGTGGAGAACGTATTTAATTCAGCATGTTTGAAACTGAGCAATGAGACAGTTTAGTAGCTTTGTACTCTCTGTGACAATCCCTTGGTTTCACTTTTATATTCATTCTTTCATTTATATTGCAACCTTGTTAATGAAGTAATTGTATGAACCTGGTTGTTAATGTCGTTATGACACAGCACTGTAACAACACAGACAAAGTATCTAAGATGCGCTTCTTTGTAGTCCATCTTTGGAAAATTGTAGTTTCGTCGCTGCAGACTGATATCACTAACATGCGCCTGCCTTCGCATCATAACTACGTCGCTTAGTGAAAGTGAAATCGGATTCCCTAAACATCGCGGTTTTCTTTTCCTAACTCCTCATGAATTCTCCTAACCATCTTTCCTTGAACCCGTGAAGTTTTCCACAGAGGTCAAGGAAAAGTGGTTAGGAATAGACGTTAGGAGGGAATCTTTTGGACTATTCGAATCCAGACGTAATGCCTTAAACCCTGAACCCTCGGGGACTTACTGACGTCACCTGTTAAATGGTTGAGTGTGAGAGGCTGTGAGGGCTTGAAATGGTGTAAATATGAATGGGACAGCACTTTGCTGCAACATATCATAGTTACCATGAAAACGTCAAAAAATATCATGTACAATTGTGGGTATTTATTTTATACTTTTTACTCCTTCCATTTGATTTGATTTGATTTGAACGTCTTCAGGCTCTTTCATCAAAAGATGAGAGTCTCCATGCTTCCACTGGTGACCCCGTGTTTAACGTCACATTGCTATGAATTGTGGGTAATTCCCTTGGACAAAGTCTGCGGCTGAGGTCCAATCGTCCTTTTTGCTAAGGAAGGTTCCTAAATGAGTGAAATTACCTAGAAGTATCTAAGTTGCCGTCATGATAAGAGTTGTTCGAATTATCTAAATGCAAAGGAAATATTCTTCAATGCTTTCTTAATTAGCTCCTTTAGCATAGGAAACACTGGACCTTCCTTTACGAAAGGAAAGGAGATAATTCCGCCAAACAATTCCTTGCGGTGGCAACATTTAAAGTGTGACGCACCATTCGGCCATTCACGAGAACAAACGATCATGAAGACAAACACAGATCATGAAAATAACCGTTGCCATAACTTGGAAATATTTAGATGTTGTGAACTTTCAATAACCTGTTAAACCTGCTGGCAAACTACAAACGTTGCATTGATGGAAACTGCTGTAAACTGATCAAACTGACGTATTTGATCTGCTCTCTTTGGTGTTCTACTGCAGCCTCAGCCCTCATTCTTTGATTTGACTTCAGTCACAGATGCTTTGATAAAAGGGTTAAACTGGACGAGCTCTTCAGAGGGACGCCTGAGTCATGTTTTTGATTATCATCTTTTCAATCAACATTCAAATTTTAATACACTATCAAGTCAACACTTCTAGGTGTTTCATAAACTATTGTCAGCATATTCTTATCATCCGATTATAATCTGCATTTAAACCATAACAACAAAAAGGGATATGAGACATTGTTAGTGGGATAACGTATTTAATTTAGCATGTTTGAAACTGAAGAATGAGACAGTATAGGAGCTTTGTACTCTCTGTGACAATCACTTGGTTTCACTTTTATATTCATTCTTTCATTTCAACCTAGTTAATAAAGTAATACTTTGACCGCGTTCATGTCGTCTGCATGACACAACACTGTAACAACACACGGACAAAGTATCTAAGATGCTCTTTTTTGTAGTCCATCTTTGGAACATTGTAGTTTCGCCGCTGCAGACTGACGTCACTAACATCCGCCTGCCGTCGCTTCATAACTACGTCGCTTAGTGAAAGTGGAGTCGGATTCTCGAAACACCGCGGTTGTCTTTTCCTAACTCCTCATGAATTCTCCTTCCCATCTTTCTTTGACCCCGTGACATTTTCCACAGAGGTCAAGGAGAAGTGGTTAGGAATAGACGTTAGGAGGTCATTATTTGACTATTCGACCGCAACCTGCATCTAATGCTGACTTATGGAAAGGGTTCATAAAGGGCTCAAAATGTCTGCGAGGGACTCAAACACTCAACAATTTGACAGTGGGATAGGAACTAAACCCTCACGGACTTTGCGGGAGCGCACTTCAAAGTCCGTAAGGGTGCAGATTGGGATTGGGCCAAAGATACAAAAGGAGAGGACTTTCGAGAATACAAATAGACTAAATAAAAACAAAAAATTCAATATAATAATAAAAAATAATTTCAACTGCTCACTTTAGTAAAAAGAAGTTTAACCGGGCAGAAAACAGCCTAATTTGACAACACTGAGTTCTGAAGGCACTAATCAGTGAACTCTTGATACAATAGGGTGTTGAGCAATCAGGTTTTAAAACTGTATGAAACTTACTAGAGCTACATAGACGCTCAACAAGAAAACCACCTCACTGAAAACCTATTTAAATCACTGGTTCCCAATTTCAACCCACGCCAGTGCTCCGTGGAGCATTTGTTTCCAACCAGCCAGTTAATTGCATTGTCTTTGTGTCCCAGGCCTGAAGCAGTCCTTCATTAGCTGGCCAAAATGAAAAACCAGCAGGACCAGCATTAAAGACTAGTGATACAAACACTGACTCTCCCTCGCTGACGTCTCTCTTTCTCTCTCCCTTCTCCCAACCAGTAATCCTGTGATCAGTCGCCCAGGCAACAGCACTGGCTGCCGTTCCGCCACGTGCGCAGTGCTGCCGGGTCAGGATAAGGGTGCCTGGAGGGGCCGATGCAAATCACCTATTGCGCCCCACTGGAGATCTCCATAGAGATCCTGGGCATAAGCCTGCCCCGAGGTTTTTCTCCCAGCAATGGTGCAACACCTCTGTGTGTTATTATTGCTCCGGTATGAAAGATCTCTGCCTTTCACATAAATAAGATGAAAGTAATTCCAGAGATTCACTGAGATCTTAGATGTGTCTTTACAGTCACAGAGTATCATGTATGTTTTTTTGTTGCTTTGTCAAATGAATATTGCATCGATACAAGATATGACTTTATTCCAGCGCTCCATCCACAAATAAACGCCTTACAAGACACATTGTAAGTGTTTTGAAAGTCAACATATTCATGCTATTTAGACTTGCACAATGTGGCTATGATATACAGAGAGCGCAAGAGGAGGAGGAGGACACTGTTGAAATGTGGAAAGTTGAGTTGCAGGGAACACACACATACATTTGCATGTACTTTACATAGACAGGGACCACACAATCATGTGCCACGTCAGAGCAAATACACATACATGTCGTCTGCTTTCTTCGATGGCATCAATAACTCCCATCGGGCTCATTGTTGTGGAGGAATTAGCTCATAACCTTGTACACTGCGGCTCTCTGGCTCCTCCATAATCTCTCCTGCAAACTTTGTGTGAACTCTGGTGCACATAATACGTTCATTCAGGAGTCAATGGGCCTGTGGAACAATAGCACAAAGGAGAGTTTCTGAAATGTTTTTTTTTGTAGCAAAATACAAAAATGCTCAGTGTTTGGAAAATGTTCTCTACGTATACGATTTCCCAATACTGTGGCATGGGAGAAGGCTCTCTGGACGAGGACCTTCTCAAGAATGGCATATTATATTTCGACACATTGTTAATAACTGAGAGAATATATATGCAAAGAGTTGTTGCTGTAATTACGCTTCACATTCCCCTTTTCAAATGTAGATTTTAATTTGAATCAACATAACTCGGTCTGGTCTCCGTCTGTTTAATGCGTTCTGTTTCTCTATCTGAATCCTCTCTGACTGTGATCATATAGACGGCTGCTTTTGGTTGTCAAACAAAAACAGATGCATGGTGCCTGATAGAAATTACAAACTCTTGTCAACAAACAATGCAGTCCATTTTCTCCTCGGGGTGGTTGGAGTATATTTTCCACAAAGTGGCACCAATGAAAAAATAAAAAATAAATCTGTCATAGAGAAATGACTGAAATTACAGTCTTGTGTTTTAAATAAAAGTGGAGACATAATTTGTCAATTTCCTTTTCAATGAGCTGGTTTCTCAGACGGGCACTATGAGTGGTTTTATCTGTTCATGCACAGGAATATATTGTGGGGCTTGTGTATCACTTGTACAGGCAGAGAGAGTGAACATTTGGAGTTTGATGGAGTGTCTGAGCCGCCTACAGTACACACAAATTACCAAAGCCCTTTAGGGCCTCTTCTCTATACTCGCGTCATTTAAATAGCTTAAACATTACAGGATTGTAAAAGCACTTAATGTCACTCTGACATGAACTTGATGAATTCGGCTCTCTCTTCGTCTCCTCTCCCGCTGTGATCTTTTCAGCCCAATGGGATGTGACACCTGTACTGTACCAGGGTTCACACACTCTTTGCAAACTCGACTCAAGCTGATTTCATTTGTGTCACTTTGTGAATACTTTTTTTTCTTCTTCTTTCTCCCCCTGCACTGTCACTGCCAGACCTGTAAATACTCATCCTAACCTCGAATAGCCCGACAGCCCTCCGAGATAATCCCGCAGCCTCACAAGAGGAGTGGAGAAACTGTGTAGAAAAAAATCCGCCGGGGGAGAGTGACTGTTGGAAAATTCACACTGACTTCTTCTTTTTCTTATTTATCTTTGTGACAGTGGGTCCAGAGAAGAGGATGACAGAGAGAGAGAGAGAGAGCGGCGTGGTGTGTTGGCGCTCCGTGTTAAAGCGAGAGGCTGTGATCATGAGTGGCAGTGGAGCGACAACAGTGAGGGAAAGGGACGGCGGGGCCTGTGACAAGAGCTGTAATGGTAATACATGTCACACCGATGAAGCCACGCCGAGAGAAGTTGGGAACGGGGTCATCTCAACATTCCGTCTCCCGGCATCTCTGCTCGGGGCTCTTACTTCAATTTTCACTGCTATCATTTGTCCAGTCCGTCTCTGTCTCTGTATTCAACTTTTCTTTTTACCCTAATCTTTCTCTGTTTCACTGTGACTATTCTTTCCTCCACTCCTCGACACTTTCTACAATGGACACTATTCATCCGTCACCCCTGTCTTTGTCACTCTCCTCTCAGTCTCTCCAAACTCCTTACAATTCACTACGAAACTTTTTCTAGTTGAGGAAGTGAAGCCAGGATTAAACACGGCCCCTTTTAAAGCTGGTGTCAGCAATTTTTGTAGAAACCAGCAAGAGTAAACTTGTGTTGTATCAAACCCCCAAAAATCCCAGCCCCTCCCCTCAGGCCTCCGTCCATAGCCACTCCTACAGAACACATAGAGGAGGTGTCCACTAGAGAGGGTTGAGAAGAGGAGCGCAGCGTACCGTTGTCACTGCTAACTATTCAACTACGTCGTGTTTCATTCACGTGCAAGAAAACGCCTAACATTATCGTAATGACCGTACACGACGAACATGGCTATTGTTGGGACATTTTGTCTGTCTAGACTTGTGAAAGACTGCGGTCACGCGCAGGTACACAGGCATGTGGTTAGACAGGCGGGTAGGCCATTCATGGACAGGCGTATTGGACATGCAATTTTGTTTTCTGCAAATATTTTGTTCTTTTTCTTTAAATGAGAGGTTTTCTAAAAGGAATCTGGTGCTCGGAAACCCTTTTGCATTTGCAATGAAGGATCTTTACTTATCCTTATCCTTTACTTACTGTATCTTTACAGTGTTCCCTATATTACGTTAGTTCTGCTTTTACTAAAACTTCTCTCACGCTACTGATGATAATCTGCACACGTGTTGTCTCTTTGCAAGTACAATCCCTCATTTCCACTGAGTGTCAGGCGGGTGGCATTAGCCTGGGTGGGCGACACCAAGGTGTCCAAATTCTGTCTGCAGCCCACTGCTCCATTGAGCTGCACTGAGGAGCTTAGCAAGAAAGAAAACAGTGCTAATCATTACCCACACCCTCACCCAGAGCCCTTCCCTTTCCTCTGCTCCTTCCCACCGCCTTCCTCTCATTAAAATAAGTCAGAGAGAGCTAGCCTGCATACTGATGCTTTGTTAAGCACTCTTAATTGAACTTGAGGATTCTTAATGTGCTATCATTCAATTGCTTAGTCTGTGTGCTCTCAGCTGCTTCGGCCTTCTGTGCTGCATTTATCTCCACCTCCTGCCCTGCACGTCCATTCAGCTTTTGGAGGAAGGGCTCTGTGTCAGATTTGTAATGTGCGGGCATCGAGGAAAAGGGCATTGACTCTTTATACAACAGAGGGAACAAAAGCGCTTACTTGGTACCAGCTGGGAGTTTCATCATCAGCCAGGAAAGAGAGAGAGGACGAGAGAGAAAAGGAAGCAGTGCGAAAGAGCAAGAGAGCGGAAAAAAAAAAGTTATTGGACTAGATGGGGCAAGGTGACATCAATAGCATCCCAAGCAGGGGCACAAATTAGCCGGGCGAGAAGCGGCGCAGCATGGGAGCCGACAGCTGGGGCCCCGTGCAATGCCACCAGGGGATTAGCGGGGTTTCAGGATCTGACACAGAGGGGATGAGCGTCATGGGCAGAATAAAGAGCAACGCGGGGATTAGAGAGCTTCCCGACACTCCACCAACACTCATGAAAGGCTTAAAAGGCTATAGATATCATTAATGAAAGGACAGAGAGAGAGAGAGAGAGAGAGAGAGAGAGAGAGGTTAGAGGGGGGGTCTTTTATATTTTATTCAGCCTGACCCCCCCCTACATTGCTACTGTGATTTTTAATGATCATACATTCCATGTGCATACATTAAAAGTCAATGAGTGGCTGGCTGAAGGGGCAAACTGCCCGTGTGTTGATCATTCAACATAACACACAGCACACCAGACAGAGATGGCGGGCACTGACTAGCGTATACGTTCCGTCCATGCCCCCCTCTGAAGACTAGACCTGAATTATTCATCTGAAAGTCGTGGTGAAAATGCCGAACATTTCTTTGAGTATCTGTATGCTTTTTGTGTGTGTGTGTGTGTGTGTGAGTACACTGGAACAACAAGATAGTGCTCATTGTGGTGTGCGTGTGGGTGTGCTGCCAGGATACGTGTAGGTATCAAATTCTGCATTCACATGCCGGGCGTGGGGTGATTTGAGGGGCTACACGTCTGTGTCTTGTTTTGTAAAAAGGAAATTGCTTAGTTTTTCTCTTATAAGCCGACCATGCCTTTGGACAGGCTCAGCCCGTCGACACAACCGCTGCAGGGATTTGACACCAAGATAACCTTTGTTCAACAACACACCAAAGCTGAGACAAACTCGTGGGCAAATGTGATTTTGGAAAATGCCATGCAGAAGTGAAAGTTTGCGGAATATCATCACGATCTGTGAACTTAAAAAACACCCGCGTGCAGCCTTTTTCATGATAATGTCATTGCCTCCGAGCCAAATGGGATATCCTGGACAGGAAGGCACGGGGAGATAAGTCTGCCTCGTTGTTTAGGAACATGGAGTTATCATCTTCCCCCTCATCTCCGGAGCTCTGCATGTAGCTCTAATGGAGTCTTTATCGTGACAGTAGTTAACTACTTATCAGCGGCTCGCTGCGACAGATCAAGAGCACAACTGGATTTGCTGAAGGGGCAGAATGCTCTTTGATGAACTTCAGTCAAAGTTTAATGAAAGTGAATCTGCGTCCATAATAAGGCCTCGGCCCGCTCCTTTAGCAGTAGCTCAGTCTATGGATGTACAGGGTGGGCGTTTGTAGATGGAAGGATGCTGTGTAAAATACAAGCCAGGGCTCTGTTCCAAGAACTCACGTCCAAGTTGTTTTGGAAAGGAATCCTTTGGTGCGCGGGAGTCCCGGCCTCCCACTGTGGACACACACACAAACTGCTGGAGTCCTGCTGCGTCAGAGAAGACACACCTTGTCCTTGTTTACGGCATCCCACAATTGTCCTTCCAGATCCCCTGAGAAGGCTGTGTGTGCGTGTGTGTGTGTGTGTGCGTGTGTGTGTGTGCGTGCCCTCTGGACAAACATAGAGTGAATAACTTGTTATTCTTCTGAGGAACAAAGAATATAAAACTCTGAATATGAAGTTGTTTTAATCTACTGTACTTCTTGTATCATGATTGATGTTACACAGAAGGACCTTGTTGCAATTATTGTTCTTCTGTGGCTGCACCGCGCAGGAGAGAAAAAGAGACTCTGTTAAAAAAAGAAAGTACATTGCAATACCAATAAAAATTGTTTTCTGTAATTGCAATGATGATAGTGTCTACGATTTTCTCTAAAAAGTTTTGATTTGAAAGCCACATTAACAAGGTGTGGAAATTTGAACGCGGCTTCATTGCTTCTTTGTTATCAACGCACTTTGTTAGAAAGGTAATCAGGAGCTTTGTTGACAATAGATCTCAAACTCAGACCTCCAAGTGAAGCATTAGTATTGCTTCACAGCAGACACTCGGACTTGGGAAGGCAGTGGTGTAGTCATTACCACCTCCCAATTTCACATTGAGATTTTAATCAACGGCTACAGTATTTCTGATTGATGTGTGTGTGTGTGTGTGTGTGTGTGTGTGGGTGTGTGAATTGTGTGTATACACGTATATCCCGTGCACACAAGGGGGGGGTTGTAATACATCTTCGTAATTAGTCTCATAATTATAAGGCAATAAACTGCAGTACACATGGGAGACTGATCCATCTCTGGGATACTGCAATTACCCTGCTAAGATGTGTTGCTGTGACAAATCTCCAGAAGCAAAGTGGAGCTCTGCCCCTTTCCGCTTGAAACAACATGCAGAACACAGGCTTAGCTCAGGTTTGTGTTTACAGACGTGTGTGGGACGTATAAATGTGTCAAAACAGAGGGTTTGCACGGAGCGTTTGGCCTGTTTCTCGGAGTGGACATGGTCTTAGAATCAAATTATTCCCCAATAAAACATCAGCCTGATTTTATTTTATATTCCGGTCCCGTTGCCACCTCTCTTTCTCTCTCTCTGTACATTTTTTTCTTTTCCAAAAGGCTGTCTAGACTGCAATCCCAGGCCCTGAAATGCTGATGCACAACAGCTCGTCTTCGAGTTCTCGTCCAGCTGGTCGATGTGGCGATATCACGCGGCCACTGAGTGAGTCGAAATTGGCTTTGCCTCCATTAGCCTCAACAGTGCCTAATTATCAGCAGCTAGAATCTAGCCTGCAGGGCCGGACCTCGGCTACTGCGCCACCCATCACGCACGCACACACACACACACACACACACACCGACTCACAGGAACGCACGGGCGCACACATACGCCGATGTTCCCGCCGTCTCTCACGCTCACACCCTCTAATACCTCCATTTCCATGTCTTTGATTAAGCCAGCAGGACGTTCAGTTTGATACTGAGCACACCTGCTTGCATAGCAGACGCCCACAAAGGATGATGGGATGCTCCTCAGCTGGAAATGGAATCGGAAATCAGAGCCGGGGTGGTGAGGTTTTGTGATGACAATTTATGTTCAATATGAATGAGTGTCCCCCTCCTCTCTATTTGCACAGCAGTGAAACATAAACAGGTCTATCAAACGCATGCACAGTACGTGTGCCGGACATGTATGCGGATCAAAGGTTAAGTTCGCTTAAATTCCATGTGCACACACAACTCAACTACACACAGAAAATGCCACCTGGCGTAACCTTTTCTAAACAACATGCAGACCTTTTCCATTCACCATCAGCGGTCACAGTTTGAACATGGACGTCATGCCTGCAAGTCATCCTCCTGCAAAATAATGGATCAGTGGTTCATGCCTAAATCTAGCTTGCTGTTTTCTTGAGTCAGTACTGAAGTATGTCAATGTCTCTGGTCAAAACTAGTCATGTTTTATCATCAGGTAACCAATAGGCACTTTTTAAATCGACAAGGAGTCGACCAGTCACGGATCAATTGTTGAACTTGTTTTAAAGGAATAGTTGAACATTCGGGGAAATAGGAGTATTTGAGTGAGATGAAAAGATTGATACGACTACACTGTTGCCAGTTAGCTCAGCTTGGCTTAGCATAAAGACTGGAGGTAACGGCGAGCCTGGTTAAGTCCGAAGATTAAAAAAAATGCCTACTAGCTCCTATGGAGTTCACTAGTTAACGATGACCTGTTTCCCTGTTTATTTATGCTGCGCTACAAGCAAAATATATTCTGGCTGTATTTTTACCATACAGAAATGAGAGTAGAATACCCAATTTCTGGTTTTTAAGGCTATTGTCGAAAAATCCTGCTTGTGGACTCCCCCAGACGCTTGTTAATGATCGTGACTGTTGTCGGTCAAGTATTTTGTAGCAGTGTTTGCTCCACTGCTTCTTTTTCTGTGTGGCATCCAGGGGAAACGGCACCTCCTTAAACCACCTGCAGTCACCTAATATCTGCAATTCATTAAAAAGAATGAGGCACAGAATGAGTCGTGGATGTCATCATAGGTCGACTGACTACTTAAAATAAGAATAGCAATATAAGCAAAACGGCAAACAAGGACAGAGTGAGTCCAGGAAGAAAGGTAAAGCATAATGGCGTACCTGATTTTTTTTTTTATTATTATTATTGGTGAAGGGCATAAGAAAATCCAGCTCTGACCCTGACAATTAAACTGACTGCACAGGAGCAGCAGTGTGGAATTGAAATTAAAGAAGAGCAAGAACGGCGATAAGCACTAATTTGATTCCCTGGGATCTGGGAGGAAGTTTTGAAAAGACTGCCGCGAGGGTAGGCTCTATTAATTGCCAGAAAGAAAAAAAAGAGACTGTCGGGGGATTATGACTCTTGCTGCCAGGTGCAGCACACTCCAAACACAAAACTGACACTTTTCCAAAACTGCAGGACTACTTTGCTAATGTTTTAATGAGTCTAAATGTACTGTATGTATGATTTTATATATATACATATATATATATATATATATATATATATATATATATATATGTATTTCCTTTGATCTCTAAGGATTTTAATGTAACTCAGACTAAACTCTCTGTAAAGTAGTCAAATACTAAGGCAGAACAGAAGAGGTTTTTTTTGTAAAAGGCCTACAACTGTATAATTGACATAATTTGACAGTCATTTTGTGATTATTAACCTGTTAACCAACACGATGTTAGCCAGTATAGCTAAAGATGCAGGGCAGGATTCTCTGTGAGGACTCAGGATAAGACGAAAGTTGATAGCTATTGAATCAGCCATAAATAATTGAAGTGACAAACAGGTCGGAGGGCTTGAAGGCAACAATTCTCAGTCACTACTCAGTTCATGTACGAGGGTTTAATAACCACTGTGGTCTCTGTTCCCTTTCCCTCTCCCAGGTCTCAACTCAAGCCTCCCATCCCTCTCTCTCTCTTTCTTTCTTTTATTCGTTCATTCATCCATCACCATCCAAAGAAACAGGGTCAGTTTATTGAAGCTTCCCGCGGGCCCTTTCTTGCTGTCTGGCTCTGCTTATGTAAACCAGACAGCCCTGGCTGACCGAACACGACAGCTCAAACTGAAAGAGGGCCCGACTCCATTCTGACGAGCTCAAATGATACACTCTTCCTCTCGTCACAATGATCAAATCAAAGATATTCTTAGATTGTCTTGCAAAGCTTTCCTTACACATGACGCCTTGTAACTTCACCCGGCCTAACTTGCTACATTGGTATTCTTGTGTCCTTTGTTATTTCCTTTAAAGCGTCATGATATCTTTAAACTGATCATTCTAAACTCAGCACTTCCCCAGTCCTAGCTGTTAACAGAGACTTTACCTTCACATTCTGCTCAGTCCTACTAAACCACATGTGTCAAGGAAAGTGAAAGAAGCCACAAAGGAAGGAACAAAGGAAACATTGGTTTGCGTCTGTCTGCGTGGTAGCATACAAACTAAATTCAATTGTTGTGCAGTTGAAAAGTAGCAGTTGCAGCACAAACAGTGCAAAACTAGGTTATGGGAATGTTGTTTTGAAATCAGAGAGCAACGCTAGTACTCCATGGAACTGGGAAGGAATGGACTTTGCCATTGTGCGGCTGAAAAAACAAACAGTCATCCCGCGCCGGGACGAGAAAGAATCACATTCTGAAACGAACAATAAACACAGTTCAGTCCAAGTCAAACTGGGAGTCCCATAGTAACAATCAACCAAATACAGGTGGATGGCGCTTGGAGTAAAGTTTACAGTGAAATGTGGAAGAAGAAAAAAAGAGTTGTGTGAGTTGCAGCACTGTGGATCAATAATTGCTAATGAATGCAGTGCAATTAATATTGGAGTTTCATTACACTCTCTCTAATTCACAGGAAATGGAACTGTCTCTCCAAACACAAGCATAAACATGATTCAGGTGAGTGGGCAGTGAAAATGGCCTGACAAACAAAAACCCTGCAGCATTCTGCCCCTGTCTCTAGCGGATGTTTTCTTTTAGCTGAGGAAACAAATTAATATTTTTTCACAGTTAACTGTTGACATGACTAGAAAGTGGCGAGTATCAGACTCTGCTGTTCATCAGTGCTGGCACAATTTGGATTAAAAAAAATAATAATAATGGTGCAATCTTAGTACAATCTGTTTTACTATCTTATCTTACAAGTGCACTCTCTTTCCCAACAGCCATTCATAAATCCTACTCTTTGCTGCTTAAAGAGGAATCCTATTCGCAGAAACCTTTACAGCTGAAAGATGCTGTTTGACTAGCAAATAAAACTGGAAATCTATTAAAATCCCGAAGGTGAGATTCATATTCTAAACAGTCGAGCACATAACCTGAAATTGTCAAATGTCCTCAAACTATCCATCTTTTTGCTCCTCAGTGTTTGTCCCACATGGATAGCAATCTCACAGTGGCTTAAGGCCACGTCCAAAATACACTTCCACTTCCTGTAGGCCTGTCAGATAGAATCTCCTCACAAGCACACACTCCTTTAAAGTTCAGACATGTTTGCGTGTGGGAAGAAGTTGTTAGATAATGACATTTTGTAAACATGGGGTGGGTTTGATTTGAGCTCTGGCTCGTCCCCAACTTTTGTAATGTTGCCAGTTTTGCCTGAAGGGTGTGGGCTTTCCTCCAATCCTCCACAGGAAACATGACAGACTCGCTGGCCAAAAGGCTGATATGAATGAGCCAATGTGTCAAACCCAAAGCTCCCCCCGGTTTCACACGTTTTCGTGTCATGGTAAAAGATTGTCTCTCACACAAGTCACATCTAATCGTGTTGGGCTACAGATCACGCCGGTGGCCTTTTTTTTTTCTGGAGTCATTAGACTTTCATCCGGAAGGCACTGGCTCAGCTTTCTCGGGCTACTGGACTGAATGTGAGACACGCTAAATAAAAGATAACCTGTGGAGTTTTTATGATTGGGTTCCCCCGTTTTGTTTGGCCACGCTATTCTGCTGACCAACAGTTGGTGCAATAACCGTCGTTATCCCATCGCGTCGATGAAGGCAGCGGGGGAAGACGATACATTCAACGTGCCTCAAAGAGGCACACTTTGTATTTTTGGTGAGCAACACTGACAGTAAACAGCAGCTCTGTTTACATGAAACTCCACGGGGCAGCTTTAAGAGTTGACTAGCAGAAAAGCGGCGCAATAAAACCATACTCCCGATTTATATTCATTCAGCCGACAGCTTGATGCCTTTTTCTTCGCTGAGTGTTATTATGTATCAGTTGTTTTTTTTATAGCTCTTGAGATCGCAGAAAGCCCACAAATTTGTGGTCGAGAAAACCAAATTGAATAATGCTTTGTCTCACATGATAAGAAATGTGAGTTAATATTCACCATTACAGTACGCAACTCGACTGGCAGCTGCTTTGACATTGTGTGCTGTGACAAATGGGGCTCGGATTGTGTTGCTGCTGAATAGAAATATGACCGAATATCATAAATATGCACCCCCATACACACACACAAATTTAGATTTCATCACTGTGGTCGACCGTAGAGGATTGAAGAAATGCTAATGTGTCCGGCAGCTTTCCTATTCGGTACCAGTGCTGATGATGATCCTGCTTCGGGTCCAGTGGGACCTTACCTGCAGCAAAATGACTACAGTATTAATCTCCATGCAAATATTACCAGAGGAAAACAAACAAAGTAACTCATGGCTGGCTATGAGCAAGTCATCAGCTTCCTCTGAAACACAGAAGGGGGGGAGGGAGGGGTGGGGGGGTTGGGCAAGATGTCTCACAGTTCAAAACAACCTCAGAGCCTGTTGTAATTTCCGTTGCAGCCTCTGTATGTGAAAGTACTGTTAAGTGTTTCACCGGCTTTTATCGTTTGCCATTACTTAGACATCGCCATCGTCATAGATATCTCAATTTTGCATCTACTACCTGTTGTAATTGGAGATATAATTGACATTCCTGGCCCGTTTCTCATCACAATTTCAACCGTATCAAGTTATATCAAGTGGAATTTTATAAACATACTGTATATATTATCCTTTTTTGTTGACAGTATAGAAACTAAATGGGAATGTGATTTGGCTGAGTTTGAATTGAGCCCATTTGTGGGTGTAAAAAAAGAAAAAAAAAAAAAAGGGGGCACCTTTGACCAAAATGGAATTTAATTCTGTAATTCCAGCGGAAGGAGATAAATCCAAATATGGTTGAGGAACATTATTAGCCTGCAGCTAAACTTTCAAAAAGGACTTATCTTCAGTCAGCAGAGGTGTAAACAAAGCAAAACGTCCAGCATGGTTGGAACACAACTTACCACAAGCCAACAAACCTGATGAAGTAGTTTGGGGAGCTGCTGCTCCGAGGCAAATATTGAGATCAAAACGGGCAGCAATAACTGCTTTTAACTGTCGGGCAGCCAACGCTCTCCACCCCACGACGAACAAAGCAAGAGCTGGGATCTTACTGGTTGAACAGGTAGAGCTGTGGCTCCTCTGGGGTGTGAACTGGGAGGCTGAGTAGTGAAACACAACGCTGGTGTTTAGGATGCAGGATGTGGTTAGATTTTATAAGAACCTCGCCTACTTTTCCTGAGAGTCATGGTTTGACATTATTTATTTGCATTGTACCAGAAATCAGTTAAAATGTTAAAGTTGCAATCCTTTGCCAAAAAAATAAATAAATAAATAACTTAACTGTTCAAATATATATTTATTTCCATATTCCTTCATACAAACATCTTTTCTTTTTTTTTCTTTTTTCAAAAAATAAACTGTTGAAACGGGTGAATCAGTCAAAGTGCAGTCACAGCCGTGTCCACAAAGTGGTCAGAGAGTGGGTAAAGCTGAGTGATGATTGGATACAAAGCAACAGAAGGACATCCACAATAATAAAACGCAGGTATTCGTCTGTCGCTCCAATCTGTATTGATCACCATCACCTGAGTTGTACAGGAGGAAGCGCTTTCAGCACTCTCGTCAGGTACAGGTACATTGGAGAGGTTTCGCTCCTCTGTGCAAAGATTCATTGGATTAGAAAGATAATAATGGGCAATTAAATTCTGACTTCATCCCCAAATGATTAGACTGCAGGTGCAGCTCAGATGCAAATGTATCCATTATAACAAGTCACTTAATCTTGGGGTTGAGTGTGGGGGGAAAATCATAATTTTTCATAGAAAGGAGGGAGGACATTTGCCACTTCAATTTTTCACTTCTTCCCGAAGCAAATCAACTTGTGGGGGATTTAGTTCTGACCCTCGTGATCTGCTTTTGCTAATGCACTTGAGAGTGAAACAGGCATCGCCCCAGATGTCAGGGCTTTTCCTCTCATTTTGGAGGAAGCAAACGTCAAAATTGTAACTCCCTGTTATGATTGCGTTTTGTTTGTGGCACGTGCACCAAAGTCCACAGAAACAACTCGTACTGGTTGACTGGGGAGGGGTAAACGCTCCCTCAGCAACACACAGGTTTTGTTTTTTCAGCATGAAACGTGTGCTTTTTATCCCCCCCCTCATTGAACACCTCCTTGGAGCTGAAGCTCCAATGCGCACCCGGTGGCCCGAGCATCAGTTGACAAAATGCCCCTCTTTGTTTTCGTGCGCTGCGCTCAGGTGGTTGGCCAGCTCTTGCGTCACAGCATCTTTGCCAATCTGATCGTTCCTCCGCTTCTCCATGATCACGTCCTCCAGGCTCTGAAACTCCAGGACGTGACTCTTCTTCTCCGAGAAGAGCATCTTTAACCTGTACGGCTGCTTCCCTATCCGTATCTCTCCTCCGATTTTAAACTCCCGTTTGCCGAAGCGGCACCACGCGGCGAAGCACTCAGAGTTCCTCCAGTACAGCTCCCGGTCTCTCGACCCGACGTGGTCCAGGGCGTTGCGCACGATCACCTCCGGCGGGAGCGCGCGGTACCTGTAGAGGCCGTTCACCACGCGGCCTTTTTTGCCCTGGCTCACGTCGGTGAGAAAGTTGTTCTTGATCTCGGCCCTGTGCATGTGGACCACCTGGAAGTCCCCCACGTAGACGGCCCAGTGCGGGTACTGCCCGGTGGCCACGAACTCCAGAAGGTCTCCCGGTCTGCACTTGTTCAGGAGGCTCTCCGCAGAGTGCGTCGCGGCTCCGGCGCTCGTCTCGTACGCGCACTCCTCTCGGTAGTAAATCGCGCACGCCAGCTCGTCCCGGGGGTCGAAGGGCTTCTCCTCGTGGTTCACCGTGTGGCCGTCCGGCGAAAAGCGGTCCAGGTGGTCGTCCTGGTCGTCGTCGTCGTTGGAGAAGATGTACGAGACGCCGATGCGCGGTCCCTCGTCGTCCGGGTCGAACCCATTCGGATCGGACGTCGGCACCTCTGCGTAACTCAAATGCGTTAGTTTCTCCACCTGGTTCCCCATAAAGGTGACAGGTGGATGCTGCGGGGATTAGGATGAACACCGAAACAGGATCCACCTGTTCTTTGCGCCCTCACGTCACCGGGTTGGGGGGAGAGGAGAGACGGAAGGAACTAAATCCAAAGCAGTGAACACCGACACCAGTGAGCCATGCCCGGCTGTATACGTGTGTCTCCTCCAGATGAACACCAACTGCGCCAACCTGTACGTAAAAAATAAAACGAGACAGAAGCTGTAACAAAGAAGTCAGAGCACAGGCCGATCTGAAAGTCCAACTGCTCCGCGCACCTCCCACGTCCCCAACAGGTGTGACCTGACACACCTGTTGGCTCAGTTTCCACATACTACTACCGGTGGAACGACTGCTGCATTTACTTATTTTGGGTTTTTTTCTTCCACCACCACCACCACCACCTCCACCTCCACCTCCACCACCTCCTCCTCATCAGCAGCAGCTGTTTGAGATCACAAACACTACACTTCTGCTGTCATGTTAGTCTTTCTCGGTTGTACTCCACAATTAGTCCGTTTCCTTTCCTCCAGCTCAGTCCTCAGGAGGGAGGAAGATAAAAAAAAATTTAAAAAACTCTGTGGAGAAGCAGACTGACTCACCTGCAGCAGCAGCAGCTTTCTCACGCGCCCCCGTTGTCACATCGGTAAAACAACCCCGGATTGCAGACGGCTCCTTCCTGAGAGCCGGGCTGATGCGCGCGGTGCTCTGCTCCGTCTGACTGTCTGTAGTATGAACCGCTGTGTGGCAGCGAAACTCACCGAGGACCCGGGGACTGCTGGGAGGGGTTGTCATTTAAAGCGACAGTACGCCTTTTTTTTTTTTTGTTGTTGTTGTTGTTGCCACGTTTACATACTCACTCGTCACTTTACTTAAAATAAGTAAAAAAGAATCTACTCACTGGGTGAGATTATTATCAGAGTAAAATGTTGTAATTAATTAAATTAATCAATATAGTTTAATACATGTTCCGTGTTCAGTATAGATTTGGATGAAAATAAAACAAGAAATGTCCGTTATTTTTATTTATTTTTTATTGTAACCTATAATGTGGAGATGTGGGATGTTATAGGGATAGATCATTTTTAAAAAAGACAACGTAATATTAGGTCAAGATAAACCGAGTTCTCGGTACTACGCACACATTTTTCAAAGGGGAAGAATAATCTCAAACGGTCAAAAACATACAACATGGAGCATACACTATATCTGGAATATACATCCATATCTTTTAATCTACAAAAGATGTTTTCATGCAATTAATCAAAAAAAGGTGTAAGCCCCCCCAAAAACGTTTATAGCTTCAGGATTTTTTTAAAATAAAAAAAATGTATCTACTTTTTATTCAGTAACAATGCCCCCATGAACTTGGGGTTGTGTCAATAAAAAATAAATAAAAAAACATATACTATTAAATACCGACTGACTTTAAAGAGTTAAATGATGCTTTCTGTATAACTTTGAACTGGATCTGACATTTTTTCCTCCAAACCTCTTGAGCTATAAAGATCTACACATCACTGATGCCAGCGGGGATATCGCAACAGAAATGGTAAGTATCTCTGAAATTCACTCTGCTTATTGACCTTTTTTTTTTAATGCAGTGACCCGTCAACGCGGTCGTGGAAAGGAATATTCCAAGTTTGCCATTAACGTCACGAGTCGGACCACAGGAATCTGAATGCAGGGCCGGCATGTAGTAGAGTTACTTCCATCAGGTACAGTAGTGTTGAACATGTCTGAGTTTGTTTGTGCACAATTCACAGTACTTTCTCACTTGCAACCTCAACTGTGGTGTCAAGGAAAACATTTTTAGTCACTCCAGAGGGGGGAGGTCATGGGGGGCAGTGTGTCAACGGCACAATGAATCAGACTTCTTTTTTTTTTTTTTGGATGGGAGTGTCAAACTGTTTGGATTTAGCCCCAGAAATCAGTGGGGAGAAAAGCAATGACACCTGAATCAAACCGGAATGTTTGGAACAGCAGTCTGATCTGAGCCCCGCTGTTCTCCTCCCTCTCCATCCAGCCAGAACTCCTGTGCCACAAAAGTGAGACTGTGTTCACTTCCTGCCAAAAAGGTAAAATCCCCCTTGGACGAGCCAGATATTGAGGCTTACTGTGTCTCAGGCAGCCATTACACATACTTCTTGGAGCTTTAGAACAGATGAATGTGAATTCCAGATCAAACACAACCAGAAGAAAGCAAACATCTATGGGGAATTGATTGGTTTTTCTTTTTTCCTTTTTTTTTTTCTTCGTGCTGTCTGTACAATATTGTGATTGAATTTCTGAGGATATTTACAGCTCTGCCTCCCTCCATAGAAACAGCTTAATGGCTCTGCGTTGCGATATGGTGAATGCAATGCTGATGCTTGTTTGCGTGCACTCTCCACAAATTGAACCGTTGTTGTTAAATTACCTGTGACTTCACATGTTGTGCAGCAAACACGATTAACTTTGCAGAATGGTAATTCAAAACGAAGTAGAGTGGAGAAATGAATGAGTCAACACTCTAGATCATTTGTTGCCAGTTAATATCTTCATAGGCTAAATGCTCTTAGTGCTGCGTGACGCACTCTTTGGCGGGGAAGAGCAATTAGAGATTTTTGAAAATATGTGATGCAAGGTTATTAAAAGATTAGCTTCACCTAGTTTCATCTCAACACGGCCTTTGTTTGTTTCTTTTTGGAACAAAGACCCTTTTGCAAGGAGCGAGAGCAGGCTGGATGGAGAGATTTAAATCACAGAAGTGCAAAGTGCATTCCTGCAGATGTTGCTTTTATGGCTCATTAAAAACATTTTTTTGAGGAAATTTATTTAGTTTCTCCAGAATCATACTTTATATTTTACTTCAGTTAGAAGAAACTGTGTTATTTTATGAAGCAATATCACAAGTCACATTAAGATTTCCACATTTTCAATATGTAAAGTGCATACATGATGCTGAATGACCTGAGGGAAAATTAAAAATGATGACTTCCTGGATGTAGAGTTGCCAACAGAGGTCACAACTCTACTAATAATCCTCCATCATACCTGGAGTTGAGAATATATAATCCAGATATGAAGAAATGTATTTCGTAACGTGTATCCTGTGTCCTCGTGCAGACACTGCCCTCTTGTGGTTATGTCAACTTACTGCATCATGTTAAGATGAATACAAAAATATTTACAGTCACTCCCAATTACACATACAAGTTTGTCAGGTATTCATTTATGAAAAGGTCTGCAGCTTTTATTTACATACAGCAAGAGTATAAAAAATCATCCAGTTGAAAAATAAACAAATCATAACTTCACTGGACAGCAGAGTTTTTCCTAAGGTACAAGACTCTGAACAGAAAATTGTAAATGTTCCATCAACACCAACAACCATAAGTTAACAACTAGTTTCAACTGACTACTGATGAAAACAAGTGTCTCAAAAATACTGCCAACAACATACGCCTTCTTAACATACAAATCATTCCCTTGGCACGTGTTCTACTGTGAATGATTCTGCCAATGGAAATGTAAAACGGTACTACGTGCGGTTGCCGTTTCTCTTTTGGCTCTGGATCCTTCTCCTCAGTATCTGGTCCGGAATCAGATCTGACTGCTTCACGTCCGTGTTCGAACAGCCCACCACAGGACAGCTGGAGGGCAGACAAAGATGGTTTAAGGGCTGTCTAAAACACACAAATAAGATATGCAAATACACACAAATGTGAGCAAGCGGGAGTAAAAAAAAAAAAAACATCTCTGCATTGATACGGACGGGCACTTCAGGGAGGATGAGGATGAAGTAGGGCTACAAGTACAACAGCATTTCATCAGTCACACACACCGAATCACAATGCGCAATAATTGGGCATGTCAGGCGTGCACAGTGACCACAGTCAGGACTCAAGACAACAGGCAGGTGTCTGACAACAGCATAAGCCGGCCCTGTGGTTTCATCAGAGTTCCGGTGTACTGAAGAAAATGTGAATTCAGGCAGACTGCTGGTCTGGTCTCACGCCAGCACGCCGAGTTGTTTACTGCTGCAAAACCCGACTCAACTTTCTCACCGTCCTCCAAGGGGAGGGGGGGGTGTGTGTGTACCTTACCGGCATTTCTTTTTCTGGCTTTGCTTTGTTTTGATCAGGCTCAGTATGGCCTCTTCATCATAGTGGTGGTTGCACTTCTTATTCTTCATCGGGTTCACCATCTCCACCTTGAATACAGAGGGGTTGTCGAACACACACACACACACACACACGAGAGAGAAAAAGAGAGAGAGAAAAAGAGAAAGAGAGAGAGAGAGAGAGAGAGAGAGAGAGAGAGAGAGAGAGAGAGAGAGAGAGAGAGAGAGATGCAATAAGATGGAAATGTTTTGAAATAAGAAAAGCATTCAACTGGAATATGTAAACTGGTAAAATACCACACAGAGGCCGGAGTGGTCTACCTGTGTGAGTGGGCAGCTGAAGTTGACTTGGCTCTGCGTCACAGCGATGTCTTCATCAAGCTCCTCCGGGTTCTCCACCGACTCTTGGTTGGTTGAAAAAAAATAAAGAAAAAAACAACATGCAGACAGTGAGCTTCCAAATGTCCAATCACGGTAAGAAGTGATGTACTGGAACCGACGACACGATGGCAGGAGATTACACAGCGAGACGGACACGGATTTGGCTGAAACTATATTTATGGAACACAGAAACATTGTCCCACTTGGAGGGTAATAAATTCAGAGCTAATTCTGCATGTAATCAAGTGCTAAAAACTTGACACACGCACTTTACCCCCATTCACAAACCCTTATTTTGATGCAAGACACACAGCCATATACATTTATAGTAGCACACATAGCCTAAAGACATAACACCAACAGATAGATGTATGTATGTATGTATGTATGTATGTATGCATGTATGCAAGACATGCACACACTAAAATCCCACCTGCTCACACAGACATCCCACACACCCACACAGGAAGCAATCTCCCCTTTAGCCCACGAATAAAGTTCACAATATACAGGGTACCCTTCCAGGCGATGATGCAATGGGCCAAGCCAAGAAGGTTACATAATTCAAATTTCAGACATTAAGAGAGCAAAATGTAAGCTTCATAAAGTATCCCTCCGTAGGAGCATTAGGTGATTGGGCACTCTTTCAGTGAACAAGAATGATGGTTTATGGGTGAAGGCTTCACAGAATACAATAGAATATGTTGACTGTGTATGGAAATGATCTCATATAATCAGACAATCGCAAAGTATGTTTTTCTCCCACGATGCAACTATTGTGAATAAGTCAGACTGGGGAAATAACTTTGCTAGGGAGAACCTAAACATATGGCCTTTGTCTAAGTGTGGCTACGTTTTTTAATAAGGGGTATAATAAGGACAACAATTCAAAAGCAGAAAATAACAGCTACAGGGTGGCAGGCAAAGTACACTATTCAACAGTAAACGAAAGGGAGTTGTGTGTTTAAAATTCAGCTAATAATAAAAAATAAATAAAAAAAGACTCTCTCTCTCTCTCTGCTTGGCTGAGCAGCCCTCCTGCAAGCTCAACTATGATCAAAGTATATTAGAAGTCCTGAATACATCCATTCTGATTATTTCGCCCATCTTTCCAGGCCTCACCTTGGTTGAAAGAGTTCTTGACGTTCTCCTTGAAGGCCACTACTTTCTGGTGATTCTGCAGCTCGGCATCGGAGAGTCCGGCCACTCTCTCTGTGAACTGCTCCTTCACTTTGGCAGACAGGCTGAACATGGCCTCCGGCTGCTGCGTGTTAACCTACAGAAATGGAAGTAGATTAGGCCGTTTCCTTGACCTTTACAATTAGTCAACTTCAGTGTTTTCCCTGACATTTAAAACCAATGCCTTGACATTAAGACTTGCCACTCAAAAAAAAATAAAGAAATCGGTACGGACGCAGTGAAGCAAGAGCTCGGTGACCTTCCAAAGAACCACTCGTCTGTATGCACTTGTTTTGGTACAGCCAAGCCCTTATACCCCGGTAATGCCTCTCGAAGCTGACCCGTTCATCGAGTAGGAGGGGAAAGGACGTTTTCCCACTTAGGTCGCTCTCACCTCTGATGTGACTTGTTGCACAATGTCAACAAAGCAGTTGATTTCTCGGTCCAGCTTGGCACACTCCAGAATCATGGCCTCCATCTCTTTGATGCCTGGATTCCCCTCTTCAGCTGTCACACAGCGGCACACAGAGGGACACACGTATTCAGACCACTCACTTGAGGAAAAGTAGTAACACCACACTATGAACACTGCATGTCAAGGTCTTGCATTGTAAATCTTTATGTAAAAAAAATTATAAAATGGGATGCATCAAAAGTACATGTACTCATCATGCAGAGTATATCATTATATTACAGGATTATTATCATTGATGCATTAACGTGTACGCAGTACTTAATGTAGTACCTGGTCCAGGTGGAGGTCATTTAAACTGCTTATTCCTGCTGGGTGGTGTAATTTATACTAATGCATCACATTTTATAAACTCTATCATGGCTTATGTTTGTAAATTATATACATTATAACTACACAAAGTTTTAGTGGCCACATACATGTAGTGGATTTACAAAAGTACAACTCCCTCAGATGTTGTGGAGTAATATTAGCATGAAATGGAATAGGAAGTAACTTTCCTCAAGTACTGTAACGTTGTGGAATTTTCATTCCCGCTACTTGACATACACTTATATGTAAATAAACTTATGTATCAACTTATGTTCGTAGTGTGACGTCCGCGTTAAGGTGGACACACACTGACAAAGCAGGTGTCTGTAGCCTCTACCCTGTGTCTCCGCCAGGTCCATCGCCACGTCGGTCACTATGTCCATCCCCGTCCCGATGTCGGCCTGACAAGACTTCAGACTCGACAGAGTCCCGTGCACGGCGCTGAGCGACATCACGGCGGGTTATCAGGTCCTCTGAGCCCGCAGACGAACTGCAGGCCACCCGGAGTTAAACCGCGTGACGTGAGCCGAGCGAGCTAACGTGGCTAACTTCGCTAATTGACGAGCTACTTCCTGTGTGACGTAGCAGTGTCAGTTTGTTGTAGTAATGTTGTTAAGAAGACAACCAAAGGATAAATGCATCACAAGAAAACACGTAAATTAACCGCGAAACAACTACAACAGCAGCTCCAGCTAAGACTTCCTGGTTTGTTTTTGTTCTTTTCAAAATAAAAGCCTCGACCAACGGATCCAACTGAAGAGAAACGACACAAGATATTATGAACAATCGTGTTTATTACTGAATGTTATTTAGAAATGGCACAAAGTGATAATACATAAAGTAGGCAAATAGGCTATTTCAATTTTATATCTATGTACAATCTATTATTAGTGCATTAAGACATTAATGGTCAATGAAATGTGTAAGTAAACAATTAAACAGGCTTTTTTTTCCATGGTAGACACTGAAGCACAGTCTGTAAATAATAAAAATGAATGAAAACTGAACTCCATTTTGCTGCTTCAGTTTCAGGGTCCTGGTATTGTGCATGCAGGCTCACCGCAATGGCTTACTGGGACACTTGAAGCGATCGTTAATGTTATTAGTAACACACCTGTGCTTTTCCTCATGTGACAAGTCAAAATGTCTGCAGTTAAAAAGCCGATGGCAACAAAAGCACAATGGTGCATGATGAAATGCTTCATCCAGATCTTCAGGTATCCTTCACAGTATTGTTCTGAACTCATCAAAAATGAAACTGGGCACATGGGCTTCGGCCACCTTAAGAATACAGAAAATAAAAGGAGAAATACACGTTACTATCCCACAGTACGTAAAAATGCAAGACAAAATGCACAAAGCATGTCTATAATCTTATTCAGGGCACGGTGCTTTATGATAAACTATTTTTCACAGCTAGAAAGTAGTACATCTTACTTTATAACAATACAGCTGCTAAACATATAAGGGTAGAATCATCACAAATCAAAGCTTAATTGTTGTAATTTACCACATTTTGACAACATCATTAGCAGCAATACTAAGGTCAAAGTTGACCTACCTTGCGTGACAGTTTTGTGTACTTCACATAGTCTTCCAGGAACATCAGCGCGCCCACCACATCAGAAGGCATGTCAGGGATCTTCTGGCTATGATGGGGTCAAACGCAAACGCAAACGTGAGTCCATAAAGCCATAACAAGACAGGTTTTTATAAAAGTATTCAGATCAAGCAAACAGAAACAATATTTTTAACCACACACACACAAAATGTAGTCAAAACTGTTTTGTTACCTTGTGCACTGCTCCATGATTGAGCGGATGAACTGACCAATGAGAGACAAGAACTGCTGCGTGTATCTTGAGTGGAACTGCTTGAGCAGGGTGAGCACGCCGAGCACTAGCGGAGGCCAGTCAACTGGATCTGTGGCTTTCTTGCAGGTCATTCCTGGGAAAAGTCGAGTGGTCATTTACATGTTTGATGCAGCCTTCCGTACCAAGTCTGGCATACTGACTGTCAATGAATCTGAATGAATCCGGTGTGCTCACAATCCTTAAATCCTTTGTGGTCCAAGTGATGGCTTCCTATATTTCCCAGACTAATGCTCCAAGTACAGTAAGTAGCATACTCAATTAAAAACTACATTCAAACTGTAAGAGATGCCTGTTATACCATGTAGGACACACTGGTTTGACCTGTTGCACTCACGACTGTACAACTTAATAACTCCTCAACCAGAGTATAATAAAAGCTGTAATATAGTAAACTGAAAAAAACTTGCCTTGGTTTTTGTTGTACTGAAGTTTAGGCAGCTGAGCGATAATAAAAAGGAAGTTGATGATGGGGAAGTACGGTAGGCGCTTTGTGGTGATGTAGATCTGTGAAAAACACGAATTGAAGATAAATGGTCAGAGCGTTCTGCAATGCAGAACCACAGAAAACAGTCAGAGAGAGCGCAGACGAAAAGACACGCGGCAGTTTGTGGTGTTAATAACACTGTTTGGGAAACAACACTCATTATCTCCAGACCTTGTTGAGTGGGTTGTGAATGCCGGCAGCCTCCAGGTGGGCAGTGATGTCATACAGGAGAGTGTTGTCCTCTTTGGGGTAGGGCAGCGACGGATCCTGGTAGTGAGCTTCAATGTCAGCCAGCAGAGACCTGGCAAAGGGAACAGTAAGAGTTGACATGTGATAGGTGAATTAAGGAGCGTATTTATCAACTCGTACTTAAATTTAAAAAAAAAATCAGGAAAAGTCGCATCGCATATTCTTATCTGAAATCAAACAGTGGTGAGACTTGACTGACTTGTTGAGGTTTTCCAGAGCGGCAGCCAGGTGCTTGGAGTCAAACTTACAGGAGTAGTTCAGCTCATTAGCAATCTGCTGTCTGAGAATCTGCATCTGACCAACCTGCAACAAACACCATTTGCAGATGGTGTGGCATGAAAATACAGGATGAACATCTAAATGAAAGTAATCAATAATTATTTTCTATTCACACCATTAGGGAATATCATGGACCAGTACCTTCATGATGGCCTCCTGGTATGAACTCCAGATCTTCTGGGTTTTGGCCACAGCGCTAGCGTACACTTTGCTGGAATTACCTGTTGCACAAAAAAAAACAACATATGAATTCTCCTCAAGGAATAAAAAGATGGTGGCAGGTTGAAGGATTTCCTAAACGAATACCTACCCACAATACCCTGGACTGGGTTGACAGCACCCAGCATGGCTTTAAAAACATCCACCACAGCTTTGTCCTTCAGGATTGTCCTCTGAATCCATACCAGGAAGTTCTGATGGGAGAAACACGTTGCTCACAGTGCAAATATATTCAGGTATGCATAGTGTATGCATTGAAGAAAGCCCTTACAGGCCTTTATTCATAATCTTTTTTGTCACCAATAAGAGCCTTTGGGCAGCGTTGCTGCACAGCCTCGTATGCTAATTACCTGAAGTTCCTTGACAATCATGAAGCAGAGCAGGCGGTCTAGTCCATTGAGGCCAAATGTACCCAGAGTGTTCTGGATCTCAGAGAACAGCCTGTTGTTCGTGACCTCGTGGTGGCTCCTCAAGTCGTACCAGGTGTTCATCTGGTCGATGTAGCACGTTACCCTGTAGAACGGACCAATGTTTGTCAGGGAGCTTCGGAAGACTGCAAGATTCAGGGTCGACAGACATGACAAAAGCTTGTTTTCTTCATCTAAAGCTCAGTTGATCTGAAAAAGAAAAGCTCTTCCTAGGATTTCAACAGCTCTTTTATTTCAGGCCATGTCCACACGGGTACTCCTTTGTCTCTTTTGTGAGGCGACAGGTCAACGGCGGCATAAATACATCTGTGAACAGCGGACGTGGCCAAATAACTTGTCAACAAGACTTTACTATAAGTTAGCCCATAAATGTACAGTTACTCTTCTTATATTTGAGGAGACATACTTGGGATCCGTGATGCGGAGGATCTCTCTGCAGAGACGGCCGATGAAGGTGGCAGACTCGTCCACAGAGGGAAACTTTGGGATGGGGATGTGGGTGGACTGGTGCACACTCTGCCAGTCCTGGATCTGATTGGAAGCACGGAAAGAACCGATGGATCAACACTGACTAATGCACAAACCACCAGAGCATTCCTTATTGATTATTGGTGCACTGGGCAGGGATGTGACCAGAAACCCGCTAAAAGCATGCTACTGTGTTGAGCCTGACCTTTGCCCTGAGGAAGCTGTTGCATTCCTGTTCCACATTGTAGTTGATGATACGGGACACCTCCTCCTGCCAGATTTTAAGGCCGTAAATGCTGACGTAGTCCTGGATGTACTCAAACGACCTGTAGAACCCATCCATGGTGGCCGCCATGTCCTTCAGCTTGGGCATCAGCTCACTAGTCTGAGGGAGCGGAAGATTCTTGTTTAGTCTCATCGTTTTAATTTCTCACTCCTTGAAGGGCAAGAGGGCACAGACATTAGTTCATTTCTTTAAAAAACAAATACATTACAACGAGCCAATAAAAAGATGTTCCAGGTCATATTCTAAGTCAAACTTGTAATTCCTAATTGTTAAGTTTTTCTCCATTTCTATTACTAATTCAGTGACTTGATAATATATGGCAAAAACTGGGTAGCGCACTGTGAAATAAAATCTGAAGTCTGACCTTAGCCTTGGGGTTGAAGATCAATCCTTTGTGTAGAGCATACGCGACCCTCTTCACCAGCTCCTTCCTGATGCCATCCTCCAGAAGCTGCTTGGGATCCACCTAAAGCATCACAGTGTGTTCGTAAAGAGGAATCCACCACAGTTACTACTTCAACTGCACGGAGGCTGATGTAGACACCACATCCCTTCCGGCATGTTGTAACAAAAACTAAATGTCTTTTAATATCCCATCATGATGCTAAGAGTAGGACACTAAGTCCGAATAACTGTATCACATCATCTACCTTAATGATCCCAACCAGAGTCGTCTTCATCATCAGGATCCCCTCAGTGAAAATGGAGATGTCATGGGTGAATTTAGCCACCTGTAATCACGTGAAGCAGAAGGATGTTTCAGCACACATATCACAGAGAATCCAGTGAATCAGTCCAATCAGTCAAAGTATTAGGATGAACTAAGAATGTTCTACATCAATTTGAATGGAGATGAATGCCAGCTGACAGTGTACTTAACCTGCGTAAATAGAAATGTTCCATGCTGTTTTGTTTAAAGTTTAAATTTGAAATTCTACTCAAAAGTTCAACTCTATAACGAGCACGTTGGATTTCTTGGCATTTAACAAATCTTTTAAATTCTCAATATCAGCCTGACAAATTAAAATTAATGAAATTCAAGCAAGTCTCTGAGCCGTCTTTTCTAATTTGTATTCACAAAATTAGAAATGTCGGCTAGTACGATTACTACAGTACACAAGTCTTCTTTCGATCTAGTATCCACAGGTGGTTTTTCATTACTTCAATGACATTCTGAACAACCCTCCAGGAGCTACATGCGCATTGTGAAGTGAACAGTGGTTTTACTTCATAGCGAGCCCCGAGCTGGGAGTAGTCCTTGAGCTTGTCCTTATCCAGCCGTGTGGGCACCTCCATGATGTCGTGGATCTGAAGCTTGATGATCTTGGCCAGAGAGGTGAACATGCTCTCTGGGATGATCTGCAGCACCTGGAAACAAGAAGATAAAACACCCACATGAATCAAATACCTTACACCTTTGAGGGGTTTGTTTTTAAGACAGAAGAGTCGAGACGGGTCTTCAAAAGCAGATGGTGCGCGGTGCTGAAGATGAAAAATCTTGTGTACAGCCAGTAGGAGCCAATCCTCGAACATAAAGTCACATCGGATGTGGTTGATGAAACCAGAAGGTAATAGCATAGGCATCCACTAAATTGCTGTTTTCAGGGGTAGATTTGCAAAACTGATGGTTGAAGAAACATTAATCATGACTGCAGATGTTTCTGCAGCCACCATCATCATTTACAGAATGCGGAGCTCATTTGTTAAAAGTTGTGGAACCATTTGGATTTGATTACCACAGGATATGTCAAAGACTGACGTCCTCTCTGCTACAAACCGTAAGACGCAAGAGCTACCTTCGTAAGATCACAGGTGGCAACATGACGTCATTTTACTTTACCTTTCTGACATAAGCCACCAACTCTCCGGAGTAGAACTGGGAAACACTCAGCAGGTCAGCGCTGTTGGCCTGGTTGATCCGCAGCAAGGGAAGGTCCAATGCAGATGCCAGCTACACACACACACACACACACACACACACACACACACACACACACACACACACACACACACACACACACGCCTTATTTTAACATCACAGGTAGCTATTCTCCAAATCAAGGCAACGTTTTGGGAATAATTTAAGCTGTTATTCTTTTGTCTTTGTGTGAGCATGTGCACGTGGTCCTGACCTTCAGAAATGTAGCTCTCAGTTTGGTGACCATGGACGGGTTGACTCTAATGCTCTCCTGCATGATCAAGGTGAAGCTGCAGAACGAAACACACGCCAGAAGAAAACAGGTGAATTCTTCTGTGGAGACAACTGCAACACTGAGTTCTTCTTGATGGTTCATATAAAAAAGGTAAGCAGACTGTGAAGGACACACGTGTTACTATCTGTATGTTGATGAGGAGCTTTTATCTGAACCGTGCGTTATCAAAGCTTCATTTTCTGTTTATTCAGGTTTGCATTACTATCTTCTTCTCCCCTGGATTTTTTGTGTGGCTTTAATGTGTATCCGTAAGTTCATACCTGTCAATTATCTGCCATGCGTAGGACAGGTCTCCAACTATCTGCATAGTAATGAGGACTTCTTCTTTGATATTAATGGTGCGGATCATTTGGTGCAGAAACTTCCTGGTGTCAGCCAGGAACTGACAGACCTGTAGGTTTGACTCCAGCTGGTGGAACTCCTGGACCTGAAGACCAAACCAGCCACACTGCAGTCACATATCTGTATCCAAGGGCAACTCGCCTGGCAGTCTTAAGAAATATTACTCCATTGGCGTCCATTCAACTACAATTTGGTGCTGGCTCAGAAGGAGGACTCGCTTATTGTGTAAACAGTTTTCAATAGCCGTATAAATAAACATAATGTTTGCAATTTTTGTGAAAATCAAATGTGTTCCATTTCTTATTTTACAAGGACAAAATTAGGGCATTACAATCGACCATGCCAACAAATACAAGTCTATTACGCATGTCTCTATTTATATGCATTTCATAGCAGTTAATTTTGTCTCTTTAATCTGCTACCGTTTGCATACATTGTTATTAAATCCACTTATTAGCTATATGCATGAAGTTAAGGCTATCAGACTAACATATAGTACCAAATTATTCAAATAATGTCATCAAATTCAAACTATAAGGTCAGAAGACTTCAATCAAATTTGAGCAAATCAAATCTTGATGATCAGCACTGTCGGCCTTATGTTAAAATGGAAAGCCGGGGCGAAGTGTCTTCATCTCGCTCACCTCGACGAGGGCCTGTATGAGCTGAACCGTCTTCCTCCCAGCAGCTGTGGAGTCCTCGTAGTTCAAAGACTCAATCTGCTTGGAGATCTCCCTGAACCAGGCCTGCAGGTTTTCTGTGAGGAGTAACACAGATGTGTGGTGCAAGTGGAGGAAGAATGTGATCAGTATTTTTCACAAGTGGTGGTTAAGAGAAATGGGTCCCTACTAGAGCGAGAGCCGCAACAACACAAGTTTGATTGATGTAAATTTAATCCGCCTCTCCCCGCATGTGTTTCCTTGATGCATTTTCCCCCCACTATGTTTCCCTGCCTCAACATTTTTCTTTTGAACAGCTTCAAGCTTAAACTCATGTTCCAACACTGAAATAATCCACGTTGTTCAGAGCACGAAACGCGGCGTGACTGCGGTTCTTTCAGTCAGGACCGCTTTCTTCACTGCGTGTGTGTAATCCTTTCACCTTATCCGTCCTGACAGTGCAACTCACCATTTTTCTCCACCCTGGTAAGAGGCTTGACGCCAGAGAAGACTTCGGCCAGCTCAGTCATTCTCTCTGACCCCTCCTTCTGAAAGCTCTCCCATTTGATCTGCTTCTCTGACAGCATCTGCTTGAACATCTGGAAGAGGGACAGCACAGACGCTCAGTCGATGTGGAGGGATTAGTCAGACGAGGTGTGTAATGAGAACATTAAATTTGTGTGCTCTCCTAATGATAGACTGGGCTAGCCATATGTTGTCTATGCTAATAGACGACAGCGGGGACACACCTCACGAGAAACACCGCTGGCTGGATCGCAGGAATTATTCTGCTATTAATTTCACACTTCCACTCTGGCTAGATAAAGCAGGAGAGCTCAGTATGTTTGACAGCAGCTTGAAGGCACAATGAGTAGGGTTTGTGGTCGCGGTTTGTAAACACAACGTTCAAATCTGGCCCCTCCTCCCCGGCTCAACGAGGGCCGCGGTGCTCGCCGGAGGGTGAAAGTCAACCCCGGATTCTCTCTCATTTAGGAACAAACTTTGTTCCCCTTGGCGCTTCACCGATTTCTGGGTTTTTGCCACTGGCACCTGGTCACTACGTTTTATTGGACGTTGACAGCGGTTACATCGATTCCTTTTTCAGGAAAATCCTGCTCATCGTGCCTGAAACAACCCTGAGTCCATCCTCTAAACATCTTTCATAATATTTTTTTGACAATTTGCTCTCAACTCCTTGTTCCTCCATGTTTTCCCTGTCATGGCGCTCACCTCTTTGAGAGTGAACTCAAACTGAGCGGTGTCCAGCAGCAGCTGGAACAGGATCTTGGCGTTGTACTTGGAGTCGTTGAGAACTTGGTCTTTGATCTGACGCAGTCGCTTGTTGTTTAGGTCATAGGCTGCAAAACGAAAAAAACTTATTTTAGTAAACTGTAACTTAAAGACCTATTTTTATAAACATCAGATACAGTCACAAATTTGGAAGTCTGGAACAAAGTGCTATATGAAGCTCTCCAGCTCACACCAACTAGATAAAGGAAATAAAACCTCAATTTCTGACAATATATTCTACTCCGAGCTACATTGTGGTCCTCAAGGAAAAGAAATCGGCCCAACATTCTCACCTGACTCTGCCAAGTGCAGCATCAGCCAGCGGATAGTGACATTGCAGTCCCTCAGACAGTTGAGTAGTTTGGGAATGTTGTCCAGGATGATCTCCTCCCTGAGGAAACCTTCTTTGAGCAGCTGCTGCACTTGAGGCCTCAGGCTCTCCATGCTAGCTGCATATCGAGAGGCCTAAACAAACAGTGACGGTGGAGAGATATGGTTAAAGGTATCTTTCATCTTGGACGATAAAACAATCCTTCATTCACTCCCACAAGAGGCCTTCGGGAAGCATGGCGGTCTCACTAAACAAGGAGGATTTGGTTCCCTCCTCCCGCTGTGGGTGCAGAGTTCTTCGTGACTGTGATGCATCTTTGTGAGAACCCGTGCTTCAATTTGAGCTCGTGTACATTCGACCGACTTTCCACAAACTTTTCAAGGCGAGTTTAAAAATGTCTTTCTGAAGTCACTGATTTGATTAATCCCCTTGTGTTTCATTTGAAATTCTGCAGTCGCACTGGATGACTTGCGAATTCTATAGACGCAGTTATCAGTACCTGCATACAACAGGGTGTCACACTGAAGGACTGGAAATTGGCAACGCTGAAGGCTGCGTGACAGTGAAGCCAATCCAATTTTTGAATACCTGCTCTTTGATGTTGGCAGAGTCAAGGGTGTAGTTGAGAGCCGTCTTGGCAGCTTTGTATGGCTCCCAGGCCTCCACCAGGTTCACTGTGATCCCCATGTAGATACTGATAACCTGCAGACACACAACACAAACACTTAGCACAACATTCACAATACAAACTTGAGGCGAAGCAAGATAGAAAAAGCCAAACCCCCCCCACCCCCTCCCACAGTACAAGTCATACCACATTATTAAGTTGTTTACATTCAGCTCTCGTCTACTGGCATGACATCATCGGTGCAGATGAGGCAGTGTACAATCCTACCATGTACCAAATGTCTTACCCAGTTGTCAGGGAAGTACTTGTCCACTATCTCCCTCATCTTGGCCTGCTGGGTGTGCAGTATGGAGGGGCTGAAGTAGAGGCAGACGTAGAGCATGGCGGCCTGGTTAGCCAGCGCTGTGCTACGATGCTCTGGTAGAGGGTACGCAGACACCTGATGGACAGGATGCGAAATGTGCTTTTAGGTCCAGCCCGGGACATTTCACAGGAAAACTTACTAAAAATTATGATCGGCCCAAATGTTTCTCACTTGGTTGTATATGTCGTCCGAGCGCAGCCTCCCAATGACCATGCTAATAAAAGTGGAACTGATGGGGACTCTTTGGAAGTAGCTCTCTGGGTAGTTGTTCGGCCGTTTGGCTCCGGGCTGACTGGAGTAGCCGGTGCTGCGCAGGAGCTTGCAGATGTCATCCAGGTTGGAGTCGGCCGACGAGCGGGCAGCGCTGAAGAAAATGTGAAACAATAAAAAGAGAAATATGGGAGAGAATTTAAAGACAGGCAAGTGAGGACAAAAGTTGCGTGCTACTTGTTGTCATCACTGGTAAAGCATAATGTGATAGTTGAATCGACAATTCGACATAATGGACTAAAATTATCAATTCAGCTCAATTTCTGTGTATCTTCTGCACACCCGGCATTGCGGTTAATGTAATTGACGAGCTCAAATGTTCATTGCCATTCGGGTATAAATGTATGGCATTATAATTATAAAGAAACAAATATTTTGACGTGAGATAATGTCTGAAAACAGTGCGAAAGGAGTAAAGAAAATATCACATTTCAAAGACAGAAAGAGAGCGATAAACAGAGATCAGGTAGGCCAACTATAATGTTCCCTCCGCCTGATATTTTAAGAAAATCCACATGCGAGTCACGTAAAGTGACTCAGCTTTGCTACGAGCGAGCTCACCGGCAAATAAGTGAATTGAATCCGTCGAGCGTGAGTCAGCGAGACAATGTCGTGAATATGTGTGTGTGTGTGTGTGTGTGTGTGTGTGTGTCACAAGCGTACCTGTATCTATAGTAGGAAACAAGCATCCTCTCTCTGACCTCCCCTTCAATCTTTTGATCAATAACCAGCAGCATGACTCCATAAAGGTAGAGAGCCTCACACTGGGTGGAGAGAAAAAAAACAGACACGATCAACTTCCTTTGTGTCTTTTTCGGTTAGTTTTTAATGTGTTTTTGATGGAAATCAATCATCAAAGCAGTAAAACAGCCAATTTTTTCTGATATGAACTCATCACAGATGTTTAGAATATGTTAGCTTGTTCTTGTAATGTTAAAAAAAAAACTATTTAAAACTAATTTGCATTTGTGTTACTTACTAAAAGCTGTTTTCCATCCTCATTTAGAAGCACAGTCTCCAGAGTCTGCTGAATATAAACACCCTCATGTAGGTCATCCAAATATCTGAAGAGAGGAGAAAATGTAATAATAACATCTTGTAATATAGTCTTCATCGTATTTTGTGGTTTAAAATGGACGGGAAAGAGGGAGGGGGTGTGAATCAAGGTCAGGGACTGTGTTTTGCTCAAAACATTATTACTCTTAAATTGACCGAACTGAATGTGAATTGGGAAAAAAACAAAGCTCAATAGACGGGTCTTGTCTTACCTGTTAAGATCCACTATATATTTGTGGACACTCTCAAAAGCCAGATAGAACCTCGACAGAATCTCAATGTTGTTCTCTCGAAACTCTTCATCCAGGTCTTGGAGCTCAGGTTTGGCTTCCAGCTTTCCATCGTAATACTCTGGACCCTGGCGGAGAAGCAACATCTTGAAACAAGAAACTCAAACGCAGCACTCGTATATTAAGCTTTGGCCCAAGGGGGTGAGACTATAACTAACTGTCCAAGGCACAATAAAGTGCCTGCCCCGATCAAATCCATACCTTAAAGTAGCTGAAGTCACAAATAATGTCTCCGTACTTCTGCTGGTCGCTCTTGTCCTTGAGCCTGAAAACTGTCGGGATAAAGTCAGAGAGGCGCAAGAGCTCGGCAATGATGGCATTTCCTCTGGAAACGATCCTGAGGATGGCCTGGCCGCACAGGTTGTTCTCAGCCAGGAAGTCCACCATGGCGTCTGGAGGAGGAGGAGGAGGAAGAGGAGGAGGCACAAAACAGCCACACCGTGACCCTGTCTGTGTTTTGCAGCAGACTGACTGCTTGATTACTTTAGCTGAAAAGAAAAGAAAGGCAGGGTGTTTGAAAACAGCAGGTAGATCAACTCAACACCTTTTGGTGCGGTTTGTAATTTTGTCATCCGCCCTGCTGAAGTGTCTTTGAGCAAGACGATGAATGCCTGGCATCATCCAGACTGGTTCTGCCTTCTCCTGACAAACCCAAAGATACCTCCCGCCCCCCCTTAATTTTGACAAACGTTAACGTGAATCTATAACTTCTCTGTTGGTAACGTTTTAACGCGACAGGGTTTCACAATTCCCAGGTTTCCTGAAGACACGTCGAAACACGTTGAGGATACTCGTGTCGCCTTTAATATACTTGTTGTTTGGTTCAATGGAAGACTTTGAGGAGTGTAACGTTAGTTATTATATTATTATATGTCCATGCTAACGTTAGCATAGCCTGCCAGCTACTTTGAGTGGCCTTCAATGCTGCAGACGACACTACGTGAAAAGATGCGAACAGATGCGAAAACAGACCCTCTGTCTGTTTACAGTTAAGTGATTTGATTTAAAAAGCGGGATCTTTTAAAAGCCCTGGACCGGAGCAACCCGACTTGCCTCTTTAGCTCCTCTCTTCCGTGTTTACCTCCTCATGACCGACCACATGACTCTGCCGCTGGGAGCGTTCGATTGTCATCACCTCGGCGCGCCGGAGGGGAGCGGCGCGTGTGGCCCACGCTTCGACTTCCACCACACAAAAAAGTTCAATTTGCATATTTTAGAAATCAGTGTTTTGTTGTTTTTTTGCCCTCGTTCTTTATTTGCTTTTTTTTTTTTTTTTTAACAACGATCATATCCAGATAAACCCCTTTGAAATGTCTTACAGTGATGCTACATGCCAAAATACAATCAAATGTCATTTTTATCAGCTGAATCTAAAAAAGAAAAATCTTTAAATTCCATTCCTCAGAAGACAAGATGGGTCAGCTGAGTTTAGTGTTTATTCCTTCACTGAGCACCAAAGTCATACAACTCAGCCGGGAGGACATGCTTCTCTAGATGGCGACAGAGATCCACTATAGCAGAACTCTCTCTCTCTCTCTCTCTCTCTCTCTCTCTCTCTCTCTCTCTCTCTCTCTCTCTCTCTCTCTCTCTCTCTCCCACTGACGCACTGATTTACACTGAGAATAAGCCTGAACTGAAATTAAACCAACTTACTGTGGGAAAAAAAACATACAGATGAATCCAAGGCTAAGAAATATACAACATCCTGTCGCCTTCGGGCCACAAATAAAGAAAAACAAATATTTCCTTGAAAGGCTTCCTATAAGGGACTTTAGTTACCCCTTAAAAAAAAGCAATTAATCATTATTCATCGTCATCTATGCCATGAAAATCGATTTGGCCGGAGAGATAATGAACCTTGCTTGTAAACAGTGGAGTCCACCAGCCCCACTGTGTGTCTGACAGCCAACATGTCGGTCAACGTGGGTGAATAAGCACAAGTCCTCATGTTTCCTTCACATTCTGATTGAATTGGACTTTTATTGCCAATACGTCTAGCGTGCTGGCAGGCGCTTCCTTTATGAGCCAGAGGTTAATCACAGTCGTGTGGAGAGAGAGCTGTTTGTGTGACCCGCGTGGAAGAGCAAAGGTGTCATCACAACCCTGAAGCCAGCTGAGGTCTCGCTGTGCTGTAAAAGAGACCGTCTGTCCTCACCATTCACTCTTCATGTGTGGTAAACAGCTTTTGATGCAACGCTGCTGAATTGTTTTAATTTGCATTTTATCTTTGATGTGCAAATTATTCTCTGCTTCGGGGCATTTATTTTTATTTATTTAGTTATCTTCATAACACTTCATGCATGAGTGGTGATTGACAGGGTGATTGACAGAACTGGGAGGCAGAGAGTGTCTTCTTACCCTGCCCGGGCCAATGGAGTGCCATCATTTCAATGCATTTCGTAGTGAGGAGGACTAGGGACAAAGGACAGACAGGTGCAATTTAGATTCTCGCCTCCTCATTGACCCGACTGTCCACAAACTACACACTGTGTCCCAGCGGCCGCTGGATTTATTACCCGTTTACCATCACACCAAGGTCACATTCTCAGCGGCACCTGGGTCAGCTATATGGGCTTCCTGGGAAGCATCATGAAAGGGGTTTCACTAATGAGGTCTTATTTTATTAACCTTCTGGTGCCTTAAGGTTTTCTCCCCTTGTTATCCTGATTGGTCTTTGACGAAGAAGAAGAAGAAGAAGAACAAGAAGAACAAGAAGAAGAAGAAGAAGAAGAAGAAGAAGAAGAAGTGAAATACTAGATTGTTTGTGATGAATCAAATGCATATTCGTGCAATCTTGTCCCACAGAGTGACTTTCCAACCGCACCTTGTATTCATTTAGCCATCGACTAAAGAGTGGACAAATGACCCTCATGCCTCCAGCCATTAAGAGCACTGACAGATCTCAGTCCCCACTCCCCGAGTAGCCCGGCGACCGTTCACTGTTGGCTCGGGTACTTACCATTTGTCAGTGAAACCCTTGAATTGGCTGACAAATGATGATTGCCTCTTACCCGTGAGCTTCCTAATGCGCTAACAAACTCCCCTTTTAGATAACATTTCAGAGAAAGAGTGACTCTAAAGGTTTACAAACTATGTGTTATGATCATTGTTCAGCAGCTATATAATTGGATGCATTAAAGGCCCGTGTGTGTGCATGTACGCCAAAGAGGACGTGAGTGCACAAACACAAGGGCGTCCATGTTGACGTGTGTGCGTGTGTGCGTGTGTGTGTGTGTGTGTGTGTGTGTGTGTGTGTGTGTGTGTAGAGGTGCATTAGCAAACGCACGCCTTTGTACATGTGTCCCCTCAGGCCCTTTATTGCCCTTTATTATAGCGGCAAGTTGACTCCATTCAGCTTGGCCAGTGATTAAACCCTTTCATGGCGGGAACTTTCACACCGCCGTGAACTGTGTGAGGTGATTAAAGGCTGCTCAATTTGTAGTCCGGTCCCAATGCTATTGCTCCTCGTTGATCTTTTTCAGGCCCTTGAAGTGAGAGCTTCGCGCAGCAGGCCCCTCTCATTGGAATAAGACGGGATGTACGCACGCTGACTGCCTGTCCCAGCCAATACTTCACAGACATGTATCCGATCCAATTACAGCTAAAATTAGCCGCCATGTATGCGGCTGCTGTTTAATAACGTTTATGTGATTAACTACTCTCTGTTTCTTTTGATATTGTAATACGAATTTAATTAAGCTTCTTTTATGTCCAACCGTACACGCATGAATGCATATCAAGCAGCGCTCCGTAAATTACGTTTGTACGATACATAAGTCGAGAGGAACAACCGTTGGGGCCACACATGACTGTCATTTTACCAGAGAGCCCGGAGCCTCATGACGCTGAATGCAAACAACAGCACGCCAACGCGCTGACGGTGGCAATATACTGACATGCTGATGTTAGGCAAGTGTACCATGTTTGTCATTTTAGTGGTCGCATGCCAACATGTTCTCATTGGTAAGAGGGCCGGTGAGAATGTCACTAGTTTTTGCAGGTATCTGGTCAAAGAAATTTCCCTGAGGGAGACATGAATGTCTTCCAAATGTCATGTCAATCCACATTAAAGTTGCTGAGACATTTTCAGTCCGGACTAGAGCGGTGGACAGGCCGACATTGTTCCGATGTTAAAGCCCCTTTAAGATACATTTGTTACTTTGGCCCTTACAAATTAAACTGCCTTGACTTGTCACCGCAGACGAATGTGTCCACTTTCAACTTCCACCCCCAGAATACGCAGCCAGAACACAAATACAGCAGCTTTCACACACTGGCAGAGAGAGGAGGAAAGGCCAAGAGAAGGGCTATTACATCACCGCTGCGAGATGCCAAAACACTTCCCACAAGCAGTTTCCAGTCTAACAAGTGGTTTCAGGACAAATAGCAAAGACTGATTGCGGTAATGTTCTGATATCAGATTTGATCAAGCAGCAGATGTATTTTTATTGCAGGTCATTACTGCTGCCATACCTATTAGCATACAAATGGTTTTGGGGCCTATGGAGACCTAAAAGTTATTGCATGTGTAATTGAACCAGATCTCTGCTCTGTGATTGAGATGTTCCAACACACACACACACACACACGCGCGCACACACACACACACACACACACACACACACACACACACACACACACACACACACACACACTCGCTGTCGTGCACACAAGGTGGTGAGCATATTGTGTGCACGCACAAATTGTGTTTTTTTCCCCTGTATAAGTACAGAGAAAGTAGAAGATGAAGAAAAATAGGAAAGGGGAATATGATCATGTCATTGATCAGCACGACACATTAATCTGCTGTCGACTGTTTGGACACATTTTGGATTATGAATAACACGTGAATGATGAAAACTGTCAATTGCCTTCACATTAAACAGCAGCAGACTGATAGATATCTCTGTCCCGTTTTGGATGCGAACCTGAAATCCACTGTGGAACAGATGAGGCTCGAGGATCGTGAATGCAAATCATCAATATGTCCACAAAACTACAAATGAAAAAAAAGAAAATTAACAAAAAGTTCTGTATCACTTTCTTCTCAAGGATCATCTTTACCTTTCATTTCATTAACGGGGTCATAATAGGGTTGGAGCCTTTTAGTGCTGCCGCTCAATTTTATGGGACAGGTCCTTATGACTGTAGCGCGTCACAGAAATGATTGCTGGGAACAGTGGCCGACTTTCAAAATCCAATTGAGTCAAGAATCCATTGGGTTTCCTTTGTGTGGAGTTTCTTCATGTTGCCCAGAGAACTGTTTCGCTGCCGCCGTCTACCGTCCTCATGATGCGACTCCCAAAGCTGCACTACAAGTATGCGCTTCTGGTTTTGTATTGTTTTGTTGTTTGTTTTTCTCGTGTTGTTAAATGACGATATACATTTGAATTAGCAAGCGTTAGCATGCCTGATCGTACCGCTCACATAGAGGCTGGTTAGCCTCACGCGCGACAGCTGGAACAAAGAGGGAAACAAACAGCTCGGCTCTGTCCAAACGGAACCAAACGATCTCGTTTGTTTGATCAGTAGGCCGCCTCCAGAAACCCACGTGTTATTGGGGGTGGGGGGGTTGCTGAATTATGCTAATTAGTTAAGCTAACCGACTGCTGCAGCTTCATATTTAATGCACAAACATGAGAGTGGTATTGATCTTCTCATTTCATATTCAGCATGAAAGTGAATAAGCACATTTTCCCCGAATCTCAAACTGTTTCTTTATACTAAAAACATTTTTTTTGGAGCTGCAGTATTGTGACTTGAGAAAATATCCATCTCCATGACTCATTCCCACGGGAGGAAAGGTGCCCACATACAATGGAACGAGTAGCCCTCCAATTAGATCCTCGAGTGGGATTCCACTGGCGCTCTGCACATCACTGACAATTCCAATGTGCCACGTGAACTTTTCATTTCACTCTTAGTCCGGATGCACTCACATTTGATTCGTGCGTTTCAGCGTCAACAAAGACGAGGCTCCAAATCAAGGCTGTCAGTCTCAGCCAGGACTCAGGAGGAGACATTGAATTACCACATCCAAGGCTGTGCTCTCCATGAAAGAGCCTCACACATACATAGCATTCACACATCCACAAAAAAACTGTGTGTGTGTGTGTGTGTGTATGTGTGTACCTTCATGTGTGTACTCATCCATATGTCATGCATGGTTCTTGCAAATATCACACAATATATATATTTTTGCGAGTGGAATTTTTAAAAATCTGCATTGCATTGCAGATATTAACCAAAATGAATGACCTCAAAATGTATTAATACAAATCTCCATTTGGCTGTTTAGTTGCTCGGCTGGCTGGCTGGCTGGCTGACTCGCTGGCTGGCTGGCTGAGGGAAACTATGCTGACCTGGGTGCATCCAAATTAGATACTGGCATGGTTGCGTGTATTACACAGTGGGAGCGCTGCTCTGGCTAAGTCGCCCTGCTGCTCTAAATCTGGCCAAGTGCTCCGCTCAGCAAACACAATGCAACAGCAGGGAGACAGCATCTCCACCGTCTCATTAAGCTGCAGATAATAGTTAGAACAAAAGCAGAACCCACACAGATGTTTGTTTATTCATTTATTTATATATTTTTTCTCCTTGGATCCTACATTTCTGTTGATTTGTCCTGACACTATCATTTCTTGGTTTAGAAGTGAGTCATCCAAATAAGCCTCCTGGATGTGCAAAAGCATATTTCAGACCGTAAAGTGAAGGACTGTCACAACTACGCGTGGATAGACCACTTTAAAGAGCTTGAATAAAAATTCAGTGAAATATCAACAAAGCGCATCTGATCATTCTAGTGGCAAAAGCTGAGGAACATCCATCTACTCACATCAGTCACCAGTGCCCCCTCCCCCCACCCCCACCTCCTGCCCCACCCCCATCGTAAATTAGTTAAGGGGATGAAAGAGAGAAGAGGTGTGGAAAGAATGTCAGAGAGCAGCAGACGGGATGATAAAGAGTAAGAGAGGGAAAAGGCAGAAATGGGGTGAGAGAGGGGAGACAAAGAGAAAGGGAGGAGGTAGAGAATGAGGAGGTGGCCATCGTATGCCTCCCGGTCTTTGATCAGTGGTCCATGGGGAACTGAGGCAGTGCAGATAGCTGGTCCACAGCTCCTGAGGAACGCAGCTTCACATTCCTCCTTGCTCTTTCCCCGCTTCTGCAAAATCACTTCTAGTCTTTCAGACCACAGCAGCTGTGAAAACACATCATGGCTTACTACATGCCAGAAAAGACCTGGCTAATGCACTGTGGTGCTATTGTCCTGCTGGTCCTCATCCACTGGTGCAATTCTTCTCAGGGCAAACTCATTCTAACCTAGTGTTTTCAATTATAGTCTTTTTCTATTTAGGCTGAAAATTGTTCATTTCTCTTGTTGCTTATTATTCCCAACAGAAGGGTCAGAGGTCACGTTCAGCAGAGCATCACTGGTATGACTCAGGAATCCAGCATTTTGCTCACGGGCCCTTCAGCAAGACAAATGCGTGTTGATGAAGAACCAGGACACCTAAATATTGCAGATATCTTGGTTTTCTTTCAAAAGATATAGACAATCTCTCAGCTGTAGTATCCCTCGTTAATACAGGGACCTGAACCCTAAATCTCTTTGAAGCATGGTCTCAGTCCACCAGCCTCTGCCTGGATAATTTATGGTCACAGTGCAGCAAAGGGTAGTGCTGCAACTGCTAATAGTCATCTGCCTTTAAAGTTAAACAAAACCCCCAAAACAAGCACTATAATACAGTATTATAAGCTAGACAACATTAAGTATATGCACCCTGCATCATTATGCACTTTTGTCATCCCAACTCCATGTTAAAAAGTGCAAGTAGAAGCTGTTTTGAATTAGGTCATAGCCAGAGAAACAGATTCTTTTTTTTTTTTTTTACCATACACACCTACCTTATATGAACATCAGTAAAAAAACAACAGTAATCCTTCGAAGTGTAGCCTAAAAGTGTCTGTTGGACATTTGCTGAATTTGCTTATAATAATCCAAGAGCAACTCAGTTTACACTGATACTAATTTTGGATGACAAATATTGTTATTTATTTCAGTTAATTCTTGACCTATTACAAACATCTTAAATGTCAAGCGCTAAAAGAAAACGTATTGCTCAGAGTGCGCAAACTCCATCTGCTCATGAAGATCATGTGATATGATCTGAAGTTATTTAATACTATAAAAATTGAATTAATTCAAGAATATTTCTTCAATTTCTCACATGGCCTAATGAGGTTCAATAGGCGAACCACACATAATTCCCTCTGGTTAAATCAGTGCGGGGACCATTCTTCCTCTCTTCTCTCCGGCTGTGAATGGGTGCACTGGAAGCCCCGCCTGCCTCGGACGTGACGCGAGCCAATGGGAGCGCACCGAGCGTTACGTCATCATCGTCAGTCGTTCTGCTGGGACTGCTGTCCTGCTCGGCTCCTCGGCTCCACAGCAGCGCTTGTTTGCGTGTGACTGAGCCGCCACTTGAACACTTCACGCCACCGGAGACGTTGAGGGAGGAATGAGCCGGTCGGCCTCGTGACGGGGAGCGAAGCGCGCGCTGCGGACGAGAGAAGAGACGCTGTTGTCTCCTCGGAAGCAGACGGAGACACTTTACTTCCCACCAGCGTTGACGACACTTTGAGGCAGCCGCTTAGCTAACAGGCTAACTGGAAATGTTTTCAGAAATTAGCCAGCCTGTTAGCTTGCTAGCTAGCTAAATCGGATGGAGTAATTGTGCGGTTTATGTTTACCAAACAGTCATAGTGATGTTTTTTAATCTCTCGGCACGTTGAGTGAAAGAAAAGTGGGCACGTCTCGGACCGGGTGTGTTGGATGTTTAGTGCCCCGGTCTCTCCGCTTTTGTTGCTCATTTCCAGAAGGGACAACAGTTAACTGCCCGGGCAACAAGTCTGCTTCACACCGCCGCTTCAAGAAGTTTGTAACGGGCTCCTTTTGTGCCATGTCGCCCGTCACCATGTGGTCCTAGAGGGCTGAGCACCGTGCGGAGCGCAGTGGAGGCGATGTTGTACAAAGGAAAGTGGGGGGCCACCTGAACGCTAGACCCCTGTTTCTGAGTGGATCCGGTCGCTGCTGTGGAGGAGAAACCGACGTGTCAAGTTAGTCGATACCACCGTTGACGAGGAGGCGAGGCGGACCAACATTATAAATCGCCCACATGCTTTGGATCAGTTCCCGGACTCGTGAAAGGCATCTGAAGCAGGAGGTGGGAGAAGCGAGCGCACAGCCCTTGCAGCCCGTGGGAAGATGGCGGAGCGCTCCCGCAGGACGTGGTGAGAACACAACTTGGAGACTCCTCGGATTTATCGCCAGGCATCTTATCTCAGATCGGAGGACACATGCAGGCCAAAAAACGGTACTTAACTCTGTTCTCCGCCGGCGCGTGTCTCATTCTGTTGTTTTGTTTCGGGGGGATACAAGTCCCGCTGTCGCGGGGTCCCAGCCGGCGTGATGACCGCAGCCTCGCCGGTTATCATCACCCCGGGGCGCGGTGGCGTCACTTCCCGGGGTCCCTGCAGCCTTTCAGCCCCCGGGAGCAAGACCGAAGCGACAATCACAATGAGCACATGTCTCCGAGACAGAAGCGGGACGCGAACTCGGGTGTGTACAGCGGGAGACGCTGCAGGATGGAGTCCTGCTTTGACTTCTCCATGTGCGAGAAGAATGGATTTAAAGTCTACGTCTACCCGCAACAGAAAGGGGAGAAGATGTCCGAGAGTTATCAGAACATATTGTCCTCTATTGAAGGGTCCATGTTCTACACGCCTGACCCAGGACAGGCGTGCCTGTTTGTCCTGAGTTTGGACACCCTGGACCGGGACCAGCTTTCACCCCAGTATGTGCACAACCTGAAAGTTAAAGTCCAGAGCCTTCACCTGTGGAATGGGGGCAAAAACCACATCATCTTCAACTTGTACTCGGGCACCTGGCCGGACTACACAGAGGACCTCGGCTTCGACATCGGCTTTGCCATGCTGGCCAAGGCCAGCATCAGCACCGAGAGCTTTAGGCCCGGCTTTGACGTTTCTATCCCCCTTTTCTCTAAAGAACACCCCAGGACAGGAGGGGAACGGGGCTACTTGAAACACAACACCATTCCCCCGTATAGGAAGTACGTGCTTGTTTTTAAGGGGAAGAGGTATCTAACCGGGATAGGTTCAGACACTAGGAACGCTTTATATCATGTCCATAACTCGGAGGATGTGGTCCTCCTCACCACCTGTAAGCATGGGAAGGACTGGCAGAAGCACAAAGATGCACGCTGCGATAAAGACAATGCAGAGTATGACAAGTAAGTACGATCCAGCTCATTTTCCAGCAGGAGTGTCTTTTGCAAGTCTTTTGCAATTTTACAGTTGCTGTCTGGGTCTGTTTCTTTCCCCCCACTGTCTTGTCTTTTCATCTTGTCTTAATGGTTTGGCAGGATTCTACATTATGTTTTACCACTTTAGCGCGCACTCTAAGCCACTCTTTCCATCTCTGATAACGATCAGGTAAGTGTCATGAAACGTTTTGACAGAACATCTGTTTCCTCCTTGGATTGAACCCTCAATTTTCAAAATGGGCTCTGTAACCATTGGATACTAAAGTTAAAACAGTGTTATATTAAATTGGCACGGGTCTGATGTTCCAACAACACCTATTCATTACACTGGTAAATTGGGGGGGCCTGTGGCTCAGTGGTAGAGCAGGGTTATCCTTGAGTGAGAGGATCGATGGTTCGATGTTCCATGTCGATGTGTCCTTGGGCCAGACACTTAACCCCAAGTTGCTCCCGCATGCGGTGCCTGTGGTGTGTGAATGTTAGAGTCCTGATGAGCAGGTGGCACCCTTTCCATCAGTATGAATGGGTGAATGACATGTAGAGTTAAAGCGCTTTGAGTGGTCGGAAGACGTGAAAAGTGCAATACAAGTACAGTCTATTTACATATTTTTCAGTTTTTGGATCATGTATTGTTGTAATTCTGCTTTCCTGTTTTTGTTTACTGCTGTATAACTTAAGACGGAGCCGTAGGTCTGGTATGTCATGTACATACTTTGTCATTATACTTCCCAGAGATGAGGCATTATGATAAGACTATTTATAAATGCAACTGTCTGAGGACTCTCGGCCCCACTTTCCCCCTTTATTTAATCCCTCTTCATTTTGCACATCTGATTTTCTCTACAGCGATAAACGCTTCAGTGGACAAGAGTGATTTGTTGCTTTTAAATATGACTATTTACCAAATTTCCCTTCACGTGGCACAGATAAGTACATTTGATTTAATGTCAGCCACAAGAGCCTCTGTATTATTGTAATTCAATAGATATCTCCATCTGTCTACAGCCTTCTTTTCAGCAGTGGATAAATCTGCTTCTCTTGCTCTTGACCTTTCCACCTTTCTGCCTGTCAGTGTATTACGAGTCCTCTCTGACAAAACGTCAATACAAAAATGCACACTCTCAGCTACCAGTTATCACGATGCTCACAGATAGCTAATGGCTAATTTCCTACAACTCTAACACGCTGAAGAGTAATATATTCCTCAGTAGTCCCCTTTCCTCCAGAAGGCAATATTGCACAGCTCCATTGCCTCAAAAAGTTGCTCTGTGGCCATCACCCTGTACTACAGTTAAGCCACACTGTTTTCTGTGCCCAAATCTGATGAGCAAACTGGCGTCTGTCTCCCTGCTTTGGCCAGTGGGATTCATTTCGTGTCCCCCCAGACTGTGCTGTGTTGTTACTGGTGACTGTATGGCGCTGGGTGTTTGACTGTGGCTCTTTGGAGTGGATTAGTGGGGACAAAGCACTGGTGCCAGTAAGGGGAAGCCACTCTGGCCCCTGTTTGCTCAGTCATTTCCCAGACAAACCCAACTGCATGAGCCAGGAATGCCCTGGCCCCAACCCGTGTCCTTCGTGACCCCTCCGTTGTTTGGGGTCTGTTGTGATTGACCCCCTTGTCAACTCTTTATCTTCTTGTTGTCGGTGGTTCAGTTTGGGTAACAGACGATTTCAATGTATGTTCGGGGGTCTGCTGTGGAACCTGCCTTCAACATGGATTACATAAACTGGTTCTGGTGCGTTTTAATATCAAGATGTCTCGTGTGTTTGCTCAGCATTGATTGCTCAGTGGATTCTCCTCCTTTGTGCCTGCCTGTGTCGGTAGGTATCGGCTCATGAGGTTCATTCGGTGGCTCAGCAGAATAACATTCTCAGTATCGCTCCTAAGACATGAGCTATCTGCCCTCTCTTTGCCTCTTTCTGCCAGCTCGCTGCTTGCTGCCAAGCACTGCCAGGGAGTGATTTCACATTTCACACAGTCAGATGGGTGGCATCAGAGTTGTAACCCAGAGGAAAAATTAATCCTCCTGTCATTAAGTAGCATACGGGGAGAAACGGGCTTTGGGTATCTCACTAGCCCTCGTCGGCTTAGCTCCATTGGATGGCTCCAGTATGTTCAGTGGTTCTCAGTCAGTACATCCTCAGTAAGCCACACCACAATCAGTCAACAGGCTTTGGTTTGATCCCCATGACACTGTGGAATTCCTGTTTAAATTAAATAAAATGAATAAACTGATCCCTGCCATACCTTCCCCTGGTGCTGGTAGAGCCCCAACAGTCAACAAAGTCTGTGTGACACTTGACTAATATGGCGACAACAAGTTGTGCACTTAAATGGTGAGGAGCATACATTACAGTTTGAAGTAGAAAACTTGTGGCTGTTTTTTTTTTTATTTCAACTTTTATCATGCTGCAACGCATTTCCCTCCATGATCAGATCTTACTCATATTATGATCCAGTTAGTAAAAATAAGGTTGCATATCCAGATAGAATAAAGCCTACAGTAGAAAACCATGCTGGTTAGAGTGGATACTCACCACTGAGTCATAATTTAAAGAGCAGCGTTTTCATAGCGCATGTTTTCCATGGTTTGTGTACACATAAAAGAGGCAAAGTGAAAAGTGCATCTTGGAGCCAGATATTATACATTTTTTATGAGATTTGTTTGGAACGGATCTTGTAAAAGAATATCTTGCAATGTGCAGTGATTTTACAGAACACAGTTTGAGGCTATTGGGAGTCATCTGCTACAGTTTGTTGATGTGTGGGCAATAATAGCCCGTTCTAAAATTTTACATCCACTGGACTGTTGGTGTCGAACCAGTTTTATCCCTTCAGATTGTTTCTGTTGTGGAGGATGCTCCAGATGCGGTGGGTCCCATAATATCAAGTAGTAATTGCTTTTTTTTGTATCAAGTCACCGGCACGGTGGACCATTAAAATCCTGTCATTACAATGAGGTTTTTATTAAGTCTGTTTGGACTGCAATTTGAGTTGGGTTATGTCTTTTTGAGGGGGAAATCCAAATGGTTAACATTATGTCTGACAGGATTGATTCATCAGTTCCCAACAGCGGAATTATTTTCATCAGTAATCATACCCAGACCTCCGCTATATCCATGGCCTGGCTTGAAGCCTTAAACAGGGCTTTCCAAGGGGGTGAGACTAAGAGGGGCCAAAGAGGTGGGTGGGACAGTAGTCAAGGAAACCAGTTGTCAAGGAGATCAATATTTGCTTTTGGGTCAACTTTCTAAATGAAACGTGTCTCTGACTTGTACTGTGCTGTAGACAACACACTAGTGGCATTAGGCTGGTTGCAGCATGCTTCAAATTGGGAATCTAGTAAATGAGCTGTGCCAGATATCGTCCTGATGAAGCAGCCGTTTGTTGGACAGACGGATTTAGACTCGGGTTAAGACATGAGCCAATTTTGTAAACGTGCCAAATATTTGAACAGCTATAGGTGCACTACAATTTATGCGTATTCCACACTGTATCATCGCGCTTCCATAAAGCAGAGATTAGGAATATATCTTCAGATCTTGCTGAGATTATGCTCAAATGCATATGTACTGTTGGTAGTACTGAGCTCTCTATGCAGGTTGACGTGTATGATTGTGAGTTGTATTGTCCTGTCATACAGCCCTATGGGTCAGACGGTACAGTCTGTGGTCTAACTGGGTGGAAGTAATAGTTTCTGTGCCTGGCTGTGCCCTTTGTGCAACAAATCCCTCTTATCCTCTCCCACTGACAACAAGGAAGTTGTGACAGACTGAATGCAGCCTCTCACCATAATTACCATGTAATGGCCATGTCATTTTTTGCTTACTAGTTAAGACTTTATTCTCCAGATGTTGGCCTGGAATGTGTATTGGTTTTTGATCTACTGTGTATGTACATGTGTGGCTTGTTTGGCGGGGGGAAAAAAATCTGTTGCATTTGGACTCCACATTGCACAGGACACTGTCTGATTGTATTTGTTTGGTTGCAATTTTAGTGTATTTTTGCATACTGCATAATATTTGTAAACCCAATTCTCCAATCTTGAGATAACTTTGTCTTTTTAACAGCTTAAAGGTCGAGTGTGTAGGATGTGGGGGCATCTGGCAGTGATGTTGCAGATTGCAACTAACTGAAACCCGAATGGCCTCATCTAGAGCCAGTGTTTGGTCTGTCTGTTCAAACTGTAGAAACATGGCTGCCTGATCCTTGTATGTAGATGGGTGTATTCTAATGTAACAAATGCAGACATTCTTATTTCAAGGTGATTGTACTCCTTTTAAAAAAGTCATTTTGTGGCTTGTTTAGCTTCTCTTATTGTTTATAAATCCGCTAGCTACCTTTTTTGTATTCAGGCATATAGAAAGGTCCCATTTGGGATTGTAAAAGGTTGTTTTTGGTGTGACACAAATGTCTCTTAAATACCTCCATGTTCTTATTTACATATCATAATTGAATTATCTGGATTGATGGAGCATGACGTTGGGAGGACAAAAAAAGTCAGGTTATATTTCACATATTTGTGTGTTGCACGTAAACTACAGCGTTTCTCCATTTTGCTCGTTTACCTGTGATGTCCCTGTTTTTTCCAGCCAGTGGGTAGAGTCAACATTTTTTTCTTCCTTCTTCACCACACTGACATCTGCACTCAGCCACTGTGTGTAGAAGTCTGTAATGCAGCCGAAGGAGAGAAGAAAAGTTACAGCGGGAGGCAGGTCAGATGCAATTTTAACCTCAAACTGAAAGCCCTCTCGCAGCTTGTTTCCAATTAAGAGGCCCTGCCAAGCGAGAGGGTACAAGATGGATGGAGAGAGAGGTGAGGGGTGCGGGAGGGACACACAGAAGAGTGGGAGTCGAACTGAGAGAGTGAGTTTGAGGGGGGAACAGGAGCTCAAGGAGAAAGAGAGCAGTGAGTCTGACGAAGTGAAAGACGGAGGGAGAAAGTAAAAGCGAGAGAGAAGCAGAATTGAGGAAAACCCATGCCAGCCATCCAGCAGTGAGAGGTGAGTGCAATAGCTGGCTGGGTGCTGACGTTGGTCTGCGAGGTGTATTTATAGACTTGCAGGGTTTTAATCCTCAGTATTGGCCAAAGCCCCTGGCAGAGGGCTGCGAGCCAACTTGATGCAGGCTTTACAGAGCTTGGGGAAAATGATAATCGTTGGGAGAGATTGGTCGATCTCCGAGTTCCTGCACATTAACTTCACAGGCCCTTTTATTGTTTATTGTGTAGCCCGTCGTGGTTTTCAGAGTAACCGAACATTTGCTCGTTCGCCATCCTTTTTTTTGTGCAGCTTGCTTCTCGCCAAAAGTGGTACGTGAACACACCAATATGAAAGCGGGCGGTCAGATGACCGCCTACATGCATGTGCGTTCTGTGCATGTATGAGAAATAGAGGGTTAAGTCTGTTTGTGTTCCAGAAAATGTCACATTAGTAAAAACGTCTTTTTATTTTTTTACATGCTCATGTTCCAAGCTCAGTCTACGATTTTATCGGATGTGTCTGATAAAAAGCAACAAATGGCACTGCTTGGCAACGGTTTGTGTTGCGTTGGAGTCTTTAACCCGCTGCCATTTGCTTGGTAAAGACAACAAGAGAAGGTGAGGCGAAACGTAAAATAAGATCCCACTAAAAGGGTGAAATGTTTGATTCATAAAAATGCTGAATAGCTAGTCAGAAAGCTCTTTCACCGACTGCCTCCGCTACTTCTTTGCTCACCGTACACATTTCTAAAACTGCAGGCTAGGCCTATACCGGTATACCGTATACCGGTATACCGGTTTCAAATTTCCATACGGTATGAATTTTTCATATACCGTCATACCGGTGCATAGCCGTAACAACTGTTGTCGCTCTTCGTCAGGCAGCAAAATATATTGTTCACCGCTCACCGCTGAGGGCGCAGCGGGCGGAGCTACTTGTCTTACGGGTATTGAGATGAAGTCATGGTTATAACTTTATAACAACAATTAATAACCCACAACTAACGCTCTTTAACAGGAAAACATCACGACACAACAGTTTGTGACACTTAAACAATTTGTAACACTAATAATTGTACATTTATAAAATTACACCACCGAACTGCATGCTGGGTACAGCTCGCCCACTATCACAGCAAGAAGAAACTCTGTTGCTACATTTAAAAAAAATAAAAAAAACAACCGTCTCTCGTTCCTCCGGCATCGCTCTGTTACGGGGTTTTTCCCCCCCCAGAAGACAGCCACGCGAGCGATGAACAGCTGTTCAGTTGGCCGGCGGTCCTTTTCGGCGTCAATGAATGAATGTGTTAACTCAAAAAAAAAAAAATACTGTGAAACCGCCAGAATCTTACAAAATACCATGATATGAATTTTGGGCCATACCGCCCAGCCCTACTGCAGGCCGTGTTTGGCCAGAGTCTCATAATGACAGCACTGTGGTGCCCAGCAGGCTTGGATGTTTGCGAATCTCTTGAGTTGTTGTTGCACAATAAGAAATTGCTTAGGTTTATAGTTGAAATATTCATTTTTTTTCTTTCATTTGTTAATTTCCAACTCCTTGGTTTACAACACGTTATCCATTTATGAAGGGTAGTAGACCACTGACCTTCTGTGTGATGAAGGTGCCCTTAAGAGACCCAGTTGTCCCATGATGATGATGATGCTTGTATTTTTTTGCTTCTGGACTGAAATGGAGGTGTCATTTCGAAAGAACTGGAACGTTGTTAGTCTTATGGGCCTTTTTGAGATGGAACGCGGCAAAGCACTCTGGAGCTCATTATTAGACGGCTTTTCTCTGCGCTGACGAGTGGCGTGCGCAGTGCACCACGCCTCCAGTGTGAAAAGGGCCGTTATCGTGACGCTTAACAGTCACATTGTTTACAGTATACCTTTTTCAGCCTGCATTTCCATGATGCAGTGGTTTTGGCTGACTTTATTGCATAACTGTGACGCAGTGGTTAATTCTGTGTCTTCAGTTGATGCACAGACCCCTTTTTCTGGAAGGCTTCTCCAGTTGCCAGCCTTTATAACTCAGCTCTGCCAGTAAAGCATTGACAGTTGGCCCTGAATGATGCAGCAGGCAGTGAAGGAGGCTGGTAAACCACAAACCTCTCCACACAGATTATACGTTTGCACTCTATTGACGCAGGCCTAGACATTACATTTACATGACCGCACAATAGTTTTGGAATGGTCAGTGTTTTAGATACTGTTTCAGACGTGTTGCGTTTGGCCAGTTTCTGTATGAAGGCGAAAGGCCTTTTTAGATGCCAACACACAGAGACCGTGGACACGAGGGTCCAGCAACAACGCTTTGTGCTGAGTAAACTTAAGTCCCTTGTCACACAAGCAATACTGAAGTGGCTGTTCTACTGCGTTTTGCAAATGTGTGTCTCCAATACATAGTGTTGGTCAGTTTAATTTATATTTAACGTGTAATTTCACACCTGCATTTTGTATAACATGATCTGACGCTTTTTCCCCACTGTTTTTCCGTGTCCTTTCTCCGAGGCTGAAATGCTAACGTAATCAGCCACCGACAACAATGAGTAGAGATTAGCTCTTCTGAATGCTGTGATTGGAAACCCCTTTTTATGTCTTTGTCTGCCACTGTTCATCTTTTGTAATGATCCAGACAAGAACAGGAAATGTGTCGGTTTGCACATGAATTTAAAGTATTTATATAACAACTGGACGTTTGAAAGATTCTTTCACTAATAGCAAACTACCTATTTAACTTCAGCCAGAAGATGTGCACAGGGCAGCTTCTGGCTGCTGAATACTGTGTAAGAGGGGATTTATTTATCCTATAGGTCTAATGGTCCTAGGCTTTGTGTTGAGGGAGTGAAGGGCTAAAGTAAATGGATGATGCACCGTTGCCTATAGAACCAGGGGGGATAACAAACTGCTCATATTCAGAAAGCTCATGGTAAGTGATACCCATGGACACGAATGCGGGGAAAGCGGATAACTGAGTAGACGGGCTATCACATGACCGCCATTGTTGTTCTTTATAACAGCCTCACGTCACACAAAAATGACTAAGCTGACTCTGACTTCTGAGCAAAGACAGGGGCACGTGGGGCTGACCTATTGATTTACAGCTCATCCTGTTCCCCTCAACATCATTGGTTCGAGTCAAACCGACGACCTCTGCAGAATGTCACCCCGCCTCAGTCACTTTCTGTCCTACTTTTAGTCCAGCTGGATGAATGCATGTCATCTGAACTGCCAATACTACAAAGATTTTATATTCTGTGATGTTTCAAATGTTAATCAGTAAAGTAAACCAAAGGAATTTGATTTTGTTTGCTTTCCCTGTATGATAATTTGCAGATATCTTCAAAGTTGTCTTCCTATACAGTTGGTGTGTATACTGCTGATGGATATACTGCCATCACACATGTCTGCTTAATCCCAGAAACTATCGAAAGTGAACCGTTTGCCCAGAAGCACGCAGTCTACTCGCCATCTAATCTTTCACTGCCAGGATTTATAGAGAGGGAGGTCGAGGGTGAACAGAGGGTATTACCATCAATGTTCACGTCTCATCAATCAATAATTACGACCAGTGCGTGTGAAGTAGCTCGCTCTACATTACCTTCACTTCAGCTCTTGGCCAGTGACTTGGTACATGACCTGGTGCAGCCTGATTTAAGAAATGAAAAATCTGGCAACTTGTGGTATTATTAACACAGTAACTTTAGTTTTGTGTTCTTCGGCATGTGCTCTAGTGGCCTCTCTCTCTCTTTCACACCCTTTCTCTGATTCAAATTCAAATGCTTTGCTGTACTTGCTTGAATGGGCCTTTTCGCCGCACTCTTGACTCTTCGGAGGCTACTCGTTCAGGACAGAGGGCAACGCCATTTGTCTGCTATGCTTCGTCTCTCGTGTCCGGACAGGATGATGTATGTCTCGGCCTTGGCAGACATGTGCAGGTGATGTATTCCACTTGGAATGCTGGGAGAGTGGGGATAAGGAAAGGGACGTCCGCGTGCCAGACGCAGAGTGTGGTTCCAGGGAGGCGCTTTTTCTGTCATCACGGGGAGGCACACATCACAATTTCCTCGCTCCTTGACAGGTGGGATCAAGTCGGGCTGGATGAAACGGTAAGGCAGAGAGTAGCGGGGAAGTGTTGCCAAGCAAACTTGGATCTAAGGGTCTGGGGGAAAACATATCTGGCAATGACACACAAGCAGCACTTCATTGTGATTGAGATGAACTGGGTGACCTTCGTGAAGGGTAGTAACAGATTGATCTAAACTCCTTCTTTTTTTCTTTTTTTTTTTAATGTCTTCACACTTTGGCCTGATTGGAGAGGGGTTTTCTACACCTCAACCAACTGGTCTGTTTTTGTCAAGCTGTTGGTGCCTTCCGCTGATATGAATAATTTGATTTGCTTAAATTGTATATGAAGAAAAAAAAGAAAAGTGGACCAGATTTGAAAAGCCCTGAAGTGATTGATATAGAATGTTATAAAGAAGCTCCACATGTAAATAAGTAAATTCCATGTTAATATTTGAAAGGTTTCTCTAACAAAGCCATTCAAAGTGTCACTGATGGAGCAGCTAAGGACAAAGATGTAACTTTATGGAAGTGATTCGTCATTCAGCAAGCCAGTGTTTGCGTGACACATGAGGCACATTTACAGGGCTTTCAAACACTCTGATAAGTTGCTTGCTCAGCATGTCCGGGGCTTTCTCAATTATCCCTCATGTACAATTAAATATGTTGTGAGTGCTACATGCAGAATTAAGCGGCACTTTAAAATCAAGGCCACCCAAATCCTATGGGCTTTTAATCCCTCAGTCACTGTGGAGAATAGACCTGCCAAACCCACGGACGTTTAGAGTCTGTAAATGTCTTTGAGTCTTGACTCAGTGCCACAAAATATCTTAAAAAAGAAAAACATTTTTAACTTTTTGGAATGGAGGAGGGGATTGCAGTACAATAAGACAAAGCCCTGTTTCTGTTTTGGAGAGAGGACCTGACTCATTCTGAAGAGTGTGATTGTCCTTGTATCTTCTCAAAGGTACTTTGGATGTGCATCACTGTCGCCGTTGGGAACCGTGTTGTGCTGTGTTCATGTAACCACACTTGGCAGCATTGAGAAATTACCAGCCACCATGTTGTGGGGCTTGGCTGGGTACTGACTTGGATCATCAGATAAAACTCTCACATACATACACACACACACACACACACACACACACACACACACACACACTAACAGATATGCGATCTCTTGCTGTCCTCTTTGGACTCCACTTTGTCAGATAAGGGCTTTAATCTGCACTTTGAGTTGAAGGGAGGCTCCAGCACACATGAAGATAACCCTCAGTATGTGATGGTCTGAACTCTTCCATGAAATGGTGGCCTTATTCAACCTGTTCTTTGTTGCCGCCTCTAACAGATAAAGTGACCATTTAGACTTATTAATGTCAAATGCACCAAATTGTGTCAAAGAAAAGCAACAGATTAGCTGAATGAGAATATTGCCAGAGACTCGAAGCTGTTTTATCTACTGGAGAAGTTGCTGCGACTCGAGCTGAACTGACTCCGACTAACATGTTGTGCTTCGTTGACTCAGCGCAACTCGGTTTCGTTCCTTCTCTCCCACGGTGAAATCAGTGACTTCCCTTGTGAGGTCACAACCAGAGGGCAGGCCAGGAAGTGTTGTCTTTGATCTTTCCCGCTGTTCAAACTAATTACCTGCCCGCAGCAGCAGGCACTGCTGGCCGTGGAATTCATTAATAGTTGGTAAAGCTTTGTTCTGGACCAGTGTGTCTGAGAGGATACGGAGGAATCCAGCTGCCTCAGAGGACCTTGTTATGCAGTACATTCCTCTCCGAGATCCAGTCAACTTGTTCTTCGTCGCAACATGGAGAGGTTCTTGATGATGTGCACCTTTTCCCCCCCCCCATCCATCTGGTGGGCTACCCTTCCTTTTTAGTAATACTTGTATTTGTCCAAATGCTCATTATTGTCAGCTCGTCTAAAAACTCCTCCGGATGTCGTTGGCAGTTTGGTAAAAAAAAAAAGGACCTATGTGGAAGAAATAAGTTACTGAATGTAGATTGAGACGACAATATAAATAATTAATATAGTTGCCTATGGAAGATGTTTGCAGCCTCTCGACAGTTAACGCATGACTACAAAGGCAGTTGCAACTCAGCATTCATGTTGCATAAAAGGTGATGACTGCTTTAAGTGGTTTAGTCATTACAACCCATGTCCACCCATCTTGTCCTCCCTTTGACCTCACATGCTTTTATGGGTGACCGTATCACCCATTCAACATCCTGTGTTGTGCCACAGTTTAGGTCAGTTCAGTTTTTAAAAGGACAGTTCAAACCAATATCTAAAATGCATATTTATCGATCAATATTTTTTTGTTGCAAGTTGCCTTGTTTTGGAGATACCAGCCGTAGCGATGACTGCCTTCTCTCCAATATAATGGGACGATATGGCACTCTGCTTGTGTTGCCAAAAAAATATTTTGGGAAAACAAATTTTAAATCCTTTTTAAGCTGCATTATTACGCTTCATAAAATCCCCCCCCATTTATTTATTAATTTTTTTTATATATATTTTTGTGACTATCTGTAAAATAATTGAATGCCTGTCGAGCTCTGCACAGTAGAACCTGTCCATAGTTTTGCACCATCCCCTTACTTTCACTTACTTTACCGTTCTGTAATCAGTATGAAAAGACGTGGACTCAGTGGGGGCTCATTTGTTCTAATGGCCCATAGATGGGTCTGTGTGTGGTGTATCATGGCACCAGTGTAGGATTAGCTCGCCCTCCCCCATGGTCATCACATTAGTGAGGGAGGATTTATTAGATGGGCTAAAACCTAAGGGGTGGCAGGCAGTGGCATATGGCAAAGCTGACCCTCCATCCAATAGAAGCCTTCATGAGACTGCCTTTGGTACAGAGATGCCAGTGCAGGTTGTGAAAGCCATTCACGTGTCATACAAGTCAAGTGTTTGTATTTAGCCAATCGTATTGGAAACCATGTCTGTTTGTACTATTCAACTCGTCCATTATTCTATCATTTGACTGACCTCGCAATATTTCCTGTCAGGAAAAAAAAAGTAGGCTCATGAATGTAGAAGCGTAATGTCCAACATAGTGCTACTTTTATTGAAATGGAAACCTATTGTATGCTTCTCTGGATGTTGTCTCAATGCTTTGAGCAACTTGGCAACATGCAACAAATGAGGCATTCCATCTTCATGTTTCATTTTGAAGTGCACTGACAATGCTTTGGCCAAGTGCCGCAAACTTCTGATAGTTCCTGCAATTTTGTTTATCCTCTGGGATGAACTGCAGTGTTTTCCCCTTCCCCATCATCATTAGTACTGCCGCCACCCTGTAATCTCTCTTTCCGTCACTGAGGCAATGGGTCTTTTCTCCTCTGTGGTCTCTTAATTGTGAGGTAATCATCTTTTGCCTCTTGAGAGCAAAAATACTGTGTTTACACTTCATTTTTGGCGGCTTGACTTGGCGAGACACTAATTTACTCTCTCAGCAGCCGAATGAAGCCGCTCCTTTCAGTGCTTCATTACTTTATGCTAGCTTTGGGCTTTTAGCATTCTTCTCCCAGTGCATTTGAGGCTTTCCGTCATCAGCAGGCTGGATGAACTCCCAGTTTCTCTCTTTTTCATGTGGTGTTTTTAAAGTAAAAGGACCTCACTTCTAGTGGTATCTATCCATCCACTTTTGTTTAAGTTTCGAGATATCCGTTCATCCATTTCTTCCAATTAGAAGTTTATTTGTGATAAAACTACCATTTGGCAGCAATATCTTCTTTCCAAAAAAAAATGTATTGGTTGCTTGGGATAATATTCTGTTCAGTGTTCGTTTCCACTGGAGCTACTTTAACTTTCTGAGGAAATGTTGCTCTTTTTAAGATGGTTTCAGATGATTTTCAGTGAGCTTGAACTTAAAAATCCCACTGTATCTTGCTTCTGAGGGTTGTGTGACATTTAGCAGGGGCAGTTGAGATGATCCAAGCTGGCTTTGCAGTGCCATCACCTCCGCTGACCTCAGCTGACCCCCTTTGGGTATTCGGCTTTATATTATCCCCCGTGGTGGCCTTGGTCCTAACTGTCATATGGACACATTCATGGTCGCACGCCCTCAACCCATTGAGATGTAAACTGTCGGTACATGTATAAAAAAAGAAACATGAACTCTCTCCTTTTTCCTTTACTCACTCTCTCCCCCTCTCTCCCTTTCCTAAAACTCTTGCATAAGGCTATCCCCCCCTGGTATGTCCTGAATAGAACCTCATGCCCTGTACACATACTCGTACATGGCCCTCCAGTTTGGCTGACGCATTACCCCCTCCGATATTGTCCCAAATCACACCCACACACAAACAAACACAAAATACTTCAAAACAGGCCTCTCAGTCCAGGCAGATGCTCTCCTCAGCAGTGGGGCTTTATCTAAATCCCTCTCTCTGCATGATGGATGGGATCAGATCAGACACGGCTCACAAGTCCATTTGATGGTGCATTGATGGCAAAATTCCATTGACAGCATCCCATATTCTGAACTTAGAGAGACATTACAAAGCCGCCTTCTCCCTGTCATGGCTATTGTCACATTGCTTTGCCTTTTTTAAAGGCAGGAGGCTGTCTGGGAGCTGACAGGAGTCTTCACCCTCGTTAAAAAAAAATAAAAAGAAATCGGTGTTTGGAAAAGCTGTCCACATGCTGACACATTCATACATAACCATTTATTTCATCCATTGCTTTGTTCCCAATGTTGCTGATTTCATTGCTCTGCTTCCATCCCCATAGCCGCTGTTATTCTCCCGTTTCCGTCCTTTGGCCCGCCGCACTTCGCGTCCATTCATCACTCGTTTTCTGTTTCCCCTCGGCTTCACTCTCCACCTCCTGTGTCATTCAATCCCTCTGTCCTCTTCATCGCTATCTGCCTTCTCACATCCTTGTATCTCTTCCCTCATCCGTCCCTGCTTGGCCCAGATCAGAGGCATTCCTGACCTGGACTTATCTCTCGTGCAGAACAGCCGGTGCAACAGCAGCACCGGCTCGGCTCTATCTCTCAAGCTCAGGGACCGCTCAGATGAATCTGCTCAACCTTCACCTTTTTCTTCTGGATGAGACACACTTTCACTCATTCATCCATTCAGTATGCCATTTACCAGAGCCATGTTGTTGGTTGTTGACCAAGAAATCTGTAAGAAATTCCCTTTTTCCCCTCGTGGCCACACCATATTACTCAGGCCCAATGTCCTGCTTGGCAATACAGGATGCATTCTAAGTAAATGCATAACACATGACATTAATTTCTAAGTATTTGCAAAAGAGGCAAAGTCTCTCCTTGGAGTCAACTACTGTGACCCGAATTGCCTGTCTGACATCTTTTATTTTGCCTGACTTTACAAGTCAGCCTTGACATTCCAGCGCTAATGGCTGTTCCATTAACCGCAGTCATTTCATTATCGCCGACACTCCCTTGTTCTGGTTTTTGGTATCCGGAGAGCACTTCAAAGCATCCCTCTCATCAACCTCATCAAGCTGATGGATAGCTGATTAGAGATGTGGGCAGCTTCCTCCAAACTCCTTCAGGATTCAGGGAAATCCAGCAGCTCTTTCAGGGCACAAACATTTCTGGATGGCTGTTGATAAATCTGTGTGTTTTGGTCAGTATGTTGTTTTTTTTATTGCGCTTACTGGAACTAACTCAAGGGGGGGTGTATGACTCCATTTTGAGGAGGGATATTTGAAGAGATGAAAGGGTTTTTGCTTTTTGGTTCTGCTGTTGAGAGAGGGCTTAAGATGGATGGCTACAGAGATGGGAAACAAGAAAAAGAAGCGCGATAGAAGATTCAAAGCCTAGTAATTAGGTGAATTAACCTGGGGTCATGTAGAACTATGGTAGAGCTTGAAACACCCCTCTGTGTGTCTGTAAATGTTTTATAAAGCCGTCTTTGAACTCATTAACCAGAGGAAGACGGGTGAGCCAAAGGTGCCTTGAGGAAATAAGCAAATGCTTTGTTTTTCAAAAAGTCCTATTGGTATTAATATCATCTTCGGTAGTTTGCTCCTTAAACCCCATTAGTCAGCGACGTTGGCTCTTACACCGTTGTAAAGTGTCTCTTTTCTTATAAAGTGTAATAACCCTGCACTTTCATCTGTCATCTGCGCCGATGACAAACAAATGCAGTGATTTTAAAGGTCAGGTTGGTAATCTTTTTCAGAAACGTTTTGGTTGTGTTTGTTGAAATTCTCATTACACCACTATGAATCGAATGCTCTGACAAAAAAAAGAAAGGAAATGTGGTTTCTGTGGCTGTCGCAAGACTGTAATAAGCGCGTCCATTCATTTCATTCAGCCTGAATGAAATGAATGGACGCGCTATCTGCTGTGTCCTCCTGTCAGTATTCCACAATCTGCTAGCTTTGTAGCTGTGAGTACTAGTAATAGTCCCATGTGTTGCTTATGTTCATTTTGGGAGAGTGGTTTTGGATGAAGGCCTGAAGGGACGGGCTGTCACTGTTGCAGTCTTGGTAGCTTTCCAGTTAGATTTAGCAATTCATGGCGCTAATGTTGCTACTTTCTTTGGAAAGAGTTTTTTTTTTCTTTTTCTGTGGGATAATTTCTAAAAACGAGTATACTAGTTTATAAAAATTACCAACCTTAGCTTTAAGGGCACTTTTGTCCACTTATTTTTATAAATACAGTTCAGAAGAATTAGGCAATTATCCCTGCGTTCAACTGCCTGAGTTTTCTTATGCCTCTTGTTTGTTCAGACAATCAATTCTATTTTCTCATTAGTCATCAGTTATAAATAACCATGATGTTGTCTGTACTGTAGTACTTTGGTTCATGCTTCACCAAGAAGGGAGAATATTCCTTAATGGCATGTCGAGACTTAATTTGTCCTTTTCTGTTTTGGATGACCTCAGAAATAAAACTATGTAATGGGTACTGGATATTCCACCACAGAAACCGTTGTCACTTATAAACGCCTTACCGTGCAATTTACATTTGGAAAAAAATGACGACGACGTTAAAGGATAAAGCAGAATGATTAATTATACACATTCAGCCTCCAGGTGTCATGACACAGCCAAGCTTGTGGAATCAAGTCTAGTTGTTGTGTTTTATCAATTAAAATGTTATTTTCCCTCAAGCTCTGCTGCCATCCCCCTTTTTTAGCGTTACGTCCCCATTCCTGCTCGAGGCAACGTTATCCAGCTCCATTGCTTAAAAAAAAAACGTTGCTCATCTATCACGGCTGGAGGTATAACAGTCAAGATTAACTATGCCATTAAGTACAAGATAGTGCGGTGACTCTTATTCATACAGTGTTGCCGTCAATCTCTAATGCTCCCGTCCTGAGGCCAGTGGAGTATTTTAAGCTCCATAACTCCGGGCAAGTAAGTGTCACACTCTTCATAGTTATTCTGTCCTCTAAATTGTGTGGCCGCTCTCTTAAAGTTCTACGGTGTTAACTGCATTGCATTGTTGGGGTAGTTATCACAGTGAAATTTTAATTTACACACACACACACACACACACACTCACACACATATCTAAGATTCTCTCAGAAGGGGGGAGGGGTTCTTGCTTTGATGGGTGTACCAGATCCCCACAAGTGCAATAAAACCGCTGCTGACGTCTAATGTGTCCACAATCCTCAGGGCTCTCTGTTCTCAGAGGTCTGATGCACTCTTTCTACACCAGAGGCCAGTGTGCTTTCTAATATTCATCTTGATGGCTAATTAACCCGGCGGAACATGAGTACGAGGGGTGCTCATTAACCCCACATCTCGAGCAGCTGTTTGATCGCCTCGTGGAGATCAAAGTGTGTGTGTGTGTGTGTGTGTGTGTGTGTGTGTGTGTGTGTGTGTGTGTGTGTGTGTGTGTGTGTGTGTGTGTGTGTGTGTGTGTGTGTGTGTGTGTGTGTGTGTTGAGTTTTTACTAAGCGGCAACCTCAGGTTCTCAAAAATGAAAAATTAAGTGCCTTAAACTTGCAATCTCTTTACTGGCCCTCAGGGGGCGACTCCTCTGGTTGCAAAAAGATGTCCGATCGCATAGAAGTCCTTTCAAGTCTTCAGTACAGCATGATGTTCATTTCGTAACTTATGGTCCAATTTCGAGTAAAATAGCCCGTAAGGCAGGGTATGCTTGAGGGCGTGGCTACTTGTGATTGACAGGTCTCTACGTCACCAAATATGGCTGCAAAAAACCAAGCTGGCGACAGCCAAACTCCATCACGGCGATGGCCAAATGCAGACCTTGAGGCCTCAAAACCGTAGTCCTCAAACCAATGGGCGACGTCACGACAACTACGTCCACTATTTTTCTACAGTCTATGATTTTTGCATATGAGCTCCAATGCAAGTCTTGCAGAACGGGATGTTGTTTTTCTTTGTCTTCATTTGATGCTTTTCTGTGTGCATGAATGAGGCACGCTAGCTTTCCCTCCTCGGGCCTGTCACTATATGTTGCACATGTCTACCTCTTGGTGCGCCGTCTTGTCAGGGGAAAGAAAGCCGCCTGGTCTAAGAGGGCCTGGCAGTGTCTCCAGCGATCAAACTGAGGCTTTATGTGTGTTTGCTCTGCGTGTGACATTCTTGCCATGGGTGGCTCTGGCTGTGTGGGGCTTGGATACATCATGCGATTGTCAAACTGCTGTTTTTTTTTTTTTTTCATCTTTTCCTTTCTCACCCGAGGACAGTCACTTTCACTCGGTGCCTTTCAGGCTGAAATTCCTCTGGCTGGAACTTATAGTCCTGGCAACAGCTAACTGGCCATCAGTTCGGCTCAAATGTGACGGAGAAGAGGAAGCAGAAAATGAGATGAGAAGTCTGTACGGGGTCGGAGAAGAATGAGAGGGCGAGATAGTTGCCATCTTCATTTTCCCTCTCTGAAGTTCATCTTTGGGAATTCCCGGTTGTTGAGGATTCTTCCTGTGACCAAGCTGAGTGATGGCTACACAGTGAACATGGAGGCATTGTATTTGGAAGAATCCAGGCTTTGGTTGCATTTTCTCTTTCTGGAAGTAATTTTGGATTATTCAAGTGAACATTTCAAAGCATTATGTTTCATTCATCTAAACTACTTAGGCCCCTCTTTGGACATTTTGCCCATCATGGTACAGATGAAGGCACATGCAATATATTCGGCCACAGCTGAGCTTTCCAAGAAGTTAATCTTTTGATGATGATTGGCAGTATGGGGTCCGTTTATTTGCACTTTTCCAATTAATTAGTCCAGCTTACTGTATGATGTAATTTTTGCTGAATTGCAATAACTACCAAGGAGAAATGCACAGATACTGACTCAAATATCTGGATCGGGTATTTGGGACAATTGACCGATCTGGTATTGGATACCATTATTTTTATAACAATTCAGTACATTTTATATATATATATATGTATTTATTTGTTGCATTTAGTTTTTCAAAGTTAGGAAAGAAATGTTTAAGTTAAGCCAGATGTTTCCTTACACATAAATTATCCTAGTCACTTCCACACATTGAGGCATACAGCTATTTAATTAAACACTGGTATTGGATCGACACTCCGTATCGGCCCAGGTAAAGCTATCGGGACTGTAAAAGTTTGATCGTGCATCTCTTACATTTCAAAATACTATTTTCATCTGTTTGTTTGAACTTCTTTGAGTATCCTCATCCTGGTGTAAGTATGTTTGGCTCATTAATTAGTGAAGTTAAATTTACATTCTTTGGCCCCAACATTGGAATTTCATTAGTAAGAATTCCTCTTATTTAGTTTTTTTTCTGTAAAATTCATAAAAAGACAAGGAACTGCCATTTTATATATACACACCCACACACAATTCTTTTTTTTACTTTGCATGTCAGGAGTCGGAACAAGAGGTTCTTTGCTATGAAATGAAAAACCAAACAAAATCAGGGCCAAATAAATCATCTGTTGTTCTCCTTGAATAGAGCAGTCCTTCTGTGAGCTAGAGCAAAAAATACCACTAGTAGCACCTAACTTTGCCTTTTATCATTTTAAACATGCTATGGCGTTGCTAGGACATCCACTCTTTCCTCCAGTTTCATAAAAATCAAATGACTGCTTTGTGTGACGTGGTATGAAACAAATCCTTGGAATGAGTAAAGATCAAGCTATAGTCCCCGGTGGACACGCTGTCTCAGCACAGAGGACATTTCGGGGGGCTCCATGAGCTTTGTGACTGTCGTAGAGCAGCTGAAGCAATGCCTCCTTTGATCGCGGTCATCTCTACGAGTTATGTTGTAAATGTGTGTGGTCCACGCAGATTGTGGGAGACAACCACTTTGGCTGTTCTTCTGAGTCTCCTCAGGCACTTGACAGAGTGAGCCATGCATTTCTTTTTCACACCATCCATTCTTGTTGCTAGGAGACTGGTTGATCTTTTCTTTTGACCCAGCTCTCTTCCTGTTGTCCTTTTTTCTCTTTCAGTGAATCGCACTGGGTTCCTGTTCTGACATATTATAAAATTACCTTTAATTTATATAAATCTTTGAATTAATAGGTTTATATTGAGAAAGCATAACGGTACATCTCCCATAGCATTCAAACAGAAGGTGATGGTTTACTATTTTATCGTCGGATCTCTTTTTCCCAATGAGAGACCGAGCACATTTTTATATGTACCAGAATAGACTGTTTCATTATTGATACGAGATGTGGTAAAGTCAACAGATGTTTATAATTTTGCTGTTGTTAAATTTGGCCTCCATTTACTTTAATTCATAAAGGATTTAATACGTTTTTGGCCGTTTTATTGATTTTCCATTTGCCGTTTTCTTCAAGAATTCTAGGTAACAAGCAGTGACTCATTGATACACAAATGGTCAATTGGTGGGTGAAGCATTCCTTTGAGCTTACACACTGGACCGGAACGACAAAACCAGAAATCGACCCAGCTCTACTTGTCTCTTTCTCTCTCACTCACAAAAACACAGTGTTTATAAAGTGGTCATGTAAAATAACTATCATTTCTAAAAAGGTGGTAGTTTCTGACCAAGAGCAACTGCATGGTCAAGAAATATCCACAGTGTGGTCACACTGAACAGTTGGTTGAGGTTACCTCTTCAGTGAATGCGCCCACCACATGCATTCTGTCAGGCTGACGTTTTGTGCACAGCTCTACAGTAGGAGACATTGTTTTGCAGCTTGCTCTGGTTATTGACATGATCTCAGTTTAGGACCATCAAGAAAACACATTAAAAAACAAATTTGATCTGCTTGGGGAATACCTGTGCTATCTGTTTCAAATTGGTGTTTTTGTTCTCTCTTTTTTTTACATTATATGGTGACATTTTATTCATGATAATGTGCACGAAATACCAACTTTTTTTATTTGATTATGATGGAGCTGTGCCATATTTAAAGCCTGTTGTTAAACAGTAGTATTTCTCCATATTAGTCCTGTAGTATTGATATCCAAAATAGTAATTTTAGTAAGCTTTATTACAGCGTTCGTTCTATCATTTGTGCACTCTATCACAATAACGCGGTGGCAAAAATGACTAAATGAAGCTCAATGGGGTGATTATTCAGTGATGACAAATCTGCTACCTTGAGACTGCTCTGCAGCAGCCATCTGCATGTTGGAAAAAATATGGGACTAGCCAGGATCTACCTCGTATCGTGTCGAGTTAATTACTGACATTGTTGTGACATGCAGGGTATGACTAACTCCTCCTCCCTGACATCTATCCTGTTTGCTAATGAGACCAATCTGTTGAACATCTACCGCACATGCATGTGCACTTTAATAATCGGGGATGGGGGGGAAGAGAAAACAGAAAAATGCACCGGGGAGTTGGTTTATGGAGACGATATTTTTGAACACTCATCCTTAACATCTCCAATGACGCATGTGGTAGCATACCGTGAGACGGCTCCTCCCCACAGGCAGCCATCTGGAAGGCTGGAAGAGAATGTAGGTATGCAGGGAGAGGAACATCTGGTCTTTTCTGAGTTTGCACTGACAGGAAATGGGATGGATGGGAGATTTACACCCAGCCAGGCCCAGATATGGACCTATACTTTAGTTTTTATAGGCCTGGAAAAGGGGGTCAGTTATTATGTGCTTCTGGCTGGATTATTTGTTTGTCATGCTTAATGATAGCCTGTCATATCTGTGATGGAGTCAAACCGGTGAATCAGATTGTTTCGTAACAGACGCACAGATCAGAGTATGTGTGCGACGCTACCTAGCCTTTAGTATTCTTTACTTTAGCCTGCTAATATGTGCTTGTGGATAATGGATCTCTGATACATTACAGTTTATTACTACAGATGGCATCAAGCTTAATTGTAGCTTTTATGCTTTTTATGGCTGTTGATCTTCTCTAAACTCACCATAGTGGCTGTTAACTGTAAATGGTATGTGTAGTCCAAAGCGGGATTATCCAGATGGATATTACATAATCACTAAAGTTGATTTAACATTGCACTCCATATACTGCAGAAGAACAAGAGAAGACTTTGTGTTTTGGTGATTTGTGTCTGTCAGTAAATGCAATTCATGGTGCCGATCAGAACTCCACCATGCAGAAAAGAGGAGCATATGAAAAGATAGTGTATGCTTATACGCCAGGAGGAACTTCAGATGTCACGCAACCATTTCCCTCAAAACATCAGGCAAACGTCAGCTGAGCTGGAAGCCAGACCAATCTGCACACCGAGGAGGGCCTCGGTAGGAGCGTTGTATTTTGGAAAACAAATGGTCTGTGAGTGCCAGTGTGCTTTGCATTAGATATCTTTGCTTGGTTGGTCTCTTGGTTCCAACAGCGCTATGCTGCCACAACACTTAAAAAGTGGTGTTTTAAGGTGTCGGTGTTATTTCACTCAGTGTAATCATTTTTTACTGTATATATTATTAATTTTAAAGCTATTGAGAACTTGATTACATTAAATTTGCTGCCTTGTGTGTCTGCAGTAGTCCATAAAATATGGGGGTTAAGATGAAGCTTCTCTTTATTGCTCCATAAATGACTTGGCAATTGGAGAAAAGAAAAAAAAACGGTATATAAGAAGTATATACTTGCAAGACCTTTTTTGGGATACATTTCAAATAGCTTAAAAGGTGTTTCGGATCAATGCACATGAGGCATAGCATTGAAAAGTGTCACACTTTATATCATAATGTAATATCCCTGTGTTCTTGCTTGGCACATGCTGCACCCTTCCACCAAGTTTCAACAAAAGCAGGCTAGTAGTTGTTGTGTAAGCCTGTTGACAAACAGACCAACGGAAATGGAAGCATAACCTGTGTAGGAAAATGGCCTCAGGCGCACACACACAATGCGTATACAAATGATCACCTTTCCATCCACATTTGCATTCTCATGCAGACGTGGTCACGAATAATTGTATAAACAAGCACGCGTTTGAATGAGTGCTTGTTTACAAGTAATGAACTGAGAAATAAAATGTTCGAACTTTCAGTCCCATCTAATGAAACCCTCTCCGGTGCATGACAACCAGGCAACACAGAGACGCGCTCTCGCACGCACACACATACTATTGACACCGAAGGAATTCCAAGCGGCTCCTTAATCCAAGCAAGTGCTGACTGAGGCTTAGATTGGATGGAGGGAGAGATGTTGAGATGTGCAGGTGAGAGGGCGAGGGGTTTATAGATGGGTGGGGAGAAGGGAACACCGGGGAGTCAAGATCAAAGATAAGGATTTTTTTTCCTGAAAGTACTTGCGCTGCTTTCCAGGTATTCCACCGTTAGAGGTGCCTTTTGCTTTTCTATCCCCTGCTGCTTCACTTAGACTGTTTTCAGGGAACCTGAGCCTGGTGCTGGCTGTGTTCCTAAAGTCAGGGTTTTATCATGAGATGCCATTGAGTTATGACGTAAGCTTTATTGGTTAAAAAACAAAAAAAACAACGTATTAACTAATACACTGTTGGAAGGACAATGTTCTGGTGTGTGACTGCTCATATTCTCTGTGATCTTCTTTTAGTGTCCTGTACATAGGAGTACTAGTTCCTGATGTCTTCTCCTCTTTGCTGTCATTCTACAGGTATGACTACAGAGAGATGCTGTACAACTCCACGTTCTGTCTGGTACCTCGAGGACGCCGGCTGGGTTCTTTCCGCTTCTTGGAGGCTTTGCAGGTCAGTGACGCACATACAGATGTTGCTCCTTATTGCTCTGCTTGGCCGTTAGTAGATCAGAATTTATTCTGGTCGGTGCATTATGGTGAGTCAGAGGATGCAAACCAGTCTGCCCCTCTTTCTCTCCCATCTTTCATGTTGCGTTATATGAACTATGAAGTAAAGGCCACAAAGAAGAAAATATGAGTTTCTTTTTTTTTTTTTGATCCTCAAAAATAGGATTTTTCAGTGAGTGCAACCCTGCAGGTGCTACAACACTGGAATTATAAATCATGCCGTTTGATACATTTTCTGTTCTTGTAGCCACCCCTATATCGTGTCTGTACTGAATCTGTCACAAATATTTTGAAGGAATCTCTGTAATATTTGGACCCAGTTAAACCCCAACTCAAAAGGTGGACCCGCATAGATCCTTATGCTTAAAGTGCTTCAGTTTTGATGATGTGTCTATTAGGCTGAGCATAATGACCAAACACAGGTTGAGCTTGTTACATGACCTCTTGTGGTCCGTGAGCCCTGAAGCCGTGGTGACCAAACAATAAAGCCATTAATCAGTGGTGGAAAATGGAAAAAGTGATGTAGTGTGTTACTTCCAGTAGCTCTCTCACCCACTGCCAGTCATTTAGTTAATGTGCAGCCAGTGTTGATACAGCTGCCTCTGACTCAGTGTCGGCAATGCTGCCCCGGCCATATTTCCCCTCTCGATGTTTTCTACTTTTCAGTTCTGGTCCTGCATTTCTTTAAGTTTCTTCACTCGTATCCTCTCCTTTTTTTAAATTAAACTCACTCTTTTTAATTCTGGTTCCGTCTTCAACAAGTGTCCCTGATTTATCGATTGCGTCGAGCCCCTCCATCTTATTGCCTCATTCACACAAATTCACTCAAGGTGTACCGATATGTTGAAGCTTCTTTAGTGACGGTGCTTTAGGCTCAGACCGTAGTTATAGTTATAGAATGGGTTTAATGAACTGTTTCATGTAAGGCAGTTGTGTTTTTAAAAATAAAAACACTTCCCATCTTTTCTCCACTGTGAGGAAAAAAAGGTTTGTTGATTTGCCGTTGGTGGGGATGGAGGTACGAGGCATGCCACATGTTAGGGCCATGCCAACCTTTCAAATATACAGATTCTTCAAAACAAAAGTTGTTATATTAGTCAGTAAATCCCAATGCAGGTGATTGGAGGTCAATGATGATGTCATGAAAAGACATACGTTAAGTAAATGACTTTACCACGAGGGAGTATTTGCTATTCATGGTCAGAACAGGCATCTGAACATAAATCTCTGTTTTTAATTTGACATCCTATCATGGAAGTTGCAGGATTAAACCGTGTTTAGGCAATGATTGTTAACACCAGCGAAAAAGAGTGGAAAGCTTTGTGAATGCCCCTTTTCGCCTTCACACGGCAACCAAAGCAATGGCGTTATTTTCCTCTGAGTGATGTTCGTGTCAGGTGCTGTAAGCACGAGTCTCTGGACGACAGTAGAGAAATAGTCCGGGAAGAGAGATTTTTGAGCGAGTTGAGTTTACAATGGAAGATGGGCAGTGACTCTTTATTGACTGGAATGGGGAGATAATTGCACCACTGGGAAGCCGGGACTGAGGCAAGGTCAGGCAGTGGACTGATGGAGGAAGCAGTCGAGGTAACATGCAGAGGTTGGCTGGAGAGTCCGGCTGGACCACGGCCTGGGGGTGTTGTTGTGTCTGTTCACTCAGCCTTGTGCTGGAGCAGAGTAGTCGAGGAGGAAGGGGGGAGGGAGGGGCAGGGGGGGGGCAGCAGACACTTGAGAATGTGGGTGCTGTATTAGTTACATTGGCTCAAGTGAGTATTCCAGCAGGCCAGATAGGAAGCAGTGCAATAGTCATGAGTGGAGCACTTCACACGATTGAGCTGGAGCTGGGTTGGTTGGGGAGGGGTTGACTTATTTGGTTGCAGAGCACAATCTGGCAGCGTGTGTGTGTGTGTGTGTGTGTGTGTGTGTGTGTGTGTGTGTGTGTGTGTGTGTGTGTGTGTGTGTGTGTGCGTGCGTGCGCGTGCGTGCGTGCGTGCGCGCGCGCGCGCGTGCGCTCCAGGAGTCTCTCGTCGACTGGTCTGTGAGAGCAGATAGGTAGCGAAAGCCAGGCAGCGTTTCAGCAGATTGCTGCCTTTGCTAATGACACCGAGGAGATTAGACGAGCGCCGCAGGACGGCTGGTGCCTGGACGCGCGTGTGTGTCGAGTGACCGAGGCCAATCAGTGAATGGTACCCCGCTTAACAGATTATAGGGCCGGACGCTGCACTATTCAACTCTTACAAAAAAAAACGCACGGACTTACATTTGCAAATACTCGCAAAAGGGTTGCTTGGATTCACAAACCTGGATACACACTTGATTGATCTTTCAGATGGCGGGGTTAAAGGTTCAAGTGTGTTTTGAAGTGCATCTCCCTTTCCAATGAACATAACAATCTTTTCTTTTCTTTTTTAATGCAGCCGCACTGCCTAGTCATCCTGGTGCTGCAGCAGTTCTGTTAACGGAAATATTTTGGAGGATATGTGGCCTCTTTTGGTTAAATTGCCTGATTTGATTGCCTCTGGGAAATGGTCCCTGTACAGTGATGACATGGGTTGCCCGAGCATATGCCATGCATAGGTCTTTATATTGTTGCCTGTAGAACAATATTCCCTTTGCATATAAATATTTCCAGACAGACGTCGCATGGGACGTGACTCTGGCAAACAGAGGGCACTTTTCTCCGACTTCTCCACACCACTGCTTCAGTACATTTATTTATTAACGCATTCTTTCTTGCTGGTGTATGTCTGCATTTTTAGCACCCACAACGATACCTGTCATGAGCATCACAGGTTCCCCTTTCTTAGACAATTAATCTCATTAACGAACACAGTCTAATGTGTGTGTGTGTTTGTGTGTGTGTGTGTGTGTGTGTGTGTGTGATGTTGTGTCTTACTCTTACAGGCAGCCTGTGTGCCAGTGATGTTGAGTAATGGCTGGGAGCTGCCCTTTTCAGAGATCATCGACTGGAATACGGCGGCCGTGATCGGAGATGAAAGGCTGCTGTTACAGGTTGGTACATTACAGCTCCTGCTACTGTAGGGACCTAAAGGTGGACACTAAAGTTGTTTTACATCAGACTTTAGTTGACGCTGCTAAAAAAAAAAACAAAAAAAAAGAATATCTGTGCACTGCTGTTAAGTTCACAAGTCGTCATTTTCTTGAGGGCAACCATGTTTGAGACCGCAGGAGGTTATTATCAAAATTAATTAGGAGCAGGTGTTCTTTGCTTTTTATTCCAATTAGCTTTTCTGTCACCCAGCTCATGCAGAGGAGTCGTGGATGCGTGTGCCTCTTGAAATCAACATTGCCATATTTGCGTTGACTTTTCTCCCTAGTTTAGTCCTGCTTTGTGAATTTGGACCGCTGTCTCCTAAAGCTCCTCTCGGCCGTATCACAGATTTACTGTGTATGACAGCTGAGATAGTTATTGAGGCAGAACGTGCACTTTTTCTGCAGACATTGCATTTTGTTGGTAAAATGACAATACCTATTGTTATTCTTTTTGTTCGGTAGGGGTTTTTTATGCTCACATGTACTTCTTTCTCTCGCAGATCCCCTCAACAGTGCGCTCCATCCACCAGGACAAGATCCTGTCCCTGAGACACCAGACCCAGTTCCTCTGGGAGGCTTATTTCAACTCTGTGGAGAAGATAGTGCTAACCACACTGGAGGTACACACACACACACACACACACACGTTTAAACACACACACGTATTCATTGCATGCTTGTAATGTTTGTTGCACTTCACTCCAGTACCTTCTGTTTTGTTTGTGTTGCATCCAGTAATTTGTAAATGTCCGATGTTACTGCTGGGATTCTGCTATTTTCCGCCGTATGAAAACAAGCATACAAATATGCTGTTAATCCATTGTTTGTTTGTTCTATTTCTTTCACACAATTTTTCGAGTTTCTCAGTTGTTTTCGTCTCAGTTATTGACTCTGCACTGACTTTGTGTTTTACAAGTGCAGACTGTGTAGTTGCAGTCATAATTCCCACTAGATTGGAAACCAAGAGGGATGACGCATATTGTCAAACCCTGCCGTAATGTTTCTTGCTGTGGCTCGGCTATCAATCATGTCAGTAGTTTGTTCCTGTCAGATTCCAGTTATCTATATTCTTCCTGCTGAGTATCAGGCTATCTCACTGCTGTTGGGTTAGAATTACAAACAAGCAACAATGAGAGCAGGAAGGAATGTAAGAGGATAAGGGCGCGAGGCAGAAAAGCAGAGGGGATGTGTAAGGCTGGCTGTGAGTGAGGCAGGATGTTTCACTGCATTCAAAGTCATGCTTTTGGGCATCCCCAAATTCGCCAGCCACTATCAGCAGTGGACCTCAGAATTAAGGCCGGTAGTCTGCCACAATGCAGAGAAGATGCATGTATCAGAATGTAGCTTTTAGCTGATGTTTATGTTGTTTGTTTATGTTTGACTACGACAAACAGGAAAAGTACTGCTGTAGTTCAGTTGCGCTCCATGTCGAGCCTTGTTGTTGCCCATTAGTCGCTGTCCTCAGATAGTGTTACAGAGGCCTCGTCCCTAGAGGTAGGAAGTCGGGGCACGAGGCGGCAGGGCTGGGACTTGTCTGTCAGCGGCGTAAAGTTACACCCCGAAGAAGCTGATCTTCGATCTGTTTACACGCTCCGTATCTTAGCCCTGCTCCAAAACATGTCGTAGTACGAGGCTGCTGAGATGTTATTACCAACAACTACGCCATGGTTTTGAGAGTGCTCATTGTTTCATTTAGGTGTCCTCTCACGTTGTCAGAGCTTTGTGTGGAGTCGGGAAACGGACACATTGTATTTGATATTGGGCTAAACAAATAAACGTATACATATGGATTAGGCTTATGGAACAGCTGAAATGATATTACCGTTGAATTCTATTCTTGAATTTATATTTTGTCTATACGAAGACCTGACGGCATCGTGAAAACCGCTCATTTGTAGTCTGCAGGGTTTTTTTTGTTTGTTTGTTTGTTTGAGGAGTGCCAGAGGATTCCAAACGGCTTAGAAGACTGATGTAATTATTGTTTGTTTTTTTTCTTTCTTCTTTCTACAAGTCACACGGGAACAAGGAGTATTGTAATGTTGATTTGATATTTACCCATTTGACCACTGTTGTATATTTCAAGCGACAGTGATGTTGGAGTGATGATGAAGGAATCTCCGCGGACACTGTTCTTACTGGTATAATGAAGTTTATTACAAACAAGCAACATATGTCAAGACGGGCGACATGTACACCCGGAGAGTCCCAAAGTCGAACAGAACTCTAACCGTCGGGGATCTCCCGATCACTTATATATGGTTGTTGTTTACGCCCCAGACTTGAGTATATAATGACGTCATAAAGAGGGCCCCCAATAAAAGACATGTTTCGGACATAGGCACAGCTACTCCTCCATCCTCCAGGTCAAGGAGCATTGCCCAGCGGGGGTACCTAATGATTATCCCATGTGTAACAACAGCAATGGATCCGACATTCCAAAGTCACAGGCCCCTTCACATATGTTATCTTCATGCATTACAGAGCAAAATATACTTCATCACTCTACAGAAAACATACATTTTTGATCTCCTCCTCTGTTTATGCAGATCATCCAGGACCGGGTACTGCGGCACACCTCAAGGAGTAACCTCATGTGGAACAGTCTGCCCGGAGGCCTTTTCACCCTTCCTCAGTACTCGACATACCTGGGAGACTTCCCCTTCTACTACGCCAAGCTGGGTCAGTTAATTAGTCCTGCATAGTGCGGTATGCTCATAAGTTTAGATGGACGGATTTTCGTGACAGCTGTCGAACACTCGCAAACTCGTAGAATCTGTGGCATCGCGACAAGTTGTGAAGTACGTCTTTATTAATTCACGATCTGTCACCGAGAAGCTCACCAATTAAACCCGCCGTGTTGCATTTGTGCTCGGTTAATTGGCCAGAAACGGGGGCTTGTTGTTGACATTGGGGATTTGGTTACCTGGCACCTTTTTTCCTTAACAAGCCTAATTAGACCTGTCGAGTTTCACTGGATGTCAAGTAAACTCAACACAAACTAAGAGACGCTCAAAGATGTCAAAGAGGTGTTAATTATAGATAAAAGTCTACTCTGTGCAGTTCAGTTCAAAATGTGTGACAGTAAACGGGTACGACAGTGATGCCGAACAACTACGATGATACTTCAACGTGTATGAGAAGGGGTAGGGTTACTGTGCTCTACTGATGCTACCATGTGAGAGGACGCGATTCAGAGGCTCGATCTCGTGCTTGAAATCTTACCTGGCGGATCTGAATTGCTTCTCTTACTTTGTTTGAATGTGTCCCGGCCGTTTTCAGGTGTTAAGCCATACACCAAGTTCACGGCCATCGTTCACGTGGTGAGCCCACTGGTCTCCCAGTCCCAGCCGGTCATGAAGCTCCTCGTCTCTGTGGCCAAATCCCAGTACTGTGCTCAGGTAATTCGAAACCCTGCATCCATTACACTACATTACCCGGTGGTGATCAGATTGACCTGCTCTGCAGTGGTTCCTACTTGACTCTGATGGGAGGGGAGTAGATGCTCCTTAAAACTATAATGGAGCCCCTTTACCCGATGAGGAACACAGTGTCTTAAGATGTGAAACGGAAAGAAAAGTGGGCAGAGCTACAAAAACAGGTCTGTTTGTCTCTGTCAGTGTCATTTTCTTCAGGTTTATCACATCTTAAAACAGCTTAAAACTGCTTTTGAACTTCTTCGAACATCTTCATGCTGGAGATGAAGGGAGCCTGTCCAAATAGTTTGGAGACGTTCCTGCCTCAATAGACACTCCTCACTCTACAGATGCTACGATCCTATAGCAACGTGTGCTGGAGGAAAAACAGGAAGCCATCACCTCCCGAGTCACTCTACTGCACAGCGGCTCAGCTGTCAAACATCCAAATGGTTCATGATAACTGTCATTTTGTTGTTAATTCATACAGAATAGGCTGTTTTAAGATATTAAAAGTGAAAGTGGTGAGTTTATGGTTGTTGGAATTTTAACTACAAGGTCTCCCTTATGTTGTGGAGCAGTGTTTTTTAATTTTTGTATGTGTACAGTAAATATTTAATACCCCAGGTTATTTTGCAGATTCACCATAAATTATTTCCTTTTTTTCTGGATTTAAAACTGCATGGCCAGCATGAAGGTGGCAGCACATTTTTGTTTTAACATGAACAGCGATGCAGTTTGTCGCTGTCACGTAACTGTAGGCGGTGTGACAGTTTCTGAAAATAGTTCTGCAGTAGAAAGAGGATGTCTTTCACATAAATAGGGACTAAATAAAAGAAGAGCCTTTGAATTGGGAAACAAAAAGGCCTTATTGTGGGGTTTTGATCTGTACATATATTTATAAGCCAGACCTGGATTTTCAACCATTAATCCACTGCTATTTTAACGTAGTTCTCATTAGGTGTGCAGACACGGGGATGTAAATGAACGTGAACGTGTTGTGATGGCGAAGCTTGACCTATTTTTCCCTTTTGTGCAGGTGATCGTTCTGTGGAACTGTGACAAACCTCTTCCTGCCAAGCACCGCTGGCCTGTCACCTCAGTTCCTGTCATTGTTATAGAAGGAGAAAGCAAGGTAAAAACCAACGAACATAGCCGTAGACTTCTCTCACTCGCCATTTTCACGTTCAACACTCAAAGCCTTCAGTTGGAAAAAGAAAAAAAAAGGAATTCATCAAGATGTAAAATTACTGAAATAATGTGATTTTGAAACCTTCTCTGTCATTGTTTCTTCATTTAAACCTACAACCTCCCTGCCTTTTTTAATATGATATAATATTCACATTTTGCTTGAGCGTCTGTGATTTGCCAATCCTTCCAGGTGATAAGCAGTCGTTTTCTGCCCTACGACACCATCCCCACTGACGCGGTCCTCAGTCTGGATGAGGACACTGTGCTCTCCACCACAGAGGTCAGACTACCAGAACATTTACTCTCATTTTCAAATCAAGAGAACAATGCTGCAGAAGTGGTTGTGAATAATTTGTATAATCACTGTTGTGTATCGTTTGGATACGGTGGATGTGCTTCTGGTTTCCTGTCCTCACGTCCTCCCTCCTTTCTTTGTTTCTCTCTGGTCTCGGCCCAGGTGGACTTTGCCTTCACGGTGTGGCTAAGTTTCCCAGACCGCATCGTGGGTTACCCAGCCCGCAGCCACTTCTGGGACAGCAACAAGGAGCGGTGGGGCTACACTTCCAAATGGACCAACGACTACTCCATGGTGCTGACCGGGGCCGCCATCTATCACAAGTACTGACGCTCTCCCCCTCTCCGTTGTGTGTAGCTCCCCTCCACTGAAATTCAGTTTAGTGCAGTACGAACACAATTCCCTCTCTTTCAATCACTTTATTTTCAGTTTGTACAGGTTACCCTCTAACTCCAAACTAAACAAAAACTAAATAAAAATAATAATACATAACCTAGCATAACGACCAACTATACGAACAATCAGACTCAGACAGAAAACGTACAAGAAAACAACACAAACCTTCATCATCATCATCATCATTCTCCATATTGAACCTGCTATTACAAGTAAATATGAATGAATACATAACATGACGGCTAACTTATACAGGCAGTCAGACACAGTGATAAACAATATTAAAGAAAAAGGGTAAAATAATTCCCTCTCTCTCGTGTGCTCCCTCAGATACTACCACTATTTGTACACCACCTACCTTCCGGCCAGTCTGAAGAACATGGTGGACCAGATGTCAAACTGCGAAGACATTCTGATGAATTTTCTAGTGTCCTCGGTGTCTAAACTCCCACCAATCAAGGTCACCCAGAAGAAACAATACAAGGAGACCATGATGGGACAGGTGAGGCCCAATGTTTATCCTGTAACACGAGTTCATGGCTCTGTGATTGTGGGGAAATGACTTCAAGTACGCTGTTGAGTTGGAGTGGAGGGAAACACCCGAAGGATGCAGACAGTTGGTGGCAATTTTAGCACGTAGATTAGAAGAAGAAGCTCTTCAAAAACATGAAGCACATTCTTTACTTTTAGGAGAAATCCAGCAAGCCGTTTTTTTTTTCTCTTTTCACAAATGCTGGTTGCTTCTCTTTTCTGACATGCCTCCACGCCTCTGAACTGTACGCCGATGCTCCGTGTTTAACAGACGGGGGCCGATGCTTCTCCTGATTATTGTAGAAGCTGATGGCCTTTCGACAAATCGCACCACTTAAACCCTAATAGTGTTAGCTGTTGCACCAGATCATCAGTCATTTGTGAATTTAAATTTAAATGTTTTTTTCTTTTGTTTTTTGCAATATGGCCTTCAATTTAAATAAACTCATGCATATTTACAACAGGCTCTAAAAGGTCAGAATAATTTGTGATGCATTATTCATTTTCTTTTTTCTTTTTTATCGGTTCTCTTTTCCTTGCGCTGCCTGTATCTTTCTCGCTCTCCGTCTCACCCTTCCTTTCCCCCTCCCTCCCTCCCCCAGAGCTCCCGGGCGTCTCGCTGGGCTGACCCGGACCATTTCGCTCAGCGTCAGACCTGCATGAACAAGTTTGCCAGCTGGTTTGGCACCATGCCCCTGGTCCATTCTCAGATGAGGCTGGACCCGGTACTCTTCAAAGACCAGGTGTCCATACTGCGGAAGAAGTACAGGGACATTGAGAGACTATAACCTTCCAAAGCCCCCGGCTCTCTGGACACAACAAAGGCAGAGCGAGGGGGCGGTGACGACGAGAAACGCAGAGCCTTTTTCCACGATTGCATTGCCTGGATCAGTGGAGAAGCAAATGGGATCGGGCACGAGCGGAGAGGAGGAACCGGAGCCGATGTGGAGGACACCACACCACATGCATTGGTCTGCTCCGGTGTGTCCGTTTCTCCTTTCTACCCTTTCTCTTATGTGTATAGGGGGATAGCTGAGCGCACACAGGTCCCACTGTAGACCCGATGAGTACCGCCTACTGACGGGCCCCAGAGGACTGCTCGTCTTTGAACTGGACTGGTCAAAGTCATGAAGTTGGACATCCTAGCTGGCTGCTTCCGTGTCCCAGCACTCGTCTGTTCTGCTGCGTGCACACAGGTTGCTCAAAGTCTTTCATGGCTGAATATTATTGATGATTAGGACTATGAAGAGGATAACACTATTTTGGATTGTGTTTAGCTAATTTGTTTTTTTATATATATATATATATCTATATATATATATATATATATACACATACATACATACATACATACATACATACATACATACATACATGACAACCCCTCGACCACAGAACGGAGTTCTGATGGTTGATTTGATATTCATAGTGCCTCAAGTTTATCTAATGGCGTTTGGGTCTGGGAGTCTGAGGAAAAGTCATTGTGCAAAATGAGCACCTTGATCTTTCTGCTTTGTGTTTTTGCTTTTGTGTCTCATGATTGGCTTTATAATCGATGGAATAATGGATCTCGTAGTAAATTCTTCAGGTCAGCATTTGCATTGCTTCGCTTGCTAAAGTAAAAATCCAGATTTATTTGTATCCAGTTGACAAAACTAAATAATCATTACGTGCCATTCTGACATTTCTTTTCACGGCAAAACTACAAAGGTGTCACGTAACTCTATTTCATTTGAGCAAAGGGGTCGTTTGACAAGCTGGAATTGGTTCTTGAATATGTGCTGGCAATAGAACAATAGAAGATCACAAGAGTTGCCTTGGTTAAGGGAGGCTGAGCTTACAAATCAAGCCCGCCCGCGGTCTGTTCGAAGCACAAACCACTGTGAAAACTGGGTAATGGATCTTTTGGGGCCCGGTGAGCAGAGGATGTTTATATACGGCCATCGTCTTTATGCCATATTCATGTCGTCCAGTGACGGGTTGGGCAGCAGCCAGTGTTTGATGCTTTCAAGGTCAGAGTTGGCATCATGATGAATAGACTACTGTATTTTCCCCACTTGTTATGAACAAATATCTCCAGATTGGCAAGAATTCTCTCCAAGCAGTTGTGATACTGTTAAATGGCACAGGGGAAGAAATCTGGATAAACATTTTCTATGAAGTAATTTGATTTGTGACATTTCCTCAACATAAATGCATGTCATTAGAAGAAGCCTTTCGGTTTCCTGAGTGCCAATCTGTACCTCTGATTAGAACAGCCATTCATCTCTTAGATTGGGCAACGTGCTGCTGGGCTTGTGACACATTCAAGAGGCAAAGTGTGAAACCAGGATGTTAAAGTTTGTTCCATGATTCGGTATTCATATTCCTGATTGTCAACTTGATCATTTTCTTCATGTCAAGTCTTCTCAATCCGATACTTGTATCTAATTTACTGCAAATATGTACGCGGAATGGCAAGAGTCAGTGGAACATGAAATATTTTAGTTTTTCAGATGGTTCACAGGGCCTATTGGCTGAAACTATTTCTAAGTGTTAGGGTCCAATTTTTAAAAAGAAAAAAAAAAAAAAAAAAAAAATGTTAATTGTTAATTTGTAAATCTTTTGTTAAACACATTTTTTTTCCTGTCCTCATACGTCATATCGGGTGATCTGAAACTGTGGACAGGACTTGATGCATTGAGAATGTGCCCCCGTGTCTCTAAACCACAGTGTGGCTTTACCGGGATCATGAAGTATCCCCGGTGAAGCCGGCCACATTTCTGTAGAACGCGAGCCACGCCCGCCCCGACTCCTCCGGTGGTCGCTTCAGCCTCATTCTTTTTGAGGAAGACGAATGATCCTTTTGGTCAGCGACATCGTTCTGTGCCCCTTCACCACAATATGTGCCAATAGATCATACATGAGTTTGCTTTTATGTTTTTTTTTTTTCTCAGCTCACACGATGAATGCCAGGAATTCCCCTAAAACATTTCCTGTCTATATGAGAGAGAGAAATGTGTGAGAAAGAGAGGGAGGGAGGGAGGGAAAGGAATTAGTGTGTGTGTGTGTGTGTGTGTGTGTGTGTGTGTGTGTGTGTGTGTGTGTGTGTGTGTGTGTGTGTGTGAGTGTGAGAAAGAAAGGTGCTGCATGGTGTTTTTCACAGCTTGGGAGCAAATAAACAATCCTAGTATTACTAAACGCAGCGCTATCGAGACAGCTGAATATGGTCGTGAACAGAATCACGTTTCAGAAATGAACTTGGTGCAATATTTTAGGTGACATGTTTTTTTTTTCTCGATCTTTATCTCTTCTCCTTCTTTGTGTTGTTTCAGAGGGCAAGGGGGTTATATATTGATGTGCCTTCAGAAGAAATACACTTATTAGTTGTTGTTTTTTTCCCCATCTGCCTTGTGCAAGAAACAGATCCCTGTTTTCATTTCGTAGTAGGTTTATTGTTTTCTTTATCAATATCCAGTAACACTTAATGGCTCCCGAAATGATTTTGTTTAACACTGGAATGCTACTAAGACTTATCACCACACATCTGATACCGACATTCCTGCCTTTTCTGTTGTAGGAACTACATTTCTGTTTTTACACGTACTGCCTTGTATTACTGTACCTCCTGGTCGTCACAAGTATAGTAATACATGTAACACACATAATTCAATCATACACAGTATTTATCAGACAGGATTGCATCCCGACTGAATCTCTGCCTGCTTCCTTCCCTCTCTTCTGTAACCGCAGACCTAATTTTATAGAGATTAAAATGGAAAGATAGAGGGGGGGGAACAAAAAAAATCACAATTTTGTAAAAGAATTTTATAAAAACAAACCAAAAAAAATAAATAAATAAAATATTTGATATAAATTGCCTGTCTTTTTGTGTATTTATTGTCTGACCATTTATGTCTTTATTGTCGCCCTTTGAGAATGTTTGGCTGTGTCCGCTTGTCTTTCAAACATTAAATCCAACTTCAGATATTAGAAGTACATTCTACGTCTACACTGCTGCAGGAGACATGTGATCCCTCTTCCTCTCTGACCTGCTGGTGACCCATTTTTGAGGCATCCCAAAACATATTTTGTGTGTTGGGTTTATGCAGTGCGCCCGCTGAGGGAGAGCCAAACTAAATAATACCTTTAGGTGTGTGTGTGTGTGAGAACCTTATCCTATGCCAAGAAACTGCTGTGTTTACATAAATCTGTGTCAGGATGATCGGTTTAGACACGCTGCATAAATAACAGCATCTATCCAGGATGATCCCATAGTGCATGAGAGCTGCCAACTCAGCTGCAGCAGCAGGAGAGATACCCCCAAAACACACACACACACACACAGACACACACACACACACACACACACACAACTGGGCAAAACTCTTAAAGCAAGAAGCTGTGCAGTTAAAGCTGGACCAGTGCCTACACAGCAAAAATGATCTAGCGACACACCAAAAGGAAAAGCATTTGGACATCACACCGAGACCACATCCACTCTGGTCTGTGGACCAAATCTGGAAAAAAAATAATAAAAAAAACACAAAGAGATACAAATGTACAGATGTTTTTTTATTTGCATGGAATGAGAGGGAATAAGTACACGGGCGATAAACCAAGGAGTGAAACTTCGCTGCACTGGAGGGGTCCATCCTCTGCCAACAGTCTGCCTGTATGATTTAAAGGTATGCTAATCAATTCCACATCTCGTATTCCCACCAATGAGTGGAGTTGGATGATGTGGAGATGCGTCTCTGCACGCAGCCTGGGCTGTTCCCAACTGTTTCATTAAATACTGTGACTTAGGTCAAAATTTAAAAAAAACGACCCTCCTTTTTTTATCAGCTTTACATCTCATCCTTATAGCAGCACGTTTCAAGTTACACACTCAGCCATAAACAAATAAATAAAAAAGAAGCCCATCAATAATCATATATAATATGTACAAATAAAAGCAATGGATTTCACATGATTAAAGGAAATCCAAGCAAAAGTTAGTATTTTGCTTGGATCCAAATCTGTTGCATCTTCTATCCCACATATACGATACATACACGGATGCTTCAGCAAACTTGAAACCAGTGTTTTTGTATCTCACACAGCTGTGCAGATAATGATGTACTTGTGTTGCGGTGTGTGGGGAGAATCCGATGTTCAGGCTCTGTGACTCACACCTTGTACGTCAACACGGCGGCTCATTGGACGCACAGAAGCGTCGCTTATACAAGTGGTTGGTTTTAGATGTCTCTGTCACGTGATCGCAGCAGCCTGCGATCAGCTATCTGGATAAAAGTCTGTTGTTCAGCAGATGGCGGCCCCAAAAACCGTGTCACCACCCAGACACGCGGCTGTGCAGCGTCGTGTTCAAATGTGTCACTATGCCCATTTCTGACGTCAGATATCCATATTTTAAAAAAGCTCCATCCAGTTTTGTATCAAACACCATTTAAAAGTCATTATTGTCTCTCTTGCATTTGTTAGCTTTCAATTCCGGAGTCGCGTTTCGTAATTTGGCCTCAGATCAACAATGACTTGATCTCACAAAGAGCCGGTGACTTTGTGCGATGATGAAATGTGTACCAGTGATGACGTGATTGATTTCGGAGCATATTTGCACGGATTTAAATGCATTCAGTGAATTAGTCCTCCCCTTAAAGTAATGCATGCTTTCTGCCAGCGTTATCATCCTGTGATTATGATGATTATCACGCAGCTCAAGTGCCTTGTAAGTTTACCTTTGTTTTCCATCTGTGCTGCAGATATCCAGCGGCGCGTTTATTGAATATGACTTCAAGGATTCGATAAATCAATCCTCAAACCATGCTGATAATAAGAACTATATTTAACCATACGGTGACACGGAGCCCTGCTGCTGGTCTTTCATGAACAGGCTCAACTGGCAGCAGTTCCACGGCCGCAGATGAGCTTATGAGGCAAATCTATTTTATTGCATACCAATTTACAATTTGAATGTAGATGTATGATTCAGCCTCTCTGTCAGGGAGGCTCCTCGTCTCTCTGTATCTGTTTGGAAATGTATTTTTGTCCTGGGCATGAACATCCAATTGCTGTAGTATTCTGTTCCAAGGACTGCATTTGTTTGGTGGGCTGGTACAGGCACTTTTTGGTGTTTACTCCTCGTGCTAATATTGCTTAACCGATGAGATAAATGCACCCATTTAAAACATAATTTAACTGGTCATCACTTGTAGACCTTTCTCACAGTAAACATGTTGGCTCCTTATGGCAGGATTAAAGTAGGTGTGACCATAACAATGTCGATGATGGCTCTGTTCCATTTGAGTGTGATCCAGTGGTCCATGCCGGTACCACAGCATAAACAATAGTGGGGCCCCTGCAACTGAGAGCCCTGAAGGGAACAATGGACTGCTGTGACATGCTGTGAGAAAGGTGCATTAGGAGAGCACGGTTTGTTTGAGGCCACTCTGTTGACGTACCGGATGTGAGTCACATTCGGCCTGGGTCACAACCAGTGTTACAACATGGGATCTGCTGTTTTCAAAAGATTAGCAGCCAGATGGGACAGCTGGCGATGGGAGAGCAGAGGAGGCAGACAAAAAAATACAATAATTCCATGAGTACAGTGGCAAGTGAACCCTGAAACAAAAATACATATGTGACAACAACAACAACAACCGTTTTGTTAATACAGATATTATATGATAAGTGTATCGGATGATTCACTGTCACTTGCATGTGTACTTCATGTGTACTGCATGTGTACTGCATGTGTACTGCATGTGTACTGCGTGTACACACACACACACACACACACACACACACACACACACACACACACACACACACACACACTGTGTTTTCATAATCATAATCACATTGATTGATTCATTGTGAAGCGCCTCGCATGTCTCCGGTGAGCACTGTGCCACAGCGCCCCCTATCTCCGCCCGGCGCGCACGGCGGGCGGTCTGTCGGCCTCCGCAGACTCCTCCTCCGCCATTTTTTGACTGTAAACATCCTGCCGATTTTAAAAGGACAGCGGTGAGCGGGAGGAAGGCGACTGGCGCCATCTTGGCTGTTTTAATGAGTACAACAGGGGAGAATTCGCTGGGAGAAATCACATAATCACTGGGATTTCACTGTAGAGGGGGTGCCGTCGGTAAGTGTGCTTGCAGCGGACATATTCACGCGCGGCTCCGCGTGTTCCCCGAGATGAACCAGGCATGCACGTCTGCGTGGACCCGCTGCGGCCTTCACTGTACAGGGAGCCGTTAGCCACCAGCTAACGATACAGTTGTGCTGAATGAGGGGAAAAGTAGAGTATTGTTGGGCTTCTGATGCGCGCCTTCTTCCGGCGCGCTTTATCGGGTTTCCCCCCCCACGTGCGTATTTTGGCCCGCTGTTTTTGAGAAAAGCTATATTATATTTCAATGAACTTGAGTCGGTACGAATCGTTTTTCATTTCTCGTTTTTGTAGTTAGCAGGCGGCTAATTTAGTTCATCCCACTTGATGGCGCCGACTATTTGCTGGCGCTGACCAGCCCCTTGGCGCCCTGAACGCATTACACCGTATTAAGTGCCTCGCGTTGCATAACCGCGCGCCTTTTGTCTTTTTTTTTTAACAAACTCGTGTATTTGTGCCAATTGTGAATTAATTATTGGATAAGTGAAGAGTTGTGTGTTAACGCGACCATCGGCAGACATGTGCATTTCCAATGTTTTCCTCCTGACGGCGAAATAGGCGGAACTTGTGAAAAGTCGGCGCTTGTTTTGATTAAAATCACATATTTTGATTTTTAAATATCGTGCCCTGCCGTGTTCTCGAGTGACGTTAGCCGTAAACGTGTGAAGTGGTCGTTGGGCAAATGAAGCACAACAAGAGACAAAAGACTTTGAGGGAACATGAACGTTAAACGTGAGCTAATGATCCGACACAAGATGAGCTGTTTCCCTCAAAGCGTCCCGTCGGGGGACGACAGAGCCTCATGCCCGTCAAGAGAATGACGTTACTTACCAATAACCAAAGTTATCTCCTGTAACGTTGACTCATGTAACGTTGACTCATGTAACGTTGACTCATGTAACGTTGACTCAAAGCAACTGGCTTCACGTTTCACATCTTAGCAGTGTTGTTGGCTAACTTGCTATGAAGAGAAAAAGGTCCCTGTTTCCCATAAGAATCGATCGTTTTATACATTTTTTTTTTCAGATTTGTTTGGGTGGATTTATGATTATGCCCCCCCATGGCATTTTGGGCACAGTAAAGATTATTCTTCATAACAATTTAAGGGTTTATAATTTCTATACATTGATTCTGTCAAGCTGCTGCTTTGTTAACCGATTCCTTTATTCCCATATCATGAACTGTCAGATATCATCAGTAGAATTGCTGAATTTATTTATTTTTTCAAATGCTTAGATGGTACAATTGCAACGGCAAGTTTGTCTTGCATTTAATCAAAACAACTGTTTTTCCTTTTTGTCCTGACTCCTCTCCTTATACATAAACTAATCACTGCTTTTATTCATTTATTTCCCAGGTGAACCATACCACAGTGTGCGTGTGTGAGCCAGGGCAACCGGGGCAATGTTCTACGCCCACTTTGTCCTCAGCAAACGAGGGCCGCTGGCCAAGATTTGGCTAGCGGCCCATTGGGACAAGAAGCTGACTAAGGCCCATGTGTTTGAATGCAACCTCGAGAGCAGTGTGGAGAGCATCATCTCACCTAAGGTAACCAGATGAAAGCGCAGTCTGTGCAGTCTGGCTGTCGTGCTGCCGGCCTTGTACTTTGCAGCCTTGCGTGTTGCTCAGATACTAAGTTCTTGCGTGGCTTTGTTCTGCTTTTTTATTTTTGCCTCCCAATTATTAAAAGCGCTAATTTTAATGAGAAATTTCTTTCAAAGAAGAAACCTAATGAATGAAAGCAGATTACAGCAGAGTTCATGCTTGCAGCTATCACAGTTTAACACAGTGTTTTCTTTATTTAAAACAACAAATTGCATTGACTGCATAAAAATGTCCACTGACGAGTACCTCATTGCTGTACAACGGTGATATATGCTGATGATACAGTTCAGTGTTGTTTTTTTTAACAAAGACAATGTTCCCCCTCAGCATGCCTCGTCTTTGTTACATTTTTCCCATTCCCTTCTTCTCTTAGGTGAAGATGGCGCTGCGTACATCAGGCCACCTGCTCCTCGGGGTGGTGAGAATCTACCACAGGAAGGCCAAGTACCTGCTTGCTGACTGTAATGAAGCCTTCATCAAGATCAAAATGGCTTTTAGGCCAGGTAAGGAGGGGTGACGAGCCAAACCAGTACTGGAGCAAAGTGCTTTCTCTAATTTGTCAACTGAAGAAAGGAGTTGGTGCTTTTATTTTTTTGTTGCACTGATACAGCCACAAGGCTGGAAGCAAAACAGAAAGTCGACAGACATGAGGCCTCCAGTGTTTTTTCCATCTCTAACCAGCAGGGCTATACGAGACTAAAGATGAACTGCTTTTGATGGACATTTTTATGTTATGTTTTCCCAAACAAAAACTCTTCCTTGGGAGATATTTGATCATGGAGAACAGTTTTGTGTTATACCAACATCATTACTTCTATCTGTATTCAGGTGTGGTGGATCTGCCCGAGGAAAACAGAGAGGCAGCCTACAATGCCATCACCTTACCCGAGGAGTTCCACGACTTCGACCAGCCACTTCCAGATTTGGAGTAAGTTAACTACAGTTACGACTCATTTCGTTCCCCAATTTTTGTGAGTTTGTGTCATTCAAGTACCAGCTGTTGTACTCATTCTAGATGTCTTTTTTCTTTTCTTTTTCTAACAGTGACATAGATGTGGCCCAGCAGTTCACCCTAAACCAGAGCCGAGTAGAAGAGATCACAATGAGGGAAGACGTCGGAAACCTCAGCCTCCTGCAGGACAATGACTTTGGTAGGACACCATACATTATGGGGTGTACACTTGCATCACCTACTAAATATGTATGAGGAGATAATTGTAAATTTCCATAGAAGTGGATTATACGGCAACATAATTTTGGATGATGGAGCGTTTAGATCTAGCATTTAGTTATTAGAATAATAGAACTGTTGTATACAACGAAACAGACTTGCCCTGTTCATACTATACTCATATCTACCGTCTGCTCTTCAGCTGACTTTGGGATGGATGACCGGGAAATGATGCGCGATGCCAGCACATTTGAGGAGGATATCATGCACGGTGCCGCGGCCTCGAACCTTTTGCTAGAGGCCGAGCCTGGCCCAGCCAACCTCCCTGAGAAGTCCAACCACATGGAGTACGATGACTTTGGCGATGGCTCCTTGGGCAACACTGACGGGGGAATGCTGGGTGAGCTTTTTTTCCTCCTATCTCAGCATTGGGCTACTGTTGAAGTTGTTCTGTGAGATTTTTATGACTACGTTATTACTGGCTAATCCTAATTGTTATTTCCCAGTTGATAAGCTACTGAGCTCTGAAGACGGAGGAGGTATTTTTGACGACCCTCCAGCCATCACGGAAAGTGTCCTGATGCCCCCAGATCATGGAGACGACGAGGACGACTTTGACAACCTCCAGTCACGTAAGTAAAGGGACGCTTTGTTTGCCTCATTGCAAAGCGTGTGAAACAGAATATATAGCTTTTCCTCGTAACATTGTCTCCATTTATCCCTTTTTATAGCGTTGCTATGTTTCAATAAAGTACAGTCACTTGATTGTGGGGCTGCGCATCGGCACTGAAAATGCGCCCGCACACACAAGCGTGCCTTTTGACTCGGCGGCGAGGGCGTGGACCCACCTACCTCATCGCATCGCGAGCAAGAGTAGATTCCTGTTAACGGCAATTCGTTTCTGTGTGTGTGTGTGTGTGTGTGTGTGTGTAGCGGGTCCGGACAGCCCAGACTCCGGCCCAGTGGAGCCATTGCCAGCATTGGTTGACCAGACGGAACAGACCACACTGGTTCACAATGAGGAGGAGGCCTTTGCCCTGGAGCCCATTGACATCACTGGTAAGACCCTCCGTCACCTTTCTGTAGAGATGGCTGTATTTTAAAAATTGCTCTTTGTATAACAGTCTGTATCTTCTTCTTTGTAACTTTTTAATTTTATTTTAAGAAAGTCTTTTTTAAAGTATTGGTTCTCTAAATGCCTCCCCGTTTGCACACCACTACACACACACTTCACTGTGCATATTCAATGCTAAAGACTGAGATTGGCTGATATTACTATTTGTACTGTACATGGTGAGACAAAAGAGATTTTTGTCATGTAGAAGAGATTCTGCTAAACCTTTTCTACAAAGGTAGCTATCCCATACACATCTCTGGTTGTATTGAGCAGTTGCAAGCAATGTTGCAAATGAATGAGCAGGAATGAACTTGCAAAATGAATGCACAATTGACCTTAAGTAATCTTTCTTTATTGTGCTGACACATTACCTTTTTAAGGATGGGGAAATGATAATGAAGCAACGAACAATAAAGTATTTTATTTATTTATTTGTTTTACTTTCACCATGTCTCCAGTGAAAGAGACCAAGGCGAAGCGCAAGAGGAAGCTGATCGTGGACAGTGTGAAGGAGCTGGACAGTAAGACCATCAGAGCTCAGCTGTCTGACTACTCGGACATCGTCACCACCCTCGATCTGGCCCCTCCCACCAAGAAGCTCATGATGTGGAAGGAGACTGGCGGTGTGGAGAAGCTCTTCTCTCTGCCCGCTCAGCCCCTGTGGAATGCCAGGCTGCTCAAGGTGACATATTCTTGTTCGAAGTATGCCAGCGTTTGTGAATAAACATGTACACACACATTACCCACTAGCAAGAATTTGACAACGCACCAGACCGGTTTGAAATCACTGACAAGCTGTATCACCACTTTGGGAACAGTACTGAGCAAGCCCCACCGGATGTCTGACTCTCCAAGTAGGTCAAACTCAGGCACTTTTTAATGGAAGAGGAGAGAGTAGATTTATAATATTGTATCTTTCATTGACATTCTGTTCAGGTTGTGGGATTTTAAAATGAGAACATTGAAGGAACAGGAGGTGGAGGAAGTGATTGGTTTTGTCTGTCTCTTTTCCCTATCCTCTCAAACCCACACGTTGCCCCTCCAGAATACTGAATGGAAAACGTGTTGCTGCATAATTTAGCAGACCCCTTTTTCCCTTTTGTCTGGCATCAGTCCTCCCAAACACTGCCGACGAGTGATGTGCGGATTGCAGTTATAACTGTGGGCACACGGTTAATCAGTGGGGTTCTAATTAAAACTGAATGGGTTACTGGTGGTTTAGATAATGCATCATTAATGAGGAAAAGCGGTAAAACAATGGCTTACAAGATAAAAATGTTTTTAAACAATCTGGTCTCTGGGAATGAACCTTGTGTTCAAGTAATGTGTCACTAGAAGCCTGTCAGTCGAGAGCGGAGTGCATGCCTCCATAGCGATTGATGATTTATGTACATGTGAATTCGGATGATGTCAGCCGAGATGCACATATAACTTCTTCCCCACGTTTTTATATTGTACTGCTGCCTTTTTGTGCTGCTGCTGCTGTTTTTTTTTTTTTCTTCAATAAAACTTTCATCCCAAGTTTAACTGTTGAATCTCTGATGTCAGATGTTCACACGCTGCTTGACGCCTCTGGTGCCAGACGAGCTGAGGAAGAGGAGAAAGGGCGGCGAAGCAGACAGTCTGGATGAGTTCCTCAAAGAGCTGGAGAACCCAGAGGTGCCTCGAGAGGAGGTCCTGAGTCAGCACAGAGATGTCATTGGTAAGTCATGCTGCAAGAGATGAGAGGAGGTCATATCCGAGGCATGTCATCAGTTATTGAATAAGGCTGTCATGTTTCATATTCCCTTTTTTTTACATTTTTATTAACAATCTCCCTCCGTCCCTCAGACCAGACCATCATAGAGGAGCCCAGCATATTGGCAGCCTCCGCGATGGAGGGCAGTAGGACGACCCTGGATGAAACAGCCATGCCCCCTCCGTCTACCCCTCGCGGTGTCAAACGCAAGACCCTCGACAAAGAGGGCGCCCTTCCTGTGAGTACCTGTCGCCTACATTTTATTTTTCTCTCAAAACACTGGAATTGAGTTTCCATAATGTTTCCTCATCACTTCATGTGGAGGTGGCAAAGTGTAGAAAAAGTGATGCATTCAGTGCTTCAGCAGTAGAGCCATAATTCATGACAAATACCACCCCTTGATACTGCTGTTGAAGCAGCTGTTTTCAACCAGATTTCATTATTTAATTTTAATCGGGTCACGTTGATCTTATCTGTTATCTAATTTAAATATTACACCGGACGGTGGTTTTGTTTTTGAAGCGGTAAATTTGGGAAACGCTCACCAACAAGATGGAGAGACATGAAACCCAATTACTTCAGTTGACTGAAGCAAGTGTGCTAACTTGGGCGCGTCCTGCTTCTCCGTTTCAGATGGCTCCCTTGGAGCCACAGCATGTGGCCGACCGCTCGGTCTTGTCTCAGCGGTTAGACATGCAGCAGGTGGATCTGCCCCCAGAGGAGAGCAGCCTCAACCTCACCCAGCTGGTCCCCGAGCTTGACCTGCTTGCCGAGAAGAGCAAAGACAAGAAGGATGATAGTGATGAAGAGGAGGTGAGTTGGAAATAACTGCTTTCTCTGTTTGTTTAATAACTGATGTAAAAGAAACTACTAACAAGTAAGAAACATGCCTTTCTGTAGCGACTTTTATTTGATTGTATGAGTGTTACGATTTGATTCTGGGCCAGTTGATGCTGATGGCTGTTTATTGTTCTCAGGATGAGGATGGTCAGACTGGAGACCAGGATCAGGAGGAGAAGAGATGGAACAAGAGAACCCAGCAGATGCTGCACGGTCTCCAGGTACAAAAAAACTGTTACTTTGAAAAAAATGATTTTAAGTAGACTGAGACTGTAATAATCTGATTGTGTGTGCAGATAAAACTTTGGTTTCAGAGATTAGTCGAGCGTTGGAGGGACTGTTAGCGAGAACGAAGCCGTACATCAGAAGAATTGAGCGTTTCTTTTTTTTCTTTTTTTTTTGATTGTTTCATTGCTAACATTCAAAAGTGCAAATATACAAACTATGTGCGGTACGGTGCCAGAGTTTGAATGAATGCAGCCCAAGTCACGCTTCATCCTGCTGCATCAGGCCTGTGAGGTCTGTGAGCCTCGGTACTTGGAGGGGCGTGTCAAAGGTGTTTGATGGCGGATGGTTCCACGCCCACGTGGGGTCCAGAGGCTCTTTGCTAACGCCCAGAGGGGTCCCAAACACGGCAACATAGGAATACAAAATACAGGCAGAGGAACGGGTCTCTGCAGATACAGCCGAGTAACGCACTACTACATGAGTGATGATTCAGAGGGATTCTTTTTTGTATCGATCTATCCATCGTTTTTAGGAAAGTGTTGCATATTACACCTTTTTTTTTTTTTTTTTTTTTTTTTTTTTTTTAAACCGACACTTGTGCTTCTGTCCCTTTCTTAGCGCGTCATGGCCAAGACTGGTGCAGACTCGGTTAGCCTGCTTGAATTGTGCCGGAACAACAACAAGAAGCAGGCCGCTGCCAAGTTTTACAGTTTTCTCGTCCTCAAGAAGCAGCAAGCCATCGAAGTCACCCAGACTGAGCCCTACAGCGACATCGTGGCCACCGCCGGACCAAGATTCAACCTTATTTAGACATCGGAAGAACAGACAAACACTCTGCTTGCAACAGACATACTTTTTTAATTACTCAACTCAACTTTTTGCCTTTTTTATTTTGTGTTTTCCTGTCCCATTTTATTTTCTGGGGGAGGGAGTAGGGGTGGAATGGGTTGGAAACTTAAAAAAATAAATGATTTTACTGTATAGATGGAATCATGCAGTATTCATTTGGTTGAAACGGAGTGAGGCAGAATGTTTTAACAAGTATATTTATAAAACAACCCTTTTTCAGTCACTGATTTGTAAGCTTTTCTTTTTGTTTTATAAATTAAATTACCATTGTCTGCTTATTTCATAAGTCTTCATACCATTGGCCCTCACACCTGAATTATTGCAGATTTTAGATAAAGAGCCCTGTATTTTCACATGGAATCCTGTATTGACTCTGTACATGTTCTGGAAAGGTACTGTTTTATTGCTCAGAAGTGTAACCGCTCCCATCTTCTCCTTGTTGCACTTGTACTTTCATGACAAACAAAATGATTAATCTGTTCAAACATTGGGAACCTATACCCGGCATTAAATATCATGTTTCAGATGTATAATTCAGGCAGTTAATCTATTCAGTTTTATGTGAATTTTTTTTTTTTTTTTTTTTTTTTTTTTTTCTACCTTCTTACGTTTATGCTTCTTCATCTTTTTGCATTATGTAACTAGGTAATGTACTTGTTACAGTTAAGTTCAGTATCCCACCTTTTTAGTCTTCGGGTAACCTCTAGTTGTGATACATCTGTAAAGATTTGAAATAAAGTGTTTTAAGTACTTGGTAACTGGATATTATTTATTCATAATGCCATTTACTAATAATGGTCTTTAGAAAGATAGAAGAATATTATACAAACTGGTACCCTTGTTTTAACTCACCCTTTGACTTAATGAGGAACTAACCTGTAATTTTAAAGTCATCTATTCATTGGAGGTTTTAGTGTAACGGGGGCAACGTTGGTAATAATGGTGGTCATGGGAGTGTTTGGTTCAGAAAAGGGCCTCCATCCTCTCATTCTGTAATTATACAAAGAATTGCCAGTATAATACACTGTTACATGTTACTGTATACACACAAACATTTCGTGATATTGTCAACGGCCTAATTAATCAAATGAAGCGCCCTTATTTATCCACCAAACAGCTGAGTTATTGCAATCCACCGGTTGGAACTAAAGGCACCACCTCAACTTAGCCCTTGTTTCTCTACGGACAGGAAAGCAAACGCACCTTTACCGGAAACGTCCGTCCCTGAACTCTTTCCTCCCTTTTTTCCGCGTGTAGCAGTTCACAGATGGCTTCACGCAAAGAAACCGCCGCTGCGGCTACGGCTGTTGTCCCTTCTACAACCGGCACTTTGGACTCTCCGGTCAAACAGATCCAGATCGAAGGATTGGTGAGTGTTGCTCCGTGTTTAATGTGTGTGGCGGGCGGCACAGAGACCGGGTCCCGAGCGGCCCCGGCGGTGGACGCTAGCTACAGTGTGAGCGTCGTCATGGCGGACAGCCACTGTGAAGCTTTTATAACGTATATTGCAGTTTATTCCCGTAGCTGATGCCCGCAGTGTGTATATTGAGTTACCCAAACCTATACTGTATTGACAAATGGGTCATAGTTGCTGTTTAAAATGTCCCAACCGGCTGAAAGGTGAATAATAGGCTAACCGCTTTACGCTGCCGTTAGCTGGAGCTACAGTCGGGGAACCGAAGAGGCGTTTGGTTCTGAAACCAGGACCTCCCGAGTTGTCTTCTGTGCACCGGGGGTCACGGGGCTGCCGTGGGGCTTCTGGCTTCACGCTCTCATAAGTCTTGTCCCTTACAAGAAGATGGTGAATAGGAGGAATTTCAGGCGTTCTGACCTTCGGCTCAGCCATTTAACTGTAGTAACGCTCACTATAATATTTAATCATGACACAGTTGCCTTTCCAAATGGCCCACGTGCCTTCTTTGCCACCTAATCTATTACGTTTAAGTTCTAGTATTTCTAATTCTAGTTTTAAAATCATCATAAGAATGACTTTACTGGTACCACGACGGAAACACCGATTAGAGTCCGAATACAACAATGTAAATAATAACCAATAGCCGAGGCACGTGCTCCCCACTCTATTGTGTCCTGAGAGAGAAAAGTAGTAAATTGTGATACGTTTTCTAATTAAATTTTCACCCAAACCTAGCTGTTGTAATACGTGTTTATTCTGTAGTACCTCGGTATAAACAGCAGAGGACAAACGTGCTTCACGTCCGGGCTCTGGTGTTCTCCTCCTTCTCCTTCTCCTTCTCCTCCTCCCCACCCTCCTCCGCTGGACACAGAGCGGCTCATGTGCTTTGTTGGGCCTGAACACAGTTGCAGGACTTAAACTTGCCAGCTGCTGCATTCCTTTTATCTCGCTCATTAAAGCTCCCCCAGAGTCTCTGGGCCCTAATTTCAAATCTAAATATTTCACCTCAATGTGTATTATTTAGACCGCTAATGAGTTTTATCTTTTTTTTTTTTTTTTTTTTTTTAAATTAATTTTCAACCAAACCTTTTAACTCGCAGCAATTGGAATTTAAAAACCAGTGGAGCTCCGTTCAGTGTGTGACCTCATTTGGGTTCAGCATGTTGAAGGAAAGGTGTCTATTTCAGGCAGAGTTATGAAATGCGATTCACCTGAACACATTCATATGCAGCGGTTGCTGCTGTGTTGCGTCATGACCCGTCTTTCAGAGGTTTAGCTGGAGGGTTGCCCACAGACGGCATTGCCACAGCTGTTTGGGAGAATTGGATTGTCTCCTTGCTTCTGAAGAGGTTCTCGTGGTTGTCACAGGAGTGGAGCGCTGCACAGCGACGGGTCCCATTAAACACTGACTGAGATCACACAACTGCCTGTGTGTTTGAAGAAAAACATACTTAATTCATTCTGACGTCTTGACGCACGTCAGACCCAGGTCTTATTCAGATACCAAGAATTAAAGAGTCAGAGAGCACATTTTACAGGACACTTTGGCAATGTAGGTTGAAAGCTTTGGGTGACGGGGAAAAAAAAAGGCAGAAACGGTGTCAAAATTAGGTGCCTTTAAAAAGATTCTTTTAGCAGTGGCAGACATTTTCTTTAGATTTTTCAGCACTTTGCCAGAACAGTCCTTTCTTCCCCCCCGAGGCTTCTCCACTTGCCTCCGGTCTTTAAGCCCGAGCTCATCAGGAAGTTGTTCACAGACATAAGAGATAACTTGCTACCCAGTGTGGAGACATATGTTCCCATCTGTTCAGTACAGTTACAAACTACTGTTTGTTTTTTTTATATCACTGCTTCATGATACAGAAACTACAGTTTATGTTCACTTGGTATTTTGAAGTTGTAATCCTTAAAAGTAATAGAGTAGAGCAAGCAGAGTTGTAACTCAACTCTTTCTATTTTGAACCGAGTAACTGTGAATAAACTCGCTGTCCTCTAGATTATTTCTTTCCCTATATTGCAATAACACCACCCATTTATTGTTGCCAGGGTGACTGTTGGTAGTCTTAGACCACGTCACACTACAAGTCCGGCGTGGCCCAACAAAATCACACGCTTTGAGCTCTACGATGCGAGCAATTAGTGTGCAAATGTGAAAACTTATTTGGAGCGCACCGGTACAAGTTCTGACACCTTCAGTGCCAAAATAGACGGAGTCACTGAGCTCCCGCACCAACAAGTCCTCTGTTGAATTCTCTCTCTCTCTCTCTCTCTCTCTCTCTCTCTGTCTCTCTCTCTGTCTCTCTCTCTGTCTCTCTCTCTCTGTCTCTCTCTCTCTCTTTGTGTCTCTCTCTCTCTCTCGCTCTCTCTGTGTCTCTCTCTCTCTCTCTCTCTCTCTCTCTCTCTCTCTCTCTCTCTCTCTCTCTCTCTCTCTCTCTCTCTCTGTCTCTCTCTCTCTCTCTCTGTGTCTCTCTCTCTCTCCGTCTCTCTCTCTCTCTCTCTCTCTCTCTCTCTCTCTCTGTGTCTCTCTCTGTGTCTCTCTCTCTCTCTGTGGCTCGCGCGGCCGACTGTTGTTTCAATATCCCAGACGCATGCTTAATCAACATTTCATAACTTCCGTTACTATGAACATACATTTTTACTTTGTATCCCGAGCATTGGCACAACAATGTCTTTTGCGACAAACTGAGTTCTAGCTTATCTAATTCTCAAGTTGTACCATTATTTTAATAAATAACAATTCAGTACATTTATCTCTTTGTATTTATTTGTCACATTTAGTTTTACAAATTGAGAAAAGCAGCGTTTTAGTCAAAGCTTGCCCATAAAAGAATGATCCCAGTCACTTCCACTCAGTGAGGCATACGGCTTTGTAATTAAACGCTGGCATCGGATCGGTACCCAAAGCCCGGCTATCGGGATGGAAAAAGTTGGGTCGGTCCATCCGTGCTCCAAACTGTTTCTGTCCCCTCAACCGTACACATTTCAGCTGAATCATTTCAGTCACATTCATTTATGACTTTCGGTTTTCCCCAAAAGGTTGAACCCTAAACCTAAAGGTTTTCACTACGGGATTTGAATGGATTCAGATTTGATGAGCAGATTCGATACTGGTTTCAGATTTGATAAAATGCTCTCAAAAACCCAGACTCATTAAACTGTGTAAAAAGTGCTGCATTAATGATGATACTACGCATGTTTTGTGAGGTCTCATGGTCATCCTGTGTTTTAATACCTCTTTCGCGATTTTCTGGTTAAATCAGCCCCCGGCTCGCGTGCACACTGAATGTATACTGTTAAAAAAGAGATTCCTTAAGGACATTTATAAAATGAAAAGTCCTCTGCGGTGGTCTTCGTCCATGGCTTAATCCAACTCGAGCCACAGTGCAACCATTATCTCCGTTAAGAATATTACAGTGCAGAGTTTGTCTACACATCAGTGCCGCTAAAAGAAAAGTCATTACGGGATCGTCTCTCTTGCTCTACTTTCTCATAAGTTGAGCCCCGTTGTGGTGGGAATATAAGCCCCTTTTGTGAGCGAGAGAGAGAAGATTTATGATGAGAATTAAAGGCAGCCAACAGGGGATTTGGACCGCAATTGATTTTGCACAATTCAATTTTAAGCTTGTTGATTTATAACACGCTGTCCACATATCAATCTTGGGCCTCTCCACATGAGGTGAGCTCAGTGGGCTAGCTTCTGGTGAGCTAGATCAATACAATCTCTGTGTGTGTGTGTGTGTGTGTGTGTGTGTGTGTGTGTGTGTGTGTGTGTGTGTGTGTGTGTGTGTGTGTGTGTGTGTGTGTGTGTGTGTGTGTGTGTGTGTGTGTGTGTGAGAGGGAGAGATAGCAGGCAAAGAGGTTGCTGGAGAGAGTTGGCCTGTGTGCATGTATTTGTGTGTGTGCATCCAGGTTTGCACAAATGTGGAGCTTTCCAGGCTTTGCTTACAATACCGTATGGCATTTATTCAGCACCAGGAAGCCAACGCGACAAATCCACTGAAATCCCGGTCCTATCTTCCTTCCTTCCTTCCTTCCTGCCCTTTCTCTTAGTGCAGACGCCTCTTCACATCCCCTCTTCAAGGCATTTTCTGTAGATGCAGGACTTTTCTTAAAGCTCTGCTGGAATTTAGCCTTATTTATTTGACTTTCTTGGAGTTGTTTTTGGCAATTTGTCCATCTGTCAACCCCTCCTTTTCCTGTCACTGGGTCATCTCACGCGCACACATACACTCACACAAGTGTGTGATGAACAGAGTTGGATAGCTAAAAGCATTGTGTATCTGCTCTCACTGATGGAGGAAGACTAGAAAAGCTATTTTCTGCCAGAAAAAGGAGCCAAAGCTCAAAGGGCAGGGGGGCTAAATTCTGCACTACGCAGAATCGGCACTGCCCAGTCTGAGGACTTCCAGTAACCCTCTTCTGCCTATTTCCCCCCCTCGCTCCTCGTACTCACCTGGTCCCTTCCTGCTCTCATCATTTCCTTCATCTTTCTGGTTTCTCACGCTTACATTTTCTCCCTCTCTTGCTCTCCAGCCTCCCTCCCCTCCCCCACCTTTTGTTCAGACCTTCCTCCCCTCTCAGTCAGAAAAGCTAAGGCAGGCAGGGAATGAAATTTGTTTTTCTACCCACTCCACCCTATATCACCCCCCTCCCCAGCTCTTTTACTTGTTGCACGACAGGTCCAGCACTCCATTGAAATAAATCATCTCCCAAGACAGATGCATGTGTGTGTGTATGCAGGTGATTGCTTGAGCTAGTGAGACGAGTAAGGGCTCCCTCACGGTGATGATGTGTGTTTTGTTGTGAGCATGGCCCCAGGACTGCCACCCAGCTCGTGTGTGTGTGTGTGTGTGTGTGTGTGTGTGTGTGTGTGTGTGTGTGTGTGTGTGTGTGTGTGTGTGTATATTATTAATGCCTCTGGCTGTGACCTGCCCACACTGTTATCGGTGTGATTTATGCTCTCCCACTCCACACAGTGGTTTCAGCTCCTTGTCCTCTTCCTGTTCATTTAGACGCTTTGCCTTATTCTCTACTCCTTGCCTCAGCTGTTTTTGCTGGTCAAGGTTTCCTATGATTGGTAGGTGTGCGTTTCAGTCTGTCCTTTTTTGTGTGTGTGTGGAAGTAAGCCGTAGCCCTTCCCTGCTGTCCTTGGTGCTGGTGATGCAGCATTGGAGCTTAAACCAGCTCTTCAATCATGTGGAGACTTGTCCTATTGGCCCATTTATATCTAGCATTAAATATTAAACGCATACGATGATGCATGGACACCCTGTCCAGATGAGGCACGGCAATGTGGGATATCAGACTACAGGTCCAAATATACCCTCCTACTGTACGTGGGTTGCATTTTTCTTAACATTTCTCCGAGATTCAGGTTTTTAGTCTTTTCTGTGCCGCTGCTTGTAAGCCCTCCTCTCTTTTGTAGATTACACATGTAGATTATAGAAATTCTGCAGCCTTTGTAGTTCAACATAATTTAACAAAAGGAGATAAAAAAACATATTTGACATTTCTGGAAATGGCCTCAAAGCTTCACGCCTTAGTGGACAGTTCCCATGGCAGCAGTTGACTGACATCCGAGGGCCGGTTCTGCTCGGAGACGCTGCCACTCCTGATGAGCTACTGACAGAAGCCCACCAGGATTGGGCAACTGTCATATCAAATATGTACAGTACAGAATTTACTAACTAGATTTGATGTCATTTTAGAAACTGTCACCGTTTACATATTTTGTCAGCCACACAAAAAAATCAAGGGACCCGTATCGAGATAGTTGTTTATGTAAAAAAAAATATGTTGAATAATGTTCCCGTCAGCTGATTTCCTGTTAATGGAGTTTTAAGATCCCAAATATCAGTATGTGCTTCAAGAGTTCTGTTTTGGTCGTCTTATCGTAGAAGCTGGTTTGCTTAGCTCGCTCATGTCAGTGCTGACCAATAAAACGCCCATTTCTTTGTTTTGGTTATTACAATTTTAACACGAGTCAGAACAAACTTGAAGGACATACACTCACTGGTCACTTCATCAGATACTCCTCGTTGGTTTGACCTCCCCTTTTCCTTCAAAACTGTCTTCGTGGCAGACCACATCCCAAATGTGATCTATTGGGTTTATATCTGGTGACTGGGGAGGCTATTTGAGTAGAGGGAAGTCAGTCATGTTTGAGTTGCTTTAAGCTTTGTGACAGCAATGGGAGGATGGGTGGTCCGAAAGGAGCGGACACGGTCCGCAACAACACTGTGGTGGGCTGTGGCGTTTCTGCAATGCTCAATTCAATTCAGGTTATATTTAATAATCACTTGAATTGCCACTTAACTATTCATAGTTTCACAATTATTTTTCTCTAATATGTCGTGGGGTTAATATTTGCTGAGACCTGAAGTCACTGTTCAGATGTGTAATATGTTGAGGAAAGTAAACTCAGGATGAAAATAAGATAACGATGTTTTCTTATTGAATGCAGTCGCATACCAGTGTTTAAAAAAGAAATGAAATAAATCAACATTATCTTATAATACTTTTCTATACACTAAAATACTGTTTTAATGCTTTCTGGAATAAATGCCATGATTTTGCCACTTTCCCCATTGGTATTAATTTCAATAGTTTAATATACTGTATGTGATAAAATGCAATGTCTCAAAGAACGCGGAAAGAAAGGCTGGAAGGATGAAAAAACCAAGCGGCTCGTAAAAAAACCATCTCAACCAAACTAACCCGAACACAAACTAATGAGCACAAATCAACATGACGAGCAGAGGCGCAATTGAATTGGATAACATAAATCAAAGGACAATAAAATACAATAACAAGCGTCGCCGTAACGGGCACAGAATGCATAAACAATGGCCGTGATAAATAAATTGGCCCCGGTTCAGAAAATGAAATAATTTCTCAGAAACTGTTATCGAAAGGAGCGTCTTACGTACCTTCTTCTGTTGCGCTAGTTTTGATACTTCAGTAATGGTGGTCTTGCTGTTTTCACAGGTGGTGCTGAAGATTATCAAGCACTACCAGGAAGAGGGCCAGGGCAGCGAGGTGGTTCAGGGCGTCCTGCTGGGCCTGGTAGTCGAGGACCGGCTGGAGATCACCAACTGCTTCCCCTTCCCCCAGCACACCGAGGATGATGCAGACTTTGATGAAGGTAAATGAGAGCAGTGTTCTCTTCCTTTTTCCTTTTTTTTTATTCTATCGATCCTCTCCTGCAGCTGGAAAAATGCACACACGCATAAAATAACATCACAACAACAGTAGTCAGAAATTAATAGCTGTTCAGCACCAGTAGCACCTGTCTATAGTGGTGGTGGTGGTGGGGGGGGGGTACATTTAGTAGATGATGGTATCTAAATGCTTCTGTAACAAATAGGCTTTGGTTTTGGCTTGTTCTCAATTGATGAAACTACTAAGATTGTTTTTTTTTCTTCTTTTTGTCATTAAAATTCTACTGAATGCCATGGCAAATTTGGATGAACACGTTTTTAATTAGCACTAGAGTTGTTGATTTGACATACCAAATGCCACTGACGATATTATATATGGAAGATTTCTGTGAAAAACAGGTTTTGTTTTGGTCGGTGAAACTTTGTAGTTAGTTGGTATGATTTCATTTGACCACATCCTTGACGGGCGAGCAGTAAACGAACACACAGGAGCAACTAGTCATGAAATGCGGCCAGACTGTGGCTCGGAACAAAGATTTCCAAACCAAGAGTCTGATAGGAAGCAATATAATGACAACCTGTGTGCTGGTTCACACGATGTGCTTTTCAGTTGGATCACCGTTCTTAGCCCATTAAATTGCCTCGCACCATAAAGAAATGCCAGACCATCGAGGCCAGCAGTCGTGACACAATCATAGCAACAACTTTTTGAACGTCTGTGTGTGTGCATAAGGTGTCCCCAGACACGGCGTTAAGGACAATGCCGACTTTTAACTAAGCTCAACTAGGTGCCGGGTGTCCTACGCTGTCGGGGCTGATGCGTGAGGGCAGTGGTGCAGGGATGGAATGGCTCCATTGTTTGGTTTACAGGTGGGTGGTACGGACGTGCACAGGATTTGATTTCGTTTTTTTTTTTTTTCTACCTTTCCCCTTCCGCCTCCCGTCAGCTTTCATATCAAAGGATGCCATGTCCTCTGACCTCAGCCCTTCCCTTGTCAAGCCTTGTTGTTATCCGCTCCTTGTTAGCGCAACAATATCTGCCACGAGCCAGACTGCAGGATGGGACAGTGAGCCTATGCGGGGAAACGGAGGAAAAGAGAGAAAATCCCGCTCTCACAGGCTTCCGCCGCTAACGAGCAACTGTCAGAAATTGTGCAAGATACACGAGTGCGAATAGTGGCTTGAGGTTGTTAAGAGAACAGCTCACTTTGTGTGTGTATCTGTGTTGGTGAGTGTCCTGGCCTGTTGTGGTGTTGACTTTTGATGCGCTGGGTTTTCCATCTGTCACTCCCCTTTTCAGTTAACAAGGGCGCCTTGCCAGGAACGCTTGGAAAACTCTCAGAACTACAACAGAATTCCTCTTAACCCGGCTTTTGCAAAGGGCCAGTTATCTTGTCGCTACGGGACCAAGTTCCAAATGGAAACCGGGCGGGAGTCGTTCATGTTGCGTTTGTTGCGTGTGCTGTTTGTCGAGGGGATGATTTTGAATCAACAGTGCAAGAACTGAACACGACAACGTCGGCTACAGAATGCTTCTGTCTCCGTCTACAAAGTGTTTTCAGAAAGGAGTCAGGCGACACTTTATCTACGATGTAACATCTCTCCTCTCTCACATTCTTCCCTGTTGCAACTATTTACAACATGGCAACAGTCCGTGCCGATGTTCTGGCAGAAGCCTCTGAAACAACCGCGTATGTGAACTTAATCTTGGCGCATCAATATTCTTCTAAAGATCCAGAGCCGAACTGTGATAAATGGTGGGAGGCCACGAGTTTGTAACTATCCTACATTCAGACGTTGGGATGCATATTTATATAAATTGATTGATTCGATTCAAACTTGAAGTTGGCTGAAAACCAGTCACCTCCGAAATACTGTTTATTGCCACACCGAGCATGACAAACGATGGGAAGTAACACTCTGGGAGATGTTTTTGGACAGTCCCCAAAGAGGTCGCAGTGTTCAGTAATATAGTGCAGACTGTATATACCAGGGTCAGTATCGGCTACCTAAAGCCAGTCTTTTCACTCAACCGAACACGAGACGACTGTTTTAATTATCGCCTTAAACTAGGAGTTGTTACAGTCGGGGGCCGGTGTGCTTTGGAAGTAGCTGCTCACACTTGCGTTGTTGTCACTCCTGCTGGGTCTATAACTTCTGTCGGTAATGTTTCAATCAGCAGTTCATTATTCTGCACCACACTACCTTTCTTTCTGGAAGTGAATGGCCTGAAGTGGCTATATGATTGGGAAACTTTGCAGGAGAGGGGAGGGGGAAACACTCGCATGCACACTCGCACTGTTAACACTACAGCACTCTTGTACTCTCCAGAGGCACAGGAGGATATTTGGCCAAATTGTTTTTGACAGTTGTATTGTTTTTTTTTTTTTGATTAATGTCTCATAGAATGTGGTCGGAATCTCGTGTTTTTTTTTTTAAATTTTTTAAATCAATGTAGCCCTATCTCTGACTATCGTATTGTCTTTCTGATGCATATCAGTTGAGCACTACACCCCGAGATAAAGCTTCCATTTGGTGTCGGAAGATTCAGCAGAGCAGCGTGCACCGCCTTTACCTCCAATCGGGCACCGTGGACACGTTTAGCTTACACGGTCTGCATGTGTGGATGAATCTGTCTCTGCGCTGTGTGTTTGTCCGTTTGCCAGAAACTCTGTGTGTGTACCTGCGTCATCTTACACTGACTCACTGCCGGCTGGATGCCCCTCAGATCAAAATTCCTGCTCCACTATCTCTAAAGGAAAGATGGACTGTGTGTGTGTGTGTGTGTGTGTGTGTGTGTGTGTGTGTGTGTGTGTGTGTGTGTGTGTGTGTGTTTGTCTGAGTGTGTGTTTGTCTGAGTGTGTTTGTCTGAGTGTGTCTGCTATGCTGCCATTTCATCAACAGGTGCCAGTGTGGAGCTGTACTTGTAGGACAGTCTGTGGCAGCAAATGTGACCAATATGAGGGAGAGAAAGATGGAGGAAGAGAGTAATCGAGCGCGCACAGCAGAATCCGCCTCATATAAAACCTATGCTGAACCCCAGCCCTCCTATTTCCCATGTCCTTTCATACTCTGTCCTTGTATCATTAACAAAATGTATGGCGAGAGATGTGTAGAACTGCAGGCACTTATTCTCAGGGCACTTTGTGCAATAGAGGCACGCAAGCAGCATCTTAATAATGTACTTTGGCCCCCTTCCTTTGTTGTGATATGAGTGATGATACAGAGCAGAGGTATCCTGGCACAGAGATTAGGGAGAGCTGTGTACGGAAAATTTACATCAAACCTCGCAGGCTTAGTAATTGTGACCCTCTCCTCTCCTGACACAAGGGAAAAAAAAGCCCACTATCGTAGAGAGGTGTTGTGTTTCATCAGCTGTGAAAAGGATGTTGCATAAGAGAAGAAATTGCAGTAATATACACAACATTTCAACCTTTGTTATGATTCCTATAGTTACGTTACGGTTCCCCCCCCCCCCCCAAAGAAACAACCCCTGATGCGTTTGAATACCGATTTTGACGTTGATCACCATGGAAAAAGGAAGCATTCGGGTCAGCCATAGTTTGTTCCAAATTGACTGGTGGTTAGGTTTGACCATATGGCTTTAGTCTGGCACATCTCTACCACCCCACTTGATACTGTGGAGCCTATGCTTTTTTTAAAGAAGTTTTGAAAATGTGAATGACAGTTGTTCATTTGATTTTTAACGAATCAAGAACTGGCAATCTAACAATGGAATAGTGCTGAACTAAGTTTCAAAAGAATCGTGACAGCCTTATTGGTTAAACAACCGATGAAGCGTGGCTCAGTGCAATTAGCAGGCTTATAAAGCATGATTGGGTTGCCCGTTTGACTCGTAAGGAGTGATTATATCAAACTAACTGTTGCTCAGTACCACTTTTGGTAAGTCCCTTTTGATATTCAACCCGTGTCACTAGTATTCAGCAGCAGTGTGAGGTATCCTGAAGGTAGAACAAAATTAGCCGGCTCCTTCTCTCCCTTCACCCTCCCCTACTTCCCCCAGTCCCCCCCCCCCCCCCTTTTTTTTTTTCTGTAACTCACTGCAGGTAAGAAAGCTGCCTACGCCTTTCTCTCTGACCATTTCCCATCTTCCCTCGCTGCAATCACTCATGAGGCTTACTTCCTTCTGCACTTTTCTCCATCCCTTCTTTTATCTTGTTCTTCCTTCATTCTGCACCACATTGTCCAAAATCTACCCCCACTACCTCTGTCCGTCTCTGCCACAACCTTCAGAGGATTTATAAAGCAAAAGACTTTTGGAGAAACGTTTTCAGCGTAATTATGTTGCAAACATTACGGGTTCATTTTAATTGTGCACTTATCTGACTTTTGCAGCAGTACTTTTAATGTATTTGTATATGATTAGAGGCTACAATTTAAAATCATGCATGCACTCTTTTAATAAGATACTGACATCATACAAAATATGAAGGTGGTAGATATTCTGTGTATATCGGTGTACATAGGTGTATGGGGCTTTTTTTTTTTCTTGAGAGATTTTTTTTTTTTTTTTTTTAAACCACACAGCACTTCCTTCTGGCTATACTGCTGCCCCATGCCAACCTGCTTGGTCTCCTCCCAAGACGGGTGTTAAGGGCTGCCAGGCCCCCTTTTCTGGGCTTCCGTCAGGCTTCACATTGGCTCAGTCAACAGTTGTCACACTGGTGGAACAAACGCATTTCAAGGGAACTTGTTAATGCAATGTGTCCTGATTTCAGTAATTAGATGTGTTTTGCGGGTCGGCACCTTCGACAACGCATGATGGCCTTTCCTTAACCACGGAGCGTTTCATTTGGACATTTGATATGACAACATATTACAAGGCTGTGGCTATTCCACTCCTAACAAGACACTTAATTAAAAAGAGCACAGAAAGTTACTCTTGATGTATAAACAACCTGTAGTCCTTAATGAGGTTGAGTTTGCTGATTGGCACCCTCTTTTCAGTTTATTTGTTGTTTATGTCACTCCCGCTACCACTGTTTGAATTACTCTGCAAACCAATTAGCCATACGACTTCAGATTGAAGTGAATTTGATTGGGCTGTGAGAGAGAAAGATGGCTGCGCAAGTCCTTAAAAAAAAAAATGTTGACGTTTTTCAGGATTTAGTATCGTAGACACAATTGTCTTATTAGCGACACAGATAATGTTAATAACATGTCAGTATTTGCTATCATCATGTAGCGATTTCAAAAGTGATGTTAGTAAAACATTTGGTGAGAAGTTACCATACCAACAAATGTGTTCAACTTTACAAGCAGCATCAGCACTACCTTGTGTGTGCGCATCAGGAACATCTGCAACCTTTGGGTCTGAAAAGTGAATCCAAGTGCCGTAAACTTGCATTCAATCTAATGGCCAGCAGGAGGCGACTCCACTGGTTACAAAAACAAGGTCCGATTGTATAGAAGTCTATGAAAAAGTGACCCTACTTCTCACTTGATTATTATCAGTAACGATTGTAAACATGAATTTAGAGTCTCAATCGCTAGTTAAATTCTTCTTCAAAACAGCATGATGTTCTCTTGCTACTTTTGGGGTGGGACAAATTGCATTTTCACCATTTATCTCACCATACGGTAAAATCACGACAGTCCCAACGAAGCTCAAGCCAGCTTCAACCTGAGCAGAGGCCTAATCAAACAGAATACGTTGAGGGGAGAATTGTAGCATTATCTGTCCAGTTGGAGGCAAAACCTTTGCATTCCTCTGTATTACAAATAATCTGTTTTGGAAATGCCCAATAAAACACAACCTCATGAAGATAACACATTTATGCAAATCTTTCTTCATTACTCCTAATTGGCTTATTTAACAAAGGTGGGGGGAAAAGTGGCATGTATAAAGGCATTTGTAATTTGTTGCAGCCTCCACTCCCTGTTAAGTCTAAAAAAAAATGTATTTCTACGGTAAATGCCCTAATCTGGTGCATTTAGTGAGCAAAATAAAGAAGCTGGATCTATGGAGAACGTTGCGCTCTTGTTCTCGCAGTGGTGGAATGGCGCTAATTACCGAGACAATTCTCAAAACAAACAGTTTGACTTGTCAAACTAACATTACTCATGGCCACATTTAATTTGTTTACTGGAAGCTAAACGGAACAGAGCGGTCATCAATGTTCTTGGTTACACCTGTGACTTTCATGCTGTTACTCATCAACATGTGCTGTGAGAGCGGTACCTTGTATTCCTCTGGCTGCCACATAACTCCAAAGTATAGTAAATCCACTGCAATGTGGAACAGTTTGCAAGTTTTTTTCTTTCACCCCCAAATGCCTCTGCCAGCCATATATTTTGTGATTGTGGCCAAAGAGTTAAATTTTTGTTTCAACAGTCTGCAGTACTTTGTTCCAGAAAGCCTCTGCTTTATCCAAGTGTTGTGTAGCATACTAAAGGCAAGGGTGCCTTTTGATGGGGCCACAATGTAGATTATTTTGGTGCAAGCAACATAGTACTCGGAGTCTGCAGTCTGGTTAAAAATGTTTACATTGACATAACATTCAATAACAATATATATCATTTATTAGTTACAGGAATATAGTGCAGGGGCTCAAACCAATAGCACAATCTCCAAACAATAAGTGGTATCTTTATAAATAAGAGACTATGGTGCATTTAATGACTTTTAGTTTAAAAAAAAAGTATGACGGTTAATTTATCTCGGTAAAGCAAAGGCTACATCCACATTAATACTTGTTTCGTTCTAAAGGAAAGCACTCAAGCACCGTTTCAGACATTTCTTGTTCTATTTATCTCTCACAAACATCAAATTTCCTTGAAATGGACAGTTTCAAATCAAAGTTTTACGATGTTATGGGTCAAGAAATGTGGTCAACCCGCGTCTCGCTGGTTTCCCCTCGGCTTCCTTTAGCGGGTTCTAAAACACCACAGTAGTGTGGACGCCAGGCATAAACGTAGCAACGGTTGTGTGTTTTTAAAACAAACAAAACGTATCGGTGTGGATGCAGCCAAAGGGTCGGCTGTATCGAGCTAAAATGTGTGACAGTAGTGTGTTTGGTGGGCTGAAGCAGTCTCTTCAAGCTATCAGCAGACAAAATAACACCTCAAGTGAGGCGAGTACTCATTCCTAATAGTTCTCATAGTAGTACTTATGTCGGGCGATCTATTTAATGAAGTACTTGGCGTTGGCTCTGTGAAAGTGACATTGGTGCACCACAAAAGCAAATGACACAGCGAATTCTGAAATCAACCACCAAGTGCAATGAAAAGAGGCCTGGATCACTGCTCCATTTGCCCGTGTCGTCCTGAAGCCTGTTCTTTACGTGTTAGGGTTCAGCACAAAAGCAACTTCCTGTGTCCAATTTCACTTCAAAACTGAAGCCGAGATTTGAGTAGATCATTTTTTTTTGATTTTTTATGATGCAGTGTTCAGCAGACGCAGGCAACTCCCATCAGCCTGTGTATGCTAGTTGGATAATATTTGCAAGCAAGCTACATTACTAAAATCTATTCTACTGTTAATGTCTTACACTCTCCCCTCCCCCCACCTGTTTACTAGACATTAAATGTCTTTGCCTAATGTTGTCCTTGTCAGAAATACTAAAATGTGATAGCCAATTTAGGATGAGACCATTAATTAACATTCATTTTAAGGCGGCTATGTAGGGAGCTTTACAATATGATGGAGAGCCGAGCCCCTGCTGGAGGGAACTCGTGTTTAGCGTTGTGGAAATCTTAAACTCTGCTTCGACTGTGGCTGGCAGGAAAGCTGCAGCATCTGCTTCAGATTCTTTTGGCTTTTCATCCATCATTGTCCATCCAATGGTCCTTGACACCTCCTCTGAATATTCTCCTTCTCGTGAGATTTTAGATGATTGCAGTCTCCTTGCCTTCCCTTTTATCCTTCCTTCCCTTTTTTATTATTCATAAGCTAGCTAACTTGCCCCTTGTGGTATCACTGAAACTAAATTCCAAATGGACAAAGCCAGTCTGTGCCCATGCTCCAGCATACTCATCATTTTTGGGAACCAACACATTGCCAGCAAGTATTGTTTGTCCGAAGTGTGTGAGAAGTGCATTTGCTTTTGATAATGTGCGAATAAAAATACATTTATTTTAGATGTGGACCTCCGCCATCTTGCAATGCTTGGTTAATGCACATCTCTAGAGGACAGTTTTTTTGTTTTAATCCCAAAACGACTAAACGAGTTTCTGTCGATGGTAATTGTGAAGTAATCACAAAAACTAAATTGTGTGCTTCAGTTCTGAAGGACATAATAGTGTACACAGGGAGAACACTGCAGGTTGAGACTTGAAATGTCTCGGATGCAGATGTATTTTAGTTCCTACTGGTTTGCTAGAATGTTTTGCTCAAAAATTATGATGATATTTGCTGAGAAGATTTTAAAAAGCTTCCACTGAAGGGGATGTTTGTAAAAACAAATAAAAACAATTTTTAAATCTTAAACCAAGGCAAAGCAGTGGAAGCGCAAACAGAACTAATTAAGGCCAATTATAACATCATTTTCCTCCAGTGGGGTCTGCGAGGTTAGTCTGTGTTTTTTTTCTCTTCCGGAACTTTAATTGTAGTCTGTGGCAGACATTTTCACGGTGGGTTAATTGAAGTCAGGGGGATTTAAAACGCCTCTGCCATGATCTCTTCGCTGTACATGCACTGTTCAGCATGCAGTGAGGCGCGCACGTGTTTTGTAAAAAAAAGTTGTCCCTCTCCCGTTCCGATAAGGTCTTCCTTGGGGTTAGCCCTTCAATAGATCACTCCACCTGCCCCAAATGGGAAATTGATTTCCTCCTTTTTCCGTACTCTCCCTCTGTGAGGCTAATTAGAAATCACTCGGAAGGCCAGCTTTAGGGGACATATATAAACATTGAAGATATCATGTGCACTGTTATGTATTATGATCTCGGGCTACGGTACTTCCTCCCAAGCTCTAAAAAGATTCTTCCTCATTGTCCTTTGATCCTTGCCCCCGTCTCTCACCTTTCCTCTCTATCTGAGCGCTCTCTCGCTGTAGTGTAGATCGGAGACTGGCTGTTAGCAGCGAGCTGGGGCCGTATCTGCTTTTGAATGCTCACCCGGCGTAATAAATCAAGAGTGTGGGTCCCCCGGGGGCCGTCGCCATCGCCATCAGTTCCACTGTTTTATTCATCCGCTCCTTTGTCTCATCACGATTCTGCCCCACATTAAATTTTGTGTGTGTCTGTGTGTGGACTGTGGATGTGGGGTGTGGGGGTCAGAATGCATGACTGCAGACTGCTGCTAATCCAGGTGTGCTGTAGGGAGTAGGGGGAGGATGAAAAGTAAGGAGTGATCGATGTGACAGGGGGGAGAGAGTTGAAGAGAAGGGCTGAGGTTTGAAGTGTTGGGAAGGGGGAGACTGAAAAGAGGGAACGTTATGAGGGGAAATTAGAGCAACACAGCGACTGGGTGAGAGTCGGGGAAGGAAAACGGAAAAAGATGGACAGCGAACGTAAACGGCTCTGGGAGAGACGCTGGGGGCGAAGAAACAGTCGACTAAATATGGAGCAACATGTTGAGGAAGAAAGAAAAAATGCCAAAGATGAGTAAATGGGAGAGCAGAAGAGAAGGTCGGCAACCATTTTCATGACGTGGTCAAAGTGGAGGAATGAACAAATGGTAACTCAGGCACTGTGAGAGACAACCGAACACCAATCCCAATTGTAAGGGTTTAATTCCTCCTTTAACCTCTATCTTGGCAAGGAATTGTGTCCTTTGACTCAAATAACCAGATAGTTGCTTGTATTTTATACTCATGATTCAACCGTTTTATGCCCATTCAAGCTTTAAAAGTCCTCCAACTGACAGTCGGCTAAGACTGTCAATGCAGAAAATTAACACGATTTCCAGAAGCCCAGGTGTCCAAAACACCTCCTGCCACTTTGCTACTATGTTGGGCGGTGTTGATGTCCCAAGTTTACTCATGTGAGTCTGACACTTGTGATTATGGTACACGCAAATGATGGCTGAATGAATTGCACTGAGATACTGTAGCCTGTACGGGAGAGGCTGGGCGATATGGATAAAAAAAAATCCTCCACATGTGAGATGTCACAAGCGCTTTTATTAAAACAGATCTATCATACGACACGGTAAATCTACAGTTGAGACGCATAATTGAGGGCTGCTTTAATTCAATAAACTCACCAATATAATCATGCTATTTTCAGCAATTTGTTGTTCTGGATTAATGATCTTAATTGTTATTGTTTTATTAATGTTACTTTGTTCAAGAGAACAGACCTAGTTTGCATCCCCAGGGCCCTGTGCAATCAGTTATGCTGCTTGCCTGTTAATGAAACCGAAGGCGATTCATTTTGAAGGCGGCCGATGGTGTTACGTTATCGCTCACTTCGACCGATAACTTTATCACTCGGGGACTCGGGGACATGCGGAAGCGTTTTTAGGGCAGCGGTCCAGCCAAAAGGAGCCGGTGGGGCCGTGTTTCCTCGCAGACGGGGCGAGTGGGGGATGGGGTTCACGGCTGAATGGACGGGGTTGCGCCCAGACACTAGTTATGTAACGCGACATCAAACGATATGGATGTGTCCTTGAGCGAGACACTGAAACCCAAAGCTGCTCCTCAAACACTTAGAATAGGTGAAATGCTGAGGTCAAACTTCATGCATTGACCTGTTATGTATAGGACAAATGTAATAAAATGAATCATATAGCTCCTTTTGAAAATATATTGATATACCTTTTTTAAAAAGTCAAAATACCTCCCAACCCCTATATGACTATTGGCAAGGAGATTTCTTTTTTACTTTTTCTCCCATTCAAAAAGATAAACAAGGATATGTGCACATGTGAGCAAACAGTCACACACCATTTCCCCTTTGCACATAATCTCCCCATTCCAACTATAATAACAAAGCCCCGTGACAAGCGGCGCTGTCAAATGTGCATATGGTGAACCCGTCCGCGTGTCTTGCACACAAAGCAGCTGCTTCACCGCAACGTCGCTCGGCCACCGCCGAGTGTGTCTGTGGCCGAGCGCGCACGTTTGTGCGCGCGCGAGAGCGAGGCAGGCAGCTCTCCGCGGGGCTTGCTTAACTAAGATTAATTGCGCCTAATCCACTGTGCCAGGTGGGACATGGGCTGCGCTGGGTGTGCTCCCACAAACACACAGACGCCGTCACAAATGGGCACACACACACATCCCATTACAGCCTTGCTGCTGAGAATTAGCCCCGCGCCTCTCCCGACACCCCGGACCAGACCACAACTCGATACCACCATTTACTTCTCGACAACTGGCGCATTTATCACCGTTGCCTCCTTCTGACAGGTGAGCACGTGGACGGACAAAATGCCATGACAGGAGGACGAGCTATCTGCTCTCTCGCATCAGCAGCAGCTGACCTTGACCATACGGAGAAAGTGTTGCTTCTCTTTTAGAGGAAAAGAAAGAAAGAAAGGAAGGAAGGAAGGAAGGAAGGAAGGAATGTGCTTGACTGTCTCTGACAGTGGTATCGAAGACGCAGCACGTTTCCCCGAATATGTGGAGGTGAGACGAGATCAGCAATATGTTTACGGAGAAGGGTGGTGGAAATAATTGGCAACGGAAAATGAACAGCAATGATTTTCATTTGATTTTTTTTTTGTGAGCATATTCAGCTGAAACCATAGCTAAACGTTTGCTGCCTACTAATATCATTGATCTATGACAAGTTTTTGTCAGATATTTGTCACAGTTCATGTCATAGGCCAGCTTTCCCTTGTGCCATCTTGACACACACACACACACACACACACACACACACACACACACACACACACACACACACACACACAGAGTTGTGTGGTCAATTAGCGAATAGCATTCTCAGATGAAAGACGGAGGACGCCTTCCATGCGCCTTTCTCCCTCTGCGTCTCGTCCTTTCACTTTTCCTCTCCACCTCTCTATTCCGGTCTCCCGTGTATGTCGTAATGATGTCGAGTGGTCGACCTCATTAATCTTGTGACTGTGTTGTCGTGCAGATAATGTATCTACATCAAGGCTTGCCTACCTTTTTTGTTTCCTCTTATGTACCCACTCAGTCCTGTTCGATGAACTCGAGAACCCCTTGATCAGCGCCACTGGTCCGTTTGTTGTTTCTATAAAATGTGTTTGTTGTGAGCTGATTTTGAACTGGATAATTCAGTGTGTGTGTGTGTGTGTGTGTGTGTGTGTGTGTGTGTGTGTGTGCACATACATACATGCATGCATACACACATACAGTGACTGGCTTTGGTAAGAGTTTGATTGACAGATGGTTCATCCAATCACCCGCCAAATATCTTTTTGAAAGTGCCTGTCCTTTTCCAAACAGATTCCAGTGACTGCCTCTCAGATGGTTCTGTGTAACAAACCAGCTGGTGGGTCAGGTTAGGGTTTAGTATGAGTTGGTGAATTTGAAAATCTATAATCTCTATAATTTTGTCTCGGCTGTACACTTTTTTTTTTTTTTATTACTTTTTTCCCCTAGCGGTTCACCTCAAGGGTGCAGGGTACAGACATTGCTGTGCATTTGGTGACGTCAGATCTTCAGTGTCCTTGAGAACAACTTTTCCCCCTTTTTCTGGTCATTATTGAGCCATTGTTTTCACTCTTTAGCCTGATGATATTTCAGTCCACAAGAATGGAGCTTTCCCCTCCAAAAAATGTATTATATTGACCCAAAACATGCACAGGGCATGAATGAAGCCGTCTGTCTTCAGGGCTTGAGGACATTCCAGTTCACCAGTGATTTGCAATGCGATGAACGGACTCAGTAGAGGCCAAAAAACGCATTAATATCATCGGGTGTTCTCCGCTCCTGTTTAGGGACTCCTGAGGAGTAGCAAGGTTACAGGAGGCTGGGTAAACAGTAAAGCAGCAGTGGAACAACAAGGCAGAGCAGGCAGCTGGTCTCAAGGCCTTTGAACGTTAAGATTTACTTTATTGTCCAAACTAGAAAATACCAGCTGTATTGTTTTGTCGTTTAAGGGCTAAAGTCGAGCTAGGTGTGTTTTGTAGAATGCTTAACAGGATTGTCAGGGAGACTTTTAAAGCAAACTGAGGAATCAAAATAAATGTGTAAACACAGACGGTAAGAAGCACTCTCTCTCTGTTTATATCTTACAAAACAGCTCGGGGGTTGTGTCGAGGTTGTCCGTAATGAGTCAAGAATACGGCCTCATTTAAATCACGGTTGGTGTGCGGAGTCCTGAGGGTAAGATGAAAAAAAAGTGGAGGAGTGGAACGACGCACTCCTCCGCTCATCAGAACGCTGGTAGACCAAGGTGTCTCCAGACTGTAATGCACCTCAACATTTGTTTGGTTTTGCTTTTTCTCTTGGCTCTGAAGTATTTATGACATGCCAAGATGAGCATGCTTGCTGTCACCACTGAGCACCACTGGCAAAATATGAGGAATTAGTCATTTAGAGCAGCCTGCAAGGCTCGCGGCCCCATCGATCATCCAACATGTCCACCGTTTTGTGTTTTCCGTGTCGACTTTGAGAGGATATTGATGGGTCAATGCAAAGTCAAAATGCATTTTCTATGTGCAGGGTAAGCGAGGTAAGAAAGCAAACCCTTCTTCTTGACTTTTACCTTGCTGAACACCACCACCACTCTTTGGAGTGCACTTCATTCGCAGCTGTGTTTTTCTGTTCTGAAACCAAGCTTTGAAGAGTTTTTTTTTTCTCCTCAACATTTCTCTTAAATTGTCCTTTATCCATGATGGCTTTAAAGCTCATCGTTCTACCTTTTTATTGCGACTAAGAGAGAATTTTCAAGAAAATGCATTAAAGTTATTTTTGGATAGAGGTCTGATTGGGCCGTCTAACCTCATTTTAAGCTATTCAAAATGTCCATTCACCAAACCGAGCAGGTAGAGGATGGAAATGAAGGGTAAAGGCAATCGAGCTCACAAATTTTCGACTTTTGACATAATTTTATTTTATTATTTCCTATTATTCATCTGCTCAACTTAACATTAGTGGATACAAACGTTGGCGTGTGTGTGCGCAAACACTGCAACAGGCGAGGCCCAGTCGGCCAGTCAAGGTGGTGATTAGAATGTGTTTTGACACACAGGTACGCGCGTCCTCACATTCAGAGACTCGTACTCACTCGCACACATCTTGCTGCCTGCGCTGAGATGTTGTGGCCTGCAGCAGCATGCAAGGGCTGATGCAGTTCACCTCTTGTGTCATTGAGTATTAGAGTATGGCCTATCTGTCTGGTTCATTGCAGAGACATACACACACACTGGTAGTGCCTTGTTGATTATGACTCTTAACCCCATTGCCCAAGGTGAGGAGTTTAGCTCCCAGCTGATAAATACCTCCACCCACCATACATACACGCTCACTTTAGATGTATAGCTTGCAGTGCATGGCATCCTCAGGCTTCACGCTTTCTCTTTTCCATTACACTTTCTACACATAAGCACACACACACACACACACACAGTCCTGCTCTTCCACATTTTGCACCTTCCCTCAGAATCACATCCTGTTTCACCATTCTCTCTCTTGCCCATAATATTTTAAATACACTTTCACTTTGTCTTAGTCTTACACCCCGTGTCCTCTCTCTGACACACACACACACACACACTCTCAAGCAGCGCGAAGGGAATGGGCAGACTCATTCCCTGTCTGGCCTCGGGACCCAGATTGATTGATTGGGAGAGGAGGCAGGGCAGCAGAAATGAATGAGGAATAGCAAACGGTGGCGCATGCTCCCACCTCTGCGCCTTGATGATATTGTGAAATTGGCTATTCTCTGGCTTATGCTGTCGTTAATGTCCACAGAATGTTAACGGCTGTCTTGGTAATGCAACAATGGGGAGCAAGATGGGTTTTTTTTTTTCTTTCCCCCAAAAGAAAATTTTGAGGGCTTGTCATGCTGGGACCTGCACTTTTTTTTTGGTATGGTTGAGTCTCACCCTGGACAGGATCCAGATATGAGTGTGTGAGAGAGAGAGAGAGAGAGAGAGAGAGAGAGAGATTTGTGAATATGGCTTTTCATTTGTTTGTCAGAATGTACACTCCGACCATCAGTGCGCTGCCTTCTTTAAGTTGGACATCTGTGAGCTGCCCTGCCAGCTGCTGGATTCTTCTATAGTTGGACAGAGCAGGCGCTTTGAAGCTGAGTGTAAATGCTTCACTTAAGGTCACCTCCACCTCGGTGGTAGCTGAAAGAGCAGAGAACTTAATTCACGTACCGCCGTTCAGGATACCTTAACCAGAACACCGACAGCTGTCCTCCCATCACACTCTGTACCTTTTTGGAAATATGAAGACAAAAGAGGCCGACACGTTTCTTCTTCTCTCTCCTTGTCATATATGAACGTTTGATTCTCAAGGTCATCGTTACTTGGTTGTCGTTCTTCAATGTCTTTTTTTTGTTGCACAAAACAATGTCAGTAAAGGGATTATACCGCTATAAATACAATAGTTTTTTTTTTTACTCCTACCCTTTTTGACATAAAAAAAGTTCAGAGAGTTCTCTGCAGGCTTATATTTTGGAGTATGCCTGCACGTATTTACCCACCTTCGTCACAGGGTCCCACAGTTTGTTTTGCTATCCTTTTTTCACAGCGGTAGTTCTTGGTTTTTTGGAACAAACAAGGTAGTGATCCTGCAGCATTTAGAAGGCTCTGTTCTGTATTAGATCTGTGGTGGATGAGCTGGCTGGCTTGCCACTGGCTTGTAGTCTCACTCAGCCGGATCTCAGTTTAGCCACCAGGCTGCGTGTCGGTCGCTTGTCTGTCTCCCGTCCATTTCTTCCTGACCTGGGTGCAGCGTGTAGTAGTTTGTTTGCAAGTCTGCCTGTCTGCTCGAGTCTGGAAGCGGAGCATCATCCAGATAGTAAGAATACAAGTCGGTCTCCTTACCGCCTTCAAAAAACATTCGGTCTCTTATTTCTTTTTTTCATATATTTTGTGTGATGTAGAATGTAATGCAAATTAGTTACAGAACTGCACAATGTATGTATGGAAGTGTTTTAGCCTATTTTCAGTGATCTGCATCCAGTACGGGATGATGATGATTACAATAAATATTTGTCGCTTTCATTTTTCATCACTATCAGTTTGCAGTAGTATCGGTTGTGTGTTTATTTTAGAGTAATGGAAGTACGAAAAAAAAGAAATATAATCAAACTGTAACGGTTAATTCTAACACGGGCAAAAGTTTACAATATTAATGTAAAGCCACTAAATTGTTTAAATGCCGCACAACTCGCCCAAAATCCCAGTTGGACAATACAGTCATGAGCCTCACCATTTGGCTCCATTAGCCGTTTCTCTAACAAAGTGGGAAATGATCTGCGAAGAGCTACGTGTCAGTGTCTCTGCAGAATAATCACTAATTTCAGCCAACAGTCTCCGTCTCTTTGTGTGGGCTCGGGTTGACCTACCAGCTCAGGGAAAACAATGTCGTCCCATGTCCTTTTGAATTTCTTTGGAACCTACTCTGCGCTTTTGAAATTCTCAGCACTTGAGAAATGGCATCATAAACTCCGAGCTAAATGCACGCCTTTTCACAGTCCACAGTCGGAATGAACCAAGACACAGCTTCTCATTTAAAATAAGTATAAAAAAAAATAAAAAAAACGACAACTTCAAAGTCTTTCTGGAATCAGATAAGCAGGTTTATAGAAAAGCAAATCAAAAGATTGCAAGTTGTGCATATTAACACATCCCAAGAAACTGTCACTTGTTAAGTGGTTTATTTAATCTCAGTATCACAGTGATTCATTAATTTCTTTTGATGTGTTGTCGTACAACGTCAGTATCGCAACTATACTCTCCTCACTGCCTCAAAGGGAACATTTTATGTGGATTTCACAGTGTTCGGTAAATATCTTCGATTGAAGCAATAAATTCCTCAGTGCGTGCTATGTTGAACTGGATCGCAGCTGCAAAATCAATTTTCCTTCCTCCATCCGGTGGCATTATTTGATGTGAGTGATGTAGTTGAATGGAAGAAAGAACTACAGACCTTTCAGCTTGGATTTCTAATCTCCGCCTCTTACAAACAGACCTCCCTAAACTGGTTGAAAGGTCCATTGTGTAAATAAAGCTAAAACAAAAAACAGTTCTTTGTTTCTATTGGAAATAAGCTACTTCTCCAATGGTGAAAATTGCATCCCAAAATGTGCAGAGGATCTTATGGTCGAGGATAGATTTTACTGTGTTTTGCCGAGCTCCAATGTTCAAGATGGCAGAGTCTGCGGCTGCTTTGGCCGTGCAGAAGGTCGCGGCCACTGAGGACCGTGGGCGCCAGAAGCACTCACGTGTTGCAACCTGGTAAATAACGGCTCTGCAAACACGGCTCCCCGAGCAGGAGAGCTACATTTCAACACTGATTGGACATCCACATAAATTTATTTTTCTTTTTTAACTGCAATCGCCACAGATTTTGTAAATATTGATATGATTATTATGTAAATGGTAAAGTAAATACTATAAATTAAAATTCATTGAAGACTAAAATCACTGAGTCGGCAGTAACGTACCCTTGTATCTACTAGATTGACCGACTGGAGGGCAGATGTACGTTGCGATACGTGAAGTGATTTGTGGAAAAGTGAAATTGTAACGTTATAAAACAAACCGTCTTGGCATATAAAGATGTTGTACTCGCATCCAGGTTATAAAGAACTGGGAAGGGAGTTAGCGGGTTGGATTAGACATGAGAGATGGCTGATTGGTTTTCCTGCCGCCGTTGTCAATCCTCGAGCCTTCAGCTTTCACTTCAGAGACGGATCACTTTGTGCACAATTTCCCGGCTAATGATAGGGTGTTGGGGCATGTATACGCATCAGTGCAGCTTGAGAGGTAAGTACTCATACTGATTGGCATAGAGGTGCAGAGACCAATACAGTGGTAAGGTGGCAGGAGGCCTTCCCTCTCCACTGAGCTCTGTGTGTCTTGAAGCCTGCTGCCAGCCTTCCCCCTGGGCAGAGCTGCTCTCCGCCAGACTAACTCTGCCTGTCACAAACACTTGCACAGTTCCAATCCGGCCCCTTCACCGGCCCCCTCTGCGACGCGGTGAACTCCGTTTGTAGTCACACTCACGGCTAAATGAAGCGCCCTTCTTTTAATGTGGAGGGTGTCGATGCAGCAGCAGGCTTCGTGACGAACGTCCCTCTCACCCACTCATGTTTTAATTCTCACCTACTTCTCATTTGTCACAGTAGACTCAGAATTACAGAGAAGACACTACGAACTGTACTCTACACACTTTGTGTGTGTGCGTGTGTGTGTGTGTGTGTGTGTGTGTGTGTGTGTGTGTGTGTTGCCAGACACCACCTGACACCCCTCCCTCTGTGGTTTGTCACAGAGTTTCTACATGATCCGCAATCTCACTCTTCCCCCTGATAAAACCCAATCTTTCTGAATTCCTTTCACCCGCTTCCCATCTCCTCCCCCCCCCCTATATTATCCCGTAAATCTACTCCGCTTGCTTTTATCTCTCTGACAATGTCAATCACTAAATAAAAAGGCCAGATAAGGATTGCTTGGTTCAGCCAGTCCATCCCTGCAGGACAGGCTGTGAATAGGGCCTCTTTGTCCGACTGCCCCCCCCCATCCAGTGTCCCGATTCCAGACGTTCAGTGTTTTATTGTCGGGAGGGAGCGGCACCTCGGCGCTGGCCTTCCCCTCATGAGGCAGTCCTGCAGGAAATGAATGTGTAATTGTGGGCAGACCTTTTGCTCCTTGTTTCCTGCGTGGAGCACAGCAGAGGCAGTGATGACGGTTAAAGGTGTGGGTGTGCTTGTGGGAGGTTGGTTAATGACCGGATTAGTCTATGCAAAAAAACCCAGAGGGTGTTTCATGCGTGACTGCTCTCTTTGTGGGTGCTACATGTACTCGGTGAGGTCAGATCGCTTGATGCGACTAAAATGTCCATGTGTTTTGACTGCACTCCCTCCCTGCTTTACATAACATCGCCACCAGGGGTCAAATTCAGGCAATTACAAAGGACCCCGAAAGAGAAGATTCCATGTTTCGTCACTCCACTCATTCCCATTTCTTTCACCATCTTCTTTGGCCGTTTCCCCCTTGTTCCTTTCTCTTCTCTCTCTGTCTTAACTATCCGTCGTCTTTGCTCCGTTTCTTTTCGTCTGCTCCCCCCCCGTCCGCCTCTCCGGTTTGTTCTTGTTAACGGCCCCAGCAGGAGAAGGATGTGCTCTACAGGCTGGGGTCGAGGGGGCCACAGCTGCCCAATAATACCTGATTTATCAACCTCCTCCAGCTAGCCTGCATGGAGATGCTGTTTTGCTCTCTCGCTTTGGTTGTTTCTTACAGCCGAGGAGGCAGGCTGTTTGTATTTCTGGCTGCCCGTCCTTAGGATGTGTCTGGTGTAATGAAATGGCTCTCCTTGTGATGTATCTAGCCTTCTCTCCAGTAGCTGAAGCCTGTCTGTGTATCTATCTATCTAGCCCTTATTTCTCTGACAGGATATATTTTCTGACAGAAGGAATGAAAGGGTGACTGGTGGTCTCGGTTGATGTTTGTTTTTAGGAATCTCTCCCACAACCACTTGATAACAGAAGATGAAGCTTATATTTGTCTCTGTTTCGTTGCGTTTCTCTTTCCCTGTTGCTTGTTTATTTCCTCGCCTTCTGTTCGTACACCATGTCCAGTTACAGATGGAGACCAGACACACTCGGATACCCCCCCGCCCCCCCAAAAAACCCAAGCTGATTTTAATGAAGTTCTTAAATTGAATTAAATGTTTTCTCTCTCCCTTTCTCTGTCCCATTCTTCTGACTTTCCCCCTCTCTCCATTTCTACTTCTCTCTCTGCCTCTAGTCCAGTACCAGATGGAGATGATGCGTTCTCTGCGTCACGTCAACATTGACCATCTGCATGTGGGCTGGTACCAGTCCACCTACTATGGCTCCTTTGTCAGCCGAGCGCTGCTCGACTCCCAGTTCAGCTATCAGCACGCCATCGAGGAGTCGGTAGTTCTCATCTATGGTAAGTAGACCCATACAGAAGACTGGAGAATAACTGGATTTCTTTTCACTCATCACGATGTCATAATCAAATAAATGAAAAACGTTATATGCAATTGGTAGGACACAAGATAACTGCTCACACATCATGTGGTCTATTAGAAAATTTGGCCAGGGCAAAAGCATTAAGATACAACATTTTTGTTTAATTCAAAATCAAATACATTGCAAATAACTGGACGGAAAAGGAATGCCTAATTTGTTTGTAATGTTGCACCCAGGCCGCAACCTCCGATGCAGAAGTGCCTTAAACTTACATTCTTTCTCATGGCCATCATGGCCACCTCTTCTGGTTACAAAAAACAAGTCGGGTTGAATGGAAGTCTGGCCGAAAGTCGAGGCTCGAACTACCCTAACAAAACACAAAAACATTACCAGGGTATGCCGTTGTTCGTTTCAATGTTAATTAGGTCGAACAAAGTTCAGTCCGGAGGTCTGGAGGGGCCCACCGACAGAAGGCGCGGAAACATAGACGGGAGTAACAAGGTAGCTGGGAACCACTAACATGACACGTATTGGCATCGCGTGCCTGCACCTGCTTTACAGTAAAGACCTTTAAGAGCTGCCCATAATCGCTGCACCACAAATGCCATCCCAGATGGTGTCCGCTTTCTTTCAAATTACAGCAATATTAAAACCTAGATGACAGTGAAATAAAACCTGTCACTATTAAACACTGCATTTAACTCCTCGGTGTCTAAATAAATGATGATTCATCACTACATAACCACTCCAAGTGCTCATTGACTTCAGAGGCAGTATATTGGTCCATTACACGGATTGCTGCACATTTAAGTAAATTACAAAAGTATTTAATTTGTGGCTGGTTTCGTTAGACTTTTACAAGCTGAAGACCCAATCAAATATAGACATGGTCAAAATGCCAGATTCTTGAACCATAGCAGCTCCTGCCGATATTGCATACTTCATAATGTGCTGCATTGACCTCCCTTTAGGTTCATGAACGAAAAAATAAGTTTGGCCAGAAAGTCTTAGAAGCTCAGTGACCTAAAAATCAGTCTTTCATTGAAACAGCTTCGTGTTTATCCACTCACTTCAAGCCGCGATTGAGGCGGCAACCCAAATTTTCATTTATAAACAAAAATGATGAAAAACCCTTTGAATTTCATCAATGTTTCAGTACCGGTGAGTGTAAAGGAACTCCCCTCTGCCCTGTTCTTTCTCTCCAAAATCACTTCAGGATTGTCATGTTCTCAGATTGTACAAATCCATGACAGGCAAAGATTAATTTTAACCAGCTGACATATGAACCCCTCTGATCTAGTCTGGCCTGCGAGCTGGCCAATCAGGCAGTCAGTCCTTTCTCATTCTAAACGAGGGCTCCTGTTAATGTCAGTCAATAATGCAGCGCTTAATGGATCAAAGCACCTCAAAGGAATTGACATTATCTCTCTTTAAAGACAAAGGGAAAGAAAATTGATTTATTTTTTCTTCTCGGTCATTTTAAGCCGATTTGAATCAATCAGGTGCCTCGCTGGTGAGTTAATGGCGTCCGTCCAATGACAGCGTAGAGTTATAGGTAGAGTGGGTTGTTTAACCAATTGGTTATGACAACAGTTTTTCTTGCATGAGGTGAACAGTAGAAAAGGTGTAAGATGGACAGGCAAAGAGTAAACCTACAATATCTCGTTGGCGATTCTGAGCTTTCAAGTCAGGGACGTATACATTTATTTATTTATAAATACAAAACTTGAATTGAATTTTGAAACCCAACAAATATGGTCTCAAATACACCCGTGCCAATTTAAGGACTCTGTGTCAGCAATGTTCTCTGTTGGGATTACATTTCACTTTGTGCAATTTTCTGTCATTCACTTGATTTTCTTGGTTTGTCGCTTGTTTGGCAGCTGCGAATGAAGACAAATCTGGAACTGATAATGTGTGCAAATACTTACATTGTAGAGTCTCGTCTCACCTGCCAGGAAAAGTACATTTCAACCAATTCAGGAGGCTCCTATGAGCTGCATTTTGATTGAGTTAGCAAGCTTCCTATGAACAGGAGAAAGTTGTCTTAATCCCGTGTGGCTGTCACCGACCAGTCTCAATGGAGATTTGCCAGCATGGATTGAGATTGGCTGCATCTTGTTTGGGAGTGGCTGTGCTGTTGGAAAATGGCTCTTCACAGTTGGCTCTTGGGAATGGTATAAGTCAAACAAACATTTCTTGTAGACTGTAGTTTGGTGGCTGGCAGCCAGTCTGAGCCACTATTGCCACTTTCTCTCTCTCTGTAGCGAGTAGCATGAACAGGAAAACAGGAATATAGAATTGGACGACTGAGCCATTCCTCTGAGTCGCTCTCGATACTTTTACATTTCCCTGTCTTTTTAAGTGTTACTTTCGCTTGACTCTTCAGTTTGTTGAATTGGTTTAATATAATAGAGAGCCTGCTGTGTAAATGTCATTTTGCAATAGACAGACCACTAGCTCCTCCGCTCCCCTCCTTACTGCTCAGATTTGGATGCCTTTACAGACACAAGTGTTTTCCATCCCTAAAATGGAGAGAACAGAATTCCAGTTAAGTGACAAAATCAATCAAGTGAGAGATCTAATGGGGAGGGACTGGATATCACCTGATTGCTTTTTATGGTGGCTCCTCTCCAGCTAGCACCTTTTTAACAGGACTTTTTGTTTTTAACTTGTCTTCACTGAAGACACTTGTGATATTCAGATCAGTTAAACGTCTTTCTGTGTTTGTAATTAGTAACGTGACACCTTTGAGATGTGTAAAAAAATAAAGTGTAGTGCTGTGGAAATACTAATGCTGGACACTGCTTTCATATTCAATATGGACAACATACATTTTGGATTAGAGATGACATTGTAACAGTGCAAAATGCAAACGCACACAGCTGTATTCCATGAATAGAAAACAAACCTAATTGTTGCTGTTGTCGTATCAGACAAATTCCATTCCATAACTTGACCATTTGTATATCAAGTACTCGCACTGTTTCCTTTTAAATACGGGAAGAAAACGTAGTTTTTCTCGCAAGCCTCCACGCTGAACGGAGAATACAAACATGGAGAAAAGTCTTGAAATGAAGTAAATGGAGACCAGGTTTAACCACAGCAAAGCTATATCAAAACATCACTTCTCACACAACTTGTCAAGAATAATCCAAGGCTCATTTATCTTGTGTGCTCACTACTTCCAAGACATTTCCGTCCAAAACATACATGCATTCTAGATAAAACGTGCTGTTCAATACACTTCAACACTTCAGTCGTACGCTTGCACAGGTGTGCCACTCGTATGGACCGATACGGACAAGTAGCCATGTTTGTGAAGTACTGAGCACACAACTGGAGAAATGAGATTTGGATTGGACTGCACGAGTTGTGTGAGAGTTTGTGAATGGATGTTTTGACGTAGTTTTGCTGCTGTGAAACGCCGCCCCCATTTACTCCAATTCATCAAGACTTCTCACGTGAAGTATTCCTTTTTTAAAGAGCGGTTTTCCATAATTTCTCTCCCTTGTCCTTCTAGACCCTATAAAGACGGCACAAGGCTCCCTGTCCCTCAAGGCCTACAGGCTTACCCCCAAACTCATGGAGATCTGCAAAGAGAAAGACTTCACACCGGAGGGGTGAGTAGCTCATAGCGGAACACACAAGTTTAGATGTTCACAAATCTTGTTTTCATTTGTGCATATAATAGACATACGGGCTAAGATAGCTGTCGCGGGGTTGGCTGTTCACTCGTTTCACTCGTTGCTCATTCGTTGGATGCAAATATAGGCTTGTGCATCCACAGGGGAGGCATTTAGTAGCAGTTGCAGATTGATGATGATGATGATGATGATGATGATGATGCTTTATTAGTTCGCCCTTGCCTGTCAAACAAATGTACCATGTTTACGCTTTTTCTGACCGGAAGGCTTATGGTAATTGCTTTTAAATTGCAGCTAAAAGTGATGTAATGAGGGGACTATTTCCCAGGCAGTTCGGGGTAGTCCAAGTGCACAAACTCACACATGCCGAAACCCCTCGCATGAAGAGACACGTGGACTGACAAATGCAAGTAAACGTCTCCATGAAGAAGTCCCAGAGGTATCCAATTGCTGTCCATTCAGGATTCTCCCAATGTACATTTTTTAATTCACTTAACGCATATTTGCAGGGAGAAGGGAAAATGTAACCGCATCATTTCATTTCCTTTCCCCTTTCCTCTGTATTTCTCCACGTGTGTCTCTATTGCCAGCAACTCTGTTATTGACCCAGTGTGTTTGGCTCAGAGTCAGGATCCTTCTCATTTCTTCAGCTTTTCATTAGTTCTTATGATTTATTACGGCTACAATCGGCTACAATCGGTGTTCCCAATAAGCCCATGATTGAGAGAGGGCAGCGCAGGGCAGGAAAGGACAATATCACCACATAACAACAATCTCACTTCGATGCTATTATTTTCAGAATAGAATGAAAATCTGAACATCAATTTCTTTTTTTCTTTTTTTTCAAAGATTCAAAACTTCAAAAGTGTTTAATTTCCCCCCAAACGACAATATGTGTAAAAAGCAGTCTCTTTCATGTTGGTGTATTTGATGTTATATAAGCTTGCATATATTGTGCACCTTTCTGAAATGAAAGGCAGGGATGGATGAGTGCTGAATAGCCCGATCCCTTTGAACTGCCCTCCAAGTCCGCTGGGCTATGGAGGCAGTGGTCAATAGCCTCCACTTCAGCACACAATATGAAGCATCAAATTAGTCGGCCTGTGGAGTCGACCTTTGGCTTTGTCCAGTGGGGCCCAACTTGGAAAGAGCATGGCATTAAGTGTGCCTAAGTCCAGTCGGGTTGAGCGTTTTGTCCTGCCTGGAATGTGCTGTCCTTCTTTTTCCTCATGGACAACTTTTTATATCACTCTGCAGGCATCCAAAAAGGTCATAATTTGCAGGAAATATTGTGAAAGCACTGCCGATGGATAATTGTGCCAATACGTAGAACAAACAGTATTTATGGTATAATCATTATAGATTTTACTTGTAGACTGCTGCCATCCATACTCAATTTGTGTTCCTCCCACTCAGAGCCTGAGGCAGGATTGTCCACTTCTGCTGCCTCAGAGTCTCCTCCTAAAGTTTGCCTGAGGTGATGCTAATTTTTCAAAATGACCGTATAAAAATCGGAAGATGCTCCGCAGCTACACACGGACAATCACTATATATATATATATATATATATATATATATATATATATATATATATATATATATATATATATATATATATATATATATATATATATATATATATATATATATATATATATATATATACATACATCTACATCTCTGGTTCTGGTACAGTGCACATGGTGAAGTCATGCGGCGAGTGTATTGATTCCATAACGAGCAAGACGCCTCTAACAAGTCAACATTAGACACATGCGGACATTAGTTTGTAGCTCATGCACTGTGCACAAGTGACAGGCTGAACCAAGGCAGTCAGTCAATGCTATTGGATTTATGTGAGACATTAGGCAAAGTTTGAAGTTCCATTTCGTGTTAACAGGCCCATGTCAGAAAAGAGAGATGCAGCTTTTTCTCCCGAGGAACAAGAAGAGGTGGTTAAGAATCGGTCGGTGCTTTGCACGCTTATCAGTAGAGCCCATCAAAAAGTCATTTTGGCGACTGGGTCTAACATTGCTCCGGGTGTGCAATATGGACATCCTCTCGTCGCACAGACATTCAAATATCAAAATGCAACATGTAAAACATTACTGTTCATTTTGCTTTTATGTGGCTACGGTCCAGTTTACTGTAAATTACAAGCCGAGTGGTAGCGGTACAATGCTCCATTTGCAACCGTTATTGTAAGCACACTAGGCGAACATCAAATATAATGTTGAGCAGACCTTAGAAGATCTCTGCCCTCAACAAAACGGATGTTAAAAGCACAGAGCTACATTAGAGCTAGAGGTTGAGCAACTGTTAACCCCAGCAACTCTGTTAGTTTACAATGGCTTTGCATCAGCTAAGAGCATCGTCTTTCTAGGCGTGGGTTTTGTTTGGTACGAGCTCATTTCCACCACAGATTCACACTCGCTCTTGTTTGTTGTGTCTTGTGTGTGTATTTTTTGTGTAAAAGTTATCCCTTTTTAAAAAATGTGTTGTCTGACAGAAAATTATGTTCTATTAGTATAAAAGTATGGGTACGTGTCGGCACAATAAAGGGATTCCACTTCGGGCTGGACGGTATAGTTGAAGTCCGTATCAGGATATTAATGTGATTTTCCCCAAATTCTATGCAAAACAAAATGCACAGCAATACAAATGTATTAATACTAGTTGATTGCACAGACTGCGTATCATCAACATCCCTGACATTATTACTCTTTTGTGTCTGCCATGTGTTGTCTGCATGTAACTGTATTCTACATTCTGGGAATGACACATTGTAACCCGAGCTCTCTCCTCCTGCCTCTGTATCTTCTCTTCTGTCCTTCACTCTCCAGCTTGAAGAAGGCCAACATTGGCTTTGAGCATATGTTCGAAGAGGTGCCAATTCTCATCAAAAACTCCCACCTCATCAACGCGCTGATGTGGGATCTGGAGGACAAGTCCACGGTCGCCGACAAGCACGAGCTGCTCAACCTCTCAAGCAGGTCAGACTTGCGCTCACGCAGCCATTTGCCAAGAAGGCCTGAGGCCAGACCCCTTGGTCGTAGAAACGTTGTAAAAGAGTGAATGCACATTCGCTATCTGGATCCACTATTTCCAACATGTTTTCCTCAGGAGACCCAAGATTTGCAAAATGTTTCTGCATGGCCTGGTGGGGCATTGTGTGGGTTTATCTATCAACAATAGTGCAACCGTCAATCTTGCTGTACATTTTGGAGGGAACACGAAGGTGATCTCACAGATTTAACTGCTGTAGATACTCATGAGTTATTTTAGTTTCTCCCTCAAATATAATTCCCAAATTGTCTTTGTTTTGTTCATTTCTGAGTTTCAAGGCTCTTGTTTACAGAACATGCAAATTAATAATCTTATATTGCACTTGGAGAGACCTCTTTGAGATCATAATGGAAGGAAGCTTGTCAGTCTTGGGACTTTAGAGTCCAATTTCCCATTTCATGTTTCATGCCGTGTGATTATATTACAATATCTTCTATTTATGACACTGCCTGCATCGAGGTGTTTTGTAAGCACATTGGCAAAACAGGAAAAATACTGTCATAATAAGGTTCATCAACAGACCTCAGTGCGTCTCATCAGCCTCTGTGTAAAATCACTCCACAATAAAATCCAGGAAAACAGCTTATTTATGGAAATTACATCACCCCAAAGCATCAAACACTATGCAAAGTGTCTCCTAAATTTAATTAATTTGCACATGGTTACGTTATAACTGGGCATGCATATACCTATTTAAGAATAATGTCTTCCTAGAAACATCTTACGAGCGTTACAACCATGTCATGGTGTCTCTTTAAATCTGCAGGGTGCCTACCCAGACATGAGTTAAAGCTACTTCTAAATTAAAATTGATTTGACATTAGGGAACTTCTGGGCATTAGTCTGTGTCTTCTGCACGGTTCTAAAGTGTACCACATTGGTGGAAAGAATACACGGTCTATTGATGTTTAGGCTTATTCTTATCCACCATGGTTTCATTGCTGTTTTCAGGCACTTCTAAGGACGGCTGGTTTAAATTTGTCTCTTTTTTTATTATCACAAAAGACCAAATCTCACAATGCATTCATCTTACTAAACACAAATAGTTTGTGTAGCCAAAGCTCACCCTTCTGTGCCATTGTCTTTCAAAACCTATTAAAACTGCATAAAAGAGCCATATTCATGTATTGGGTGACATATTCCTTCATTACAATAAACACGGCCAGTATGGTTCATTCTGAAACGACCCCGCAATGATAACCTCAGCTGCAGTTCTGATCTCTGGAAAGCAAATGCTCACACAGGCTTTGTTAGTTTGCTTTCCCATTTGTCATTGGCTTCATAACTGTTCATTAGAGATTAAAGCTAACACCAGCTCAATCCTTTAAAGCCTCTGTTAACCTGCTTGGACTACAGTACCAGATGGGTGAGGCATACGGCATCATGACATCGCAAAATGTGTTACTTACCATGGAAACGTTTTACTTCCACAGTTGAACAATTCAGTTTGTATTGTGCATCTTTAACGGTATGAAACAAGCCCCAAAATGTATTTGTTGTTTGCATCACATTTGTAACTCCCACCAAAATTGCAGTCCGCATTCATATTCTGGTTCTTCGACATGCTTGACCACTTATCTTATTTCAGGAACTTATCGGTGTCCCCTTGGGTTAGTATCGGACGTTTGATTGGATCATCCAGTCCAAAGCTAGTTACAGTAAATGCCACCTCCTAAAATGTCAAAATATATTTATTCAGAAATGCCTCCAAAAACAGGACCTGCCATCAAACTTTGTCTTCCATCACTAATGAGCACAATGTGACCAAATATCACCCCGCCATATCAACTCACAGACTGGCACTTAAAAGTCTCGCATTTAGATCTCCGAGGCCCTCAGCATCAGTCTCAGGAGAATTTATCAGCAATCATTTATGGAGATAAACTGCTGCAATTGGAGCAACAGCTGTGAAGCTTCCCAGGGGCAGGTGTGAGAAATTAGCACAATAATGACTCAAAGTGCTGATTTACACACTGTTAGCTCGCCGAGCACCCTGCGCTTACTTATACGCCGCAGTGTAGCGCATCAGGAGTTGTTTTGCTTCTTCTCATCCTGTAACACAAATTAAACTTACGGCCCTGTGTGCAGAGCTCTGTGTGCCGGCCCGACCAAGTGTGGCACCAGCACGCTCGCTTCCTAGAATTGTCAAATAGACTGAAGGAGAATAGCCCCCTCTTTTTCTGCATGTTGTTTCATTTTTCCAAACGACTACTCTGACGTTGAAACATAGCTTTTGATATAACCCGAAATGGGGCAGGAGCAGCCTGGCTCTCCCCATGGGTTTCCCGGCACGACTGCCGATGGGGTGTCTGGAAAGATGAAATCGTTTCCTGAAGTTGTCAGATCGCCGCGCAGCCCGGCCCTTGTATTGGATTGTGGCGTCCCGTCTCCCTACGTCGTCTCCTGACAGCCCCGCCCTTTTCTCCTCATTTCCACCTCTTCAAAAAAGACACCGATAATGGGTTTTATTTAATGTTTTTCCTTTTTGTCTCATTTTCCAATCTGCCGACCCATTTGTCAATGTCGTCTACGTCTCAGGCTGAGTGAATGCAGTTTCACTCCAGCACACAGGGTTGTTCTTACCACAGATGATGATGTTGATCGTGGTGATGGATTGCATGAATGTAAATTCATTTGTGCTGCCATTTTCCCCCACCCCCCAAAACAGCCCCAAAATAACTCAATATTTGCAATGTTTTACAGCATCCTATATTCATGTCAGGCCAAGCTCTTCGTGTGTGTGGGCCGTTTTAACATGGCCATCAGCCGTCTTCAAATTTGCCCACTGTGGAGTGACTGACGTTGTTCATTATAAGTCATCCTTTACACCTCCTATTTGGTTTTCATTCTGTGTGAATGAGCAACTCCTCAGTCCATCACTTCCCGTCTGCTTAGCGTAATTGGCCTTCCGCGCAGACATCTCGGACAATGGAAGGATGGGTAAACATGGCTTTCTTCTCAACAGGACTACCCTGATGCTATGTATCCAGTAAAGAAAGGGGTATTGTTGAGTGCAGGGAGAAAAGACGAGAAATTCAAGGCTTTGTTAGAGCTGCAGCTGTAAGAGGCATGAGGAAGGTGAAGAGGCATAACTGGAAATCTGGCCACAAAGACAGAAATGTTGCCTTGAAGGAAATACGCGGTGGAGAAATGATCCATGACAAACTTATCACATATATTTGTTATACTCGTACAGTTCTTTGTCGCAATTAGATAATGGGCCATAAGGATGATAAATTTGTGTCGAACCCACCATAAATCAAAATATTAATTTCATAATTACTTTTTATCTTGCATTGTCAGCGATATGATCCTATTACTACTTATGTTGGGACACTGTTGGATCGAGGCTCTTTCATGTCCTCTTTTAAAACCCGTTATACTGCCACGGGAGCAAACCAGAGATCCATATTGAGCCTCAGTTAAAAAGGCTCCATCAGAGTAAAACACTCATTCTAAAAATGGAAGTCACTTCATTGGCAGCTTTGTTAAGGAACTCCCCTCTGAACTTTCAATTTACTCAATGTCAGCCCATTTTTGCTCGCACATCAATACAGCTTTAGAATTTGTCCTCTATTGTCCTGTGTGAATATGAGCATACAGGCACACACACACACACACACACACACACACACACACACACACACACACACACACACACACACACACACACACACACACACACACACACACACAGTACACTGCATGGGCTGCCATTGAACCTGACCTTAAAACAGAATCGGTGATGATAGGAAGTCCCTCCGCAGACTTTGATTTCTAATTCAGGATTGATCGGAGGCTTGCTGACCTGTCTGAATAATTCAACCCTGCTCAGCCCCTATGACCAGACACTGTGTAGTGTAGAATGCATTATCCCGCATACAATATTTTTTTTTCTAACCACATGTAACTGTGTTTTGAAATACCAATCATTTTGTGCACAATTATGAGCAGTCGTGTTTTCCCTTGCATATTCAGGTTTTATAAACCTACAGTAACGACTGAGCATGCTCACAAGAAACGGTAAAGAACAGAGCAAACTCAAAGCGATTGAAAGCAGCAGCAGCAGCAGCCCCTCATGACCAAGCATGTGTCAAGGACGCAAAGACAAATTCTTAAATTCAAACTGGTAACAAAATCCAGTGCACTGAAGCACACACGCACACACACACACTTCTGTCCAGCTCAAAGACTTGACGCATGCATAAACGACAGATGTTTTGAAGGATCCTGCTCTGACTAAATGTTTTCCTCTGCATATATTATGAATGCACACCACACAAATTAGCCACCATATTGCTCGATGAAATAGTTTTAAATGGGTTTTCGTCAGGGAGAATCAATTTTGACACAGTGAGAGGGACTCGGCAGGGAAGTGCTGTGGCGAGATTTGGTCCTGGGCCATCAGTTTTCATGTTTACAGCTCTGACACTGCGGTGGAGGGTTGACAAACTGATCACACGAAAGCCCTCACAGGCAAATACAATGAGACTGCGAATGGCTCAGCAGTCTAAACTAAGGGAAAGACGAGCTGCGCTCTTTTCACAGGTGTTTTTGTTTTTAATTGAAATTTTCAAAAGTGAAAGGAGCGGTGAAACCTCATTTGCAGTGTTTGCCCACGTAGCTTGTTTTCCTAACATTCTGCAATACAAGGGCATCGGACAGGCCTTGAGGCTGAACACACACACACACACACCTCATACAGATGCCAGGACATGGAGAGTGTTCCAGGTTGTCATGAATGCGAGAATAATACACAACACTGAGTCACCAGACGTGTTGATAAAATGATCTGGATGTGTGAGGTTCCATTAGCTTTATCTCTCCGTGTAAGCAAGCTTGATGAACTTCATCCGTTTGTGTTTGCATGTAAATGTAATTACGGTGTTTTCAGTCAGAGGGTGGTTGATGGCAGCCAGAGATAATCATGATGAGTGGCTTTAGAGTGTGCATATATTATACATATGTATGGATGCCTAATCTTATACACATGAATGCTCTCCGATGTCCACAGACTTTATACTTCCTGGCGTTTCACTAATACCTTCTGATGATGAAACTAAGCATTAGAATGCATTAGTACCCTGTACTTCAATGCTGGTCCGAACTACAGTACCTTTTGATGTAAGATTGTAATTTTATTTCATCAGTCGGTTATGTTGGACTTTGTGAATTATATAAATCCATAACAATTCCCCTTTTTAATTTATTTCTTATCGCCTTCATAGCGCCAAGAACACTGAACTTGTAGCCGGTGAAATGAATGTCATGGATGTGAAAGGCATACTGCACCGTGAACCTTTTTAATAATGTGGAACCCCAGAGGCCCTTCCAACGACACATGAGGACATACAGTTGAGTTCTCCTTGGAGATGAAGCCCGCAGCCGTATGTGACAATTAAGAAACCGTGTGTTTCACTACGCCTCACTCAAACAGCAGGAGACTGTCATTTTAAATACTCAAGAACAAAGTTGCCTCAAATTTAAAAAGGCATATGTGTTTTTGCTCGGGTCAATTCTGGTTACAATGGAGCTAGTTTCTCAGTGGTACAGATGGTTAGTGGCAATTATTTTTAAGTTCAAGACTTGACACCGTCTAAAAAATTGAGGGTTGGTAAATTATGTCTTGATGAGATGATTTTTTTTTTTTTTTAAAGCTTGCAGCAGACGAGTGTGAGGAGCCGAGAGAGAAAGATATTGATTTATAAAATTGGTAATTGAAAAGAATTTTCAGCAGAGAGGAAAGCAACTAAAATCACCCAAAGCACTTTCCACTCGTCACACACACACACACACACACACACACACACACACATACACATACACATACACATACACACACACACACACACACACACAAACAAACAGACAGACAGACAGACAGACAGACAGAGTTACATCAGCGCCAGTGTACACACAGCCAAAACATACCCAGTGCTGGCAGTCCTTGCGGATACAATTGCCATTTAAATAAACATTCAGAATCTGTTTTCCTACAGTACATGCTGCATTATGTAGCACCCAAACATTCATACAAAACAATATAATTCCACAGAGGAAAGTATAATAGGGGAGGGGGAGCTGAGTTGAAGTAGAGCACTGCAGCCTTGTCAAGGTTGAACTTAAGGCAGCAGTGAGACATTGTGTTAAAAATGGGGCTCATGGGAGGAGAGAGGAGGGGTATGCTGGTAGAGTTGTGTTGTCAGCAGGGCAGTGTTGGGAAAAGATGAGGGATGTGATGGCGCACAGGGACAAGAGGAAGGGTCCTCAGGTCTGAGTACTCCAAAACCCTGCAGAGGATTCATGTCAAAGGAATCTGTCTGGGCTTTGAAAAGTTTTCCTTCACACTGGAACGGTCCGTTAGTAGCTCCTGCCAGATAAGCTTGAGATAAAAGATGAATGGGGGTGGGGGGCACTTTGAACTTGTTTGGTGTTCATGAGAAGGTGGTTAAAATATACAGCTTTACACCTGGCTAAAGAGTTGCATCGCAGTGGAAGCCGGACCACCTGCCGATTTATGATCTGGCTGATCGAATAGCCTTCGGATCGCACTGCATTCTGTGCATGTATGCTCGGCTTTGAGAGAGATACCGACCACAAGTCAACACCAGCAAGCAGACCGTGCACAGCCAAATATCAGGGACGAGTTGATGAGCAGACGGAATTACAGCATGGACTAAAACCCTCCGACCTTTTAAGTTAACCTCAAGTCATTTTCATTTATATAAAAATAACTAAAGGGTGAACGAATGTCACTGCTGATCACAAGTGCGGATGGCAGCACAAAAGCAGGTGATTGACTGTCTGATGTTTTTCTTCCAGCAACCATCTGGAGAAGAGCCTTCAGCTTCTGATGGACAGGGTGGACGACATGAGCCAAGACATTGTCAAGTATAACACCTACAGCCGCAACGTGAGCAAGCAGCAGCAGCAGAAGCACCAGGTAGGTCTCCAGCACGTACACACACACACCTCCGTGAACTGAAGCGCACACACCACCTACAGACACAACGGGCAAGCAGCAGCAGAAACATCAGCTTACCAGCATGTGTATAGAAGGGAAAAAGGCGCACACACTAACACCCACACACACACAGGGGTATTCACACACAGATGCACCTGACACAAAGTCAGCAGGAAAACAGCAGGCATATTTCTCTCAGATATGGACACAACCAATTGTAGCTATAATCGCAGCAGGCAAGCAGCAAGCACACCTACACACACACATAGAAATATGGTACTTCAGGCTAGCACATTAATGTACTTGCACCTACTGAGGACCACCCACCCAAAGCAACTACAGTAAACAGCAAAGGTTAAAAATATCTAAACATCTACTGACATCTATAACTATACCCACATTAATACACAGACATGCTACTCGGCAAGTAACGCTGTGTTCATACTCGCATATTCAAAGTAGTAGGCCGTCCCTGGCCTCTTGGGGCTACGACACAGTGGATCTCGCCGCTCGTGGAGTTGTAAACAACTCCGCGGGCATTAAGATACCGACCATCAAACGCACATTATTATCATTTTTTTTTTTTTAAACCATCTGATAAGGATCATGATAGTGATTTTGAATGGCAAGTAATTTGAACATGTTTATCTCCTCCTTTTTGCACTTTAGACTGCGGTGGGTTTTCCGTGGGTCTGTTTGGGATCCAAACGTCTCACAAGATCGCGCAAGGACTCAACACACACACACCACCTACACACAAACTCTGCCAGAAGCACCTAAAAGACCAGAACAACCGAACACACAGATGAAGTCAGCCACGTACCATCTGTACCTGTAGCCTCAGCCAGATGCATCATAAACATTTGGCAACCCATGCAAACACAACGGGGTCACAGGCGCACACATCACTCAGGGAAATGGAAGCGTTGAGGCACAAGGTCACTCCCTGATCCGCGCCTGCTTGCTCTCAAACGCACAACTGCGTTCAAATGACTACATTATTCGTTCATCGGTCTCTGCGAGTGGAAATGAGTCTGATGTGTTAATGGTAACGCGGGCTGACTCACCGCGCTCTCTGCTGAAGTTCACACACACATTAGACAGCCTTACACCAAGCGTGCATCTGTGACCACAAGTCTGCCGCGTGCACGCGAGGCATCCGCAAACTAAAAAACCCACACCTACGTAGACACACACATCCCCGGGCCAATCACCCACACTCCAGCCATTATGATCCATCATCCTCCCCTACCGACCTTCTCATCATCACAGCCCGCAAGCCTTACCCCCCCTTCCCCTCCCCCCAACACAAACACACGCACACACGTCATACAATGTCAAACAGACAACCCTTTAATGGTGTCTACCGTTTCCCTGTTTCACCTTATTCCCCACAATGCGCACACGGAGACAAAGAAAGTGAGCCTCTATTACACCTTTCAGACGTCTACAGTACTTGCTCCATGTAATCTTGTGTTATTGACCCAGCTGCTTCCCGGACAAATGGAACCTTATTAATCATCATAGAAAGTTGCAAAAAGGCGACGTGTTCAGAGGGCTCCATTTTTCACAAAAAGCTCTCTGAACGTGGTAGATAGCAGGTTCCCAGGCACAATCAGTGGCCAGGTTGGTCTTTGTACCGGGACATTTCTGTCTCATTCCCCGTGATTTATTCATTTTCAATTTTCTTTTTCTTATTTTTTTATCATTGATGGAAACGGGCAACACTTTGCAGAAGATTAGGTCTGGAGCAATGTGTTAATCTTATCAACCGAGGAGTCATGATTCATGGTTAATGATACAATTCAGCCACCATTAGATGACGCTGCAATATTTGCCACGTCATTATTTCTGAGCCACGTAATTGTTTTTGATGTATAATCCGAAAAAAAAAAACCCACGAAAGGCAGGAGGAGTAATGGCTGAGTGTATTTGGTTATAGTTGCCGTTGAATGGACACAAAGCCACCAAGACGTCTACGGCAACTCAGAAAAAGGTTTCAGGAAGCTTCAGTGGTCTGATGTGGAGACCACGACCTGAACCGGACACGCATAAATTAAGTCTTAAAAAAGAGAGACTCGAGCCAAAGATGGCCCGAGGATTATTAGACCAGATCGTGTTTTTATCATACAAAAAAGTAAGGACAGCAAACCGATGCATTCTGATGCTCCCATCATATGTCACTGGCTCTCGTCTCTTCGGCTGAATGCAAGAGGGGGTTCAGCAGAACCAAGACCGATTTGGAGGTCTCTGAAAGTAGAGATGATGGACAAGCCGGTGTGGTGTCACTTGAGGGACCCAAATCACGACTGTAATGCGACAGGGCCAGTGGATCTGTGGTGGGAATCGGCACCGAGGTCCAGAAAACCAACATTTTAAACGGCGACAGCTGTGTCGCTGGTGTTTTTGTGTACCAGGAATTGAAGGTGAACATGTTAACTGATTACAGAATTTAAATCTTACACGTAAAGTATCAGATAAAAACTAAACTACAAAGAATTCTGCGTGGTTGCTGTAACAAAGCTTATGTTCTTTTATGTCACATTTTCCTTGTTAAGATGACTTTTAACTGCATCGTATCCAGCTTCGGCAACCAAAAGCTGATGTCTGGTTGCTGGTCTGGCCCTTTTTTTTTTAAAAGTTCATGTCGAGCCCTCTTGAGTTCACGTCGGACCCGGTCCTAAACAAGGTCCCAGCAAAGTCCTCAGAACAAAGTGTCCCTCTCGTCTCTGACACCACCTTTAGAAGCCGGCGGCCCCGCCCCCAGCAGGCGGCGTGGTGCTTCCAGCAGCCCGCCGTGGGGAGGCTTCTCTGCAGCCCCTGGAAGGCTTCTGAAGGTGGAGGGTAAAATAAATAAAGCGCAATCTTGCTGCAGTCTGGAAAGGAAGTGTCACGTGGAGACGGGATTATTTTCCACCAAGACAACGACCTCAAACATAAAGCCTTGGCTACAGAGGAGTCCAGACCTCAATCCAATTCAGACCTTGTAGCAGGACTTGAAGACTGGGGCTCCCCTCCCAGTGCCCGTGCAACTCCATTGAGCCTGAGCAGTGTGTGAGGAAACATTGGGGGGAAACTAGCAGCGGAGGTGCCTCTACTTAATGCTGACTTGAAGGAGTTTTTTTTTTGGGTCATTAATTTAGATCAATTCAAATGTTTTTGTTTACTTTGTTTGCTTCTAATGGAGAAAGGTAAATACTTTTGAGGCATTGTATGTCTATATTTATTTGTGGAAGGTGGAAGTGCAAAGCTGTTTTTTTTTAATGCTTGTTAAAATTTGCATATATTAGCCCTTTCATTATGCACAGTCACGCTGAGACACATTGCAGGCAAAAAAAAAAAAAAACACTGGAGGAGTAATGTTTCATTTGAACAAATAGTTGTATCTTTTATTTATCGCTTATCTTTTGCAATTTGAGTCGGCTTCAGACGCGCGTACAGGTGCATTGTGGGATGTGTGGCTGAAAGCACTCCAGTTGCTCCCATGTCGGTTTTCCCTCATCTGCCGCAACCTCCTCTTCCACTAGTCTGTCTGTCTCTCCTCCATCTTGCCAAATTAACAAGGCTTTTAGGATCTGCAGAGACCCGGCACCTCACTGATTTACCGACTGTCAGCCCTCTACAAATCACTCCATCCCTGTCAGCACTTATAACTCTTCTCTCTCCGTCTGTCTCCCCGTCTCTCCTTTCATCGCCATGTTTCTTTACAGCTCACTTCCTTCCTGTTACTGTTTCCATTGTCTGTCTTTCTTCTTATTTTCTCTCCTCACTATCTGCTGCCACTTTGTGATCTCTTGTATCTCTCTCACTATATTTCTCCACCTGGTGTTCCTAACTTCATTCACTTCTTTTTCTCACTTTCTCTGTACTCCCACTCCTCACCTTCCTAATGTAAATGTTTCACCCTTTGTCTTGTCCTCATTTCCTCATCCCGTCCTCCCTCGCCTCACCCTTCTCCGTTTCTGTCCATTTGTTTGTCTCCAACCATCTATTCCATTTCACATTTCTCTCTCTCAATGATATGTAGTTTAGTTTTTCTTTTTACTTTCTTCTCCGGTGCACCTCCCCTTCTCCCCTCCCTTTCCTCCCTCCTCTAATGCCCCTCCTCTTTGTCTCTGTGTCCCTCCCTCCAGTACGTGCAGAGGCGTCAGCAGGAGAACACCCAGCGGCAGAGCAGAGGAGAGCCCCCGCTGCCTGAGGAGGACATCAGCAAAATGTTCAAGCCCCCTCAGGCTCCACCTCGCATGGACACGCTGCTTATTGCAGGTACGCACGCACACACACACTTGCGCGATACACACACAGCCTCCACGCACGGACAGACAGCGCTCGTCGTCTCATAGACCTCCCTCTCTCCAAACTCCATCAGCCGCCTCTGCTCCCCTCACAGGAGCTCAGGTTCTGTTTTGTAATTATCTCTGCCATTATCTTGAAATTACATTAATTTAAAGTTTATTGACTCAATCTCCAACTCGACCGCCCCTTTCCCTGCTGTTTCACGCTGTTCAGCTCTCCCCCGCCGCCTGACAACATTCTGATCCTTCCGTTTACTCTGTTCCCCACTAATTTGATGTTTTGCTGTGTCTCTCTCTCTCTCTCTCTCTCTCTCTCTCTCTCTCTCTATTTTTTTTTTGCCCCCGCCTGTTTGTGTGCGTGTCTGTCTGTCTGTGGATGCATGCGGCTACCCTCCAACAGGGCAAATTAACAACTACTGCCAGAACGTGAAGGAATTCACCTCGCAGAATCTCGGGAAGCTGTTCATGGCGGAGGCTCTCCAAGGCCACAACTAGAGGAGAGCAGCGGGGTGAAGGGGGGAGAAGAGTGCGCAGAGGGGGGGTGGAGAAAAGTAACGGAGATGCAAAAACACCTTGAAGACGACTGGAGGACCACAGCGCCTTTTTATTTGTTTTCTAAGAATTTATTCATTGTTTTTATGCCAAGCTCCATCTTTGGAAAAACACAATTGTCTTTGAAGATCATTTGATTTTGATTTGAATAAAAGTCTGGCATCTCTACATCTTGCCTGTGTCTGTATGTTTTCACAGTTGAACTGTATTCAGATCTTGATGGTAATTGCGGCATTTTTTATTTTAGTTTGTAGACTTGTGCATCGTTTTGTGTTTGACAAAAAAAAAAAGCGTAGTTTTGTGCACAATATTAAAATGTTAAAACGGGGCTTGTGCGCCCAATACTAAAATAATTACACAATACAATGGTACTTTCACATAATTGTACTGCTGCATGCTTTTCATCTTGCAGTTCAAACATCAAGCAGGTGGAACCAATTACTCGTGGATTTGCTGAAGTATCGGGTCTTCATGGTGGAACAATGATATCCTTGTAAACGGAACTGCAGCAGAAGTATCAGTGAGAGCTGAGCATCAAATGAAATGCCAGTTACATGACTCACTGTCTCACTGCACCAAATAGTCCGGGTTTGTTTTGCTTTTTTTCCCTGCAATGAAATCGCACGATACGTCAGGATCTGCCTTTCTTTCACAAAGATAGCAATCAGCACCTGTTCATTTTGAGAATGCAAAAATAAAGTCCCAACGGCGGATTTGGCTTGAAACCAAGATTGTTGTGGAGTTGTGAAGACAACATTTGAAGGAGGAACTGCAGGTGAATCAAATGAGAGACGGATAACATTTGTCATCTGCTCTCGGTGGAATCCCTTCATTTTTCATGTTTTGTCTGTGAATGCCAATAAACGATAAAGTGTTGAACATAATGGTAACAGCGGGAGCCAATTAAGTGTTTTTGTTTTGTTTTTTTTAAGTTTATTAATAAAACCCCCACAGGGAGATGGATTTTAAAAGAAAAGTGAGCCACGGTTAAAGACCAACGTCGGAGAGCGGGATTCGTGGTGCGAGTCGTCAGCTCTTTCAAGAAGGTGGCTATTTTGTGCTGAAGTGGGCTGCAAATGGAGATGAGTCATGTGTGGTCATCACGGAGTTCACCTTCTTCAAAACATTACTGTTTTATTCAGTCGGTTGCTTTTGCACCTATTTGCTGTCTTATCAGAGAAGGCCATACACGGCCTGAGCGGTGTTGTGATGAGCCGTTCAATATTTATGGAAGTTAAACTGAGGGATTTGTCTTCTCTTTGTGACAAATCGTCAATGACTACATTGAACCTACTGGACCTTGTAGGAAGCAAATTCTCATTGTCTCCTTCAGGATGTTGCTATGCTCTGCCCGCCTGTAAAAGTAAACTTTATACTCCCATCTGCTATCCAGCTTCTCGAGTCTTCACAATTATTTTTTATGCTTTTGTACGGCTTTTCAGTCATTTCAACTGACTTTATTTCTACCTGAATAATCCACTCTATCGATGCTGCTTTCTAGAGAGTCCTGGGTACACGCATCGACAAGACTTCAATCTAGAACCGTGCTAGTGGCTCTGTGAGGCCGTACCAGGAATGGACATGTAATAAGAACTGGATACCAGACCTCAAAGTGACGTCCAACGGTCCAATGGGAATTGCTTGCCTGGCGTATACAAATAGGTCTGTGTCCACAGTAATATGGATGCTGAGATGAATATGTGACGCGTCGTGTAGCCTGGCCAGCATCCGTCAATACAGTTTACTCTGAATATACTCTGCCACGGATTATGTGTAGTACTAATTCTCCACTTCGCTCGCCCACGAGTACCCACTCAGCACATAGACCTGGCATTGTGATAACTTCACTAATTTCACTTTTCTTGGCTTGAGGAAACTTTGAACCGCCATTTTAAAAATAAATAAATAAATCATGATAGTCATAATTGACCTCATTTGCTGTTGAGGATTCCTCTCGACAGTTTTGCAAATGTCTCTTTTAGAATGTTGGTCTATAAGGAAAAAGCTTTGTGCGAATCTTTTGGGATTCTTTGCTGCAGCACTGCAGGTGGCCACTGGGGGACAAAATGGAAGCAGAGCTGATTCAGTTCTTATACATTCATGGACTGTTTTGCAACAGTGCTTTGTCGCAAATGCTGATGTCAGCATTCTAGCCTACAGTGACGTCGCTAATATGTAGCAGGGCTATTGCTTACTATGTTCATAATTTTAGTTTAGAGTGTAGGCATGCTAGCATAGCCATCCATAGAGCCCCGTCGCCAGCATCGCTACAATGAAAGGTAAGACGTATCAAACAGTTGGTGTAGTCTGTTGATCGAGTCTGCTGGTTTCCATTTGAAAGACTACACCTGCATACACTGGTGGCAACATAATACTGCAGGCTGCTCTTGAACGCAGCATTTTATTTATTTATTTTTTTAAATGAAGGGGTTTACAGGTGCATTCAAAGCTTTTGCTACTGATCTTGTGCGACCATGAGGGGGCCAGTCCACCAGAACTGGATTAAAAACTGTCGGAACACCTAAATTCTGTCAACTATACTATCAATACGAGCCAACACGTGTTTTTATCAGATATTTGTATTTATGTATATGTATTACCAGAACTCACAAGTGGTTTTTGAGCTGATAGCCTTTGATCGTATTGGCTTTGTTATTACGTATGTTTGTCGACCTGAGAGGCGGACTGTGGTACAGTTGCCCTTAAAAAAAATAGTCCCTGCTTATTCTTGCAATAAGATACTCCACCTTACCTAAATAGTAAAATCACACCAGCACTGTAAACGGCAGCCGCAACTGAAGTGAAATTACAATAAAAAATAACCTTTCTACTTTTTTATGGTACAATAACATTATATTAAGCCCGAAGGGGACATTATGGTATAGTCCTTTACCCTTCAGACATTAAGAGAGTGCCATCCTAAAACAAACTTTTACTGACACTTGACTAAAACATAACCTGCAGGTTGATGCAGCATGTCAACATGTCCATCAGTAGCACATGCTGTCGAGTGTCTTTTAAAAAAAGATTCTGAAACCAGCTCACTGTCTCTTAAAAAAAAAAAAAAAAAAAAACTCTGCGGAGGGATCATCGCAAAAACAGCTTACAGTTACAGCTGAGGTATTTAGCTGATGATGCTGTCATGCACATTTTAGAATTACTCCTCAAGTCATAAAAGCACGTGCTCATCTTGTGGGCGCTTGTCACCGGTGTCCACTTCCCCCAACCAACGAAGAAGCTGAGTGATGGGTCTTCTCGCGCCATTTAATAAAGAAGCTGCCATGTGCGCGCGGCTCATTGCAGAATAATTACACCGCGGCTCTATCTTGTCGCGCGCTCCGCTGTTCATCCTCGACCTGTGGTTAAACAGCATTATCTTATTCAGCGGACGGTGTTATTTAACTTGTCGTCAGCATCGCCCCAGTCGAGCAATAACTTGCGTTGCTCCCGCTTGTCATCAGCACAATATGTCATTAACAGTAATTACAAGTCAACCAACATGATTAACGCTTATTGGATAGGGCGACGCTCGGTCCGGAAATGAGTTCTCCCCCCCAAAATCATAAACACGTGTCCCTGACACAGGCTGCTCGTGACGGGACGTTTTCATTCGCAACAGAGGGCCCAGTTGATAATTCATTAATTAAGGTACTCGCCTCTCCTACAGGGACACACCTGTGCTGGTGATTGATGCGCCGCGTGACGTGAGTCATGTCTTTCACCAGTAGGTGTATTGATTGGCTTTTGATTGGTGGCTCACTGCTTCAGATTAATCTGTGTTTCTTTGTAATTCTGGAGCAGCAGCGCTGTGTAGGGTGACGTTGCCCTTGAGCGCTGACTGGGGCGCAGCCTCCCTTGTTCCTAATCCCGAGGTGGGGGTGTGTGTGAGGAATTACTAATCCTGAAATGCCCTCAACAGACCCACGAGCGCTGTGCGAGGCCGCTCGCCCCTTGCAGAGTGCAAACACGATGACGGGTTCAGCGTGTATTTAAAGTGACAGCGTTTTGTTTGGACTGGAGAGCCGTTTGGCCTGAAGCGCGCAGCCGCGGCGGGGCTCAAGGGCGACGGAGTGGAGGTGCACGCGAGTCCAACTGGTGCGCAACTCTCCACGGTCAGATACATCACGACGTTAACTGTGTGGGCTGTGTTTCTGAGCAAAGATCGAGATGATGGATTTTATATATATATATATATATATATATATATAGATAGATAGATAGATAGATAGATAGATAGATAGATAGATACTTTCCGTGTTAAGTGCATGGATGTAAGGCCATTTTATAACTTCTCCTTTGAAGCATTCACAATTGATGAATAAACAGTTGAATGAACGACAAATAACGGTATAACAAAGCTATATATAATCATATTAAATGACACAAATTCACGATAACTCCTCGCTCCTCACGGCATGTTAGAAAACATTTCAAGTTCATGCACATGCAAATCGTTCGCAGGCACGGTGGAATATTTAATTAGTTAAAAATGACATCTGTTGCTTCCACCTCAATAAAAACGTCACAGTCTATGATTATCTAAAGATTTTTTTTCGTTTCAACTGCCGGATACAGGATGTCTCCTACTTCCCTGAAAAGTCCGCCCTCACTAAACTGTATGTGCCTCGTGTTCCACCATCACTCTCATGTATGCTGCATGTTGGACCTTCGATTGGTTGATTGCTCATGCTCACAAAATCCTGTTTATGATGTCTTCATTTTATAACCACTTTATTGTTTATATTCTGTTTATGAATGCTAAAGAGGGGATTACAGGAAAGTCTTCGCCTCAATGCGTATTTTGCAAGTACTTGTCATTTATGTTATTTGCCATTGAACCGAACGTAATGAATACATCCATTGTGCCACCCTAAGTGCATGCTTTTTTTTAAAAAATGCAATAGAGGGATTCTGTTGAAACCCACTTTACAGTGTTGCCCTCCATATGTCCAGACACTTCACCTTTTGTTCCCGCTCGAGGTATTGATGTGGATTCAGATGTGCTGTGTGTGTCTTTGCTTCATTGTGCTGCTTGTTTTGAAATGTTAAACTGCTCGGAAGAAAGAAGCACACAGAAACCAGCAGCTGCATCTGCAATTGCTCTCCCACACTACCCTGCTCAATTGACCGTGAGACTGCTGTGAGTCGGGGAAAATGAGAATCCTCAAATACCAGGCAACAAAAAAAATTCACCCACAGCAGCAGCAGCTTATGGTCTGTGGTCTGCTGACGCAATACTGCACGATTCAACTTTCCACCGCTTTCTCCAAAGTCATTTTATTTGCTCTCCCAATAATAATTATATATATATATATATATATATATTTTTTTTTATCACTTTATGTGATGTCCCTTTCCTTTTCGGCATTTGCAGAGATTACCCTAAACTATGTGTTTGAACTGAGCATGGGAACCGTACGAGGGCTTTCGCTGTGTAAACAGCTGGGCGTTCTGTACGCCGCAATAGGAGGAAATACTTAATTAGGATTATAGGATTTGTCTCTGCACCTTCAGATTCCTGAAAAGGATGCTGGGAGATGCCAGAGGGATATAAGTTTGGTCTCATTTAATCAGGGAGTGCGGCCTGCACAGCCCTGACCCTGGCAGTAATTTATTACTGCTCAAACGCAAACAGAAGCTCTTTCCCGTGCCCGCACGCCGCCCTTTCATTGGTGATGGAGACAATCAGCTGGCTGAATATAATGAAACCAGTTATTTCCCTGTCAACTCTGAATACTTTTCCTTTCTCTCTCTCTCTCTCTCTCTCTCTCTCTCTCTCCCTCCCTCTCCTTCTCTCTCTCGCTCTCGCTCTCGCTCTCTCTCTCGCCTTCTCTCTTTTCTGCCACAGATATTGCCATGGCAACTGTGGATCCTGTATGGACTAGCTGTTGATGTATAGTAGTTCCCGTGGAAAAATTAATCTTGCAAATCCCCAAAACAAGGGCAGGAAAGCAGATGCAGTTGTGGGAAGAGGTGTGGGTATAGTTGGGGAATTTAGCGTTTATGGGATTATCCATATAAATCGGGGCAACCAACGCGTGAAAACATTCCTCCACATACCAACGCTCTACCTGCCATTGAAGCATGCTCTACGTGTTCATCATCTTTCTTTTTCTTTTTTTTTTAGATCTGCACCGTGATTGGCAACTGTATAGATTGAGTGCTGTGTTCTCGTTGCAGTTCGTCTTTGCCTGCCACCCAATTCGACGGCTGTCACCCGGCGGTGGCACAAATCCCACAGGCCATTATGAGGCTGGTTTAATCCCCACAACAGCAGCAACAGAAGCCTTTCAAGAAGGGTTTCGGAGCATGATACCCTGTCTGTCACATGCATCCGTGGGCTTCAGGCAAGGCTACGGTGCATTGTTGTCATCCCACTCCATCACTTGTCTGGTCTTATCCCCAAGCCACTAAGACACATGTACTGGATGTCCTCCTGCTGAAGATCAATCACATGTTGCATGTAATCTTCTGCCGGGTTTTGTCTCTCTGCTATTGATACTCAGATTTAGCTCTGATTGTTGCACACAATAAATAATGCTTTTATTGATGTCTTGATTTTGCAGGTCAAGATGGATTTGTAAAATAATGCCTTCAGTCCATTTGTTTAGACTCAAGGGTATTTGCTGACATAAGTACCCTGATATTTGTATGCATATTTGCTTCTTGTAAACTCTCCTCAACCGTTCCTTGCCCACGCCTAAGTTTTCATGTGGATTCAAGTGTTGCATAGTCTTGTGTTCCAATTCAAAAGAATAGTACAACATTTTGAGAAATGCAGAGTTAGATGAGAAGATGAATACCAGTCTTATGTCTCTTTGATAAATATGGAGGTTCAGCCTTAGTCAATTAGCTTAGCTTAGCATAAAGACCGGAGCCAGGTGGAAACAGCTAGCCTTGCTCTCGCCAAAAAAAAATAAACACCTTCCAGCACCTCTAGAGCTCACAAATGAACACGTTGTACCGAGGTTGTTTTATTCGAGAATTGTTATGAAGATAAGACTTCAGGCGGTCACTGTGCTCGCACACTGGTACCCAGTTATTCTTTTTTTTTTTGTGTGTGTATGGATTAAACATACATCAGTTTAAAAAGGTGAGCTTTAAAGCTACTGCTGGGCGCTATTGATGAACTGTCTTTATGCTAAGCTAAGCTAATCGACTGCTGGGTCTAGCTCCATAATTAGCATGCAGATATAATAAGCGGTATGCTTGGCGCCAGGAAAAGTAATATGTTTATTTCCTAGAATGTCAACTAATTGAAACAGATATAATCATTTAAAAAAAATCTATATTTACAATGACTCAAATTACCTTTTTGTTATATAAAAGGAGTCACAGTGATGGATACAGAGGAACAATCCCTCGATGCTGCACCTCTCCTTATATCCACAGAGCCCTTTAACACTTTTCACTCATTGTTTTTGTTTACTTTTCTGGTTCACTTTCAACAGCATTGTTTCCACCAGATGGAGCATTTACTAGCTCGGGAGTTGATGGAGAGAAACTATTGGACTGTGGAAAGAAGCACGACTGTAGCATTAATACTAATATTGCTCTGTATCTGCAAGGTGTGTAGATACTGTATGACGAGTTCACCACGTCAACTTCAAAGGTGATGATATGTCAATGACGTATCCGCAGCTTTGTTTCCACTGCCCTCAAGTGGATCAAAACATCCGTTATTGCAGGTTTCAAAGTGCAGACGTAGTCCCAGTTGTATGAGATATGTATTACGAATATACTGGATCAAGCAGATATCTCTGCGGTAGTCTGCAGAAGTCTGTGACCTCACCGAGATACGAGCGGCTCTCATACGGATTCAGTACCCCAGGGTTTCAGAGACTTACAGCGTTGACCTGCTACTTGCGCGGGAAAAGGAGCCTGAACCCTTTAGTTGTACATCGTCCTCCAGCTGTGTAACAGTAAGACTCAGGACAAACATACTGGATGTTTTAGGAGCGCTCGGGCTGTTTATGACCTCCAGTTTCTCCTAATGCTGTCTTTATGTGCCCGTTGTTTTCTTATTTAGTACGTAAGTTTGTGATCTATCATCTTTGTTGAAACCTTGAATCTCTTACTTTTTTTTATTTGCTGGCTTATCATATTAATTATAATTCATGATCAGCTTCCCTCTGTTCCTTTAAATCTGGAGGTGCCAGGTTACCCCGGGCACAGTGATTGATGAGATGCTTGTGACCTGCAATAGACAGACCCACAATTAAAGAGCACCTTATATCCCAGCTGTGAATCTTAAAGATAAATGCTGATGGCACCCTCCCCTTTGATGTTCAATCATGCACTCCACGCCTCGGTCTCAGCTTGTGTCCTAAGAATGAGTGATGTGCATTTGAATATTTCTCTCGCAGGTAAACATTAACATTCTGTTCACTTATTCATTCACTCCTCCTCGCTCTAGCTTTAATGTAGCCAGCCTGTTACACACAGACATTCTCAAGGAAAGCCGGCACCTAATTTAAGCTTTTTATTTTCATGCTTTGCAGCAGTAGGACTAATGTACAGAACATCCTTTTGCTTTGGAATTGTGAATCACGTGATATGGGAAAAACAGTCAATGATGATACTTCATTCAAAGAGGTAATACAACCGCTATGTAAGTGTAACAGTGTCATGTGACACTAAGATCCCCGATAGTGTTGCCATGCTCAGTGTGAAATGCTTCCAGTGGCTCCATGCTAGCACTAATCAATTATGTATTGTACATACTGTGAACATTTTATCAATGCGCCCTCGTTCATTCTTGATTCCCTTTTGTTTCTCCCTCAGTTCATTATCTATTTTTATCCTCATCACACTAAGTTCGATCATACAAGCTACATGCGCATGTACAGTCGCTCAGCGGAATAACGACACCGATTTCTGCATTCTGAACTGTTTCAAAATGTGTGTTTCACATTGTTTATACAGGATCAAACTGTCAGAGAGGCGCACACACAGAGCAGCTGTCACTGACATTTTAGCACTATGAACTACCACATCTTCTCCCAGATGACAACAAACTTAAACAATAATTGGAAAAAAAAATTTTCTTTCTTTTTAATGTTGCAGTTTTTACCTTCACCTTTTATTTCTCCTTTCCACAAGCATTTTGACGATCACAAATGTAGATTCCTGGGACCTGAACCTTGTCATTTGGTGTCCATTTATTTCCTTTGAGGGAAGCAGCAAGCCCACTGACATTCAATCACATTATTTTGGCTCAACGATTTGCTGCCTCCACCTGTGACCTGAACCACACATAACACAGTGCATAACAAGTGCTGTGTAAATCAAACCAGCAGGACACATATACACAGATCCCTAACTGAATCTCATGGTGAGACGCTGACCAGCAACAGAGATGATCACATGCACGTCAAGGGAAAAAGGAGCCGGTGGTGAACATCCAAGATTTTCTACAATACTTTAATTCAATTTCTCCCCAGCCATCTGCAGGGTGATCCTGCACCTATTGGATGCAACTGCCGACGTGTTATTGTGGGAATGTGCTGGAGAGTAAGCTTATGGCAGCCATAACAGGGTAAGGGCATGATTGCCTGCAGGTAAGTGATTTAGAGAAAATCAGGTTGATGCTCTCCTCAACCTTCTGCCAGAGAAGCACGGGCCAAGGCCAAGCAGTTGTAAATTTTCTTAAAGTGTCAGCATTTTCCATATCACAGACCTTGGGCTTGGCTGGAATAAATTCTCACACAATTTTCAGAGCTGGAATTGCTCATTCCTTGCGCGTTTTCTCACTCCAGGACCCCTCAAAATTGTCTATGGCTGCCGTTCGGAGGCTTGTCTCACTGTATTTGGTGCGGCATCTGATTCATATACCATATAGTAAAGAGAAATTTCTGAATCCTTCACCCAGTTTAGAGGGAATTGGTTTTGCTGCACATGGCTGATTTGACATGGTCTGTGCACAAAAAGGGAGCATATCTGATGTGTCAAGCTCACTGCAACTGGACACCTAGCCCAGCTATATAAACAGATACCACTGTACCCTGGAGGTCAGTGTAAAACGCTGTTCACATCCTGTTTAGCAGGATAGCAAAATTGCCCTAGAGGACATGCACCATTATTCACATCCTATTTGCCGTTGCATAACGTGAGATCATTTAAATGACAGATTATGACCTTGTTGAGACCCACACTTAGATTACTGATACAGTGACTGATGAAGGATATCTGTTAAAAGCTTGTAGTTATTATATCTAACATGAACTGTCAATTACACTCCTTATAGAAATAGGGAAGATTCAGGCGTAGAGAAATGGACACTAAATTCATGAATGAAATACTGCAGGCCTTTCATTGAAAAGGATGTCTTTTGTACTGTAAGTGTTACAGAATTTCCAGAAAAATTGAGTTATGTAAGTCAAATTGGATTTTCAAGTGTAAGTTATGCGTTGAATGAAAACTGAAGAGTTTAATAGTTCAATAGGTTGGGAAAAATATACAATCCATATCTATATCTATATCTTTATATATATGTAGCTTTAGCTGAAGTTCAGTCAGAAGACCATATCTTGCAAGCCCGTATTTATTTCTCATACATCTGCCAATCACTTCTCACACATGCTCACTCATCATTTACTTGCTGTCATTATTCGGCGTTAATCAGACGCCAGCTGTCGAGATCAGCTGGTCTCCTCCATCCAATAAGCACAACGAAACAATTACATGGTTATCCTATCATCTTGCTGCTGTCTCTTTTAAATATGGCCATCTCTCTACCTTCAGTTCATTCATGTTGCTGTTAGGCACCCCTCCACCTTCCCATCTCCGCCCAGTCTTTACAGATCCATCAGCTTCATCAACTCATCCTTCTATCAGCCTCATCAGCCTCCACCACCACCAGGTCTTGACTCCACGGGGGATTTATCTTGTTGCTGATCAGGGCAGACGGCCCTCAATTACAAATCTCCCTGTAGAGTCCAAGCGTCAAAGACTCTGAGTCCCCCCCTTTGTCTCCAATTAGTTCAGATATGAAAAAGGAAAATTGACACTTATATTTACTGAAAGAGACCCTGCAGAGAGCCTCACAGGTTAGGTGCGGGGCTGAGAATTAGCTACTCTGCGGTTTGTCACATTTTGACGTGTGTCCTTCAACAGTTGCATCTCCACCAACACCAGCCCTGACATGAAGGCCAGTGATCTCATACTTTCAATCACTCTTAACACGAATCAGAAGGGAAAAGATCTTAGTCTCAATAAAGACTGACAAGATTGACTGTCTGGTTTATCTGTACAGTCCGACATAATCAAAATGTCTAAAAGGGCCAGCTAAAGAGTCAGAGTCCAAGAGTTTCCAGGGACATGGCTCCAAATAAATGATGATGTTGCTCTGATACAGCTGGATGTATAAATAAACCACCATACTAACACGTTTGTGAGACTAAAATATGTAGTATTTGCATATTTTTTGTAGTTTGTGTTGTATTAACCTCTTATTGTTTTGTGTGTTATCTTTAGCAACACAGGATAGAAGACAGAAGACCATAAACAACTTCCCCAATTTGGGCAGCAAGCAGGTCCATTCTATCAGAGAACCTGCTGCAAAACCAAGCTAAAGGATGACAACCAATCACAGAACATCCATGTTTTCTACGAAATGATCTTCCACCTCTGTTGTTTACTAAATGCAAATACCTGCTATAGTTATGTCTTTCTTAGTTCATACATTTGATGCAGACTTAGGCAGCTGCTATGGTCAGCACAATTGTGGATGATTAGCAGATTTTATTTCCCCCAGTCTTTCACAAACCTGATTTCTTGTTTGTTTTTGCCTCTTTGACAGTGTGAATCTGACACCTGGCTGTGAGTTTCAACTTCAGTTGTCATCTGCCACCCTGGTAGGTTATGATTTGTTTTCCTTAGTTCAGCTGCTTGCCAACAGTCAACACGAAACCCCCAATCTTGAGCCAAGCAATTCAAAGGTCCCTTTATTGTGCAGTAGAAAATTCCATGGTGCAGGTGCAGGTGAAAACCCATAGTGTTTATCGACTGATATGAGTGATACTGATCTGAAAGCAGTTATTTCCTCTCCACCAGGCTGTCATTTGGCTGGTTGAGTGAATCCAGCTCGGGCTTTAGCCTATTCTTTTACTGCCAGACGGCTGGTGATTAGTGCTGTGGCAGTCTGCAGTCGGCAGCTCAGTGCTGTTTCCTGATAAAGGGGTCAGGCTCAGCCACACACCCACTGCCAACCTACCCTGCCACTTAATAGTCAGCTTCCTGTCGTCCTGCTTGCAGTGAACAACACCAGGTCGCTGTCCCATCTTCTTGCCACACCACCTCTCCTCCCAAAGCCTGCCTCTCCATGAAGCAGATCCCCTTTTGCCACAGCTCCTGGTTGCAACCAGTGCAAGGAAATCCCTCTGATTAATCTTAGTCAGCATCAGAGCTACAAAGCCAACAATGCAGACCGCCTGTGGCCAGATTATCTTCATTGACTGCACACGAATGGGACCCACCCACACACAGAGAGAGAGAAAGAGAGAGAGAGAGCAAGAGTTAGTTAATTGGATATTATATTGAACAGAAGTAGTTTAGAGCTGAAGGAGAAAATAACTTTTGTTGGTAACGGTGCAATTGCAGCAGCATGGGGAGATAAAATGGATGTGATTCTCCCATCAAAGAGCGGGTTTATTGTGTCTAGAATTGTCTTCTAAAGAGGATTGAGATTGGAAAAAGAGATGGGGTGTTCATCTTTTCACAAGATGATTTACTGCACTGATATCGTTTCTAATAAGATCTCACTGGTGTTTTAGAAGCTTTTTAACATCAAATCTCTAAATAAATCCCCCCTAAAGTAAAATTCACCGGCAGATGTAGCTAAGTCCCAGCATTAACTGCCCTGCTGCCTTGAAAAATAACTATTGTTTCATCCCTGGTAAGATTATTGTGCGGGAAACACTTTTTTTTCCTTCAAAAAGTCCACTATTGATTGGTATTTATTGGAATTTGAGCAGTTCAGTGAAAATCTCTCTGCATTAAATCAACGTTTTGTGTATTTTATAACCGAAAACAGTGTACTCAAAACTTTAAAACAAAAAATTGTGCAACAATCCTAAAGGCAACTTTTTTATTCTGAGCTAACGTGTCATTACATGCAGCAACACAGCATGGAAACATTTAGAAAATGAGCAATTATAGCATCCACAGAGAATGTGTAGAAGTCATTGCAGCTCACCTTGGAGGCTCCTGGAGGGTCATCGGTAGGATACTTTTAATCTGTTAGTCCTCATATCCTCGTCGCCACGACCTTGCAGACGGACCATGAATTTCATTACATGCTTCTTACCTTTGACATGACAATGACAGTTGCCGTTAGCTCCCTGAAAAAGTATTCTTGAGGCGTCGCTCACAAGCCGGGAAATCCATGAAGTTACAGGCCCATTTAGTAAAAAGAAAAACATTACTTTCAGTTCTGCTTTGAGATTCAAGGCTCAGTCAGAATTCAGTCAAATGTAACTCTTTTCAGAAGTCATTTTATTGTTTCATTTTCAATCACACGCACACACTCTCTCACACACACACCAGATCAGTTCCATTAGTTTGGCTGACTTTTCAGAGTGCATTGCTAAGCATTATCTGAGACTGCCTCATGGTTGCTGCTAATTGATGCTGCAGTGAGTTCATTATTTCAGCCTCCCATGGCTGCTCAGATATCTGATTCATGCATACACCCTGCATTTAATCACTGTGATCACACATCCAGGGCCGTATATAGCTTTCGGGGGGCGGGGGGTGGATTCTAAATCCTCTGAGGTGGTTCGGGGGCTGGCATTTAACATTTCAATTCATCAATTTGGTGCGCTTTAAAAGGAAAAGAGGTTCGATCCGTGAAAAACTTTTAAAATCTTTTCCCTCTCAAATTCAAATCAAACATTTCAAGTTGACCGCAGCAATTCAAACCGACAAGGGACTCCTGAAAATGTACAGGATTAACCTAATCTATCTATTCACACATGGTTTCTACTGCTCGCTCATGAGGCTACAGTACCACATCCGCCCTCCTCAAAAATCATATATTATCCCATTTGAGCTTTTACTAGCCAACATAAAAATGGAGTACCAAGGTGATTAATCAGAATTATGATTCTAGTGGTGATAAACATTGGTCTTGCCCACTAGACAGGAGCAGTGAATGCCAGAAACAGTTGCCATTACAGAGCTATAAATGAGGGAAATCCCTCAGCTGGTGGGATCACACCAAACATATCCAAAACAAGCATTATTTAGTCCTTGTGTTGAAAGTTTACTCAGAACATCTATCAGCTATCAAAGGGATATCTAGAATTAGCTTTCAATGACAGGCAGACTGAATTGGCCTCATTTAAACACATTATTATGTGCATAGCTTTAACAAATGATGCATTAAAATGCCATGATCAACACGTAATAGACCTTACGCCACTTGCAAAAATTCATTCAAGCAGCAGAGAATGTATCCTTCTGATAAAAAGCAGACAAAAAGAAAGACAATTAGGATGTGAAAAAGAAATTACCAACCTCATTGATGGGCCTGAATGCGTCCCAGAGGAGGAAGAGGTAAAATGTAACGCTTCAACAAAAGGACATTAACGCAGATCCCTTCATTACTTTGAGTATAATGACCCTCCCTCTCCCCCACCCACATTCCATCCATACGACCCAGCAAGAAAAAGAATTTGCAGTGGTTTAGCAGCAGGGCATATCTGTCAAATACATCTCTGCTCCATCCAGACCTCGTCAGATGAAGAATAGTCATTGTTGTTAATTAATCCTTTGACATTTTGGGAGTCGCACCTTGCTTTTGATAAGTTCAGACTCAGCCTGGTTATAACAGAGGCCTAAGTGTTTACTGGGTGCAGATCTACCTACCATTAAAATTGGTTACCCTACTCAAAGTAGTTCCCACATAGCGATGAATTCTTACTAAATATAATTAACTGCAAAGGGATAACTGTTGCGTAGATCTGAAAAAACTATTGTTAATATGCTGATATATGAACCGCTAAGACGAAAGAATAAAATATGTAACATGGAATATTGACCTGACCTGACATTTGATCAAAATTAATTATAATAATGATCAGAAATGGGAATGAATAACTATCCCTCAAATTACAAAGTGTTATGCTAATAACACCAGACTAACTCTGAAACACAAACTTCCCCATGTACAATATGCATAAAAAAATGAAACCATTTAAAAAGGCGTGTTAAGATTAATTTGTTGTTAAATTGTTTTTTGGCAGTTTTGTCACAGCTCATGATGCTTCAGTGACTTTCTGTTTACATAGTTGATTGCTTTTGATTGCTTTGACATTTCTTAAGTTTTAATGGTGCAACCCGATTAGGTATATCACTAGTTTGATATTAGCTCGTGGTTAATAACTTAGAGATGACGTAACATACAAACTTAGTATGGATTCATTAATAGCTAGTGTAACCAATCCTGGACTCATTGACCTCAGTGCCCAAGCAATAAATCTATAATCAGCCATATCCCAAAGGTAAAGATGGGATCCCAATAAGCACCTTAAAATTATTTTATACAGTCCCACTTCTTCATATTAAATAAAGCACTGTAATAATTCAAGTTCAAGTCCATAATTTGCTTTTGGCTGTCAAGGCCCTTCAATATTGAAACCACACAGAGTTTACTTTTTGCACACACACCAGGGTATGATATTGATCATCTTGAAGGCAAATATTAGGGAGACATGAAGCAAAGTTTTCATTACAGGGCTTAGTTCATAGAATGCAATTACCCTTGAAAAAATGTAATCACATTTGAAGTTAGTCAGCAATTAAGCCAAGTTGCATAATGCGTGCTCAATTATCATACAGCAAGAATAGGTATCCATGTCGAGAAACAGTGAAAACGATTACTCTGCTGTATCTGTTCTTAACATTAGTCACGTTCAGAACAAGCCCTGCCGGTGGGTAATTAATGAATGAGTGAGCTTAATGAGCAGAGGTGAGCACTTCAAATGTGAATCATGTCTTCACATACTAATGATGTGGGAGTTCATTTCAATACTAAGTTTCTGATTTCTTGAATCATGCTCCAGTTGCGGAGGAGGAGATTTGAAATTTGAATAGAGAGCTGAGACAGGACGCTTTTCAAGCCAATCTAATATTTGAACGGGTTGTATGAATATTTGATCTGTAGAAGCAGAAGTGAGGGATGTGCAGGTGGAAAGGCAGTAAAGATGTTTATTCGATTCATTGTTTCATTTATTTTCCCAGTTTATGCACTGTCACAGAAATCAAGGTACAAAGAAACTGTCATCGATTTCATGATGAGGCATACCTTCTTATTCAACTAAAATAGAAATAAAATAAGTAAATATATTTTGAAAAATATCTTGCCTTTAACAAGTTAACTTGAGTTTATCTGAGGATCATTTTAAAGCGGGGCCCTTTTTTGTGATAAGCCAGCCAACATATCAAGCTGAAGTGCGTCGGTGTCATAATCCTCTCGTACTAACCTTTTTCTCTCTTGCCGAGTCAGCCAAAGCTCAAAATCTCCGCTGATAACCGGTTATAGCCTGGACCAAAGTGCTGCAGAGCTGGATGGTTACCTGCACAATGGCTCTTTGATGATGCTTTGAAATTCAAGTGACACCTGCAAATGTTATTTTGAGGTCCTTGAGGGCATTGGTGTTCTTGTCACTAACTGTTTCTCTTATAGAGTTAGTTCACATGTACAGCATTGCGTGGAGACATGATAATATCATTGTGAAAAAAATAAATGTGAATTCGGCTTTTGCACTCTCGCAAGTCACTCCCGAGTTCAAATACTTCCCTAATAAACTACTCAGAGGCCGAGCTCATTTTTATTTGGGCTCGACTCTAATGATGGACTCAGGATGTGGAGAAAGAGCGATGGAGAGGGAGCAAGGTAGAGGACTGGAGTGCCCTCATGGTCCCAGACACAGATGGACGAGATGAGAGGTGAACACAAGCACAGCTGAGGCCTTGCAGCATGGGGTATTATAAGACCAAGAATCAGTGAGCCTGGCTCTGCACTGATGACACTGGCTTTACTGCCACTCAGTCATTCGCAGCTCTCACCAGGAACCCCGGGGACGCGACTCGTCGAGCACAGTTGCATCAAGATTAAAGGCACTTTTCCCCTCTAAGATCAAAAGTTTGCGTGGCTATATGCCAAAAGGGTCTCCAGTGGAGTTACGATGGCACAAAAAAAACACACAAATGCATAAAGCCATTGGCTACGGGGAAATTAAACTCAACTCAAAGCATGTGAGAATGATGTGCATTTTCTGATGGATTGGTTTGACCTAGTATGACTGCAATCTTAGTAAATCCCTTAAGCCATTTGCAAAAAGAAATCATGTATGTCGGAACCTGTGACAGGGACAATTAATCAAATTCTTTAAAGGTATAATAAGCAACAGATTTCCTAAAAAACAATACATAGACTGTTACAAAAGTGATCCGTTTCTGGGCATCAGCAAAGAGAATTTGTTACCTCCAGCTAATAAGCAGGGTGTGCAGCATATTCTCAGAGCCAGGTCAAACACCACCTCGTCCTCACGCCCCGTGGTGTACCGAGGATCACAAATTAAACAGGCCTGACACAGACAGAGAGAGACAGACGGGACGGCAGGATGAAAGCGGGCCTTTTAAACGTAACCGGCGTGAAACATTCAGAAAATAACGTTTCATTCTTCCGATTCACGGCTTTGTTCTTACGGATTCTCTTTATTCACTCAACCACTGTTGCGTTCTCTCTCTTCCTCTCCCTCTTCCTCTCCCTCTCCCTCTCCCTCTCCAGCTCTCTCTCTCTCTCGCTGGCTCGTTGAGCTGAAGATGAGGGCAAATTCCGAAAGCTGTGTTTACAAACAACTATACCGACAGTGTGACTACATTTTATATATATATATATATATATATATATATATATATATATATATATATATATATATTATACCTTTAATGGTAAAAAGAGGAACGCATGTATCCATTTAGGCATAAACTCTTGTTTGTCTGACTTGCGTTCTTCTTGTTACATGCTGTGTTGGAGGAGTGTAACTACTAAATGCCCAGAATGAAAAATGTAGAAATTGTCAAAAGTTATCTCTGGGGCTTCACACTCCATGAGATGAAGCACAAAGCATACTCTACCTGAACTCTGCGGAGTACAGAAAGGCTAGTAATCTTCCACCGGGGCTTCAGAGGGGAGGAAAAGAAAGCACACAATAGCATCATCCACTTCTGATCCATTTTGTGGAGGGAAAAGAATGAGAAAAGAAAATGAATACATAGCCTCAACCTCAGCCTCAACAATTGCAGGGAATGGAAAAGGAAGGGGAGAAACAACTCAACAACAGTGAAATTCAGGGAAGTCCACCGCTGTAGGCTTATGTGAAACTGTATGCATGTAATGCTAATAGAAGGTCAACTAGGAAGTTGATAATATGCTGAAAAATATGAGATTTGTTTGAGGATTAATTGACATCATTTGAGCATACAGTGCTGGAGAATCTGTATTTTTTTTCTCCCAAAAAGAAAAGAAAAGAAAAGATGTAAAAAGTCCTTTCCACCGCTACCTCACCAGCCTCCTCTCCTGTCATATAGGGAACTTTCAGGTGGCAACACAGAACAAAGTATTTCCACAGACCAGAACTGGTTTCCAAGGTAACAGCGAGCCGGCCCCCTTTGGATCGAATGGCTAATTTCCACACCTGTACCCACACCAGCGTAACGGCAGAGCTATGTACGTTGCAACATTGTGCAACTTTATGACTGCTTGCCCGAAGCGATCGACGGCGACAGAGGTGACCACGGCGTCGAGGCTGAAACAACAGAACACAGAGCCACCTCATTAGTGGCATCACACTGGTGCTGGAGGTTTCTTTCACTGGCTCGGCCTTCACTGCCATCTCTCTGTGTGTTTTGTCACCCTTTTCTCTTCTTCTTCCTGTCCCTTTCTTACCATAATCCTCAACGTGACTGCTTTCTTTTGTGTGTGTGTGTGTGTGTGTGTGTGTGTGTGTGTGTGTGTGTGTGTTCCTCACCTCCCTCTTGCACCCCATCTCCCATTGCGATCTGTTATTTAAACCGTCTTCAGGTGGCTCTTTTCATCCCTATCAGTCTGTCAGTTTATCAAGCCTGAGTCCCCTCCCTATCTCCCTGTATATAATTATGATACTGTCCTGCAGGAGTTATCTGACACCAGCTGTTTTCAATTTAAAAGCTTACCAAATTTAAGATGGCGATCTAATTAATTTAATTGGCCACCAATTTGACCCATACAAATTTGAATGTTCCTATTTTTTTTAAGCCACTGTTGACTCAAATGTTGCTAAATCCTGATTGGTGCGCAGACGTATATGACATCGCTTTTTCACAGGAGTATTTTTACGGTATTATATTCATAAAAATAAAATAGGAGTAGAACGGACGCTGTGTCCGCTCTCTTCCCGGCAAGCTGAGACCCCAGTTTACGGCTCCACTGATGTGAGTTGTCACCATAACAACTGACGACAATCTTTTCTTTTGTACTAGTCAAATGACCACAGAAGACAGTTCAATGTTTGTTCTATTCCTATTCTATTTCTGTGGTGATATTAGTACTTTTATGTAGTAGTAGTAGTAGCAGTGATAAAGGATCTGAATCCTTCCTCCACCACTGATCACAAGAAACTGATTGAGAAAAAACTTTTCAGGGCCTTTCATTTATAAATTGTTTAGTCAGAAGTTCTGGCATTTCAAGACCTTTTAAAATGAACATTGTGGAGCGTTTTTGTTTAACTTTCCTCAGGTTTAGTCTCCGTCCTCCGAGGGCCCGTCGACAAACAGTCCAATAGCATCGCAGACATTGTAATTTGTGAGAGTCCTGATGACTTTTGCCCCGAGCTATTTGCAGTTTCCCAGAAAGCCCTGTGAAGGTCAGCATGGCACCACAGCAGACGATAAAGACAGACTCAATTGCTCGCCCAATTGACAGTTGACTCACACATACACACACCATCTTTTTCGCACCGATCCGTAGCTCACACAGAAACACACAGACAATCAAAGCGGCAGTGCGTGCACTGTCTGTGTACAGTATCTTTCCCAAAACGCTCTCCTCTCATCACGTTGACACGGAGCACATCAGTGGGGTATTTTCTCCTCAGGCATTTGAAATGTATTTTCTGTATCAGAAAGTATTTAAGGGTCGTTTTCTTTTCTCTGTTAACGTTGGTAACAAGCTTTTAAGAGTGTGAAGCATATTTGTTATCTTGTTGGCTGTTAGCAGCATTGTTGAGACGCTGTGAATTGGCTTTTATCGTCCTGAATATGGAGAGTCAGTCAAAGTGATGTAACAGTCAGATAAATCACTCTACCCCACATCCTTATGTGTAAACAGATGCGTCTGCAGTAGTTGAAAATGAAAAAGTGCAATGATGGTGCCCTTCAGAACAAGGCCGCTAACACTCCAACACTTATTAATCTTTTCGTAGTTGAGAAAGCATTCCCCTGACATTTCTCTGTTATGATTTACACCAGAGAAATCCAAACTCAGCCATTACACATGGCTCGAAGCTCCTTAATCAAGAGGTACATCTTGGAATTTGGTCTGGAAGTACTCAGGTCAAAACTAATCTCATATGGTGCTTCTTTTTTTTTCTTTTTTTCTTTTAAATCAAACAGGCTAATTTAGATTAAGGGCATAAAGACCAAATTAAGAACACAGAGGCCAAAGTCACAGATGGAGAATTAGCCCAGTCATAATGATGAAACTTTTCTAGTTTAATTAACTGGCGTAATCTTCATATTCTGCATGCACACCTTGTCCTCTGGATCAAAACAGACACGCCCTTGTCTTGGTCTTCATTGAATTCAAACTTTGCTTCCTATATTTTTCTATGTCCACAATAAGACCGTATTTGTTAATTCTGTATCACGCAATATTGTAATATTCTTTATTTGTGACATAAACCTTTATATGACCTCATTTGCAAACCCATTTGAGTAAATTTGACACGTTTCCTAAACATTTCGAACTCTTTTGCAAGTTGAGTAACAATCCATGCAGCTTGCCTTAGTCAAGCTTGTTAAACATTCTGTGGGCGGGTTCTGTTCGGCCCGTGGACGCATTACAAGCAGCTGCCTGCTGTGAAAGGTTTTGATGAATCCGACAATCAACTGGCTTTCGTGTTAAACACCTTTTCAACCACTGTGAGATTAGAATTCTTCTCAGCCTCCTTCAATTATTCATTGAATCTAGTTGATTCTGAAAGGCATTGAGCATGATAAAAGGCCGGTTTTAAACATTTTGTGAGATTCATCCGACCTGTTAAAATAAAGAAAATGAAAAAGTCACCCATTTAAAAAAAAAAAAAAAAGAATTTTTTCTAGCAACATTATCTCACAATATATGATTGTGATGCAAATCCTCACCAACCACTGATGCTGTTTTACAGAAATATGTCAATAATGTCAGAAGAATGGACACGCTCTGGGGTTTTGTAACTGTTGCTATAAGTCAACACATGAATTAAATATGTTTCTCTTACAAAAATGCTTTTTTTCAGAACATTTTAAAGTCAGCATAGGCTCACTCCTCACTCCTTTTATACCTCACCAGCACCTCAACACCTGTCAGTTCAGACTCAATAGAGTCTCACAAAAAACAAACAATATATAGCAAAAAAGAAAAATAGCAATATATTAAAATAGAGCAATATTGAAATTCGGTCTGGTAAAACAAACATGCATGACATTAGGTGGCATTTGCCTGCATTGTAATTCAAAATGAATCATAGATGTTTCCGCATCTGCTTTGAAAGGTTTCAAAGCGAAGCACAGCACAGCATTATAAAGAGTGCAAAACCTGACATCACATGGGCACTCAGATATTGACCAGGAGGTCTCGCTATCTTTTAATGTGCACTCTTCATTCACACAGAAATATAATAACTAAGGTCAGGTAATGGTTACTTTCACATTTAAAAACCAATGTTTGTTGGTGGTGAAACCATGGGGAATAAAGCCTTTGCTAAAGGTGTGGATATGATACAGGGTGCAGATCAGACATGGCTGTAAACCAGGTGCATTTACTTATGCAGGGATTGTAATTGCAATGGGTTTTGGAGACAGGGTAGAGAATACAGCAATCTATGCAGGTGAATTGGCAGCTTTGCCATGGCTGTGCTGAGCAGACTGCTAAATAAGGTTTTCTGTTGTCCAGAGAAAGAGCTGGGACCGTGGCAAGGGGGGAGAGTGAGAGGGAGAGGGAGAGGGAGAGGGGGACAGGGACAGGGAGAGAGAGAGAGAAGGGACAGGGAGAGGGAGAGAGAGGGAGAGAGAGAGAGAGAGAGAGAGAGAGGGAGGGAGATAGAGAGGGAGAGGGAGAGGGAGGGACAGAGAGGGAGGGAGAGGGAGAGGGAGAGGGAGAGACACGGGACAAGGGATACTGAGGAGGAGCAAGCGCAACAGAGGGAGAAAATGAGCGAGAGAGCTAGAGGGATGCCGAGGAGGGAGGGAGAGAGACAGAGGGAAGATAGACGGAGAGCACGGAGGAGTGAGGACAATGAAGGGTAAGGGAGGGTGAGAGTGTGAGACGAGCACCTTAGAAAATCAAGCAGCCAGTCTATTCCCCGGAGAGGCAACAAGGCTGGCTGTGGCTGACTGATCCAGTGCGGTGCTGCACTGTGTGAAAGGGGCCAATAACAGGCTGAGTAATGGGATTGTGCCACTGCAGATTGTGTGTGAACAGGTTGGGTCCTTGGGTGTTCCCACACGTCAGGTTAGCACTGGCCTGAATAAGACCGGACTGAACAAGAGCCAAGCCCGCCGGTTATGCTCAACATCTATAGGCTCACCATGTTAATTTCAACGGATAAAGCTGGGGGTATTCTATATTTTTCTTGATGTTAACAAACCCTCATGAAAAGATCTAAACCAGCAACAAACGGATCCATCTCACAAGTATTACCTGTGAAGCCAAAGCCTCATATTGCTTGTTCCTAAGTGCCAAAGAGCTCCATTTTTGTCAAAATGAAAAACAACTAAAAACCCATCAATGCAAACGCAGGACTTAAGGCCAGGAGACCGCTGTTTGTGTCCCATGCGAAAGTTAATGTCAACGTTGACATTTTGTCACATCAGTCATACTCACATGACTCAAGTGAGTTGCTCATCACGTATCTTGGTAGTCACTCGGTGGTCACAAGAGTCAATAGTCAGTCACGTTAGCGTCAACCACACTCTTTTCCTAAACCCAAGTAAGTGCCTTTGTTGCCTGAACCTTAACTTCCTGTGAAGACAGAAGTTTATTTTGAAAATTATAGACCTTCCTCCCCCAAACCCCCCCCACCCCCCCTCCCACCGATGTGATGTGTGCATTAAATGGTTATTGCAGTGAGAAAAGATTAAAATCTCGTGTCCTGTCTGTCTCTGTGCATGTCAGCCTGCCTTAAGGGATAAGTTCATCTTCTGAAGTGAGTCAATGGCCTCCATGTTGATGTGTGGTTTAGTTACTATAGTTCACACAATGTCAGTCTGGTTTAGAGCCACCACTGCTCAATGCCCCACACCCCCCTTTGAAGCCCTCTTGCTCCACATCCTGCCGGTGCTTTAGCTCACATTTAGCACGTCCCATTGCATTAGTCTCACTCTATCCCTCACCTTGTGGCTCAGCTCGAGCTGCTGCTGCCCAGCCATTTCCATTTCCTCGTTGCTTCTTTGATGTTTGTCTATCACATCGGCCGCTCCCCGCTTGTGTGTGGGCATGTGTGCAAATGCATGAGTCTGTGTCAGAGTGCGGGAGTTAATTGTACCGACACGATTTAGCAATGCATACCGCTGAGATCAGTGAACTGGTTTAGAAGCTAAAGGTGTTGCTCATGCTTGGCTTAGCAAAGATGAAGATGGTGGCGTACTCACATCCTAACAAGATGAGTGTGTTGCCATTTATACACCAACACAAAATGTATTCACGGGTCCAGATTATGAGTCAGAGGCAGTAGAAAATAAGGATTGTTTTATTTATTTGGGAGGGGGGGGGTGTTAAGTGTTGATTTGGGATTACTCAAATGAATTTCCCACTTGCATGTTGAAATGAGAATATAATTCCCTGACGAGTCACCAATGCCATGGTTGCTGCTTGTATTTTGCTTTCATACTGGTGTAGCAAATCTTTCTATGAAGAAATAGTTCCTGTCTCTTTCTGTTGGTACCTGCAAACCCCTTTATAACACTACTATTTTCCAACAAATATCAAGCCTCTGACATCTCATTACATTGGATTAACTAGTCACAGGTGCCACCTCTGACAGCACTGAGAGGGCTACAGGTGATGGCCTCAGGGTTTGTTCATACCCTGTGGCACTATGCCATCCTAACCTGCCAAGGTACTGAGGAAGTGAGTGAACACAAGCGTTTAAGAGGCTGCAACTCAAACCTAATTTTAACTTGACCTTGGAATAAACGTGCTTTTATTCCCTTTGATTTCTTTTTTCTGTTTGTGTTCAATGGCAGTCATTCATACAGATGTTGCTTTCTCTGCATTTAACATTTTATACGACCAAAAAAATTCTTTTGTGCAAGCATGAGTGGACTGAATTACTGTAAGGAACCCATGCATTGGGAACTTCCTGAAAAATGGCAACATTGTATCTTCAGTTGTGATCTGCTGCTGCACTCCACTCACAGTGAATTATCTCCTACTGGCTTTCTGTTTTAGTTCACTCACTGCTGTCATTATCAGCATCGCTGCAGGCGCAGCGGGCAGCTGTTTTCAGCAATAACGTGTTGATAAACCCATTTTATGCTACCTGCCAAATACTTAACGGCAGACCGACACAGTTAGCCGGTGAAGCTAGTGGAGCATTTAGCGGCTTAAAGGCCACATATTTCTCCTTAGGAGTTGGTGGAGACCAAAACAGAGCTAAAAGGAGAGCGAATATTGGACTTAAATGTGTCAGGTGGTGAATGTTGCTCTACATCTGCTGGTGTATGTATATAGTTGTGTTTTGCTGCCCCTGTGGAAATATCTGTATCGCAGAGGAGTTTTGTCAAGTCTGAGAAAATGACTCAAGTGACATTACAATTTCAGCTTGTGCCTTTTTTTAAAATGGAAAGCCTATTTTACTAACTGCGTTTGAGTTTGTTTATTTTGAAGACATGGGTTTAGCCACTCACAGAAGGTTTAATGAAGTGTACAAGGGGCATACAGAGACTAAACTATTCTTTTTAAAATCTGCGCAATACTATTGTAAGTTTTAATTAGAAGCATCACTTTACATGCAATTACAATCAAGGCTGAATGAATAGATAGTACATATTGTTGTAAAATGCCAAATGTACCCATGTTGGGACAGAATTGAGACATGAGCCACACTGCAGTGGAACGCTACTGTATGACAGGAAGTGTGACTCTAGCAGCCGGAGTCAGTGGTAATTAGGCTGGTAGGTGGATGCATTTCATTATGCCCAGAGAAAGACGTGGCTAAGCCCTATGTTCCCTTGTAATCCTTCCTCTGCGCTGCCCATTATGACTCAGCCCCAATCCGCTATACTGAAAGTCATCGCTTTTCTCAAGCCACAGTGGGCCAGACAGGCCGGATGCCCCAGGCTCGGTGACACCAGCCCCGTCTCTGGCGACTGAAGTTGCCTCAGCACAGAGCTGAGATTTCCTCCGCTCAGGTTGAATAGGGCTGGAGGGAGCGCCATTTAGTTCCTCTTGTTTAAAGATAAGATAAGGCTAACGACTATAATAGCTCCTCAGGGAAATAGATACTCAGGATAATAGAGATCCACTGTTCTTATCAGTCCAGGTATATTGGACAGAGCAGAGGTTTTTGGCTGTGGGGAAAAGCACTGATGAGCTGCGCTTTGCATCACAATTCAGGCTAATGACTGTGATAGATCATCACTTATCCAATAAGCAACAAAATATCACTCCCTTAGCCTTTTGATTTTTGTTCCTTACCATCAGTCATCTCTTTTTGTTCATTTAAGTTTAGCTTGTTAAAGGAAGAAAAAAGTAAAAAAAAATATTCAAGTCAAATGATGAAATTACTGAGTGGTTTTGAGAGTGTGTGTGTGTGTGTGTGTGTGTGTGTGTGTGTGTGTGTTTTTAAAAAAAAAAAATTTAATTCCAAAACTTCTGTGGTGTCTTTGTTCTTTCCCTTCATCAATCTTTCATTGAGAACAAAGTTCTATCAGCAAAGTCAAACTCTTACCAACAATTTTGTGCAGACTCTCAAGGACACAAGTAAAAACCCAAGAAAAAAGCATAACCCACCAAATGCCAAATGCCTGTGAGAGCAACCTGACCCTGGAAGAGTTTTTATTCTCTAAAAGGTAATTTAAAGCACTTGTTTTAGGTGGCTTTTGACTGAAGAACAGTAATTATCAGCCGCCTTCCCTCTTCACAGTTTAAAGGCACCACACAACTCTAGTTGAGTCAGATAAGGCTCTTGGGGTCAGGTTTTTGACTATTGTTAAAAATAAGACTGCTAAATAGCATTAAATAACACCATTGCAAATCATCACTCACACGCTGCTTGTTATCTTATTCTAAAGGCAATATCCAGTCAGAATAATGTGTTCCACACTATTAGAGCAAATGGTGCAAAGGACGACAGAGCAATGTGGATAAAGATCACAGTGAGAGGGCTCTAATAGCAATTTGATGTTTCCTTTCAATTATGAAAGGCACAAATCACCAGTGATCTGAACATGATTACAATAAATGTTCATGTGGTCACATCTGTAAACAGCATCAGTCCAGTTTTAGCATGAGAGGAAAATTATAGCGCAGCAGTGTTTTTTAAATGTATTTATTTATTAGGCCCTGTCCTTGGCTGTCTTTTGTTTTAGATGACTGGATGTCTTTTTTCAAAATGTTAGCTGTGGGCAGGCGCAATTGTCCCTTCTGCCCACACCTTTCACTTTGTGTAGTCAAAGCCTGTGTGGTACCCTGACGCTTTAGTGTGCCACCAACCAATTAAGATTTTGTCAGTAAGATAATTCGTTCTGGGTTTGTACCACAAAAGACCATTGTTGCACACTGACTTTGACCTTTTTAGAGGCCAAATTATTAAGAAAATGTGGTATTATTTTGCATTAATTTGATGGCACAGCTGCAGTCTTAAATATACTTGTACAAGCAATAGGAGTTTAACGAATGTTGAAAATTGAATGTCTATCTATCTATATATGTATCTTTGTATGTATCTATCTATCTATGTATGTATCTATCTATCTATCTATCTATCTATCTATCTATCTATGTATGTATGTATGTATGTATGTATGTATGTATGTATGTATGTATGTATGTATCTATCTATCTATCTATCTATCTATCTATCTATGTATGTATGTATGTATCTATGTATGTATGTATGTATGTATGTATCTATCTATCTATCTATGTATGTATGTATCTATGTATGTATGTATGTATGTATGTATGTATCTATCTATGTATGTATGTATGTATGTATGTATGTATCTATCTATCTATCTATCTATCTATGTATCTATCTATCTATCTATGTATGTATGTATGTATGTATCTATCTATATATATGTATCTATGTATCTATGTATGTATGTATGTATGTATGTATCTATCTATCTATCTATCTATATATATGTATCTATGTATCTATGTGTGTATGTATGTATGTATGTATGTATGTATGTATGTATGTATGTATGTATGTATGTATGTATGTATGTATGTATCTAACTATCTATATATGTATCTATGTATGTATGTATGTATGTATGTATGTATGTAACGTTATCTAACTATCTATCTATGTATGTATCTATGTATGTATCTATGTATCTATGTATGTATGTATGTATATATGTATGTATCTATGTATCTATGTATGTATGTATGTATATATGTATGTATCTATGTATCTATGTATGTATCAATGTATCTATCTATCTACAGCACATTCGGAGCACACACAGCAGGAAACACCTGCTGACATTGTTTGACTGTTAAATTTAGAGCATCGCTCTCTCTCTCTGCTCCCTTTGCTTGCTGTCTTCTTGTCTCTCCACCATCTCTGGAGAATTGTTGTGTTATTCCTTGAGTCTCTGTCTGATTTTGAGATGAAGCAGTTTACCTTCTGACATTCTACCGACTCCAGGACGATCTCAACCCCATCCTCCATCTTTTTATAGCTTCTGCTACTGTATCTCTCTGTCTAGATCTTTATTTTTATTTATTTTTTTAAACTTTGCATGGTGCTTTCTATAGAAAGTAGTCTTCGCTTGGAACTGTTGAAAAGAAGTAGCCTTTCGGAGCGTCGCACCAGAAGCAACAAGTGGCATCATGGGACACACTTTGTGTGCCATTTTACCTGAATGGTTTAGTACATCCACCCATCCATCATGAACTCATGAGGGCGTGCTGTGAGAGTTGTGGGTTCTCTGCTTCACTACTTTTGCCTCTGCACAAATTGCAAAGCCTCTCTCAACAGAAGGTGGACCAAGTGAAAAGAGCAAGAGTGGTGCCTCTCTCTCCCGTTGGATAAACACTCCACATTATCCTCCACTTTCTTTTTTTAAATATTTCATAACATTTTTGCATAATATAAAAGGTTAGAATAGGTCTAACTAGTAATGACACTTTGATGAAAGTGCTGCGCATATGTGCGTGTGAGTGTGTGTGTGTGTGTGTGTGCATGTGTGAATGATTATGCATGTGTAAGTTTGTGTGCGTGTGTTCCAAACAAAAAACAAATTTGGATTACTGTGCTCCTAACCTGCATATTTAGGCTGCTCACTGTGGAGTGAATGTCAGCACTCTGTGTAGCTCCATATCTGACATTTTGTGTCCGCAATTATGTAATTTCCTGGCATACAATGTCCCTGTAAAATGTCCTCAATCACTGCTATGACAACGACAAACAAATATGATGAATAAACTTGAAAACACTGTGCGGACATTCCTTAAATATGACACCGAGCTTCCCCCGAAGGAGTCACTTTGCTAGCACTTGCGCAGAAAAAGAGTAACACAGGTGAAGCATGCCTCTGTTTGGTTACTCTCCTTTCTTCCTCCCTTCAAATTGTCTTTGGCACTGTGTAGCACTGCACCACCAGGGACACTGCAATACAAACTGGGACTGGCAAATAACGGCATTAACTTAGGGCTGAGGACAATTTCAAGACGAGCAGGCAGCAACATGAAGGTCGAGGTATGGCAGTGTAGTCCATGACTTGTAATTATGTGTTGCTGTCTCTTTGCCCCTCCAAATCAATAACCCTGACACGTCCTGGGTCCTTTTATTTTAGAAATTCCCCTCTTCATTTTGCATTGTTCTCAGGGAACACAACTTTTTACTTTTGTAATACTTAAACTGTAGATAAAATATGACCAAAGTAACTTTGAGTCATAATTATAATTTCCATAAACAAACACAACCATAACTAAGAAGATTGGCAGGCTCTATTGATGGCTCGAAGCAGACTACGTGCTCAATGGTTCCTTTCACTTCCGTCTCTGCTCCAACACTGAATAATCTTACTCCACATGCACAATTGTGATTTCCTGTGTGAAAATGCAGAAACACTGCCATAGAAAAGTAAGATGCTGGTTACCACTCTTCTGATGACAACTTCCATCTGTTACTCGTTATTTATTGGCATTCTTTCTGCGGTAGACTTCACCTCATTGGCTCATTTATACAAAAAAAATATTTTGGATTCCTTTTCTTTTGGAAACCTCAACCGCTCTGCAAAACTCTGCTCAGTAACCTGCTCTTACAACACATAGAAACAAGTACTTCACTTTTCTCCCTTCCACTTCATTCTGCCTGGCCTGAAAAGAGTGAGTCACAAATTTCTGTCGAAATGGTCAAATTCCTCCAAATTGCAGCTTCAACATATTCTACCACCTACAGCTGCTTCTCCAAAAAATGTGCCCTAACTGTGGTCCATATGAAATTCTCTAGTTGAAGCTTGTTTTGTTCCACTTATTCATACTCACTTTTATTGGCTGCTTGATATCAGATTTTTTCCTCACTGTCTATTTTCACATTGTGATAATAATTGTCTTTTCTTTTTTTTTATTATTCTAGTCCAACCTGTCCACTGCTGTTGCTCTCCATTGCTCTGTGGCAGCAAAGGCTACCACAATCTTACCGGCCACCTCAGGTACTATCCAGAAAATATTGTAATGTCATTCTGAGTGACACCATTATTTAAAACTGGTCCCACTATTGGCTGTGACTAGCTTGGTTAAATCTCAATTGTAATGACTAACATGTCTTTGGAGCTACCGCTAATCACTTTTCCCTAATGGGGAGCAATGTAGAAAATGTCTCTTCATCATTATAATGCTTCCTATAATGCACAGGACATTACTGAACCTCAGAGCAAAATGAGCCACAGGACAAATCTCTACTTTCTTTCATTTAATTCTAAAATGAAGACTACACAAGAAAAGAGAAACTTTTCTCCACCATTCATCAGAGTCAGCCCGAGCCTGGGTGCACAGACATTTGTCCCATAAAATGCTTGATGAAAGGCTCTTAGTGGGACTGGCTTGGACTGATTGCATATGCACGGCCAGTAATGGTGAATTTACTTGGCCCACAGGGGAGCGTCGCTCCTTGTCTGTGCAAAGCTTTGATCACCACAAGACACCAGCAGCACTGGGCATGTTCCCTACCTTTCACTCACCCTATGCCACAGGAATATATTAGCATATTGTGCTTTAAAAGAGCTGTCGCCTGTGATTGCATGGCTCTAGGTTAACAATGTCTTTAAACAAGTTTGTCTTTCTTTGGTGGAGTGTTGGATGAAACATTTGTCAGCTGGCATTGTTGCTCTTAGTACTGTAGCGGCTTACTTTCATCCGAGTATTGTTGTAATAGTACCCAGCACACAGGAGCTTGATGATGAATAAATAGACCTTTTGTTCCTTTTCATACATACTTCTCTCAGGCCTGTAATTGACACGTGAAAGGTTGCAGTGCACAAGCACTCAATCTCATAACCACTAACTTGACATACGTGAAGAGGGCGCAAACATTGGCAGGAGACGTGATTTTCAATAATTCACATACTGTGTGTATGAATATATCCATTCCAATGCTATTTTATGCTCATAAATATGTGAGTTTTGGAGAATGAAATCTTACTCTGAAAGCACCGCCTTGAGCAATGTCAAGCTCGATAGGTTTTGTTTTGAGTGTAGAGCTGTTAGGTCGGCACACAGTGACCAGGAACTTAATAGTCCTCTGGTCTTGTTTTAGTTTGAGACACTTGTGAGTTCTGCTGTTTTTGTTGTGTTTGAGAGATTTGTGAGTTCTGCCCACAACGTGGGTGCAGCACACAGTTAAGCGTTTCTTGAATAGCATGACTAATAAGTCCCTTTGCAAGAGAAAACATGTCCAAATGTCAACAACATCAGTCATGAGATGTAGCCTCAAACACTTGAAGGATATTGACCTGATGGCATTTTCATACAGGGGCTTTAAAATGCTGGCCTGTGATGATGTGATAGATTTCACAGGATTTCATCACAAGTTGCACGCTTTTGTGCATTTTTCAAATATATTATATTTCACAATGTTTCTCATCTCTACCACTCAGCCAGAATAATTTTATGCTTAGATACCCCGACGCTGTTTGCTAGTCAATATTTCCAATGCTTTAAGTGAGTGGAGTCAATAGCAAATTGGACGTACTCTGGGTTTAATCAAATGCTTTAGTTTGGTGATGACACCATCCCTGCTGTGAGACCATCATGCTCACACCGAGGGGACCACGAAAATATTCATTGCCACACAGCTCACTGCTTTTGCACTTGAGGACATTGCTGAATCATGCAATTATGTTTTGGATGAGGAAAGTCGATAACTGCCTCATACTTGGGCAGAGATTGCTAAGGTCACACCTGTAATCATGTGGGAGCAGCACAGTCCATTGACACAATGATGAGACTCCACAGACAGTCGGGCAGGATTGAGATAGGGGCTGATAGCTCCTTATTGGAAGATGGAGTCGGGCTGTCATGAATGGTGCTGTCACAAAGATGGAGATATGCACCAGTAATCACATGTTTGCTCAGGTCGGGGCCTCACACCCTGTCAGCAGGGCTTGTTTTGGTGGGTCAGATGTGTAAGAGCCATCGTAAACGGTCAACAGTTTGAGGCAGTGCACCGACTGAGCAGTGCCTTTAATGGATATAGTGGGAATAACTGGTAAAGATCGGTATGAAGACAATATTTTCATAGTACCACTTTATTAATAGTAAATTAATATTTAGTTAAGATGTATAAACAAGTTTTAGTCTATTAATATAAACAATACTTGGGTTGCCAGATTTGGCAGATTTTGACTGACTGGACCATTTGACCGCTTACCATTCAGAAAAAGGCTGCAGAAGATATGGGCCAACATGTAGGCTTTCAATAAGCAACTTATTTAGCCTTCCTCACGGAAGTACCAACATTTAAAACAAAAGGATTTTCACAACCTGGCAACCCCAAATTTGTTCTTAATATTGCTTTATAACTGATCTATTTATATTTACATCCCCTAGTTATAACTTAATGTATAAAACCATTATAAAGGGTACCTCATAGCTGTATTTCAAGGAAATCCACGACATCTCTTTACTGTGTTGAAACATTGCAGATCTTCTCTGGATGTAGAGGCCTGGTCACACCAGCATAGAAAATGGCAAACGTTCTTTTTCGTATTGACAGTGTTGACCTTTGAGAGAAATGGAGAGCTTGACAGTCCAAAATGGAGGAAGCTATTGTCACTCATTAGTTGTGATGCACCGTTCACTTTTATTTTTACCCTCCTCTGTCAGAGAAAAAACTGCTGTGCAACAGATGAAAAGGATATGCTGGGACAAACACATGTTTTTATGAAACTGTGTGAACTGTAACATTAGCAACTGCCAGCAAGCAATTACGCATTAGCGCATTAGCTTGGAAAGGTTTTTCCGTCTGAAATAAAATCTGCATGGAACAAACCAATGTACAATCCGAGAGGAAAAAATACAGAGAAAACTAGAGATAAACCCGATGCACTTCACCATAAAAAGCAAGTGGTAATTCACATCAGTGAGTTATATATGAGCAGGTACCTGCTCTGCTGCAGCCTCTCAAGTAGATGATTCATTAGATGGCACCCAGGTTTTCACAACTCTTCTCTGTCCACTTCATTCCAATTATTGTTAATGAGTGCTCACTCGGAGGTCATCATTATGCCCCCCACCCCCACCCCCACCCCCACTCCTTGTCATTTCACAGCGGAGTGTTGGGACATCATGTGCTTGCCTTCCTATAACTTAGTCTTTCATTTTTTCCCCCACATTTGCACATGCTGAGCCTGATTAGATGAAAGATCACTTGAATTACTCTTCTACTAATAACCCAAGCTCCATTCTTCCATAATGTTGCTGTGTTTGCTTCTGTAAATCTGCAGCTATTACAGTGTTGTTAAATCTCAGCCTTCTATACCCTGAAGCGGAGAGAGACGGGTGGTTATCTGCCAAAATCATCCAGTGTTTGGCTTCTTCAGTTGGGCTGCGGAGGCAGAAACAAGAACCCAGATCCAGAATCTCGCTGCAATGTAAATGAGAGCCATTATAGCAATGAAAAGACATTTGGCTGCATTATTCAAATTAGATTGTCAGATGAGTTCCATAATGTATTTTTAAAAATTGCAAATGATTTGCTTTTGCATATAAACCATCGCCTATATTATCAAGTCAGTGAAAACACTATTGTTTACCTTTTCTCTTGGGTTGCAGGCAGTGCAGAGCATCATTAATTCAGAACTTCAGCATATTTGTCTTAAAACCAACATAGGTGCAATAAGAGAGAGGAACTCATCAGAATATCGTTAGTAGAATGCGACTCAGTAATGGTGGATTGGTTCAGCTTATTAGCGTTTTAGTGTGTGTGTGTGTGTGTGTTGCCTCAACAGTTTAAAAGTCCCACAGCTACTGCCATGCAGGCGACAAAAATTGCAGGCATGATGAGTTTTGTTATACGAGCTAGCTTGCTATGTGAGCACTGGCAGAGGAATAAAATAGAGGATTGCCAGAAGCGTGTTCTCTCTCTCGCTCTCTCATAATGATCACTCTCAACATCACTGCAGCAGTTATTTCGGAAAAGAATCACTTTGTTTATGCCTACTCAAATCAAAGTGATCCATCACTAAACCACGGCAGGTGTTAGAAGCTTCCAACAACCTAATTGTATTTCTTTTTAATTGGCCTTTATTTATTTCACAGTTTGTAGTAGCATGTTTGTCAACCCATCATGATACTTTACAGCTTCAACAGTCAAAGAAAATAGCCTAAATTTACATCAAGTACAGCTTTCTTGTTTGTCATTTTCCTTTATCAAAAGTGGCCGTGTTCCGTGTTTGTTCAGCGCCTATGCAAAGCCTTTATCCATCGTTCTAAACTATACTGTGCAAATGCAATGTTCAGTTTAACTGCCTGAGACTAACGAGCATATTTGAGGTGCTGTTGTTTCACTCGGAAGACGGTTCTCTTTTGATCTGAGCAATAATCTGTCTCTCAGAGTCTGGGAGCTATTTACAGAGGAGATTTATTTCACTGATTCTCTGTGTACAATGAGGCATCTGCTCCTGCCAGCTCAGGTAGCGAGGGGCTGTTTTAGACAGTGGCTCACCGAATGTGTGCTAGTTCCTCTCAAACACAAAGAGGAGAAATATCTATTAATAGTTTGCTGAGTGTTGTCTGCGTGCTGGTAGATGTGTGTAATGCTTCTTTCAACGAGTTAAAGTGGGAGGAAAATGTCCATTTATGAGCAGATCCCTCCTACCTTCTTGTCAGTGCTGCAGTAAAAATACCACAGGAGGAAACGTTTGTCCATTTTCTATCAGCAGTGGACACGACTATGTTTTTATCTGCTCCACTGTGACTACAAATAAAATAAAAGACCAACAAGTGGAATTTTCCATTGGATTTGTCTTTTCTTTTTATCTCCCAGTTCCAAAGTGAATTACAACAGCCCTGAACAGTGTCTGGCAGGCATTGAGCTATTCCCAGGCAAGAACAGTAGAGGTCAAGGTGTGAGAGCAATGCCATAAGCAAGACTTGAAATTCTGCCGGTGCTTCTTCTCCCACAGGCTTGCTCTCACTTCTCCACTTTCTATCATTCTGTCTCTACCTGTCTCTCTCTCTCTCTCTGGCGCATGCTTTCTCTTCTTTGCACATTCCCTCTCTGTGCGTCTGTCTCTCACTCCATTTCTTTTTCACACCTCTTTCAACTTCTTTTCCCCCGGGGTTCTCCTCAGCTCTCCTCAGGACTTAGTACAGTATATGGTTGTTGCAAAACTAATTTATTCATTCATTCGTTTCCCTTAAATCATTTAATATCTTAATAAAAGTAGTTGTTGCCAGGATATTAGAAATACACAGGCAATGAGTCCAGATTATCTTGGTGTAACCCCACCCCACTAAGAAATATTCAACCAGACACCAGAAATCTTTCGTGAGAAAAATGCTTGACTGTTGGGCTGCTTGGTGGTGTGTAGTGGATAGCTCTGTCACCTCACAGCAAGAGGGGTTTGGTTCCCAGTCTGGTCAGTCCTTCTGTGTGGAGTTTGCAAGTTCTCCCCGCGACATAGTCACTCCGGGTTCTCTGGCTTCCTCCCACAGTCCAAAGACATGCACTTTAGGATTAATTGTGAATGTGAGAATGAATGGTTGTCTGTCTATATATGTGCACTGTGATCAACTGGCGACCTGTCCAGGGTGAACCCTGCCATCGCCCAATGTCAGATGGGATTGGCCCCGCGACCCTGAATAAGATAGGTGGTTTGGATAATGGATGGATGGATGGATGGATAATGGAATGGAATGCTTGACTATTATTATATTTTCTAACTCATGATAAACCCCTTGAGATGTTTCATCTCATTTCCAAGGGGGAGACATATGTGCTTCCAGCACCACAATGTATTGTATTCATTGTTCATATTTTCCATCACTTTGGTTATTCACTCCAATAACTTGCTAAATAGTGTCAATTCATTTTCTGATTCAACATCCTGCTTTAGGAAGCTGCAACTATAATGGAACCATTAGCATTAAGTTTAAAGTAGTGGTACTTCGAAAGAATCAATCACGATAACGTCAAACAATTAGTGATACAGAAGATCACATTGAAAAATAGATATATACAACCTTGTGGTTGTGTGAATGCGAGTCCTGGCGAGTGTCTATTTGCTCGCAACCAGGCGTGATGTTTATAGTATCTGTCCTTTTCCAGGTAGCACATTCAGTAAGACAGGAAAAGTGCTGCTGCTGGACAAATTCCTCCTATATACATGAACAGCATGAACTGAACAAATTGCAGTTTGGGGGTCTCCATCAAACTTATTCAACCAGCCTCCTGCAGCATGGCGACTGTAGAGGAGAGCCTTGACAAGGGATTACGGGAAGTCAATATCAATTTCTTATAGCTATGGTCAAGATAAACAGATTATTGTAGCATGGAGATTTTTTCTGATGCTTCTAACAGGACATTGTATACTAATCTATTGGTATTGAAATGTACCACGTAATCATTTAAAAAAAAGTGTGTTATATATCAAAGTATCATTTCACCGTTGTAATTGTGGATGTTCTGCCTATTTTGTTGCCTGCAGTGAAATTGCAAAGATTTATCAGAAGTGCACAGCACTGGTTCAGCTTTACTTCCATTTTAGACTTATTAAACCTATCCTATAGCACAATATCTAAAATGCACTGTGAACCAACAAATCTGAATATGTAAAGCATGTAAATGTTCAGTACTACTGAAGAAATTTAATGTATTAGTTTAATATTATTTAGTTATAATTATCTAAATTAAATACAATTACAGCATTGCATTGTTCAATCCAATAAAGACAATTTAAAAGCCAGCATTATTTCCACACCTGCAGACAGCTGGTCTGCACAGAGAAGGTGAATGTACACTTACCTATAGGTATTCATGATAGCAAGTGTATACTAAAGTTGGGGGACTTTTTCAGTGTATGCGCTGGGTGAGCAGGTTTACCGTAATTGAAATAAATGGGGCCTACCTGTTCGGATTCACCTTCCATGTCTTCCATTTATCACCCATGGGTGTGGACATTCATATTATCCCTGCAAATCTCATCCCCAACCATAACAGTAGAGTAGCAACACAAATGTGGCCCCTCACTGGCTTCCCACCCGGCAACAGAAGTTGTGTTCAATGGTGGTTTTTGAGAATCTGTTTTTCAAATTCACATCCTAATAATTTACTGTATTAAAACGTCAGTCCTATCTCACACGCTATAGCCTTTTGAGTTTTTAAGTTGCATTGCATCATATCACACCACAGTGATGAATTATATTCGTGGTTCGGCAGGAAGAGTCCTCTGTGCATGTGGGCCTTTGTAATGCTAATGAAAATTGTGTATGCTTCAGGCCACGCAGAGCCACATGGGTGAAGGAAAGGTGTGTGTGGGCAAACACCAGGCAGTATGGTAGACTCTGTTTGTGGACGAGAACCATGCCAGGCAACAGCTTTTTGTCTTTGTATATCTGTATATCAGATTGTGTGTATTTGATATGAGATCATATAGCATTACTTTGCTATTAAAAATCTTTATTATAAACCTATCATTGTGGCCATATTAAAACGGCAGCCAACATGAGATACATGTTCCAAAAAATGGCGCAAATGCTACAGTTTGAAGAATAATGCAATAGTAGCTAAAAGCAGTATGGTAACAACAATGACTATATTTACATGCACACAGAACTGCCTGCAGTTGGCTTAACATGGGAAAGACCCGATTAAATAGTCTAAGCTCAGACTCTGATTCTGAGAAGCACAGTTAAGATGCCTGGCACAGAGTGCTACTAAATGTAAATCTTGTGCTTTTGGATTTTACCATCTGTGCAAACTCTCTGACTCCGACATTGTTCTGTTTGTATTTTGATATCAACAAAAAACTAAGCCATTCTAGCTTTTGTTCTTAGTATTTGTATATTATTTTATTTCATCTCTATTAGAATTAATGTCAGTGAAAAAACAAAGAAATTATGTATCTTTGGGACAGTCACCACCATTGTAAATTAATATTCTCAAACTGGTTTATTCATGACAAGAGTGACAATTTATCAAAGGTGCAGGTGCACAGCTTAACCTGAACAAGATGTCTACCAGAATAGGACTGATAACTGTGTTGCTCCATGCATGTAAATGTGCCACAGGAAGTGTTATGGGTTCAAATCTAACTATTACATATTCATACACTTGACATGCTGCAGGGCAGTTTGGGGAAAATACTCCTTCAAAGAGTGAATGGGGCTCCAAGTGGGAGGAATTGTTTTATCAAATCAAGTTTATTTCTGTGGTTTTGTAGAGTAGGCAAAGATATATGTTTATTACAAAGTTCAGCATAATGACGAAACACAGAGAAATATATATATAAAAAAAATTAATTATTTATATATAATATATGTACTGAATACTTACTGAATGAACACCAGAAACATCTATGGACATCAGGACAAAGCCTGTCACATCATCGACTGGGGAGCCATCAAAGTTATTGACTAGGAGTCATTGAATACCCGGAGAGAGATCAACATACGCCGTAGATATCTTTGAACAGACTTTTTGAATTGAATACTTAGGTCATGTGATAACAACTGAACATACAAATCCCATATTTTTCTGAAGGCAATGATATGTGGCTAAAGACATACATATTTCAGTTAGAGGATCTTGTGCTATGATTTTTTTGTCAAAACATGTTAAAAAAATGTTATGTACTCGTTTACTTTGGCTCAGTTCTCGAATGGGAATTATTTTTTCAAATATTTTGAAACTGTCTTAATATTCTTAAAACTCTTAAGTTCAATTGTCACAACTGTTCCATGGCACATCGCAACTCTGTGGTAGTACCTCAACCAAAACATTTTATTTATGCTTCAAAACCTAGCTTTTGTGTCAGTAAATTGTCCGATGGCACCAAAATGAAAAGTTGTTTTGTCATAGAATGGATCATTTTGCATGTGATTGTTAAAATGAAGCTCAAGCAGAAGTTCAGTCAGAAAGACACATGGCACACTCTTTGTCATTCATAGTCTCAGTCTCTAATTCTCCCTGAGATTACTCCATCAGCTAATTGGGGGGCGTGCACTTTAAATTAACCAATCACATTCTGCGCAGTTTCCTTAAGCCAATCACATCGTTGTTGTCAAACTTTTAAATAGGTTCTCCTCTCTGCTGCTGCCAGTTGTCATTTCAGCTCAAACAGATGCAACCCTCCTCCACCCGGGCTCCTCCAATCTGCGTCAGCCCTGCCCCTCATTCATCATCGGGTTACAGCAACTTCCTTCCTCTCCACCACCACCAGTGTCTGGACTCCAGGGGGGATTCTGCTTTAGCAGATATCAGCATCACTACACCTTGCTTATCCTAATTCAGGATGGAGTCCAAATGTCAAAGACTTTGCACTATTCAAATATTATGCAATTGTAATAAATTATTGTTCAACTCTATAAAAGTCTCTCCTGATTGAAATGATGAAAGAATGTTTAGAAGTTATGAAGAACATGACCGTTTCACTGAGAATCAATTTATCAATTTTGATCATTAAACCATGTGCATGTGGTTATCAGCAAATTGTACTTACACTTTTAAACTAGCCAAAAACATCCAATTTGCTTGAATGAATGATAAATACAAATCTGTTGTGAGCAACAAACTAACTGTTCAGAAATTTTACCTCATTGTTTCGAAAGAAAGAAAAAAAAAAGTACCAATTCAGAAATATAGGCAAAGCGAATGAGAAAAACTGTAATAACACAAAATCTGTTACAGTCAACAAGTACACTTATGGTGAAGAAAAGGAAACCTCCTTCAGCACTGTATACATACAAAACAGGAAATTATTGGAAACTACATTATAGAAAATTACCTACGCTGGTTGTGAACAACATTAATAATTATTGCATTTGAGCCTATCTATTTAGCACGAACTTGACTGAATTACTTTGGAAAACCAAAGCCATTTAATTGTGTCCTGCATCGTTGTTCATACCACATTCAGCTCTAAGCTATTACATCCAATTTCCACCCTGATGATTATTATGTAGTAGATACTAATAGAATAATCGTAGAAGAATGGGAGAGTGCAGAGGTAATTAGGAAGCAGTGGGTCATCTCGTTTGCCCAGAGGAGGATGCAGGGGGAATTACCTGGTCCATAGACGGAGGAAACAGAAGAAGGGAAGAGGAAGAAAGATATAGTAGAACGAGAGAACTAGATACAAATGTGGGGGAGAGGTAGAATGAGAGAGAGAGACTTGAGAACTGGAGTATGGATGGAAACTGAAAAAGAGAGAGAAGGGCGACAAGAGAGAGGAAAGAGAAAAATGAGACTTGTTTCATTTTGAAATGATGGAATGTGTTCCCGCCCCAGAGCTTTGTTCAATAAGCCGCCTTCTGTTGTCGAGCTCTGAGGAGAGAAGGAGAAGGAGAAGGGAAAAGAAAAATAAAGAGACAGCATGGCCATGCGTATGACTGTGTGTTTATGTGTGTGTGTGTACATCCAACCTATATTTCCATAAAGAGCATCAGTCCGCCCACTCTGCTGCCTTAAAATCTGTTCACTCATTCCCCTGCATGACTGATTGTGATCAAAGAAAGATTAACACATGGATCTGTACATTCATACATAAAAAACACTATATGCTGATGATGTTCTGTTATTCAAGCCAAGTGTCTGTTTCTGTGCTTATTAAATTAATAAACAACTTCTGTTTATTTTTTTTATATTTTCATTTTTGGGTTGAAACATTTCCAGTGCCAGTGAGAAGATAAAGGCACTCCAATGATAGATATTAATGTTAACTGTCTGACGGTAATCTGATGAAAGTCAGTCAGTGGAAGTGAACAGATGGAGGAAATAACGTTAACAAGCCGAGAAAGCAGGAAGCAGCAGCCGAATATACAACGACAGTAAATATCTCAACACCTAAATGAGTAATGTTTGCTTAGTAGATAAAGCATTGCTAACATTTCAGGTGGCTAATGACTTTAGCCTATTAGACGTTATACACTGTTCTTTATATGCTCAACAGCTAACAGCATGATAACATTAAATCAAATAAAACTCGTAATACAAGCAGAATATTCAGTGCTGGCTCACTGTCACACGCTTTCTGTGACACTAGAACAGAGCCACTGTTAATGAGCTTAGTAACACCTGTGCCCACAACGGTAAGGGAAAATGTCAGCTGTAAAAAATCATTTTTCAGTTAATTAGAAATGTGTTAGGAATCTGACTGTATGGTTGTTAAAGACAGAATTAGTGGTTATGTTGTGAAGTCATTGGTTATTTAACAGATTATTTTTGTTAAAGCAGAAGTTTTTGACTGCAAGGAGCGCGATGGAGATTTTTCTACGAGTGGGTTTGATTTATGTCGTGGGCACACATTGGTGAGTCGTGACACAGTCCTGGCAATGGTTTCACACCATTTCACTCAAGATAGACAGGGGAAAAAGAAAACAAGCTAAACATGGATGTACACAATACTGAACTTAAAAACCTAAAGAAATCTGCTTTGTCTCTGTTTATGAGGACGGAAATGTTTTCAACACATTTGTTAGAGCCCACAGGTACACACAGTGTGTTTTCATGGGTAACACTCCATGTAAACAGAACTACTGTTTGCTTAAAAGAAAACTCCATTCCCTGATTAACCCTGCTCATTTAAGAATCCAGACAGCTGGTCCTGCATTATATATTGTAACATCAGAAATGCGCCGGCTATAAACAGCAGTCCCAGCTGCTGGATCCACCACCACCACTTCAACCCTTCACTGGGGTTCAGCTTGCCTCTGCAGGCCATCATACCTAGTTCTAACTGCACCATTTGCTCCCCCGGCCCAGTACCTACACCCATCGTTCAATCCTGTTTCCCCATCTTGGTTCAGTTCATCTCCACATGCATCAACAAATCTTTTCAGACAGAAGAGGAGCCTGCTGCCTTTAGAATAGCAGCTCTGAGTTCAATCCTGGGGAAATCCAACCTCAATCAAGGCTCTTGCACAAACTACACAGACCCATCCCCAACCTGCTGTTTCCCACAAAAATATGACAGCATGCTGCTTCAGTCACAGCTGTCCAAAATAGAACTTAATAAAACATTTAAGTAGCTATCGGTTCACAGCAGCACACATATGGTTTTGAATGGAGCTTCCCCGTGGCTTCAAGTCTAGCATAGCAAGAATATGAGTGTGTGAATTTCACAACGTATTAGATGTAGTGCAGGATTAGAGAGGGTGCAGTAATGAATGTGAGGTGTAAGTTTTGAGTTGTGTTTCTATGAGAAGGAAAACATTATTTAGAAAAGTACGGCCCCAAATTGTTTTTTGTCTCACTTCGGATTTATTGTTACACGTGCACTTAAAGTACTTTGTACAAATATAAATTCCTTTGTAAACATGGCCAGGTGTTTTGCCACGGATACAGATTGTATTGTATAAATAAAGGGATTTTATCGCTAACATAACTTCATACTGGTTGAATAAGTGCAAGTAAAGCTAGAGAGTAAAACAAGGAGATTGGAAAACACACTTCCATGCGATCCTCAGAAGTGTTATGAGGCATTAATATGAAGGACTTTTGTCTATACACAGTAATGTATTTACATCTGGCTCTGTCCAAAGACAATAAAGACATATACACGCAATGTATAGCTTACTTTTAAAAAACGGTCTTTGTTCTCCTGTTTTCCTGAAAAACTTGTCAATATCAATAAATCGGACTCCTTGTTGTTGGAGAGAAAATGCATTCAAATGCTTTTTTATCTGTCATCTTGGTTTCTTTGAAAAATAGTTTCTCACTATCATTTGACTCATGCAGTCATGATGACATTTCTGCTATGTCATGTTTGAAGGAATGATGGGGGCGGTTCAGTTCAGAGCAAAACTAGAAAGAGACAAATTAGCAACAACAGTTGGCAAAACATCAAATAAAGTAGAGCAAAAGAGATGAGGAGGAACGAAACAGACACTATACTTCTCACTTTTTATGTGAGATTTCAGGGAATCTTGAAGGAAGCACAACAGAATCTAAAAGCACAAAATCAAGGCAGCCTAGAGGCCAAGCTCAATTATGGCGACATTGGTTGTGGGGATGGGATCCAATGAGAGTGAGAATTTTCCTGAAGCTGCTCGAAGGATGAATTTTCACTCGCCTCTTTAAAGTTTGTTTTTTTTGCTCATTCCACTGGGCACCACAGGCTGGAATACAAGCCTGAAACTGTCAACTTCATCTGTGAAACTATATCCTGTGCATGCTGCGCCGTGCCTTTCACTCACGCAATCAGGCACAAATAATTGGTTCACAATTTCAACCTCTCTCGCTGTCACACGGGTAAAATGCTCTCCTTAGGTTAGTTTCCTGATTTGTTCCTGTAAGTTAAGCAGCTCTTCATATGTAACTTTGGGAGGAAGAAAAGAGTCGAGCCTCAGTGACACTGACAGCAAGAACTTTTTCTACACCTCTCTTCTCTCCTGTGGAAGTTTCCACTCTTGACTCTTAAACACTAAGTTGAAATCCAAAACAAATACATCATGCAGCCCCACACAGGTATTTATTCCTCAAACACAATGACTCTAATTCGTATTTTAAAGGGCAATCACAATGGGAGGTCTTGATTGCTGCAATTTGGTATTTAGGCAAAGACAAAATGAAAATGCACACATTTCAGAGCATGCGGGTACATTGCATTAAAATGGAATTCAATCACACTCCACAATCAATGTGCACTCGATTTCAATACAACCAAAAACAATCCCAGCAGCATACCTGGTAAACCCTCGATTGATTGTGATTGTGATCCTGCGTAGTAACCTTAATCTTAGACCAGTTGGGCCAAATAATGTCCTCAGACAAAAGGAGATTTAGCAAATTTCCCTTCCAAGGGGAAAAGAGTGATAAAGTATGTCTCCCGCAGCAGGCTGAAAACTTGTCTCACCGTCCTTCCTGAATCATATCCTCTCTCCTCCACTGGCTGTAATTGCTCTCTCAAAATATCCCTTCTGTCTCTCTGTCCAGCACTTACTCTATTTCTTTTCCTACCATTTCAAGCCAACGGTATCAGTTTATGGTCTCACGGGTATTGTAAGAACCGAAAGAGCTCAACCTTTGCACTCCCTAAATATGGTTGCTTGCTCTTACGGGGATCTGGGAACATGTTGTCTGTGATCACTCTGTGTTGAAATGTAATCTAAATACTAACATGTAAAATGCAAATGTAAGGCTTCAAATCCCAAACAATGTCTTTGCATTGCAATTTCCCATGCAGTAAACAGCACACAAACAGGTGTTTATGTTCAAAGGCATATGGGGAAAACAGGGTAAATGGATCCGCTTTTCACATTTTATGCTAGTACAGCAAAATATATGTGCATTCACCTAAGGCAGTAATTGCTGTTTATAATTAAGGTTGCTGGGCATCCATGGGAACTAACACAAAAAGATGGATTTAAAGCAATTTTAGAAGTATGACCCATTTCTTTTTTGGCACGACCTGCCCCAGGGTAGGGGTAAGTACGAGGCAACATAAATCCTATATAGCGATAAGATGTGAGACTCACATACTACAGAAAAAAAATAGATGCACCAATCTTTCACCAGAACATGTTCCGCTGCCACCTGTTGGATTTCAGGCACAGATGACTTCTGTCTTTGCAAAATGTCCCCGTTTTAGTTCCTAAGTTTAACTACATCTACATATTCTATTGGAAAACTATACACAGCTTGATTGAACAGGTTTGTGTTGTGTACCGCATGTATATGTATGTATCTGATGCTAGATCAGGGAGTCGGATCCCTCTCCTCTGATCAAATCATCACACATCTGCTTTGCGACATCTGAAAATCCCACTTGAGCAAACGTTTATTATCTTAAGTTCATTTCATTAGAATATGAATACGATTACATAACATTAGAAACTGCTTCACACAGCAAATTGGCTCCAGAATTAGATAATGTATTCATATTGTGTATAATACTAAAGTCTCACATGTATCTAATTCCATTTCAATGCATTTTTATTATCTTTATCTTCAGCCAACATCTAACGCACCAAAAATAAAATGCTCTTTTAATTCATTCTCTATGTGCTCTCTACTATCAGAGATAGGGAAAATTGATTAAATGAGTGATGTCTTTGTGTAGATATAAGTGGTGAGTCATCTAACCCACCAGCTCAACCTACCCATGTTCAGCTCTGCTCAGCTCTTACAGTAGCCTCTGGACAAACTGGGCTTCGTGTTCAATAGAAAAACGGATTTATCCCTTTTCCCCCTGAAACCACAATTAGTTTATTTTCTTGTTTTTATCATTTTCTTATTTATTTATTTTACCTACCTTTTCAAACTATTCAATTAAATATGAATTAAAGCTGCCCTTATATTAATAAATAGAAGCAGCATTGTGCACTGCCTAAGATAATTTGCGTGCCATCTCCCTGGAGTAAGAGGGTTGTTAATTTTCAAAATAGGATGACACAGTATCGCTCTATGTATCTTGTTGAAGGCAAATAAATTGAAATGTAATTTAACTAAGCCATTGATTTTTTTCTTTCGCGTTTGAGAATGCAACAGGAGCAATATAGCGATAGGTGGCATACAGAGCACCAACAGGATACCCCTGAACCGTCACTTGAAACAGGAAGTGGTTGGAACCTGAGCCTCAGGTAAGTCGTTGACCTCCATGGAATGTAGCGAGCTGCTCCGACAGACATATGTATTTCACCTTGGGAGCACCAAGTGTTATAGGACTCGCTAAGCCGCTTAGCTGGGTACTTGATTTGCCTCAGCCTTGTGCCATGCTCTGCAAAAAGTATTGCTAGCTCTGAAAAAAAAAAAAAAAACTAGCAATCTGCCTCGTTTTAGACAAGAACTCTGCGTGCTCAAGCATGGAGTACATCATACATTCTGTCAAATGATGGCCTAAAGTGGTTGGCTTCTGCTTGGCAGTGAGTCAGTGATAACATGTGCAAATAATATAGCCATTCCAGTCACTTTGAAAGAAGCACGATGTAACAGAATGTGGTTGTTGTGCTGGAGCTGACACAGACGCTATTTTAGAGGAATTCAAATGGGTAATTTTCTTCTCAGCAGGGATGGGAATTTTGGTAATGTGGGTAAAAAGGACAAATGCATTAAAAAAACTCTGCTAAACAATTACAGTTGATGTATAAATTGCCAATCTTTACTGTCCCAAAAGGTTGAGTGTGTAGCACTGTAAAGGTGCTTTTTAAGCATTGCAACATTTTATTCAGTGTAGGTGAGTCTGGCATTTCACAGTGTGATTAGCCCTGGCTGTCATGAATACCAGATTATGTTGTGGACTGTCAAAAAACCTTTCACTCAATAACCCCAGCACATTTTTAATTCCACCAGTACATTTACAAGTCTCTCCTCCACACTTACAACCAAACACATTTTCCTCTCTCAGAAAAAGGTGTTTAACTCATTTTTCCCCCTCCTCAGTAGAGTGAATCAAAAAGCCAGCGTTTGCTTATTCTCTCCTCCTCTCTCTCTCTCAATCAGCAATTTTTCCCCTTGATCTTTTATTCATATGATTAAGTCTGTTTATCACCAGACTGTTCATTCTACATTTCAGTATATGATGAGACCATCTTTGAAGTTGGCTGTGCTGCAGTGGAATCACTTTGGCGAACAACAGTCTTTTTTCACCAATTATTGTTGGAATTGAAACACTTTCCATCTGGTTTGAATTATTTGACCTGAAGACTAAATGCACACACAACAGTTTCCCATGTTGTTTGTGGAGCATTCACTGAAATATTTTCCATCTTAAATGAAAGAATTATGAAACACTTCCAAGCTTCCCAGCCCATATACTCACTTTGGCTTGTGTCACCCAAAATCTCTTTCATAAACATATTTATTTGGTATCCAGTTCTTCAGCATTCATTAAATTGTCCTTTTTGTTCTGGCTTCTGTGCTCGTGAAATCTATTTTTTTCTTTTTGGGGGCTTGGCTGTTATAAAGCTTTACCCTTGCTCCTCTCCTCCGTCTGTCACTCTGCCTTTTTCCCCCTGCCAACCACCTCCATTCATCCTCTCTCTGCCCTGCTTTTGCCTGTTTGTCCTTCCCTGTCTTTCTCTCCCTCACATCTGTTTTCTATCTCCCACCTTTATGTTTTCCACCATCCCTCAATCAATATATTTAACCCTTGTTTTTTTCTCAGCTCCTTCTTCTCCCCTTCCTCTTTCCCTCCTTATCTATCTGTCTCTACTATGTCAAACTTTTCCTCGGAAGAAAAAAAGGTTTAAGGATGTTCAATGTCAGATGTATGAACAAAGCACATGAACAGACATCGTCGACAGGGATCTGATAGAAACCTATATGGAACATAATGAGCAGAAGATATCCGAGTGCGGTGAACATGTAGTAATGAGGTGAAGGACTTAGGAAAGAGCAGGTGAAACAGAGAAAGTGTAAGTATTCATGAGGTAAAAGGTAGATGTAGCTGTAGGGTAATAGGTCATGTGGAAGGAAAAGACTAAATATTGTGTGATTCATAAATTATGAAGCTTTTCATACACTAAAAAGGGATCAAAAATGTTTTTGATGTTTTCTATGTCACCTTTTATCTATATTTACTCAGACTGAACCATTTGCCATGACTTGTAGCTCAGTGTTGCCCTGAGCCAAAGTGCTAGCATCGCGCTGACGATGATCTTACCAGGCATGCCAGTGCAACTGTCAATGCAGGTTTTTGTCAGTATGCCACCATGTAACCTGCTACACGATGAGGTGTGAAGGTGCGCTTTTGTGTAATTGCGAGATCCACGTTACACCCTGCAATTGATTCTGGATCAAGAGAAGAGCGCGCCAGTATTTCAAACCCAACCTCTAAATTTTTCGCTATTTCAACTATTACTCATTGATGGGCCGTCATCGCCGAGCACTGGAATGGACCAAAGATAATCCACATTAGCATGGGGCCTGAATTAATTTATTTATGATTTGTTACTCAATAGATCTGACATGTAAACACAAGCATGAAGAAAAACCTAAAACAGCAAATGGATATTTGTTTGGAATCCATCTTTTCCATGCCCCAAATACCCTTCATCACACATTAATCCATCTCAAACCCCCTCTAACGTCTTACACACATGCACAGATATTTCCCCTCTAGTTTTTTCACCTGCACACACCTTAGCAGCGGCCCCGTGGGTGCTGTAGGTAGCAGACCCAGAGCAATGGAGCAGCAGAACCCAACAGTGGATTAGCGGCAGTATGTGAGAGAGGCCAGATCCAGACATATTCCTCTGGGGAAGTCATGCCAGATAATCCGACCCCAGCGCTTATTCTATCAACCCCCTGCCAGCTGCACTTTGCCCCTGCACACAAAACAAAATATAACCCAGGCGTGAAGATTTCAACTTAGATGTATGCCAAAGTGTACGGCATCGCTGCCCATGCACATGCAAACAGGCGTACACGCAAAGAAAATACAACCCGAGCTTGAAGATTTCATCTTAGATGTATGCCCAGGCTTACAGAATGCATCTATAAAACAGGCACACACACATTTTAGTGTATATCCCTGAGGGGAACACGTGTTCCACAAATAGCCTGACACTTTTACTCACACATGTGCATGCACCTGTCCATACCATATACATATACAGCATGCATGAACACACATTCACAACATCCAACGAAGCCCCCACCCCTCCCACCCCTCCCACCCCCTCCACCCCCGGGAAGACAGGAGACCTTTGCCCCCAAAAACCACACGTCAGTTCTCATATATGGCCGCTGCTAATCAGAACATGCTGCCCAGATTCACAATTACAACAGCATGAGTCCCCGAAGGGAAAACAGAGCTGGTGCAGTCACTGTAGCATTAGCTGACTGACTGTTCAGTTGGACGGCTGGTTTGCTGACTGATTCAAATCGTTTTGATGCAGTGGCCAACAAAAAAAAAGTACATTCGATATTTGAATTCCCTTTCAGGATGAGCTAAGCTTGCAAATGTTTGCACAAAGATGCCTCCATACACAAAGAATGCTCCACCATGCTTGCCCACATGTATGCAAGTGCAATAGTGTTTAATTTGGCATGTATGAACTGCACACACACACACACACACACACACACACACACACACACACACACACACACACACACACACACACTCACACACAAGCACAGAAATACACACCAAAACAACAGGAGGATCAGGGAAGAGGCGGTCTGATTGCTCATCAAGCAGCAAGCGAGAGCTGGCGAAAGGCATCAATACGACTGCAGCCCACTCTCCTGGGTCCACCTGTCGATTACAGTGGTAAAGACAAGCTGCCTGGTGCCTCAATCCATTCCCAACAGCCTCCACTGGGCCTGTAGACACCTGAAGAATCCTGATGCCAGGAGGGAATAAGGGACCTTCCACTTCACACTGGCAGATACACAGTGGTTTACCTCTGCTGCATAAACCATTCAGATTAACAACTCTACAGAGAAATGGAGGAAGGATACAAATCTATCACTCATGTGGCAGCGATTCAGTTTGTAAAGATAGAATGAGATAGATCACAGTAATATCAAGCTGTCCACAGAAACATGTAAAATGAGACTTTCTCAAAGAGCTACAATACATTGCATTGAGTTGAGCTGGCAAAGACACAATAAATACAGAATAAAACTCAATTCACAAAGTAGAAAAAAGTGCTTTATTCACAGCATAAAATCCCAAATAAATCTCATGGCATTACAATTGCAACTGTTATATTTGTCACCATTTGCTCTCCAGGGTGATGTATGTTTTCTGAATATTTGACCAAAGGACAACAATCCCATTGTCCTCTGCTGCCTTATAATTAGACAAAATTAGAGCCGGATCAAGCTGTTTTCTACCATTTATCCTCCCATGGGAGAGCAGGGGTGGGAGGTTTACGCTGTCTAGCCAACTAACCTTGGCCACTGAACAGAAATATGCAAAAAGATGAAAATCCAGAGAGCAGATTTGCACTTTAGAGTGGAATCTTAAGTAAGGCTGAAATGTTTTTCTCTGTAGGTTTTATTATCCAGTCAGTCAATCAACTGTTTGAAATAAGTGTTAACGAATTAATAAATAGTACGTTATTCTGAGGCATGTGATTTGTTGGTGAGGCATTGTGAAAGCGGACTTCAGTTTCCTAACAAAAGAGGGTGCAATCACAAGCAGATCCTCTCGTTTAAAGTTTTAAAGGTTCTGCTTTCAGCACCATGGACAGCTCTCACACTGTAAGTTACTGGGAAGCCTCAGATACAAGGAGAGGCTCAGGATTAATTTATCAGGTTTCCTTATGAACTCACCCTGCTGACTTCAAGCTCATAAATCTTACCAATATAGGGCAAAGGATATGGATTTCCATGGAGGTCATTGCAGCGACAATTATTAAGTGGGCAATATTCAAACCAGAAGCCCTGCACATAATTGATTTAAACTGCACCTGATAGCCAAGCTCTGTCCAAAGCTGCTGCTCTCAGAAACGTAGAGAATTCAGTTCAGATGAAATAAGAACCTATAGCGACCATGTTGATGAAAAGGTAAGCAAAGCCATGCGCACTGGAATCAGCATGCTCTTCAAGAAACCCTGCATGTGTTACAGACTGAATGGTGTTCTCTCTATGTGCAATCACGGCCTCTCGCTTCACTGTGCCCCCTTTTTTCCTCTCCGTTTTCAAAGTAGAGGTCGGCGACTCTTCCAAAGCTAGATGGCAGAAGAGCCCCACTGCAGCGGAGGCGCGCCTCGCGCCGTCATCATCCCATCTTTGCATTGCAAATTGCCCAGTCCCATCACTCCCAATAACAGCTCCGCTCGATCTCCAAAATGAAAAATCGGAGTTATGGTGGGATTGCCTACCAGGCGAATTTCTTTCATCCGGCTTTCGGGACGGGACGCCGCCTGCCTGAGTATCACCTAACATCCCCCCTACCCCACTCCCTCCCCACCCTCTCCCCTCACGCACACATAAACCACATGCTGTCATTAACAGAGTTCATTTCTTCCTCGGGATTTACAATCTTCCCATAAAGACGCGCCTCTTCCTCCCCTGCCACCCACACCTCACTGTTCCCACTTCATGATTTGTTAGCCACACATCAACCACATCATACTTACACAGGACGACCGTCTCTCTCTCTCTCTCTCTCTCTCTCTCTCTTTCTCTCTCTCTCTCTCTCTCTCTCTCTCTTCCTCGCTACACCCTCCTCCGCCCCCCCCCCTCCCCGCCACCTTTTCTCTCTCACTCTGCGTGGTTCAAATGCTGATCGATAAAGGCAGCGTTCAAAGATATAGGCTAGACTCCTCTCTGCCCTCAGCCGGTTAATAGGGATTAAAAAAAAGGAAATATGCTGAACAGCAGACGCCAGAGCTCACCGCCGGAGATGCTCACACTTGATGCCCCTCTCAGCAGAGATGGTTGAGCCCTCGTCCAGGTTGCTGTGGTCCTCTCCTAAAATTCAGTCTCGCTCACTTCTCTCCCATCAGCTGACATAGCGGCTGGCGGCTCTGCCCGTTCCTCCTCTGAGAAGGGAAAGGGGATCTACTTCAACCAAACAGAACGACACACACAGGCTGTAGGTTACATGCGTTAGTTGTGAACATGAAGGGGATTTACAGAGACGGATACTACGACGGATCTATTGAACTGCGGGACGTTTTCAACAGGAGATGCGTTAAATGTGGCCGAGGGGACTTTGTTCAAGCCAAAACGATGAGGATTAGGACGGGAATTGTTTTTTGGAATCTCATCTTTTCACTGATGTTCACTTGTGTGAAAGGTACGAGCCACTGCAGCAAGCCTCTGTGTTTTCTGATGCGCTTGGTGTGCCAGTGTGTGTGTGTGTGTGTGTGTGTGTGTGTGTGTGTGTGTGTGTGTGTGTGTGTGTGCGTGTGTGTGTGTGCGTGCGTGCGTGCGTGCGAGAAATCAAAAGCTTGAACGTTACAGACGTGCGCAAAATAGGCTACCACGGTTTACTGGATAGAGTTTTAAGGGACGCATTTCACCGGTTTGCCGCTCAATGCAGGCTTTCACTGAGTCGCTCAATAGATATTCTTGCGGTAGCCTACGCGTCTTCTAATAGCCTACGTGAGCTGCTTTGCTTAGTAGGCTAACTAGTGAATTGTTGGGGCGCAAGTGCATGCACTGCAGATTGCCTATAGGATGTAAAAGAGGTTCCTATTTGTTGAGGCTGTAGAGCCGGCCGCCTTTTCTCTTTTCTGGGTCGAGTTTTCAAGTATTTATGTGGGATTTGCGTCAGACCAATGTCTCACCAGAAACCTTACTGGAACAATTTAGGGGGCCGAGGCAATTAGTAGTGTGGAACCAATTTGTCGACTGGTGTTTATCGGACTTGCCAGTGCAGGCAGGTGTAAGGTGGGCTTGTTAGTATTCTAGTGGCTCTTTCTCGGGGTCTTTCAATTTGAATACTCGCTCTAGCTGGTGAGGTAACCGCTGATTCCATTTTATTTCTGATGTGCATCAGTATCCATTCATGCAGAACGATGACAGTTTCATCACTCCTGAAATGTCACTTTATACAGTTTTTATAATGATAAAAATAAAATCTGTGAAAGCAATTGTTGCTCATTTACCACTCTGCAATCACCATTTGCTAATTAATTGTCCACTATATCAGTGGACAATGAACTTAATAATAATAACTTAATTAAACAGCATGCATTTAGAGGAAATGTAATACACAATTTGTTGCTCTGCAAGTTACATGTGGATTATACAACTGTGCGTATGTGTGCCTGTGTGTGTGTTACTCTCTTTCTTTGTGCATCATAAGCTCTGTAATGTTACACTCGCTGTGTTAAATTCTCATTTCCAACTCAAATTAAAGCCAAAGGAAAAAAGGCAAATCCAATTCCACCCCTCAAAATGTTTTTATTCTCGATGTGTGTGTGTGTGTGTGTACTTGCGTGTGTGCGTGCGTGCGTGTGTGTGTGTGTGTGTGTGTATGTGTGTGTGTGTGTGTGTGTGTGTGTGCGTGTGTGTGTTCCGGGACATTTTATATGTGAATGCATGGCAGTTTATCTGCTAAATGCATGTATGGTTGGTCTATGGGCACTCACAGATATCAATTTACATGCAGATTGTTCACCCTGTGAGTAATTCTCGTGTCCGTCTATTGGGGGTGGATGAAATGTGCAGCATCCAGAGCAGCAGCGCCTACCAAGAATGAGCCAAGTCGAGGCGAGCAGAGTCGGGCACAGTGCTGTTTCTTCACCACCCACATTGTGGCAATGTCAAACCTCGAGGCCGCTGCCAATCCTCCTAGTTCTGTTACTTATTAGGGAGCCAGCCAGCCATGGATTGGGGAGGAGGGGGAGGGGAGGGGGGGTATGAGGAAGAGGCCTGGGTCTCCTGTTGGAAACGAGCAAAGGAAATAGTGACACAGACCAAGGCAAGCAGGAGGGAATCATGGACCACCTGTAGTTCCCCTGTTCTGACAGGTGACACAATGTTTGCAGAAGTAAAAAGATAGCGATCTGGCCTGTGACTCACTTCTGCTGCTCAGATAATGATGCTGTAAAGAAAAAAAAAGCCTCTATCTAGCAAAGTTTGTATAACACCGCTTCGCGAGAGGTGCTTTTTCATATTAGATTATTTTTTAACCAGGATCCATGTGTGTGGGTGGTGCACAGTTCACAAAGTTATTTCAGTCACCTGTCTGATTCCTGGCACTCCATATTATAAAGTGGCATTTAGTGACATTTAGCAAATTAGTTTTGTAATTAATAAAACTGCACAAGGATGTTTGACTAAAAATGTATATGTTTTCATTGTGGCAGTCCACCACCAAACATCTGAGGACATCCACTGCAACTGTGTCACCTAATCCTCTGGGAACTTAAAAAAATGCTTGACACAGACACAAATTTAGGAAGCAAAGAACTGTTTTATTTTAATTTTAAATAGAGCAAAAGACCTGGGTCAAATACAAATTGAATTCCTCACACTGATACTGGGCACTTTACTGTATCTTGTCTGGATCTCAACAGCTGTGTTTGCCATTTTTCCCCATGAAAATCCCACTTCATCCATCAACTGGACAACAATCTGTCAAGTTCACAATAAATGAAAGAGTCCCAGAGCGCCCCAGTCTTATGACACATGCTTGGTTAAGCAGTGGATAATATGTGAGAGAGCAGAGATATGATGTTATGGCCACAGCTTCCCGGATCTGCCCTTTAAATTGTTTATGGTTATTAGAATATTTCTCATTGAAACTGATGAATGTCACGTTACTTTATCTTTATACCCATTTCAAATGGTACTTTGCGGATCAGAATTTATTCAGATATTCCGTTTCAACAGTCCTAGCAGTGACCTGATAATGAAAAGCAGGAGGGGACATGATTGTCATGGGAAGTTGGAGGGACACCACAGGAGAGGACAAACAGAACACTCAGGCACTGGCCTGTTTCCCGCGCGGACATTAGCACGTCAAATGACAGCCGACGATTAATGACAGTGAACAGATTGTTGAAAATTGTCCATCTGTTGTGTTCCACCACTGTTTCTTGTGATTACGCCGTAGTTCTCAAATTTCCTTCTCGCTTCTATAATTTGTTAAAATGTAGGCCTATTTGTGATTTTTTAAAAACTCTATATCAGCCGGTCACTAATTGGTGGTAATCAGTAGGGTTCTGCACAGACAGTAATCTGACCACTGAGCCCTTGATGAAGACTTTCTCTCAATGTGATTATGTAAACAGGCTGGAAAGGCTGCTGGGGCTAATCAGGATTACAATTTGTCTGTGTAATTATGCACTATCTACAGGGACTTTGTGGCATTATCCCACTGCCCCTCAGGTTCTTGACCTCCACAACAGTAGGAGAAATTACCTGAGTTCAACTGGAACCAGTTTCTATCAGCACATAGGCTGGCAAAACAAGCCTGTTCCTCTACGGTCCTTGGTCCTGGAAAGATCTGCAGGCCAAGCTCAATCTTAAGACCCTTATCTCTTTACATGATTTTAATTTAGAATAAAGGAAGTGGTCACTGCTAACTGCATTTGCTTCAATTAACGAACAAACACGTGACCAAAATGCTGCCTTGTGGATGTGATGTATTTTGCTGCAACTATTGTTGCCGGTGTGATTTGATGTTGTTTTCCTGTTATGTGTTGGATGCTGCTTTTTGACCCTGTCTTGGCTAGGTTTCACTTATAAAATAGGTTTTATTCTCTATGTGACTTCCTAGTTAAATAAAGGTTATGTATAACTGGAGGGAGCAATATCCCATGTCCCAGGATGCAGGAACTTGGAACAGTAACAATTTGACTCCTCGGATTCCTGATGCCTCTTTTAGTGCTGACATCTCACTGGATAGCCCTAGTGGTGTACCAAAGTAATACTCAGTTCACCCACGGGCCTTTCGCCCATGGCTTTAGGCCCGGGCCAGGCTCTGAGATGTTGCTGACAGGTCCCTGCGAAGGTCGGATATAGTTTGCTGGTTCTGATTAAGTCAGTTCTTCTCAGGTGTCAGGTTTAATATAAGCAGTACTCTTGAGAGAGAGAGAGAGATTGGCAATATCTTGTCTTCGGGAAGAAAAGTAGCTCACCATTTGTTGAGATTAAGTGTAATAGGCTGAGGAGTGGCTGCTTCCAGAGTCAAGGCTACAGATTCAAGGTGGACTGTCTTCTGCGCCTTAGGTGGAGGTTTCAAGGTATCCACGGATAATGCTGTATTCATTTGTTTGGCCTCATCCATGCAGTGGTTAAAATCTAGAAAACCTGTCAAGTAAGACATTTTCAAATACATTGTAGTTGGGATGTATTAATCCAACCGCCTTAGTGTTGACTAACTTATTTTTTAGGAGAGAAATGAAACACAGCAAAGCATTCATTTTAAGTGAGATTTAACTAATAAACCAATAACTGCATACCGCATGAAAAATCCCACGTGTTCATTGAAGCACAATAATAGTTATACTTTTGGGTATTTTTTTTCCATTAATCTTGTGAAAGAATGCATCCACAGTAAACCACATTTCCAGCATTATTGAATTCATAACCTGTTGCCCACGTAACTTCATGAATCTTCGTGCGCAGTGTCCACTGCTGTTCTTGTTTGCTCTCAGACTGGATTTTTGATATGTGACAGGCGAGCAGGCAGGGGTGAAGCATGGCCAGGGAAACAAAGTGGGGTGATGTGAAGGTAATTGAGGAGGTAGACTGCTTAGTGGAGGCTGCTGTGATTCCACAGCATATTTCACAGCAATTAAAATGGTAGGTGTGGATAGCTTAACAGATACATGTTCAGACTCTCAACTACACCGCTTTGCTGTCAGTGTTGAGGAGGAAGCACTACGTATTCCATCTAGTTAGAAAATAGACCTAGACGAGTAAACCATACGCTCTTAGTTGCCTGTGAGAGGCTCTCAGATCAGCAACGTTGGAAATTATTGATTTCTAGACATTACTGTAAATTGACAATTGACTTGAATGTTTTTAAGTGTTGCCTCCTCTGTAAGTAATAAAGTAAATGGGGTCCTTCATGCAGTGTATTTCCAGCATGTGAAAAAAACACGTAATACATGATTGACTAGGGTTCCATGCTGTGTGAATTGGCCTTTGGCCCTAGCCCGAGGAGCTGCATTTATCAAAGCACTTATTCATCCATCTTTTTTCAGTCTCAGTTTAAAACAAAGTCTAATTTTGGTCATAAAAGCATTATCAAGGACAGACAGTGTCAGTGAGACGAAGAAGCTGCCAGCCAATATTATTAAACTGCAGTGACAGCAGTTTTAGACCTGCAGTTTCAGTCCGACCTGTGGAATTTAAAAGCATTGACAGTAGCAGTAATAGCAATAGATGGTAAAGTTATAGCTCCTTTAATGTGCCACCTACATGCAACTAGCGTTACAACTGCAGTATTTTTTTTTTTTTTTTTGGTTGTCTTTTTAATCCCAGATCTGTGTGTGTACTTGAATTTTATGTTTTATCATGTAAAATGTATTTTTCTATTCTGTTGTAGGACGAGTATAGCTCACACTGCTCAGGGTGCCCTTGTGTGTCCTCTGTCTCCTCGTTCTCTTCGGAGGGTGAAGGATGAGGGTCTGATATACATTCATTTGTTGGGGGGAAAAACTAAACGAGGCGATGATGCAGAGACAGAAAGACAATTTGCATTGTATGCATACTTAAGGCCTGAGTTAGAACGGGAATTATTCGTCCATTAATCACTTTGTCGATCAACGGAAAATTAAGCGGCAACTTTTTTAGTAAATTAATAATCGTTTTTGTAAGAATTACAAACATTTGGTGGTTAAAGATTTGAAGTATTTATTTGATTGTAAACAAAACATTTGTTTGGTTTTGGACTGTTGGTTGTATAAAATAAGACTGACAAGACTTTTGAAGATATAATTTTGGTCTGTGGGAAATTATGAAATTATTTTTCTAATTATTTGACATTTTGTAAACAAAATTATCAATTTAATATTAGATCAAATTATTGGCAAAATAATCAGTTATGTGTTGTGACCCTAAACCTGAGTGGTGCTACTACTACTACTACTACTAATAATAATAATAATAAACAATAATAATTTTCCATATTCCATAATTTTTTTAAAAATAATATAATTGTTTGTATAATTGTTATTTTGGCTATTTAACACTTTAGCTGACTTTTCTAATCGTCCAGTGTCTGACAAACCTCCCAAATGTTAAGACTAGCGTATGGAGGTTTAAAGAAGAACATGTATATTGATTCACAAAAAGATTTTGGTGTTTTACAGCCACAAACTAAATTTTATTTCTATTTAAGCATTTATTCTACGCTGCAGATTGGTGTGACAAAGTAATGTTCAATTCTTATCCATTAATTTATGTGATCTAACGTGTCGTACAAATGTTTGATGGGAAACTCCCAAGACAGATGCAAATGCATTTTGCCTGCGGGTGGTGAGATCCACATGTCTACATCTGCAGGAAAACTCTCGCCACCAATGCGTTTCTTTGCTGAAGGCGGAGCATGTCGGCATGTATAGATCTAGTGCAACAATTTTCTGGAGAACCTGCCAGCTAAATGTTAATTAGACGGTTTGCAAGTTTGTGATTGAGGTTCAAGCGAGTTCCATGTGGTGCCTCGAAAAACACGTCCTCGGGCTGTTAAGTGGAAGAAGATGTTTTCTACTCGGAAAGTGAAACAGTTGAGTATTGTTCCAGCTTCTGTTTTTGTCTTTTAATAGAAAACTAAAGATTCTTGTTCTGCCTCCTTCTTGTTCTCCTTTTCGGAGAAAGTGAAGTGTTGATGTTATTGTCTGTTTGGAAGATTGGAGGCTAGAGAGACAGGCGTCCTATAATGTGTTGTTGGCTCTGGTTCCTGTTGTACAGCAGCTCTCTCAGTGGTAGCCTGGCATCAGGTGCAATATGGCTCAGTAGCACTTTGAGGAGGTATTGGTGTCTAGCCATAAAATATTGTATCTGCTGGGAAGTGGGTAAAGCACCAGCAGCATGCAGACGCTGGGAAACAGTTATTACACTTGGCTATTCAGACGCACAACTTCTGTTATTTCCTTGTGCAACGGTGTGTGTTTGGTGTGTGTATTTGTTTTGTGCCAGCTGTGTCTCTGTGTGGCAATGTATTTGATTTTACTATTTCTCACCTCAGTGGTTGGCAATTTAAAACCACCAAATGGAATATTTCAGAGCCCTTTTCCAAATTGCAGTGACACACTCATGAGGTAATAGTCATTCTCTAGAAAGCCCTTTTCTGTTTCTGTTGTATGGAGCCCATTTCCCTTTCATCAAGCATGCAGACAAGCATAGTGAGGGGCTGCGATAATGCACATTCTATCAGTGTGAATTGTGAGGGTGCAGCACAGCCATGCAGATAAAATCCTTCTCTCTGGGGACATCAATTTAAGATTTCTGTCTACTAAGGTTGCTGTCTGGGTCCTTGCAGTCATCATTGTTGTATTCCTGGTTGTGCTGATGAAAAATTATTTTCTCCTGCCTCCATATTTTATGTCTGTTGCTCGGAGTGCAGCTTGTCATAGATCTAAGAGAAAAGTGCTTGGATTTCTAAAAACCAAATTACCACCAAATATAACACCTAAGTGCTGCAGCAGCTCTGATTTGATACAAGGCTGGCCCTGAAGATTCATGATCTGAAGGGATGACAGCAGACAAGTAACAAAAGATGTCATTTTTTATTGCCTTGCACATTTCCTCTGATCAATGGTTATGTTCAACACACTCTTTAATTCTAATTTCCTCTTTCTGGAGTGTATAAATCAATACTCAACGGAGTGTCTTTCTATAACACTACTGTTTCTCTTTGTTGTGTTTTGTAAGAGGTGTGGATACTTTGCAGCAAATAAAGCCAGGATGTTTCTTGACCTTTGTTGTGATTGGTAAGGGCTCTATCTTTCCACTCGGTGCTCCGTAACCAGGCATCACTGATGGATATCTCTATATTGGCTGACTCACCTTTAAGGTCAGGTGCAAATCAATGCAGGTTGTTTTTTGTACTTTAACTTTGATTGCTAGGAGTGCAGCTGTTGCCTCCCCCTCTGTTTGTGATAGGCCATCATCATGAACAATGATGAAATGCCATCCGGAAGAAGAGGTGTCCTTGACTAAGCGTACGCCACAGTCAATCGCAAGGAAATGCAGTATCAAGCAGAGAGAAAATAATACATGCCAAAAATAAATCAGGAAGAGGAGCTTGAAAGCGCATAGCTCAGTAGGCTTGTGGATATTGGGCTCAGGATTTGTTTGAAGAAAGATACTGTGATGTATGAAGGGTGAAGGCAAAACACTTTTTTGTACATCCATCAACTGGTGGTCCAAGTCTGGTTCAAAGCAAGGCTCATTTCTTTTGAAAACTCTGACATTTTGCATTTTAGTATTGTTTAGTTATTCATTTAATCATGCATTGATTTATTCAAATTGTTGCGTTTGCCTGCACATCACGCGTATTTGCATTGAGTCATACAGCTGACCTCTGCATCCTTATACTGTCACTATTAATTAGACATACTACTTATTTAGAGGTACAGTATCTAGGAAGTGTAATTGCCCTTGAAACAGAAACATCTCATGAGTGTGTCAGAGACTGAAGGAACAAGTCCACCTCTACTCTACTTTCTTTGGGCTCAGTGCATGACACAGGCTCACATTGGCTACAATAACATCAGGGGTATGATTACAAAGTGATATATCGTGTCTGGTACGGCAGTAGCTCAGGTGGTAGAGCATGTTGGCGATTAGTCATTGGGTGGCTCAATCCCGGGCCCTTCTTTTCCATTTGTTGAAGTGTCCTTGAGCCAGACAACCAGCCCCAAATTGTTCCAGATGTATGTGTGAAAAATGTAAGTCGCTTGGGTCGAAAGCATCTGCCAAATGACCCAATGTGACCTCATGGTACAATTTCACTACGCAGCATCCTTTCTTCTGACACTAGACCTGGGTAGTCCATTTACAGTGTCCAATAGACCTCACCTAATGTCCTTACAAAGAGCCCTGCAGCTGATGTCCTCTCATTGTTTTCTTTGTCCACACATTGCAATGTTCAGACATGTTACTTTGGAAAAACCCAACAACAAACTGTCTTCAAAAAGTCTTTCGTTCACAACCTAAATGCCATACTGAGAAAAATATACATTGTTGTTCCATTAATGCATGCAATTTACACTGACTGGTGCCAAAGGGGGGCGCTACAACATTTATTTTATTGCCAGTACGTTGAATGCCATTAATCAAGGCACAAACACTTTCATTTCAATATTACTCTGATTGCTCTAAGCCACAGGGTTTTGTTAGATAAGATAAACCTCATTGTCTTGTTGAAAAAATAGTTTTGGACATGCAGGCTGCCACATAAACTAGGTACAATAGACAGTCGATAAAAGACAAACACTACACAATAGACGGCAGATAAATTCAATACAGTTTAAGGACAATATAGCAAATTGAACATAAATTTGCCAAACAATGCAAGTACTGCAGTCTTTCCTAAGAACTCAACAGTTTCATTGCCAGAGGGAAGAAAATAGTTTGTCTACCAGTTAAATCTGCCCTGTGAGATCCTGAAGCAATTACCTGAAAGAAGCGGGTCATACTGTGAATGTTTATTTTCCAAGCCCGTTTAATCATGCTCTGTTCAAAAATAGTCGATTGGGATGGGCAATCTTTCATACCCATCAGCAATCATCCATTACCCAATGGGCTGTTTGTCACTCATAATAATTTGGATGGCAGTAAATGACTCCTCCTCCACTCTCTCTACTGCACATAATCATTTCTCTTTATGGGCCAGCAACAAATCTACATTAATGTTGGAGGACAACATGTTGGCTGTTTACTTCTTTAGGGGGCACTTGTCCCTTCCGACACTTGCTCATGTACTGGAAAGCCAAAATGTTGTCTCTCATAAACCTTAAATAATGTATTTAGCCCACAACAAATTATATTATCAATATGATGCATAATGTATTTTGCTTTCAAAATCAATCTTATTCTCCTTCTACAGAGTGTACAGCACTGTGGTTCATTACCTGGTTCATTCTGCTCAAAATCTCTGTATTCACTGGGCAAGGAAGAGATAATCACATTCAGTAGTCTTGTTTCACCCTTTGCATTAGTGAAAAGCTCTGCAAGGCCAACAACACATATAAGTATGCATGCAATCACACACAAACACGCACACGTTCAATTCAAACTGACAAAGTGACAAATCCCTTCAGAAATCTCATCAGGGTATAAGAGACAACTGCCTTTTTGCTGCCTGCGTTTTGCTCAGAAAGCATAACAATCGGTTATGAACATCAAAGGTGTGGTGAAAATGTAGTATTAGTGTGCATATCCAAAAGGCCAGGGGTAAATGTAACTATTTGAGGAACAGCTGGGACTGTTCTTGAGCTGTCTGTCAGCCTGCCTGGCTGCCTGCTGAGGCCCGTCTTTTTTCCAGACTTGTGCATTATGATACTGATTCATATTTCTCAACCGCATTTTCCCCACTGTGCAATCACAGCATGTTGTTAATTTAGTTTCTCACCACAATTTATGGTCGGTGTTGCAGCATGGCGCTAACATGGGGTCGGGAAAAAACCCCGGGGAGTGCGTTCTACAATTGAAGTGATGATAGAGGTCGGAACAGGCAAGGGATGACAGTGGAATTCAAAGAAGACATACTGAGTGGTTAAGGGATTTAATGCACGTCCGTTATCCTGTACAGTTAAGCACATCTGGTTGTTTTCCATCATTTTTCTGTTGAAGATGAACGATTATAACGATCTTTTTTTAGATGCCGTTCTTATGGAGATGACAGTGATTAACATATTTCAAGCTCATGTGGTTCACAGCATTGAACAGGGGGATTGCAATTCATAATGGATAGCTTATGGTAAAACAAGGAAAAACAAGGGGGGCAATAGATGGGGGGCCGGGGGCAATTGGCTGAAGAGGCAATTAATAAGAAAGTTGAGTGAGATAAAGAGAGGGTGATACTAAAGGATGAACGGAAGACATATATCTGAGAAGGAGAAAGAGGGAGAGGAAGGCTGAAAGAGGGAAATTAATATCTCGGCAATGAGCATCTGTTCTGTCTTCTTCAGGACATCAGAACAATCAGCCACACAAACATTGCTAAGCAGTTCACTCAAACAGCATTACTCTGAACATAAGTTATCTAATATCTTGACAAACACTGAAATATTTCAGGGACTAATGGAGCTCTCTGGGTACCATACTTGCTCTCATTCTAAACCCCGGCTGACACAAGAGAGTGGCCAAGAGAGGGACAGAGGATGCTGTGGCATGCCTCTTTCACATTCTCCCCCTATGCCTGGAATCCCCAGCTACTATGCCAGGGTCCTGTCTAAAGATTTTAGCGCTGCCCATAATACTGTTCAACGGCATCTGATGATCAGCAACCTCCGCCATCTCCTCGTTCCGCCTCTCCTTATCCGCTGGATCCTTAGTTTCCTTATTGACAGACCCCAGGCCGTCAGGGTGGGTACCACCGCATCCCCCATCATTAGCGTCAACATCGGAGCTCCCCAAGAATGTGTTCTGAGTCCCTTTACAGACTCTGCGGCTGTTTGAGCCCCTCTTGCGTTACAGAACTACTTCAAACTGGGTTTGAACTACTTAATTCTGATGACGAAGCTATTCTACATACCTAGCGGTGCACAGAGAGTCACCTCCTCCTCAATGTCACCGAGACAAAGGAGCTCGTCTTTGACACCCGCAATAAACTCACCACAGCTTTTTGCCACACTTTCATCAACGGCCAGCCAGTGGAGACGAGGGAGAGCTTTAAGTACCTCTGCATCATCCTGGACAACAAACTGAGTTATGATCACCGCAGCGCAGACATCCAGAAACGCTGTCAACAAAGACTCTCTGCCATCCAAAAAACGTAGGGCCCTCTGTACTGAAGTATTATTGAAGCCAGTCCTCCTGTACTGTAACTGTGCCACCTGCTATTTCAACACGCGCACCCTCACCATTTGAAAAACAAGCTCCTGAAAATCACTAACTTATCTTCTAAAATAATTGGCCTCTCCACTCCCAATCTGCCAACTCTCAATGACACTGCCACCACTTGCAGACCACGGACCACACGTCCCCTGCCACTCGCTCAGCTCAAGCTTCACCCTCCTCCCCTCTGGCTGCAGACCACCAATCTGTGAAAGGCTTTAGGAGCGGTTTTGTGCCATCAGTCAAAGCTGCTTCAAATAGCCTCGGCACACTTTAATAGACTTTTCTTGTTGCTATGTTCCTGTTTGCTTTTTACCTTGTTTTCAATGTTATTTCTGTGTGCAGACTATAATTGCTAATTTCCTCTATAGGGGACAATAAAGAATGAATCTGATGCAAGACAATCTCAAATAATAATCCTTCTAAAAATGTGTGGCTGCTTCTGAGCCCCACACAAGGTTTAGAGGCTTCGTTCTGTGCTCCGTCGATATTCTCAACCAGGATTGCTCCAGGTTTAAGTTGTGATGTGGTAACCTTATCATAAGTCTATGATGATCAAGTCTAGTTTACTTGACTTCCAACTGCATGTCTCATGTGTTTTTTCCTTGGCTGTTTTAACAGTCTCACTCCAACACGCATCAAATCAAGAAAAGTGTTGGTAGTAATCATTCTGTTGCAACATTTGAAGGGGTATTCCAGCAATTTAGTATTACCATTTCCATTAAATAAGGGGACTTAAAATCAAAGCGAAAGAGAGAAAGAGATCTCCTGATTTATAGTCGCCTGTCTGGATCAAGTTCCAAAACAACGTATCTTACTTCTCAGAATGCATCTGAATGGCAATTTTTTCAGACCTTAGAAAGCTCCCTCCAGAGACATAAAAGACGTTATACAACTGTTTTCTGCCAAGTAGCACTCCTTGTAAAAGTTCACTGAATACATCTGTGTTGCTGCCAGCGTTACTGATATTTAGTGCAATTGCATCATCCTATGGCCATAGCCAGGAAAAGATTTTCATAATCATGCTCATGAAAATGGAAGAGGTGACTTTCCAAGATAAACAATAGACAGAAGCTGTACATCAGTATTCAGATAGTGTGTTGTTATGCATTTCTGTCTCCATAATGATTGGATCCTTCTGCTTGTACTGAAGTGGATGAAGTCTAAACTGCATATCTACAGCAGGGTTCTTTTTCAGTAATGGACATATCTTCGTCAAACTTATTTTTCAAGGCCATTTTAAATAGTCAGTGTGGCCGTGGATCATTCTGGCATGTCCTCTTGTGCTCTTTATTAGCTCTGACTTTTCTTTTAATCTATCTTACACATACACCCAGTCAAACTGCTTTTAGTTGGAAACACAAGCAAAAGCTGCCACGAAAATATGTTGGTGGCTCTTTTGGTGGCAGCTTTGTTAAAAACAAAGTCAACGTGGGCCATACACAAGAGGTGGGCTCTATTTCAGTTCATTGAATACAAGTACAACTTATGATAAATGATGCATGCGACAACACCCATATGTGCAACCACCGAGCAAAAACAAATATCCCAGTAGCTGATGGTCAAACTGCAATTACACCACCACACTTTTACGGTCACATTGACAACTTTGTTTAGATCAGTGAAGAGGGTTGTCCTGGTAAATCCGATATTCCTGAGAGCAATTGAAAGCACCTATAATGCACCGTGTCACAGGTTGGATCATGTTGCTCCTGTAGGCGGCGCATCAATGCTGCAAATTTGCCATGATTACCCTGATGGCTGAATAGTGGCAAGAATAATTGCAACTTAGACATGCAGCAAACCATGACAAGATTTTTTGCATGTAGAGCAGCAGCTCATCCCCAGGTAACACATTGTAAACCTGTATGGGCATGAGATATACTGTATCCATAACTGGATCTATAAGAGGGGCAGGCCACTAGATCACTGGATACAGGATGAGTGTATTAGTCTCAGGGGCAGGTCAGTTATCTGGACAATAGATGGAGATATACTGTACTGTCAGGGACTCTGGGTCAGGAACCCTTTGAGGATAATATCCTAAAGGTATTGCAAGATGTGAAGATTGTGGAAAAAGGTTCCACAGAATTATCATATTTGTGATAACAGAGTTGTTTTTTGTGAAATATAAACAGCTGGGAGGCTTTGTCCAAAAATAATGAAACAGCTTGACAAGAGGGAAATTAATTGTCAGTTTGTCTCTGAGTTAAACATTTTGTTTGCTCACATCAGTTTATAAGAAGGCGTGCATATCATTAGGAAAAATTACCACTGTTTTTCTTGTGAGAAGCCATTTCAGTTGCATAGCTGCCAAGTGATCTTTGTGTTCTGCTTTTTTCCAAATACTGCAGTGTGTATGTATGGCCAACACTATGCAAAAGATCCTTTACCTACCGGCTGTGAAAAGCTAATTACACTCAGAGTTAATTGTGGGGGGTAAACCGTGCATCTTAGTTAAATTTGTATTTCGTTAGACAACGCGCAAGACAACCTCATATAAAAAGTCCCTTCTGTTTGTGTGACACAGTGTGTATGGGAGTGAGTTCCTACATTGTCTTTAAGTGTGGGAGGGCGTATGCTGGATGTGGAAATGTGAAGCTGTGATTATGTGAAAGAAGGTGTATTGTAAATGTCTGTGCATGAGTGAGATAGATTATGCTTGTTTATGTGTTTGAGTTACAGTTACTTAGCTGTGGCATATTTGCTAATTTACATTAACGTCACACAAAGGTTAGCCAAGCAATCAGATTATTGCAGTTTGAGAATGATAGTATAATGCTTAACCTAATATGCCAAGGGTATTGATTTTCAGCAAGCCAGTGCAGCAGGTGCAAAGATGTATGTTGTGTGGGCTGTGAAAGTGAGTCGTAAGGGCTTGTGGCACTAGATTGGTAAACCTTGCTTGTCGCTTGTCTATGGTGGCTTTCTGACCCGCAGTTATCAATAGCTTTTTGTATGATATACCATTGAAAAACATCACTGTAGCCCTCAATTATGCATTTTCTTCCATAATGACAGCAGTATTTGTTAGAGCCTATTCTTTTTTTTTTTTTTTTATTAGAATGGAAACTGAAAAAGTAAATGGCTCTTGTTCTGCTTGTTGCCAGATTTCCCTCTTAGCTTCTGCCAACAATGTGGATTTTTATAAACAATTTGTTCTCAGTTAAAGAAATATTGCACCTGGACTTTACAGGCTACACACAGTTGTAACAATAAAAATGTTACTTGGAATAGCACCTGTATAGGCCTATTTAAAAGTTTTAGAGCCATTTTGTTTATTTATTGCTGCTTCGATGTGTGCACCAGGCAAAAGTAAAGTGCATTGTCTGCAAGGATCTCTAAAATTCACTCCCTTTCTTCCATGTATTGAGCATTTTATTTTTTCTATCTCCTCATTGGACTCATACACACTTACTGTGCATTTTATAATGACTGTGTGTTTTCCTTTCTTTCCAGGTTTTATCCATACTTGCGGAGGCACTTTAAAAGGAAGGAATGGGACGATAGAAAGCCCCGGGTTTCCATATGGATATCCAAATGGAGCAAACTGTACCTGGGTGATTGTTGCCGAGGAGGGGAGCAGGATTCATATAGTTTTTCAATCTTTCGCTGTGGAGGAGGAATACGACTTTTTATCTTTGTATGACGGGCATCCACACCCGGCTAACTTCAGGACGAGGTAAGGAAGCGACATTGAAGCCATGCACCTTGAAGGCTGTGTTTGAAGGCCAGCAGGCAGGGACAGGAAGTAAGAGGGAGGGAGGCCTTTAATGTTCACTTCCGATGGAAGGTTCATCTTTAATGTACACATGACAAAGACTGCTTACTCTTATCGCAGTAGATTGTACTGTGTCCACACTTTTCTGACATGGTTTTGTGCTGAGTTCAAATGTCTTCACAAAACTGTAGAAGATTCTGATTTAGATTGTACATGTGAAACACTCATTGTGTTTTGGTTTCAAAGGAACCAAATTGCAAATATATTTTTTTCCAGCAATTTCCAGCAATTAAAGGGAGAAAAAAGTACATGATTCTGTTCAAACACAAAGTACAGAGCAAAATAGTCCTCACAGTTTCCTCCACAAAACACACTTTAAATAGTCATGTGTTTTTGAATTCCATGGCAAATATCAAACTGTGAGTGTTGAAAAGAATCCCAAGCATGTATTTCTGAATGGGCTAGTGTTGTTGACTTCAGTTATGTATGGGTCGGCTCAATAGCCACTATCCTTTATTCGGAAGAGACAGAGCAAGAGAAAACATGAAATCAAACACAAAGATATGTATCTTCTTGTTTAGTCACTGAGCAGACAAACAAGTGTTTACTTAGTTTGCTTTCTGCATTCTCAAAAAAGTGATGTGAGAAGATTCTTTCATGTTTCTTTTTTATATTTTATCCCACTCCTCAGTATCTGTCTCACACAGAATTATTTGGCTCTCGCTGTGTTTGATTTTATGGTACGGTAAATTCTAACTATGCAGCTAAGTAGTGTTTGATAATTTAATTTAATAAAGAAAAATTGATACATGGGGTGAGACGACTTTCCATGAGCGTACTGAACCCCCATGCAAGACATCATTAGGAAAGGACATATAGCTCCATATAGGCAGTGAATGCATAGATAGGGAAATAGTATTGAGATTGACCTGCCCATTGAAAATAAATCCTTAATATTTGGTTGTTTGCCCATAAAAAAAGGAAATGTTTCAGAAAGAATCTGAACTGCAGCACTTTTCAGGATGTTCTATTTCCTACTTTCCAGATTGAATCCTGCTTTAAAGAATAATTTTGTGTTTGGATTTCAAAGGAAAACGCCACAAAGGTTTCACATTTTTCTCGTCAAATCCAATTGCTCAAAATAAACCCACTCTTTATAGATAAGTGTGCTGTGTGCTATTTGAAGATTATCTCTCGTCCGAGCAGATAGACACATCAACTTTTAAAACGGTCAAAAGCTTTTTTTCAAAATGACATCTTAGCGTCTGATTATCCACTTGTATTCATAAAGCATTCTCCATCAGAGGTAAGTGTGGGGTCCAGCATTTCTCTGTGAAAAAAACTCAGAGACAAAATGATTTCTCCGAGGTCACATGCAAATACAATGAAGGATGTATAGCAAAGAGTGGGAATGAAGGGGAATAATTCAAAAGCTGAATCATTGTTGATACTTAAGCAGCTGAATCACTTTAGATACTTAAAAGATTATGTTGCATAATGCTGTTTTCAAGGTCAGGCTTATGAAAGGTTTGTCACCATTCTGGTTAACTCCACATCACTTAACGATCTCACATATATTAATCTTGCTGCACATTGTATTGTTTCAAAGCCTCAAAATATCGTGCTTTATGTCTAGGTCTATGAGCAATTACAGAACAATTCCTGACATTGCTCTGACTTTGCATCCATATTGTTCTCCCCAGAAGCATGGTAAAGTATTGCCAGTCTTAGAAGGCTCTTCTGTGCAAGTATCTTAAATTAAGCCAAACCAAAATACACAGCTTCACTACAACCTACTGGCTCAAACCTGTGTGTTATAAACAGAGGGAATTTTAATGCGAGTCATTTGAGTTTAACGGCATCAAAATTGCACAACATCAACAAGTTATGTGTTTAGCAATCACACATGCTGTTGACGTTGCTGCTTCATATGCTGAGATAAATTTATTGGCTGTCAAGTATAACTAGTGTTGTCACAGTGCCAGCATTTTTACTCCATCGACAATAATAACTTTCAAATTCAGTGACACTGTCAAACCTCGATGTGATTTTGATAAATAAGCACATCTTTAATCCCTGAAACTGCACTTATACAGCAGGTGCCTCTCAATCACAATTAGTATCAGCCTCAAATGCATAATAATAGTTTTCAAGTTTTCAAAAAGATTGGGCAAAGGAGAGACAAGCCCTTCACAGTGGTGGAATATAACTAAGTACATTTACTCTAGTACTTTACTTAAGTAAAATCTTGAGGCACTTGTACTTTGCTTGAGTATTTCCATGTTATGCTACTTTGTACTGGTACTCCACTACATTTTAGGGGGAAATATTGTACTTTTTATTTCATTACATTTATTTCACAGCTGTAGTAAATAGTTACTTTTCAGAATAATATTTCACATTTAAAACATTTGATCATGTTTAGAGAGTAACTATATAAAATAATTGTCATAGCATCGACTATCCAAAAGTACAACTAAATTGTTAAGATAAGCTTCACGTTGACAATTTTAAAATGCTGCTTGCATGTACATGTCAATAAATCAATCAGTTTTAATAATTTGTGGGAAATGTACTTCTAAATGGGGACAGTTTGTACTACATTTGACTTTGAAACATTTTTTTTGCTGCCGGTACATACGTATTTTAACTTGAGTATGATTTTGAATGCATGACTTTTACTTGGTTTGGAGTATCTTTGCATTGTTGGATTTCTAATTTTACTGAAGTAAAATATCTCAGTTCGTCTTCCACTACTGCCCCTCCGTTAAGACGTAGACATTCAGACCGTGAATTTCCTATTGTACACTCAAGGATGTAGCCCAAATTCCCCAGTTTTCATGAACGCAGCGCAAATCTCCAGCGAACAGAGGTTAAAACATCATTAGACACAAACTGTCATTAGACAGAGAGCCAGTCATTTAAGGACAATGGGTGCAGAGGAAGCTTCAGTTTGACACACGCGCGTAACTTCAGTAAGTGGCTTGTTTCATGGTTTTTGTTTCACTTTGTTCTGTAGTCCTCATTTACATAATTAGCTCACAATCACGTGACTGTAGGCCAAGTTTACCTGCTCCAACGTTAGATACCGGCTATGCGAACTTAGTTAACGTTAAATGTAAAAAGCTGAGCTAAGTCTTCGTATGATTGACTATTGACTGGTGACATGAATACTAACATGACAGAAAGGTCAGCATCAACTTCAAATGACTTGCTAAATGTCAGTAAAGTTGCCGTAACGTCACACGCTCAAACAGGCCTTCACTTTGCACAGAGTAAGCTAAGCTACCCCAAAAGCGCACCTGAAACGTGAGCGAACGTTAATTGGTATTTTACGTTCTGGCTGACCTTCATGACTACGTAGTGACGTAGTGCGTACCTAAACCGACCAAAGCCTTAATTAATGTTTGAGTGCACCTGTGCTTTTCTTGACTTGACAAATAAAAAAACAATGCTTTAATATGTAAGGCATTCTTGTTATTTGTTATATATTGTGTGCATATGGATGTGGTAATAAGACATGAAAACTTTATAATAGAGTGCAATTAAAAACAAAAACAGCACACATGTTGACCACTAAAAGCGGCTTCATGGATTCATTGCAGGACAACTTTTATTTGGATTTCAGGGAATTTTAAAAGGAATTAAGAAAATTGTGTGTTTGTTGCCCTTTTGTATTTGAGTACAAGTGTGTTGTTGTAGTATTTATCTCAGTTGAGCTGCCTGAGTTCACTTTTTTGTGGTTGGAATTACTATTTTATGTACAGTTGAAGTTTCAGGCCTGTTCAGGGACTGCTGTTCTAGTGGAATATACTTGTTACCAAGTGCACAGGTGTAAACACGGTTGATAGATGGGCAGGAATCCTCTCAGAAGTTGGTGTAGTGCCGTCTTGTCTGTGATTGTCTGCTTGGGTTCGGCAGGGGCTTAGATTAGTCAAGGTTAAGGAAAGCAGCCAGTGCTGCCGACATGCTCCCTCATCCACTGTCATCTTTCTTCTCTTTTTCTTGTCTTGTTCCTTTCATCATCAACTGTAAATTCATCCCAAAACAAGAGAAAGTATAATTTGTAATTTCTTCTGTCCAAGAAATGGAGTTGATTGTTAAATATACAAACTCCACCATGAATACAATTTGCTCTCTGGTGGTAAAACAAATAAATCAAATGTTATTGGCTTATCCACAGACATTTGAATGTTGACAATGACACCCTGATTATGTTTTTGAGGGTGTCCAAAATGAAGTTTTTAACCATGTTTTGAGATATTACGATCAATAACTTAATTTGAGTGTAATTTAGTTTTTGTTGTGTTGGTATATGAATGGGAGGTTTGGTAGCAGGTGTCCACGGTTGAATATTGTGACAATATTGCTTGCGATGGATAGATATTAAATTATAATCACTTGTGCCTGTCTGCTGCTTTCAGAGTAGGCTTCTGCAGAAAACCACCAAGTTGCTTTTTAAATTAAAAAAAAAAGTAATTTTAAAGTATTTCCAACATTCTTTTATCGAACAAATTAAACATTAACCTGAGCACAAATAAATTCACAAATAAAAAGAGAACTACAATTACATGAAAGCAAATACAGAAAGTGTTAAATTTAGAAGCTCACTGCTCTTAAACCCCGGTTCCATCTCTGTGCTTTGACCCCCTGATGCCTGTGGTCAGTGGTGATGAAGATGGGCAGAAAGAGCACGGGGGTATTTAGTTGGTTGCAATCTGCAACACACCACTAGATGCCACTTAATCCCACACACTGTTCCTTTAAGAACACACTCAGTGGCCACTTAGTTAGGTACACCCATACAATCAAATGAAATCCAATACAGAATCACTGCCAGATGTGTCTTTACGAAGCTCAGATTTTGTTGACAATATTAGAAAGTGTAAATTAAATTATGTTTATTATTGATGTCGTAGTTAAAGGTGATGTATTTGACTACATATTGAGTGGTATATATTTATTTGAAATACCTCTCAATATATTGCAGTCCTTACTATGACTTATGCTAAAATATGTAGTGTAATTAATACCTGCTCTGACAAAGTTGGCATCATAAGCAACTTAAAAGTAGACTTTCTGGGAGGACGGTTGTATGTGGACACAAAGTGGACACTCAGTGTAGATTTCCTGTCAGAAAGCTTTTAAGATGCTGATTAGCTGTGTCATATAAAGGGTTAACAATTTGCAAAACAAGAAACCAGAGAGGATATTTTGCTGAGACTTTTTAAATTCACATGGACCTAATCCTGCCATTCAGAGAGGAGGAGGAAAAGCACAAATAATTCTTGCAACCAGACAAAAGAAGATGGCTCAAATTGTGATGGGTTTTTGCTTATCCGGCCCAAACCTCTAAATAGCAACGTTGTTCTTTGTGTTTTAGTCACACTTTTGTTTTTTCCAAGTGGCGGATTTCCTCACAATGTGGGACTATGTTGTGAGGAGCCAGAAAATTATAATTCCATGACGCAGTCTTTGCTCTGCCTCTGGGGCCCAAATTGTACGCTAGTAGAACGCCTGGTCGTACACAATTAATTCATTCCAAAACAAAAATCAGAAGAAGGAAGAAGGAAAAACACAAGCTTCCTTACCTTGTGTTTTCATATCTTTTATATAACTTTGTAAAAAAAACGCAGCGCAAACTTTCCCACCCTGTTTTCCAGCTACTTGTTTCTGAAAGATGCACATTTCCATATGGCAACACAGTTTTTCTTCCTATTTTTCCTTCCCTTCTCTGAATGTATGTTGCTGTGTTGTTCGCTCAGGTGTATCTTCAGCGGGAATAAATAAGAAGGTGAACACAATGACAGGCATGCTTTTATGCTTTTCTTTTCCCCTTCTTGGGTAATTATAAATAGAAATCTTGATAGAGATTAAAGACGCCTTTTAATTTATTAATGCGTTTAATTAATTAAGGCAGAAATTCAGAAGGGAACACGACAAAAGCGACAATGAATTTTTAACATGAAAAAGAATCGACATCATCGTGATGGACCTGATTAGTGTGTCTCCCCATTGATCTATGTATTCTCTTTGCTCTGTGAAGTTCCCCCCCATTCCTCTCACTCGGTGCTGCACTTACATTACGTACAATCCCTCGTGCCTGAGAATGGCTGGTTGAAGCACTCATTATTGTGCTGAAATTATATATTAAGGATGGTAGAGGAAAGGAGGTGAGTTAGTGTATTAAAGCCTTTTATTGCAGTGTTTCCCTGCACAAAAGAAAATGACCTCATTAAAGGGGATTTCTTTTTCTTTTGCTGCTGCTGCTGCTGTCATTATGCAATTACTATGACAAGCGCGTATTGCTTGCTATGCTGATACAGGCTTAGTTTTTGATTTGTTAGATTCATTGTTTGTCTAAAGAGGCACGTCTTCTTCTGAATAATTAGCCTGTGAATAAGTGATACCTCTGTCAAGGCCCTGGACTAAACCTTGTAAATCTAGAGCGAAAAAAAGTTTTGTGACTGTCACTTAAAGTACCCTTTTCTCTCTTGCAGTCAATTAGAAACTTGACTAGAATTGTGGACCTGCTAGTGTTTTATTATAATCTAATGTTTTCAGTTTTTGTATTCTTCATAATGTAACGGCTGACTATGCTGTTTCTTTCAGAGTTGACTTGTAATACTTGTATGCGTAGATAGGTTTTCTTTAATAATTAGAGCCCAGATAGTCAGGTGAGATGGAAAGTAGATGTCAGGCAGTGGTGGGTGTACTGCAGTGGACCACAGTAAGTAAGACTTTAGGCTTTACTTTCATATACCAAAGTAAAATGCACTTAAAAAACACCAGTGATGAGATAAATGTAAAATGAAATGCAGTGAAAAAATAATTTAAAATTTTCTTTTTTCCCCCTCCAACTCTTTTTTTTTGCTCACTTTTGTCAACCATAACACTGGTAGAAATGTGCAGATTCACCTCCAATCTTAAATGTTCTGCGATTTTGTGCTCTGCACTATCAAAAGCATCAACATATATTTTTTCCGTGGTACTTTTGACTGACCGCCCTGCTGAAGCAGTTTTCCCCCTTCTATTAATAGTGCTAAAATTGCAGTGTTGCTTATAAGCAGCCACGTTTTGTGCAAAAAGGTAATTACCGAAGTAGAACGAGTAATTATCCTTCTTTCTTTCAGCTTTTTCTTTCAAAGTATTCCACTGTGTGGATCTGTTTTCAAATCTGAACACAAATGTAAAATAAAGAAACATACACAGAACTTGATGTCCAATGGTGCTTTCAATCGCAGGAGACTTATTAAAACAAGTGTAACCCCTGCCTAATTTCGAAAAAGAAATTCCAAACCATTGCGTATTTTTATGAGCTTTTTGAAGTATCACTTCAGAAAAGTTGTATGGACACAGCAAAATTCTATAAAACAAATGCCTTTACTCTCAAAGTGTTTTTTTCCTTTCTCAAAAAACTATTTTGTGCACTGTGAGAGCAAATTTAGAGACTTGATCTATGAACAACTTTGCACTCTTGAAAACAATTCTGTGCTCTTGTTGTAGCATTAGTGGAATGTAATAAAGTATATCAAGACTACTCAAGTACTGTGCTTTTTAGTACAGTTTTTAGGTACTTGTAACCTACTTTACTTGAGTATTTCCATTTTCTGTAACTTTATACTTCTAGTCCACTACATCTCAGAGGCAATTATTGTACAATAGTAGTTACTACTTAGGCCTTTTTGCAGATTCAGATTCTCAATACAAATTATTAATCAACTTATAAACTATGATGTTCTATTAAGTTGTATATAGCCAAATTAAAGTACTTAAAATTAGCTCCACCTTTACCAGCTGCCACATTAAAGTACTGAACACATTAATGCATCAATAATCATCAACAATAATCATCAACAATCAACAATCAAATGATATAGGCCTACCGTAGCTATATTATTTGAATTAGGCCATTCTGGTTTTGTCCACCCAGTGAATAAAAATCATAATTAACTGTAATTTGTTTCAGTAATACTATTGTAAAGCCCTCGTTTTACAAATTCTATTTGAACGTAGAAAACAGTGCAGGAAGTACATGTGATGTGCAGAAAAATTATGCAGCAGGCTAGTGTTAAATTAGTCTCTGAAGAAAGCAGCTTGTCGCTATGCAGCGCACAGAATTGGCCACAGCCAATCCATGTAGACTGGTTGATTGCAGTGAGATGATGCAGAATATAAATGAAACGCTACAATATCGCATGCATGTTAATGAATAATGTGGCTTGTAAGCCACTCTGACACCATATCCATCTTAAGTCACAAGCTAATCATTAGTCGTGATGGGTGAAGTAACTTTGTGACTCATTACGACTTGATAAAAATCACCTTCCAAACAACTGAAAGTAGCTTGAGGTTTTCATGAAGCAAAAGCAGGATTAATTTCTGCGCAGCGCTTAGTTATGTATCTGCTGCTGTTTTGTCACCTCCAACCAGAATAACCTAAATCAAATCTATGCTTAGTCTCCTTGTCTTCACACAAATGCACCAGAACCACAATGCAGATGGCAGGCACGGGGGAAGAGGATTAATCACCCTTTTTTATGCACATCCGTGAACTAATTCGGTTTTTTTTAGTTAAAATGATAGCTCAAATTTATCCCAGTTTTGTTTGTTCGCATATGACACCATGCCTATTTACATCTGGAGAATTACTTTAAAATGCATACTGTCGAAAAACAAATCACACAAGTCACGTGGCATACTAGACACAGAGAGAAGGATATACACTTTTCTGAACATTCTCCATATCTGATTCACGTTTGCAATTCAATAAATTACATTTTTTACATACCACACACTTATTAGACAAGAGCCACGGATGAATTAATAGATGGGATGATTTGACCTTTTTATTACTGCAGTTATTAAACCAAAATGTCAGTGTCTAGGGCTGCTGTAATGAGTTAGGACATGTCAGTGCAAAATAAGTCTATTAATCATCTCCTGCTGTTGTTTTTTGTTTTGAGGTGGCAGCTAACAGGCAATTATTAACCAGAGTAAGTAACCTACTTTATTTTGCTCCATTCTTACAATAAACTAAAGGCAAGCGGTTCACTTTATTTGTTGCTTACTAAGTATGATCAGTCAGAACACTTAAGGGCTCTTCCACCCTCCTGTCTGTTTTTATTTGTTCTTCTTTTCCCAGTGGACACAGGTTAAGAGCATGAAACAACAAGGGGAGGTGGGCAGAGGCAAACAAAGAGGCAAAGCGACACAAACGTTGAACCAGCAGGACAGGAAAAGGAAGAGTAACAGTGAATATGAGCAACCTCTTGCAACAAGAAGCAGAGAAAGCCAGTGTGACAGAAAGAGCTAGGGCAACACGCAGGGAAATATAAATGGAGGTAGAGAGACAGTGAGTCAGACAAATAGAGGTACAACATTCCCGTCTCTCTGTGGCACGTCACTACCGGAATACACTAATCAGATGGCGGGAATGTCTGACAGCTACCTTCAGGGCTGACGTAGTGTGCTCAGGTGGAAGGAAAGGCTGCATCTGTCCAGGCAATCATCGGCACACTGTTCCCAGGCACACGCAGTCATGCTGCTGCTGCCACTGGCGTTGCCTCGATCCATAAACGGTGCTGTTCAGACACCTGGCTTGTGTCTAGAGCCACAGTGGCATTTTTGGTTGACCTGGTGGAGTCCAATACAGATGCACTAGAACCAATTTTTATTTGATTCCCACTTGTAGAACTGTGCAATTTTGATTCGTTGAGCGGCACAAAGTTTAACAATGTATTATTATTATTTTTCTTTTGTAAATGAGCTCTCCCATCTCACTCGTGCCTGAAGGAACTCAATATTACTGTGTGCCGTGTCACTGTGAAGGCTGCACTTCACAAAAGTTAAAATTTTTGTTGTTGAACAGGCTTTGATCAAATTCCTCAAAGCATTTTCATGCAAACAAATTGGTCCCGACTTTGTTTGACCTCTAATGCACCAGCTTCCGTCAGAAGGTCACAACTAATAATGTTGCTGATTGGCTACGAATGGGACTGCGCTGCATTATCTACTGTACATTCTATGACCTTGTTTTCTCTCGAATTGGAATCTCTTTATCACAAAATTATTGTATTTCAATCCAAACACTCCACTGTACTTTCTTTTACTCATTGTATATAAAATAGTAGTCCTCAATCCCTCTTTTTCTTGCGTGCAAATTCTCTACAAGCTTTTGAAAAGAAAGTTGACAGTAGCAGGTCTATGAATGGTGTGGTTAAACATTTCCTTTCTTGTCCGTTCACATCATATTCCAGTAAACGAGCAAGGGCTTTTGCAGTGAGGTGGAATAAACTCTAGATTAAATGTAAATGTTTGATTGCCAGATGTTTAAGTTGCTGAGACAAATTTTTAACTGTGATTTATGGTATAACAGTAAAGATGACCATTCACCAAGAATAAATAACAGTTAAGTTCAAGGATAGACACTAATGTTTGTCATAAATCAAACATTAGTGTCTATCCTTGTACTTTTATTTATTCTTGGTGAATGTTCATCTTTACTGTGATACCATGAATTGTTGTACTTTTATCATCGAAAATGAAAATGCCCCAATGAGTCTAGCCTACCACCCAAAATCAAATTAGGGCCTAATCCAGTATTTAGGATGTCTTTAGGAATTTTAAACGGAAGGTTGATTTAGTTACAGACTTGTATCTTATATCTCACTCACAAGCTCCTTGTCAGAGGAGAGAACAAGCCCCATGGTGTTTATTTGTTAATGACATTTTTCAACCATTCACCCGATGCTCCTGTTGCCAAAGCAACAAGTGGCAGTGAATGCCATGAGATGGAGATAATAATAATAATAATAATAATAATAATAATAAATTTTATTTGTATAACGTTTAAAAGGTACTCAAGGCGCTTTACATGGTAAAAACAAACAATAGAAGCAATAACGATGTACACGAGAGATGACACTAGCATCACAGGTTAAAAGCAGATTTAAATAAATTAGCGACGGAGAATGTCTGAGGTGCTGGGGGAGAGAGTTCCAGAGGGAGGGGGCAGCAATGGTGAAGGCCCTGTCCCCCCAGGTCCGATGCTTGGACAGAGTAGTGGGGGTCAGGTGGTTGGCGTCGGCAGATCTGAGGCTGCAGGTGGGAGCGAGTCGTTGCAGGAGTTCAGAAAGATAGGAAGGAGCGAGGTTGTGAAGGGCTTTGTATGTGATGAGAATCTTGAACTGTATTCTTTGCTGTATGGGGAGCCAGTGGAGGTTTTGAAGGACTGGGGTGATGTGATCTCTGGTGTGGGAGTGGGAGAGCAGACGGGCAGCTGAGGTCTGGATGTATTGTAGTTTGTTGATGGTTTTGGTGGATGTGCCGTAGAGGATGCTGTTGCAGTAGTCCAGTCGAGAGGTGATGAAGGCGTCGATGAGTGTTTCAACGCTTGAGGAGGAAAGGGAGGGGAGTAGACGGGCAATGTTTTTAAGATGAAAGAAGGCGTTTTTTGTGATGTGCTTAACGTGGCATTCAAAGGAGAGAGTTGGATCGACGATGACACCAAGGTTACAGATGTGTGTGGAAGCAGGAACAGTGGTGCTTTCGATGCAGAGGGAGAAGTTGGATTTCAGATTTGTCGCTGTTAAGTTTGAGGAAGTTGGCTTGCATCCATGTCTTTATATCTGTGTTGGTGGAGTGGGTGGTGGAGTAGGTAGTGGGTGTGATGGATTTGGTGGAGATGTAGAGCTGTGTGTCGTTGGCGTAGCAGTGGAAATGGAGCCCGTGGTGGCGTATGATGTTGCCAAGAGGGAGCACGTAGAGGATGAAGAGGAGTGGACTGAGTACTGAATCTTGGGGGACACCTTGAGAGACTGGGGCTGTGTCAGACATGAATTTATTAATGACAATGAACTGTTGGCGGTTGGAGAGGTATGACTTGAACCAGAAGAGGGCTGTGCCAGTAATGTGGAGGGAGGACTCAAGACGGGAGAGGAGGATGGAGTGGTTGATGGTGTCTAAGGCTGCACTGAGGTCCAGTAGGATTAGGAAGTTGAGGGAGTGGTCATCAGAGGAGAGGAGGAGGTTGTTGGTGACTTTGATTAGGGCTGTTCTGTGATGAGATCTGAATCCGGATTGAAATGGTTCATACAGTTGGTTAGAGTCCAGGTGGGTTTTGAGTTGGTTGGCAACAGTGCGTTCCAGTATTTTAGACAGAAAAGGGAGATTAGAGATAGGTCTGTAGTTAATGTGGATGTCAGGGTCCAGGCCAGGCTTTTTGAGGGTGGGTATGACAGAGGCGAGTTTGAGAGCGGGGGGGATGGAGCCAGGAGACAGGGAGGAGTTGATGACAGAGAGGAAGAGCGGGTGCAGGGCCCGGAGACAAACCATCACATAAGATATTTTTTTTATTATATTTTTATTTATTTATTTTTTGTTCAGGTTCAAATTAATTCTGCTTCATCTTGACCCACCTGACCTGTTTGAATCAGAAATAAGTCTTTCACCAACTCCACCTAGACTATCTCCTCCTAAGCAGGGTGCCTGGAGACAAGCCATGACTAAAGTGGAAGGGATGGGGTCCAGGTCGCAGATTGAAGTTTTCATGCCAGATAGTGATTTATTAAGATCTGCGGGGAAGATTAGAGAGCGATTATCCATAGGTTTGAGACGTTTATTTATTGTGGAGAACAGTACCTTGGGGTTGGCGGAACCGGAGTGGATGATGCCAGACTATTAGGTGGAGCGTGCAGTATTGAGAGCCAGTTTGTATTGCTGTATGTATTCCTTGTAAGCCAGGGTGTGTACTGTGAGTCTGGTTTTATTGGAGAGTCGCTCTCGTTGGCGTTTCCGGGATTTCTTGAGGCGGAGTTCAGGTGTGACCCAGGGAGCAGTGTGGGTAAAAGAAACAGTTCTGGTTGTGAGAGGGGCAAGCTGATCAAGGCAGGAGGACCGTGTGTTATTGTAGAGGTTGACCAGGTCTGTGGGGGTGGGGCTAAACAAGGGCTGGAGGGTGGAGAGTTTTTCAGTGAGATAGGCTGACAGGGATGAGGGGCAGATGGACTTGATATTACAGAGGGTGATGGTGCGCGCCTGTCTGGGTTATGGGATGGGGATGTCAACGTCCATGATGATGGCTAGGTGGTCGGAGATGGTGAGGTCAGAGCCAGACAGGTGGTTGATGGTGAGTCCTGTGGAGCAGACCAGGTCCAGGATGTGACAGTGGTTATGGGTGGGGAAATTGATGTGCTGAGTGAAGTTGAAGCATCCAAGCATGTCCAGAAATTCTGTGGCTGTTTTACAGTCTGTGGAGTCGATGTGGATGTTGAAGTCACCGAGCAGCAGGATGTAAGGTGAGAAGGAGCAGAGTTGGGTTGGGAATTCAGATAGGTCGGAGAGGATGGTAGTTTTGGGTTTGAGGGGACGGTAGATAATTGAAATGATGAGGGGTTTAGGACCAGAGAGTTTGAAAGACAGGTGTTCAAATGAGGATTGAGTTTGAATGGTAGTCAGGCTGGTTTTTATGTGTTGGCAGTAAAGAGCAATGATTCCTCGAAGGCCGCGGTTTGTCCAGGTAATGATATCCAGTCGGGGTGGTTTGGTTTAGTGCATAGTAGTCCGGGTGTTTATGCCAAGTTTCATTGAGACAGAGGATATCAAGGTTGTTGTCGGTAATTAATTAATTGATGATTAGGCTTTTGTTGCTTAGAGACAGAGTGTTGAATAGAGCAATTTTCAAGGAGGGTTTTGTGATTGGTTGTGAGGATTTTGGTAAGATCCTGAGGTTGGCTGAATTAAAGTGCTGTTTGCTGTGATGACGTAATAAGGGAGTGGGCTTGCGTCGGTGCTGGTTCCACAGATAGGTTTGAGTTGACAGAAGTGGGTTTGCAGATTATGAACTTGCACTGGTAGCCGATGTGGGCATAACTGGGACGGATATAGGAGAGGTTGTTTCTGTTTATGGATTTGTGAATGCGGTGTGGAAGTGGAAGCTTGTCTGTCACAATAGTCTGAATGGGGAGAGCTGCAGAAGAAGAAGAAGAAGAAGAGGAGGGTGTGTGTGTGTGTGTGTGTGTGTGTGTGTGTGTGTGTGTGTGTGTGTGTGTGAAGAGTAAATAGTTAGATAGCACATAGACAGGCGGCCACCCAGCTTGTTGAGGTGAATACCATCGTTCTTAAAAGAGGAGGAGCGGTCCCAAAACAGATTTTAAAATTGTCAAGGAAGCCCACATTGTGGGTCCTGCAGGCGGACTGGAGCCAGGTGTGGTGACTGAGGACTCTGCTGAACCGCTGCGATCCATGGCTGAGTGTGGGGGTTGGACCACTGATAAAAACGGAGAGTCCACAGCTGTTTAAGACGTGTAGAAGATTTAAAAAATCAATCTTGGTCAACTCAGACTGTTGGAGGGCTGTGTGGTATTGTTTCACACATGAACACATGAGATCTCTTTGTTTGCCTTTTTGTTAAAGACCTACTGAGGTCACAATGTGCTTCTTTGGTTTTAACAAACCATCACATAAGATATTCTGACGATACACTGAAGACTCCTTGAGAAAATGTGTCAAAATGTCTGCTGCTCTTTTTTTTAAATTTAATTAGGAATGACTGTTTTCTTTGGCAGTCGCACACTTTCATGCCCACGTTTTGGGCAAGATGTTGCTTGTTCAAATTATTTCTGCTTTATCTTGACCCATCTGACCTGTCTGAATCAGAAATAAGTCTTTCACCAACTCCACCTAGACTGTCTCCTCCTAAGCCTTCTCACTGACGGCCTTAGAAAAGATGTCTTCCCCTCATGTACACTAACCCCATGACATCCTCAATCCCTTGCTTTGTTGTGCCATGATGACAACAGTGCAATCTATGAAGGGATTTAGCCCATTGAGACTCTGAACGTGACGCTGACTTTCAGTTTGGCATGGCGGCTAAGCTTTTTCTACGGCATTTCATTCACCTTGCTTGTGGTCATGAGAAAATGCCTTTTCTTTGTTTCGGATATCCTGTTGGTTTTTAGTAGGCATCGGGCCTACTTCACATTACCCTGTGGATGTTGCCTTAACACTGCGTTTGTTTTTCTTTGCCCCGTTTGTCTCTTCGTATCACATGTTGCCATAGCAGCACATCTTTTTTCTCTCGTCTGTGCACTCTGCCCTCACAGTCAGTGCTGCAACACCAAGAACAGATTTTGCTCAACTTCTTTGATTAATGGACAAACATCCGTTTTCATTTGTCCCAATTATTCAGAAATCCTTGTAGGCCAAGACTTTTTAGAGTCATTGTGTAACTGCATTGCACCCGTCTTGGTGGGTGGCATCGACCTTTGTGCCAGCATACGTTCTGCAGCCACTGATTGTTCTGTGGTTTCTGTTCGACTCAGCCAATAATTAGCCCCCCTATGGATCCCCCTCCCCAGACTTTAGGTAAGGGGGCCTAATTTTAAAGACTTATCCCAGCTTGGTATCACTGTGTTTCATTGAAAAGAGTTGTGTTGAAAAGAGAGAGAGATTGAGGGCTTGTTAGTTCCATGCCAAAGCACCTAACGTTGGGACCAGAGAGAAGGGCAAGGGTCACACACTTCTCTCTTCAATGAGGCTTTTATGAACAGAAGCACAGAGAGCTGTAGGCAGATCAATCTTATGTATCCATTCTTGACATTTTCATGTGACCTCCAAATGGAGCCATATTTCTAATGATTCTGAGATATTAAAGGCACTGCCATTTCTGTGAGTGATTTCCTTGACATTATGATTTTTTTTCACATCTGTAAATAATTGGGTCCTTTAGCATAGCTCTGGACTACCACGTAACCGGGTCTGGGGCCTGCAAAATGAATGATATTACCCTTTTTGATATGTAGATTGTGGCCAGCTTGAATATTGCCTGAATAAACAACATCAAAACAATAATAGGTAAAACCATAAAAAGCTAATTGTTTTTAATGTGCTTGCTGTTTTTGTGTACGCACTCCACCAAAGACTTATCTTGTGATGCACAATGCCTTGCCACTTGCGTCCACTTTTCATTTAACCATGATGGCATGCAAATTTACTACAGTTCTCTTGTGAGTGATTAAGCTTCTAACAATGTTACATTTTCAGTTCTGTTTCCTCCATAAATGTATTCAAAATTGCCTCATGTTGCAATTGACTTTTCGCAGTATCTTGGCATGCTGTGCACTACCTGCAACAAAGGGTAATTATTTAGTGCAAGGACCAGCACAGTTCACACTGATGTAATTGGAAATTCTATTGAAGCTGTAAATACAGCACCCTCTTCTTTGCTGTCACAAGGGGAAGTTCTGTTTCTTCACACTTGGCCTTTTACAGACATTATTCACCTGGCTTATTGTCAAGTAGAGGTTCAGACCCACAAACTATAGCACGGGAAAATAACAAGGGGATACTACAGCGGAGGAGACATTTTGTTTCATGCACAAGTTATATCCATGCTACACAGCCTGGCTTACAACAGTGGAAGGTCGATAGAACATCAGCAACTGCCGCTGAGGAATGGTCAGCAACACATCTTGTTTACGACGCCGTGAAAGTAAATGGATTTGTTTGGATCTGCACCTAATTTGAAATGCAGTAATGAAGCAGTCTGTTACAATGCAGCTGCCAGCCCTCAAACACCATCCAACAATGGGGAATGTTCTTGCTTGGGTTTTGATTGTATTGCACCCTGTATATTATTGGTGGACAAATTGCGTCACAATTCTCAGAGCAGTTGGGCTTTGTTACCCACAAAAACGTGACCGAGCACGAGCTCGCCAGCGGTGTGAGGTCTGAGGTCTGTCAACAGTCATTATTTTTAGTGATGGTTACTTTGGTGTGCAGGGTTTCTGTATCATTGCATTTTGGTGCACACACCTCTCAACAGGAATTTATAAATGTATGGTCAGCCACTTCACCCGATGACTTATCTAATTTAAATACAAAGTTAACAGATGTTTAACCAACCCAGGTGGAGTTTTGGTTTCTGCCTCACAACTTTTCAACAGTGCTGTCTTTTTGGAATCATTACAATTTGGGGGAAAAAAGCCTACATGGTGGTAGATGTCACTCGACATCCATTGCTGGGGGTTGCTTGTTCTTGAACTGGTTTTAGCATGTGAAAGCTGAAAAATGTAAATGTTCTACCACTGTAATAAATATTTTAATTTATGTCATCACATAGATTTAATTAAAACATTTGTCTTGCATTTAATGAGGCTGCACAATGCATTTTTATTATTAGCATATTTATGTAATTCATATAAATCATACATTCAGTATGGTGTGTCTCTCTCTTATCTGCAGGTTAACAGGATTTACCATCCCTCCGCCTGTTACCAGTTCTGGCTCCATTTTTTCACTGAGGCTTACCAGTGACTTTGCAGTAAGCGCCCATGGATTTAAGGTAGCTTATGAAGGTAAGAGAACCATCATTTTTCTGCACTTTGACTTTGACTATTGTCATTAGAAATGATTGTTTAAAATGAAAGAGATGTGGAATTGAAGTCAGAGACTACAATCAGGACAGCTCTTCATAAACTGGCTCTTCATTTAGAAGAAAATTCCATCAGCCACGAGAAGTGGGCACCATTTATTCTTAAGAGACGGACATGAGATCACGCTTATCTCACCTGCTTTCCTGCAGGACTTCCACTTCTGAGTTATGGAAACACCAGGAACCTCGAATTAAGCAAATTCATTTCATATTTTCCAAATCAACATCCCTCCCCCCAAACTCCCGAAACTTTTCTGCAACTCCAGAGGTGCATCTGAAATTGTGTGGCAGATGGCGATGGGAATTAGTTGAACTAATGGATGTACAGAGTTATCTGTGTTGCAGCAGAGCCGAGTGCAGTGGGGAGCTGTCTAAATATGAACTATCCTTCTGTGACCATCTCGCTCACCCCTACTTTTTTCTCCTTCTGCTCTTTCATTTGAGCGCTCATCACTCATCCATCTCCATTTCTCTTTCATTCTCCATTCCTTCATTACGATATTTCATGTGCTTTTTTTCTCTCTCTTAAGCGCTCATTTCTTTTCCTCCACGTTTCATCATCTTATCTTCTTTCCTCCCTTTTCCGTTTCTACTGCCTTTCCTTCTTCCTCCTGCACATGTGTCTCGATAACTAGTCTGCTCTTCCTTTCCTTCTTCTCCCAATATCCTTCAGCTGTTTCATGACTTCCTGTCTTATCCCCTTACCTTCTCCTGCACAAACAGGCTGACCCCGTCCTGCAGCCTCACTCCCCCTCCCTTCCACGATGTCCTTTTCCATCCCCCTTTACCCCCTCCTCATGTCCCCACCTGCCCCAGACCTGACCAGTCCAGGACCTCTCCCCTCTCCATCTGCCCATTTGTGCTTTCTGTCTCCTGCTCGGTTTTGTTTTTCCTTCTATCTTTCTTTTTCTCTCCTGTGAGAGGCTTGGTTGAATTAGATCTCGTTCTTCTGCCTCTACCTTTTGCTTGTATAATCTTCAACAGGATTTCATGCTGATTTGGATGTTAATTGCATTTTGTTACACGTGAGGCACAGATATTTCCCGTTACTCAAATACTGAAGGGTAATGAGGACAGTGGAGAGCAGGGTTGGGTGATATGATGGTATATACCGTGTGACAGTAGAAATGTGTCCACTGGTAGAGAGAATTTTTTATTTTTACACCACTTAGCTATTCTTGTGTGATTGCGTGATATCGCAAATCCAGCTGCAGCTCGCAAGGTAATGTGATTTGTGCAGACATGGAAGAGGAGAGGGAAGTAGCGCAGGAGGAGGCATCTTAACCAACCCAAGATGAGGAAGAACTCTGGTTACATTTTTACACTTTTTCTTTCGGTAGGTCTAAAGTACAAATCTGTGGGATTTTTATATTGTACAGACTGAAGTCAGGGTGGTATTTATAGAGCAGTTTTCAGCCGACGTCACCAAAAATATGCGTGCACGTGTTTAAAATGGAAGTAGCATTTTGCCACAGCCATCCGGACGAATTGGCAGGCTTTAAATATTGAATTAAAACTCTTAACAGCATCAAAAGGTCTGCGTGTTGCATGTTCTGTTGTCAGAATCCATATTCCAACAGCTGACCCAAGTTCTCCAGAATTCCAACAAGATCGCGACTGTTTCAGAGCAACAGGTGTCTCAGTTTAATGAGTGACCGTATTAACTGGTGACTTTCTGCCAAATGCATCCGTGGTCGCTCGCTGTAACTTGCTTAAATGGTTTGCGTAAATAATAAACACATAGAGTGTGCATTAAAAATTGACAGACGGCTTTCACAGGACACCTACATGTTCTGTTGGTTTTTTCAGCAGCTGCCGTCACTACGAGCAACCAGGGACACGTTCAGAGTCACTAGTTGAGCCGAAACACCGGCTACATCTATGGCTGCAAGCTATTAAATGTCTTGACTACCGCTGGACTGATAAAAATGCTTGTGTTTGTCGTGCCCATTTAAAAACTCAGTCTCTGTCACGGTATTTGACATTCTGCAAAAGAGCAGAGATAACGTATTTCTAAGCATCTAGACCCTTTTACAAACTGTTAACCAACCTGTTACACTGAAACTATTCTTCAACGCTTCTATTTTGAAAGAGTTTAATAGTACGGTGTTTTTGTGGGTTTTTGCAGTGGCTGTATTATATCACGGTATTACAAAATTAAAAGGGATTTGTTTGCCCTATAGCCAATGGAAGGTAACATAACTTAAGAAAGCAAACCAACCTAAAAAACTAAAATAACTCAAATGAATTAGCTCCAAATAACAATGACACCTACATGTGTTTTGGGAGGAGGCGCCTGCCCCATAATGTAAATGAGTCATTCAGTTAGTTAACACCATGCAGTTGTTTTGAGTTGTATATGTGAATCTCTGCAATACAGAATATTTCCACATATTTACTGTTTTCTTATTTTTAAGTTACGCTCAAAATAATTTACAGCTTTGAAAAATTATTTACAGCTTTGAAATTTATTTTTATAAATCTGACACAACCTTTTTAAATCTTAACCCACATGAAGAGAGAGTTTCAAAATAGGCAGTGTAGACGCTGTTTGAACAGCACTGTACAAAAGACAAATGGACTGTGAACAGTGTGGCTTGGCTACGGGAAGCTTCTCGAGAGATTCGGCGTGTGTCGCCTATTTTTTTCTCAGCAAAAATAGCCAGTGAAAATGATCTGAGCCCTGGCAGTAGCAGCAATGCTGTCTGTGTGGACACCACATGCGTACGAGCCTCAGCCGTTCGCTGCTCACTAGGCTGTGTGGCCGCTCGACCCTGTCAACATGGGCGGCAAAATGTAAAGCAAGAGGTTCTGTGATGAAACAGAGCGGCGGCAGCCTGTATGTAACCACTGACGGTATTGACTGTGTGGGATTGACCTACCTCATCGGGAGTTTTATCGCCCTCACCCTCATGTGTGTGCTAAAACCCAAATGCGCGCGTGTGTGTGTGTGTGTTTATCACAGTAAAGACGGTATTGCAAAATCCATGTCATGGCCGAATGCGACACATGACACTGGTTTACCGCCCACCGCTAAGTAGGCTATAGTTATTTAAAACATGTATTTATTGTATTTAGGGAACAATTGCTGTATTGGGATAGATACCAGAATATTAAATTGCATATACCTTTTATAAAAGTGAAGTGTAGGTGTTAGAGTCGTATGGATAAAGGATTGTTGCCAAAGCTGTGGGCTGGTCATATTTAGACCCAATGCTGAGTTTAAAGAATAGTTTTTTTTTCGATTTGAATTATCTGATATCAATTCATAAAACCCAGAGATTGACATTTTAATCTGTGCCTTTTCTCGTGGATTCGTGGCGCTTTAAACCAAGTAGCAAACCTACTTTGAATCAAAACATGCCGGGAGCTGCTCCACTCAGTGCAGCACCAAGCAGCGGCTCCGGATTCTTCTAGAAGTTAAGGGGCCAAAAAATGTGTGTGTGATATTTTACATTCAATAACGCAAGACAACTTTATCGCAAATTTTTAGTTTAATTTTTTCTCTGCCTAAATTGTTGGAAGCATCATCTCAAACACCCAGTCGCTGCGGCCGCACATGACGCCGCTCTTATACCAGCAGCGTAATATGTAAACACGTGGCTGCACTGAACCGACCGTGGCCATTTTCACACGGTCGTAGTCCTATTGAGCGTCCAAGCTTGCGCGTGGCATTTTACATGTTGTTTGCTTGATCGACACATGTTCGCAATGTGGAACAGGGTCGTAAAGTGGCGCCCTTGCCGCCGAGCCTAAAGGCAGATGTCTGGTTGCATTTCAGAATAGACCAGGAATATACCAGGTCGGAGGGTTTCTTGTACAATTTACAGCATTAGTTCTCTGAGAATCTCTTTCGCATCCAAACAGCGTTTGTATTGTAACTGAAATATCCGAACTGGGACCTTGTGAATCTGAATCAAATAGATTTGGGAAATCAGTGGCGATACCCAGCCCTACTTAGACCATAACATGTACAGCTCAGTTTCCTGTGACTATCATTCATTCTTTAATAGCCTCGTGTTACAAGACGGTACTCAGCACACAGCATAAATATTTAAACAACAATCTAAGATGCATGGTATTATGTACTCAAGTCTCTACAGGAGCCTTACTAGAAATCTTTGGTATGATAGTGCGATTTTATTTTAAAACGGTGAATTCCCAACAAATTGTGTATTGTATGCAATGATGGCATATAATGTAAATAAACCATCTGATGATGATGCTGCAGTAAATTTAGTAGATACCGCTGCAATTCATCAAGACAAAAGGTTACATGGGATCATCATGATCATTGTCGTCACCGTCATCTGAATTGAAAGCACAACGTCTTGACTATCATCAGAGATCCACATGCACGACACATATACAACACAAATATTTAATGTGCTCATCCGCATTGTATTAATTTGCATTTGCTGTCGCCGCTTCACGCCTTTCTCCCTTGTTATGCTGATATGGTTAGCTAAATCTTAATGCGCGAATATGTGCGAGCTGCTCAGTCTTTTGACTAAAAAGTGTGTGATGCTTGTAGACACTCGGATATGATTGAATCATGACTGCAATCAAGTGAGTTTGAATCTGCGTGCATACGAAGGACACGGGGAAGGACATGGCCAGTTGGAATTTAATTTCTCAGCAGCCTGTCAATCTTTTAGCATCTTGGAATGCAAACATGCTCCAACATTTTGTGATTTTTATTACTGATAAGTGCCTAATTTTCCTCTACTATAACCCGTCTCTCAGTGTGATCCTGCAATCTTAACACTTGAGCAAGGCCTGGAAGGGTCAAGCTGCATTTATTAAAGAGAAGAGATATGGGAGGGGGGGTTCTTTAACACAGCCAAAACAACGGCCATTGGTGCGTGTAGCGTCCCAAGGGATGGAGAAAGGCTGCCTCCGTGCAGTGTACATGTACCGAGCTGGGAGTAATGCTATCTGCTTGCCCTTTGTTGAAGGTTGTGTATTTGCTGTGAAAACATTGCCGTGCCTATCTAAAACCTGCTTCGATGCCATTTCAACCTGCCCTTTATTCGGAAAAGTCTTTGAAAGACAGGTGACCCAGAAAACATAATTTCATCTTTTCTCCCCAAATCAGTTCATCTGTCCTTCTGTGACTATGCAGATTGACCACTGAATCGGAGAAAAGTGTGTGTGTGTGTGTGTGTGTGTGTGTGTGTGTGTGTGTGTGTGTGTGTGTGTGTGTGTGTGTGTGTGTGTGTGTGTGTGTGTGTGTGTGTGTGTGTGTGTGTGTGTGTGTGTGTGTGTTGTTTACCAGCTGCATTGCCCTGTGATCCAACATGGGTTCAGTCAATACTCTTCTCCCCGCCTGCACGAGAACCCAGCTCAGCAGCCAGTGAAGCAGCCAGCCAGGATGCCAGACAGGCGGTCTACAGGCGGCTCCTGTGGGGAAAGTGTGCTGCTTGTGTGCTCACAAACACTGCCACTCCTTCAAACTTCCATCTTCTTCAAAGGGCTACAGCGTCATTAGATATACAGGCGAAATAAATAGCTCTACCCCAGAGAAATCTCGCACCCAACTACCTCATTTACTAGTTCACATAACTCACTCGTGGCCACCGTGATGAGAGATAATGCAAGTCACGCTCAGGTCAAAATTGGGTTTGTTATAATGACATAATTCCACAACCGTGGTATTTTCACTGAAATGTTGGTTCACCGGGCCTTATGTAACATTTGATGTATTGACGGCCTCTTGTACGATGAACACATTTTGGTAAAGATTTATAACCGCTCTGTTTTCTCATTTGTTTAGTTTACAGGTCAGAGAGAGGCTTTTTGTTCCTCATTGTTAGTATTTTACTTTCTCTGGCATCACAAATGATACTTGCTGTGTATTATGTATTATGTATTCAACCAGGCATCGTTTTGCACAGTGGGTGGTGCCTTGTGCGTTTGAGAGCACTCCTTCAGCATTGTATAAGCATCGTCTTTTTCTTCTCTTGAAGTGAAGTTTGTACAGGTTTTCATGAGGTTTTGCACCAGCCTCTGGTGTTTAGGAGCAGCTGTTTTCCAAAAGTTCAGTTATATCAACAATTTATTTAGGATGCTCCAGACAGCAGCACTTGTTAGCTCAGGGCTAACACTGTATCTAAAACACTTGGTTTCTTTAGGGGGCTCTTCAAACCCTCATAAAAGTAGAAATCCAGATTCAATGTTAAGTGCAGGCTATTATTCAAAGTACTTTTGAATAGTACTTCTTTATTTTACTTTTTTTTTTACAGATATGCAGCTACTGTAGCTGCAACTGAGGCACAGTTTTATTTTGTCTACTGTGAGAGGCCGTATCCAAGCCAACTGCTTCAAATGTCCTTTGAATTAATTCAAGAGCCATGTCTCTGTGAGACATTAGTTATGACTCACAATACAAACCAAAGGCCAATGAGTCAGTGCTGGTGTAATTACAGCTGCGATGTATCTATTACTTTTTAATTAGTGACCTGGGGGAGTTTCTCCAAACTATTACTTGTGCTTGCACTTCTGTTACTCTAAATCAGAGGTCTTCAACAGGGGGTCGGCGAAATCTTTGGTTGATTAGACAATGTTTTATATTTTTTCCCGATTTTAAATTTAAATGTCTTTAAATACACATTAACATGAATTCAACATATTGTGGTGAATGGATAAATAGAGGCAAAAGAAGGTATCTTTCAGTAAATAAAAAAATAAAATAAAAACGTCAATTTGAATAGCCTGTATGCATGATTATCATGCAATTGACATACAATATTGATATTGACATTGGTATCAGTTGACAAGGTATGTTTATAACTGGCAGTGGCATGGCCACCCTACTTACTGTACCTTGCACATGTTTAAAATAAAAACATGAATATATGAAGCTGTGTATTATTTGAATAGCTTAGCATTGAATGCACAATAACACTGTATGTTTATACATGGCACTAGGCCCAGTTTAATCTAAAACACAATTTTATACTATATATATATATATATATATATAGTAGGGGGTCCCTGCATCCATCTCCCTATCAGTTTGGGGGTCCTTAGCCTGAAAAAGACCCCTGCTCGAAATAGTTATCTCAAGAACAGTTGCCAAAAGTAATGATTGTAACAATGAATGTCTTTTAGTTACTGTACGTCAGTTTGCATGTTATGTAACCAGTGAATCTATAAATCAGATATTGTACACCAACTAGTATTATAGTGCGTAGGATGTTTTTTGTTTTTCAGCTACATCATTCCCTTGCATAGACATGGGAAATTATTAAAGACCATTACATTTCCCGGAAAATGTGGTGCCATCCTGTAAAATAATTGATATCTTATCATATTTTTATTTGGCTGAGTGCAATCTGTCTGAGATCTCAGCAACATCTGGCAGCTGAAATTATAATTCCAATCGGTGTACACGGTATGATTTGTAACACTCTCACCCGCCACAAACTTTTAAGTCCTTGATTATACTCCTATCCACAGCCAAGTCACAGCAATTTAGTCAAGACACTTGTTAGCAGCAGCACATCTCATGCAATGTCAATTGCATAATGCAGATGCGTCTATCCAAGGTAGGAAGCACTGTTAGTGTGTACAACCAACGCTATGATGCCTTCCAGGAGAGAAATGGGAGTCTCGAGCCACTCTATGATGGCCAGCGTTTCACCCTTCCTTCCAGTGTTGCCGTTTGGAGCGGCAATTCACACTTTTGCCTTCCTGTGGAAGGACAACGGGTTGTAGTAGTAGTTACTTTCTAACATAACCTCACCCACAGACCAAGCCATTTAAGATGGAGTGTCTGTGTTTCCTCCTCCCCCACCGTATATAGGTGCTGATTGCACAGTTAATGTGGCTTTAGATAGGCCAACATTAGAATTACTAAAACACTCTCTGATTATTTTGTCAACCCACATATTGTACAATGGAAAGCTCCTGCCTTAAATGTACAGTATGTGATGCATATGCACCTAACCTTGTTTTCCTTTAAACATAATTGGCACAGAACTCCACTAATAAGTCATCCACAGATGGCTTGGCAGCCTAATTCAGCAGCCAGGCTCTTGCTGATCAAGTTTTTTTTTTTTAATTGCCGGATGAGTGTTAAATAGATAAAGCACAGTGTGCCTTTGGTAGTCTCCAGTGATCATCATCATCCTTAAAGGGTAACTGTCCAGTCAAACATTATTGGTGTGATGGAAGGCTTTGTGGGAAACAGTTTTGGGTCGTGGGGAGTTGTGAATAACATCTGGTAGCACACACACAAAGCAGTCCCCTGACCAATTGATGTTCTGTCTTGTTTCGATGCTTTTGAGTCAAATGTTTTCAGCACAGCAGTGTGCTGCAATTTCATCTGCTGCTCTCTGCATCGAACTGTAAAAGGTTATTTGGGTGAGTTTTTAGATATTTAGATTGCCTTTCATGTGCTCATGTCACACTTTGTTTAACTCCCCAAATTTGATATTTCAAACAATTACATTTATATCCCACAAGCTCTCCATAACTCCCACGATGACACAATTTGCTTGCTGTTTGTTATCAGGCGTCATGCTGCACTGTGTAGGGATGCATACATTCTTTGCAGCTTGTGTTGTCTTTACCCTCGTATTAATATTCATAATAACCACAATTTTGGATGGTGTTTTGGCTCTATTTCTTACCTTTTTTTTTTTTTTTTTTTTTTCTTTTTTTTTTAGAAATTATGCAATGTGCCTCATATAATGTTGTTTGCAGCACCATGGATTATATGTGAGAGAGGAACCTTGTCAGTTACATATCTGACTGTCAAGTAAAACAGACTGTTGTGGTTAAACCTAACTAAACTTTGTGTAAATAATAGTTTACACATTTTCAAATGCAAAGTAGTTGCAAATGTAATCCTGAGGAGACCGAGTTGCTGCTCCTCACCCCCGACATCTGCACCGGTCAGATGTCAAACCTGTTGGCATTCTCAACTCTGCTTCTCACTGCTCACCCCTGCATTGGCCAGGTATCATTAGTGCTGCACTATCTATGGCCCGCTCTTCCCTCAGTTTGCATCTCACCAGAACATCACTCAAATAGGCTGTCAATCATAACATTCTGTTGGTATTAAATTTTGCTCATATAAAAATAAACAGCCGGTAGTTGATGCTGAGGATTTATATTGCATTAATTTGAGATCATGCGTATGAGGGATGTTTATGTGAGCATCTGCAGTGTAAAGTGGATCGGTAATTGGATTTCAAAAATGATTCCTGGAAATTATTACTGTATTAGAAAATACAGCCTCTCATTGAAATCAAGTTCAGGATTAGGCGCTCAATTATACTTCTTCTCATCTCTCTCTGTTTGTCTCGTCTATCCATAGGTCCATCGAGTACAGATTGTGTAAGTTTTAAAAATGCCTTTTTGTTCCCTGGCTTGCCCGTTGGAATAATTAGCCACAAACAGATGCCACATATCAAAAATTATATTTTTGACTTGACTGCATGATCAGTGACGAGATTTAGGGCTGAAGGAAGTTCAACAAGAATAACCTCTGGATCGGATCAGACTAATTGGGTTTTGTTCATCATTACCTACAGATCCAGTTATGAAGTACAAAGTGTTCTTTGTCATAAAGCTGAGTCAAGTATCCATTTAACTAAAATGATCTTTTCTTGACTATAGCTTATGTGAAATATTTAACTGTGAATAGATGAGAAAGCATGAGTTTACTAATCCCTAATCATGAAAGTGCACTATATTAGGAAAGTAGTTACTGAAAAGACATACATAGGAACAGGCCCACACCTGTTTATCACAATTTACTGTAGATCTTTAGAAAAACTCTGTCAATAGTTTGCAAAAGAATACATTGATCATCAGTACTTTAGCTCTGTCACCGCATAAGCACAATATGATGGTGCTCGTCATTTCTTGGGAATTGCTTTCTTGTTGTAAATATATGACTTCAATATGCCATCTTCAAAAGTGTTTCTGCCAAGGGATTTAAGCAAAAATAGGAATGCAATTTAGTACAATATTTTTCATTGTTATGGTAGTTTTGTCACATGCAGTTCTTTACCTCCAAATACATTGTTTGTACCATGATTAATGAAGGAGTGCATACGTTTGAAAAATATTCACGTTCTTATGTTAATATACCTGCCTACTGCAGATTTCACCATATTGTTATTTTTCAGAGTAAAGAACATGTGTACAGCAGAAATATGATTTTGTTTTGGAACACAAATGAAAGACAATAATCTATAGGTAATATACGTAACATCAAATAGACCCATGTCTTATTGACATTGTAAAACGGGCCAAAAGTTGGGTGAGCATTTCTATGGAAGCCCAGTATTCATGTAAAATGAATACCTGCTGTAGGTATAAGATAATAGGTGCTCTTCTAGTGCACATTCAGTGCTGTAATTATTTTATTTCTGTTTTTTCTTTTGTGATGATTTCTTTACATTTTGAAAATAATATGAGTTCTGTAACAGCTGTTAGGAAACTGGGCCACACAGGAAGATGATTACAGTCTGCTGCTGTAGCTTCTTTCACGTTCTCTTACCATCTTTTTCTAACTACCTTGCTTTTTCTTTCCTTGGGCTTTGTGTTAATGCTCTTGTTGTTCTCCGCCCCCCTGCCATTGCAGCTTCAAGCTATACATTTATGTTATTTTGTGAACTCTTAATGTAAAGAGATGGGTAAGACACCGTTGTGGTATTTCAACATTACCCGGGAAGTGCATTTCTTTTATCATCTTCCCTCGGTAGTTTCAGCTCTCCAGACATAACTAAGCATCTGAGTGGCGATGGCATAAATGTCAGCCTTGCGCTGACATTTAATAGCTATTAGCATTGTATAAATGCTCCTAATACTTAAGCCAAGATGACTAACAGTCTCAAATATAATATGGACATCTTTTAGGTAGCTAAAACTACAACCATATCTCTTTGCACACACACGACAAGAGACAAGAGACAAAATTTAGGAAACACTCTGGTACATATTTTATACAGCAACACATTGTTTTTCTTAACAATACTGTCTTTTCTTTCCATTTTCCAGAGCTGAGAAGCAGCTCATGTGGAAACCCAGGGGTTCCACCCAAAGGCATACTGAATGGAACTCAGTTCAACGTAGGTGACAAGATCCGCTACCGATGCGTCACCGGCTATGTCCTGGACGGCCATTCACTCCTCACCTGTGTGACCACGGCAGCCGGTGTGTCCGTGTGGGACTTCCCCGTGCCAATCTGCAGAGGTAAGGGTGTTTCATCACTGAAATTGAGTTATAAATCATTTAAACTGCAGATGATTACAGCTGCTGCTGCCAACCTCTCCCAGTAGTACAATGTGACTGTGGGGTATCGTGGTTGCATGTTATCTACACATTTTAGGGTTCCCTTAAGACATTTAAAATGAGCATGGGATTTATTAATTTTTTTACCTGTTTTTTTTTACCTGATTTTCACAAATTACTTAAAGTTAATTGCTTTGACATGATTGACAGCTTGATGGCGTGTGATTGGGTGACTGGTCTGCCCCGCAGATATACAGTAGTGACGTCTGGCACAGGTCTCCATTAGATCTGTAAATTTAGTTGCAATCTAATGAGATGGAATGCTTTTAATCATGTTGAAGAAGTTGATTAGAGCCTCCATGGCTCAAAAGGTTAATTAAATATTTATTCCTGTAGAGCAAGTAGCTTAAATACATTAATTATTTTAGCAGGAGTGGTACGTTTACTAGATTTTTGCATCGCCACTTGGGCTGTACTTAAAGCAGAGAGATGGGACAGTCTGGAGGATTTCAAGTGAGTGCCACATCATTCAGTCAGACCTGGAACCTGTGAAACTACAATATCTACCGTGGGCCTTTTCACTCACATGTCAGGTTGAATATGCTGAAACTGCTGATGCATGAATATGGCAAACGGATATATGTGGTGGACATTTTTTAACCATTAAATCTTCTGCCCACCTCAGTAAAAGTGATCCAAAAATAAAACTGATTGTTTTTGGACTGTTAACCTTTTTACAAGTGAATGCAAAAGACGAATCAATTAATTATGTAGTACTGTCCTCTCGTAAAAATTCTCTCGGACATGGAGCATTTGGAAATGCGGTAGGTTTTCCGAAGCAAATCCCGCCATCTCATCTAATAATGCACCAAATCTTAACATCCCACATAAGAAAGCTCTTCAGCAAGCAGTCCCAACGTTTCCACATGATGTATGAGTGCTTGTCTCACTCAACACGCACTTGGCTATTCAGACTGCTTGAATATTACGAAAGTAAAAAACAAAAAATAACAAACATATAGATTATGAGCGTACAGCAAGAGCCAAGATCAGTTTACAGTATTAAAATACTTCAAAAAGTTTCAGGAATCTGCATTGGTTGAGGTGTAATCGATTTTCTTTTCTGACACTTGGAGAGCTTCATAATGATTTTTACTTCATTTTCTGCTCAGAATCTTCCTAGCGTATTCAGAAATTCTGTGTTGGCCAGGATTTGAACCCTTAAGGATGCTGTGCATAGGTAATTTGTCTCAGCAAGCTCTTTTGCTCAACCATCAGGAACAGAGAATGAAGAGGACGCTGTAGCATAATGATGGTCTCTTACTGACAGCTGGTTGATGAATGACTGACTAGTGCTCTTCATACCATGCCGTTTATCCCTTGCTGTGCTGAGATGAGACCTGTCGTCACACTGACGCAAATAATCCATGACATATGTGAAAAGCCATTGTGCTGGTAAGAGCCTCAAGGAATTTGTGATGATGGGTGAACAGCAGGTAGGGACTCGGAATGTCATTATAGTTTGTAATTTATCAGTATTGCTACTGTACAATATCTGTACAGAGGTCTGAGTGTGATCATTTGGCGTGATGGATTCAAAATAAGGAAAGACAGTTGTAGATACTGCAAGTGCTCTCTTACAGAGGCAATTGTGATGTAGACTCAAAAGTTTTTGAACTGCAATCACTGGTAGCAGCTACGTGTAGGCGAGTCAGGTCTAATCAATGTTAAAAGCTTGTCTAAATCTCAATTTGGACTTTTGAACAATGTTTATTTGCCGCATTTGTTTAAAGGTGCAAAATACAAAATCGGGAGCATTTTGATTGCCTCTCAACATGTTGACGGTTGATCCAGCAGCTCGTAGCCAACGGTGCTAACAGCGCTAACTAAGTGCAAACTATGGCGAAAGTGCTGACGGAGCTAAAAGTAGCTGCGTTCCAAATTGCATACTGTTTCTTTTTACATTTATGCATTAAATTGGGGTATACTTCTCATAACATGGCACCTTGAACTTTGACCCTCTTGCTCATGTTTCTGCTGCACAAAGGATCGTGGGTCAGAATAGCCAGGAGAAGCATGCCGGCTTGCATACTGCAAAATGCGACCGGATGTAGTAAAACATCCTGGTACTGCATTTGACATACTATGTATTGGGACATACTAAATAGTATTTTAATATGAGTATTGTAACCGCCTTATGAGAGCAGTGCAGAGCGGTGGCCATGAGCGAACCAGTGGGGCACATGCACTCAAGCACATGCTGGATGACTTATTCCCAAGAAACTAATGACCAATCTATGGTAAGCACAAGATTTATAGTGTGGAGGAACTCAGTTCTACAAATCTGATGATTAAATATACTAATCGATTAGTTGACAAAATCGTATGAGTGTTAGTGGACTCATAATTTTAAGGAGTCAAGGACAGCCCTACCTTCCTTTACCCCAATTCACCAGGAAGTGCTGCTGTGGTCTCACTTTTAGGCAGGGAAACCTTGACAGTTATGTTTGTTATTTTTAGAGAAAGCCTCCACTTAACACAGTATACTGCAAGTAAAATGAAGTGGCATTAGGCAGAGGCTCTTAGGGAGAATGATTGAAAGCCATTCCCGTATACTGATTTCTTTTCAATCTAACACAATCGACTGCTCTTGTGTTTTCTTATTGCTGTATACTGAAATAGCCTTCTTCAAATCAAATACAAATAAAACATCTTGCACATGGACATTTTTGGAGTAGGTCTGTGTGTATTTTCAATTGCCTCTTTATTTAAGCAGAGATCTCTTTATAGAGATGAAAAGCAGGAAATAACTGAATCTCCTAATTGAATACATTTAATACATTTTGATGGTAAATGGACTTGTACTTGTACAGCGCTTTTCTAGTTTTCCGACCACTCAAAGCGCTTTCACACATGTCATTATTCAACTATTCGCACCCATTCATACACTGATGGCACCTGCCCATCAGGACTATCTAACCATTCATAAACATTCACACTGGACCACAGTCGCCCACAATGTGATGCTGGTGGACTACCAGGTCTTGGATGTGCAAAGTCATCCAAACAGAGGAGAGAATATACCGAGCGAGTCAAAGATCTCCCCCTCCCATTTCAATATACAAGCCAAAGAAATCACAAAGCCAGCAGAGCAAATTTGCTCATGCCAACTCATTCTACAGTGCAAGGCACAGCAAAAAGAAAATGCTCAGTTTATGATTGAGAAATGGCAAGTTTGGAGGGAACAAAAAGCTGCAGATGGAGAGTTCCTTTCCATTTAAGGATGGTGTTAGCCCCGATTGCCACAGGCCAGAAGCCTCTCTCTCTCTCTCTCTCTCTCTCTCTCTCTCTCTCTCTCTCTCTCTCTCTCTCTCTCTCTCTCTCTCTCTTGACTAAATCCTGCCCGGCTCCTGTATGTGGGCAGATGGTCCTTTGATCTTATTTCCTCAGAGATCCTGCCCTTTCTGCTCATCACCAATTGTTTCACACTAAACACACAGCAACACAAAATCTCTCCCAAATCCACCATCCACCCCCCATCGTCTCCCAACACCTCAGTCTCTCAACCAGTCACCTCCTTTTGTTACCATCTCTCTTCCTCTTTCATCTTTCTCCCAGTGCTCTTCTCCATCCTCATCCAACTTCCGGAGTCCTCTGTGGTTGTGTGTACGGCTGACAGAAAGACAATAGGAATAGAGGAGGGAAAAGAGAAAAGGGTAGGGAGATATGCAATACCAATTCCCCATAAAAACACTGTTTAAAACATCTTGCACATGGATAATGAAGCCATAGAACCCAAATTTGACCAAACATTAAACCTCATTATTAAACAGTGGAATGATCAGATATAAGTATATTTGCTAGACAGAGTTGTCAATTTCCATTTAATTAAAAGTGGTCACTGCAGTTTTTAACCTGGAGGCACAACATTGAAATCGGTATGGACAAACTAATGTAATTTAGTATTTAATTTCCTTATTTTGTCTCCTTATGAAACAACCCACACATAACCATCACGCTTATTTATCTCTATTATTGAGAAAACCAAAATGAATGGCTTGGCAGGGGCTGTCAGGGTTATAGGAATCACATAATAATATACACTCACCGGCCACTTTATTAGGCACACCCGTTCAATTGCTTGTTAAAACAAATAGCTAATCAGCCAATCACCTGGCACCTGGTGAAGATGACTTGCTAAAGTTCAAACCGAGCATTAGAATGGGGAAGAAAGGGGATTTAAGTGACTTTGAACGTGGCATGGTTGTTGGAGCCAGACGAGCTGGTCTGTATATTTCAAAAACTGCTGATCTACTGGGATTTTCACACACAACCATGTCTTGGGTTTACAGAGAATGGTCCGAAAAAGAGAGAATATCCAGTGAGCGGCAGTTGTGTGGATGAAAATGCCTCGTTGATGTCAGAGGGCAGAGGAGAATGGGCAGAGTGGTTCGAGATGATAGAAAGATAACAGTAACTCAAATAACCACTCGTTACAACCAAGCTATGCAGAATACCATCTCTGAACGCACAACACGTGGAACCTTGAAGCAGATGAGCTACAGCAGCAGAAGACCTCACCGGGTGCCACTCCTGTCAGCTAAGAACAGGAAACTGAGGCTACAATTCGCACAGGCTCACCAAAATTGGACAATAGAAGATTGGAAAAACGTTGCCTGGTCTGATGAGTCTCGATTTCAGCTGCGACATTCAGACAGTAGGGTCAGAATTTGGCGTAAACAATATGAAAGCATGGATCCATCCTGCCTTGTATTAACGGTTCAGGCTGGTGGTGGTGGTGTAATGGTGTGGGGGATATTTTCTTGGCACACTTTGGGCCCCTTAGTACCAATTGAGCATGGTTTAAACGCCACGACCTACCTGAGTATTGTTGCTGACCATGTCCATCCCTTTATGACCACAGTGTACCATCTTCTGATGGCTACTTCCAGCAGGATAGTGCACACAAAGTCACAAAGCTCAAATCATCTCAAACTGGTTTCTTGAACATGACAATGAGTTCACTGTACTTCAATGTCCTCCACAGTCACTAGATCTTAATCCCATAGAGCACCTTTGGGACGTGGTGGACCGGGAGATTTGCATCATGGATGAGCAGCCGACAAATCTGCAGCAACTGTGTGATGCTATCATGTCAACATGGACCAAAATCTCTGAGGAATGTTTCCAACACCTTGTTGAATCTATGCTACGAAGAATGAAAGCAGTTCTGAAGGCAAAAGGGTGTCCAACCCGGTACTAGCAAGGTGTACCTAATTAATCATAATAAGTGGCCGGTGAGTGTACTTTAGTTATTGTGAAGCCATCGTAATGCCAGGTGTTATCCCATTGAGATTAACCATAAATGTGTGTTCATCCTTTGCGCATGTCACTTTAAAATGCGACACTGGAGCTTGAAAGGTTGACTGTAAAACAGAGAGAGGTAAGTAGATACAAGTGGAGGGGAAAAACAACAGACCACATCAACTCCAAGCAGAAAGGCAGTGAGATGGAGAATTAATGGCTATTCTAATCGTGAGCTGCTACTGCACCTCCCACGAGCCCATTTTGATTCCTTCCGTCTAATTTGTCTCTGGACGTTCATTAAGCCAGGCAGTGAGACAGCAAACGGGGACGTCGTGGTAACATGAGAATACGGTCTATTGATACACTGTCATTCTTGCTGCCAGCCACTGTCCAGCAGAATAAGAGAATTAGGCCGCAGAAAAAACCTTGCTCCTTTACTACATTTCTATATCTGGTAATGCAACTGGACTAAAGCGCAATTCTCTCTGCAATGCCTTTTCAACTCTTTGCTACTCAAATTGAAAATGTTTTCAGTCCAAGTGAGTGCTAAATTGTCCTCCACAGTTAGAACAGATATGGAAATGGCTCAATATCCAAGCTGCTGCCAGAAGTCCTTACATTCCTTTCATAAGGCTGATAACAAGCAATCATTGTAATAGCGTTTGTATTAAGAATTAGATTACCACGGTGATCCTCATATTCATATTCATTCATATTCATTGATTTCTTCAGGATAATAGTATGATGTGAATATCATTACTTTTAGTAAACAAAAATGACCAAATCCCTCACCCTTATGTAACATTGTGATGAGTGCTTATTGAATCGTCCTCCTCTTCTCTCATTATTCATTCAAAGAATGAGTTGGCATTCATTGTAATTTTCATTACGTACTGAAAATTATATACAGCAAATTGCATGATGCAATAGGAAATGGCATCTCTGCAATCATTATATATCTCTTTCATACTTCTCAACCGTATCAATATTTAACATAACAGCTGAGCAAATTACTTACTGTAGACATAGCCACTGCCTTTGCATTAACACAGGAATTATTACAAAGGAAAAACCTAAGGTAGTGTCAAATTATACATGAGCTCCATTCCTTCTATCCTTGGGGGTGAATATTTCTTAGTAGAAAGACAAGTGTTGTATATCTGATCAAAGTCAAGGGGAGAGAGGCTTAATCCCTCCTCAAGTAGCATTAGATTGCTGATGCTGGGGATGTAAATGAGCTCAGCTAAAGCAGTCCTAATCCTCACCACCATCTTCTTTTTTTTCTTTTTCTTTTTTACACTGCCACCGTTTTTAAAAGAGATGGATCCTCCTTCGTCTTTAAATCCAGAGCATGCTCTAATGATTTGCTAGGGAACACATTGCCCAGCATTCAGTGCCTCTTTTAAGTCACTAAACCTCGTTGGCACACTGTACCTCAAATGCTGCCATACATTCCAATGAAACGCTGCATGTGAATATATGGAACCTGTAAGGCATTATACAGTTCAAGCCATTTAAAATGCTCAAGCTGTAAAGTGATATTTCTTTTCTTTTTTTTTAGTCCCGGACAGCAGCTTGCTGGTTCATGAATTACAGTAACATACATGGATGTGTCGCAAAGAAACGGCTAAGAAACGGCTAAGAAACCTGTTTTAGTATTTATGTGCAATAATGAATTGCTCCCAAGCATCTACCCAAATTTCCTGTGCAATTAAATTGGCTCCAACTTTAAATACGTTAATGAGTTATAGGAGCACTGCTATTAAACGTAGTTGAGGAAATCTATCCCACACCTTTTGAGGAAGCCTTGTGCTGAAATATTGGTGGCTAATCCATTGCACACAAACCAGAGAACGACTTGCAGCTTTTTAGGTGTGATCAAAACGTCTCTTTAGAGGTGCAGATCCGAGATTGGGAAGATTTTGATTGCCTCAAAACGGCTCTCAACGGTGAGCCACCGGCTAATGGAGCAAACTACGGCGAAAGTGCTCAAAGAGCTAACGGTGTTAACCTGAGGGAGGAAGGAGTGGGAGGGACCGGAGGGAGGAGGGAGTGGGAGAGACCGGAGGGACCGGAGGGGGGGTGCTGCAACGACGCTGTCGATCGGGACGACGTTATCAGCTGAAACAGAAGTATGAGAGCAGTGCAGAGCATCAGCCGTGAGCCAGTGGGGCACGCTCACATGCACTAACATGCACTGACATGCACTAACATGCACTAAAAGCACGTGCGGCCGGGCATGTCAACAAAGCATGGAGGAACTCTGATAACAACACGCACACGCAAACGCACACACACACAAACGAAGAGTGACTTCATTATCTGCTCAGGTAGACTCCTTACTCCTTTATATCTTTACATCGAAAACTGTTTTTTGCTGCTGTATTAATGTTCAGAATGTTAAATGCATCTCCTTTTTAAAGTTGCACTCAGACAGTGGGCAGGTACCATTGCCATGTTTATTATTTTCAGTCTACATCCATAACAGTGCCCTTTTATAACTGTCACTCACAATTTTGCACCCGGCATATGCTGTCACCACCTGAGTTGAATAATGTTCAAAGACGATCAGAGAGCGAGTCTGTTATCATGGAAACCACTTCAGAGAAAACTATATAAGGAGCCATTTCTTTTTTTATTTGTTCCAGAATCCTATTCTGGTGTTAAAAAGATCTGAGGAACAAAGAATGGCTTTCATTTTTGTTTATGGTTTTTGAGAGAGCCTTTTTATTGTCTCTTTTTTTCCCCCCATGATGTCAGTGGTTTCAGTTGCCACAGTGGCAACGTTTTGGCTTCTGTGCCTTCCAGTCAGAACTCGAACATAGACAGTGCTGGATGGCAGCCTGCGGTTTCCGCTCGCTGTCTACATGCACCTCAAGGCCTAATTTACAATCCACAGTATCGAGTCTTTCTGCTGTGTGTTAATGTTTGATCGATTTTATATATCAAGCTTCATTGTACAATGCCCCGAGGCCCCACAGATGCTCTGCAGATTCTTGGGTAATTGTGCTAGTTGTTTTCCTTCCACATTTAACAATATAAAAAAGTGGCAATGTGTTGTTTATACTGTAAGTACATATGCTATTCAGTTATAGCTTCCAACACGTCCTGAGCACTGAAGGGTAGTTTAAAGTAAGCGTTGAGTTGAAAGACTTTCGGCTGTAAACTGTTTTTATTTTTCTGTTATTATTTTCTATTTTACAATAATTTTCTCCTGACTATTGCAAATTGAACTTGTATAAAAACATTTAGCTTGTATATAAGAGAGATCACCTGCCTGCTCTCAAAATGGTACTGATCCATCTACACTAGCCCAAGCAGCTCTGGAAGAAGCCCATGTTCAGAGCTGGATCACTGTCTGACACAGATGGATTCATTAAAAAAACATGTTGAAAAATGTGGTGACAATCGGGTTTAGTCCGAAACGTGCACCTTGTTTTCACCTAACTTCCATCATATTTGGTGGTGATAATGATACAAAATGTTGAGATATAAATTTAACTTTTTGGTGTATAGCATACGTGCCAAATTGACCAGCAAACTGATTCTGCCCCAACGTTAAAATCAACCTAAAACGTCAGAATCATTCCAACGGTGGCCGCCACAGCTTTCCAAAGTCATTGTTTTCGGCATCATACAACTTCACTCTTTTTGTTTTGAATTCCATTTTAAAGGAACATAGATAGGATTGAGGAGGATATATTGGTAGAAATGGAAAATAAAATTCATAAACATGTTTTCATTAGTGTATATAATCAATCAAAAGAATAGTTGTTTTTTCATGACCTTAGAATGAACTATTTATTTCTAAATAGGGAGCAGGTCCTCTTTACGGAGTCTGTCATGTAGCACTGCCATGTTTCTATAGAAACCCAGAACGGACAAACCAAACACTGGCTGAGTGGAGTGCTGTTCAGTTGGATGCAATCTGCAACCTCACCACTAGATGCCAATACATCTTACACACTGTTCCTTTAAGACATGTACAGTATAAGCCGTGCTAAAAAAAGTTGCTTTATTTCATAACTTTGTGTCTGAATTCTGATATTCTGATTAACAGGGGGTTTAGGAGAGGGGTGATATACAATCTGAGTGATATGTAGGAGCTTAAGACTCGAAGGTAAGGGTCCGAGGCAGGTGACATTTGCAAACATTTAGATGAGTCACTAATATATGAGGGTGGGTTTGGACTGCCAAGACGCTCGTTTTTAGGCTTGCCTGCAGAATTTTTAATGACATTTCTGTGACATTTTATTTATTTTTCCATTTCCAACCCTTTTGTTCTCCTGTGTTTGTCTTTGTCTCTCGCAAAATTAAAATCCTTCTCCCGTTCTTTTCTGTATCCTTTTCTTATTTTCTCTCTCTCGCTCTTGATTTGCTCTCCACTTGTCTTTTTCCATTTTTCTTATTTTTTTTGGTCTTCTATCTCCTCTGCTACACTCACCTCCCTCATTATCTAACACTTCTCCACCACTTCTGTCTTCCTCTCTTTGCCTTGATGGCCACGAGGATACTTGAAGCTGCCCCCCCCCCACCCCCCCGTCTGTCATCAAGGTTAAAAAGTGATATGGCTCCTTTGGTCAGACTCGCAACGATTTAATATCCATTTAATTTCAGGCTACAGCCAATTACTTTACAAATGTGCTGGGCACTCTTTGGGATGTCATCTTATATGCATTGAGGGGATAAACAATTTGTCACTCAGGATAAGGGTTGATGGTGGATATGGTGATGATTTCAAACCAGAAACAGATCACGTCTCCACATGCTTTTGTTGTCACAATGCTGAAGGTATTTAACACACGAAAGCCTGCCCTTGGTGTAGTCTGCAAATGAGTCTGCCGTTGATATGAATTGTGTGTGTGTGTACATCAGTGATGTCTCACACAGTATCAATGCCATCTCTGCCCTCGCTTTGATCAGTTGCTATGCTACAGCTAATGTGTCAAAGGACATGGATCAAGTTAACTAGCAGCTCCTGCTCTCCCATCTTTTCCCCATTTTTTATCTTCTTTTGAATTCATACACCCGCTTCCTTGTTCCTTGACCAATTGTGTAATGCAGCATACAGGAATGTTCCAAGGCTGGCAGCTCTGACAGCCCTGAGTGGAGCGTTGAGCCATCAAAGGTTTCAGCTGGCACAGCTGAGTGTCACATATTAGTCTTAAATGATGTGAAAACTGTGAAAGCCCTGCCATCATTAGAATTCTTTGGGGAGAAAAAACGGATACAGAGGTGGAGGGGAGGGTGGTGAGTAATAGTAGAAAGATCTGAGAGGGCTTGGAGGAGAGGAATGGAGTGAGAGAGCGTGAGAGGGAGAGATGGAGAGATATGAGAAAGGGTGGGGGAGAGAAGGGACGAAAAGAGAGCAAGCCACTGTTATGGTAGAGTGCATTAACATTCAACTGCCGTGCCATGCTTCCCACATTGGAGAAAAAAAATATACAATTTCACAGCATTATAAGCCCTGTTTATCACCATTTGTTTGTTTCCTGAAACATGAGGGGGCTCAGAGGACACAATGATGAATTACTGACTCTCGGATGGAGGGAGGAGACAAGATCGGGCAAAGAGAGAAATACAAAATAATGTGTAAAAGCACACGAACTGCACTGAAGGAAACTGACAGAATTAGCACACAATTAATTGATAAATAGTTCTGCCCATTGTCACTTGTCTGAATGCTTCACGATTCTTGCCACTGTAAAAAAAGACATTAGCCACCTTTTAATGTTGTTAGCAGTCCCATAATTGTGCTGGAATTAGCTGTAGATACTCGAGTTGACAACCTGTGGATGTGTGAAAAACAAACCAAATGATGTGTCTAAATGGCCTGGGCAGCTCGAAGATTAGCTTCATCGTTGGTCTTTCTCTGGTTTGCATTTATCCGAGGAGACAGGTACAGATGTTTTATGCCTGAAGCCACTTTTCTTCCCATATTGACCTTTGAGTAATACCTCTGAAATAACCCAGAGACCATGTGTCTGTTCTCCCCCCTTCCTTCTTTGCTCTTCTCTTTGGTGACTGACAGCGGAGGACACGTGTGGTGGCACCTTGAGGGGCTCCAGCGGGCTCATCTCCAGCTTCGATATCCCCAGCGGTGACTCTGCTGGTGGCGGGGCTGGAGGCCTGGGCAGCAGTGGGGAGTGTAAGTGGACCATCCTGGCAGATCCAGGGGACACCATCTCCCTAGTATTCACTGAATTTCAGATGGAGGAGAAGTTGGATTATCTGGAAGTAGAGGGATCTGAACCGACAACCATCTGGTGAGTTGAGCTGTGAGGAGGAGTGAGGGTGTGTAGTGCTTGTGTTTCACCAGATGTGTATGACTATGTGTGTTGTATGATGTTGATAAGGAGTTAACAGAAGGGTGTGGTGAGGTTGAAGTGGAGATGAAGTGTTGTTGGCTCATGTACTGGTTGGAGAGAGATAACGTGCACTGAATCCTCTCAAGAAAATCATATTTAGCTCTATAGTAAATGATGGCCTACATTCTGTTTGAAAACAAGGCTGCCAAAACCAAATGTAGGCCAGAAAGTTTTGAAATCCAGATAAACAGACAATTCACAATTCGTATGAAGGTTTTGATTGACAAGTAAGTAAGTAGTTAAGTCATGTTTATTTGTGCAGCCCATTGTCACATAAAATGTTTCATCGGACTTTACAGGCCCACAGCCAGGTGCTGACATCGGAACGTTTGGGAAGACTCCCGAACAGCTGATCTATTCCCGGCCAAACCGGACGGTGGTCATCGAGTTTTTATTTTTTCAATTTCTGATGTCAGTAGTTACCGTGCGGCCCTTGGCCGTGGCGTTGGACAGCCTGGCCTTGGCCTCCGCAAATGACACAGAGAGAAACGCTGCCTGTCAGACTGGGCTGATCCAATTCTTTCAGTATTGAGGGGGATACAAGCGGACTGATCCTTGTTTTTATTGCAATCTAATTGGCACGGCCGTTTCTTTGCGAACGTGACGAACCGTGACTCGTGTCCTACCTCACCTCGGCTTGGCTGGCCGGGTTTGTTTTGATTCAGTGCAGTGTTGACGTGTTTATACAAACTGAGGCTGCAGGGGTTGGCAAGACACCCAAAAGTGTTTTGAAGGTCTTCAGCATCATCAGATTCTCTTTATACCACAAAAACTGTATTAGTCTTAAAATATAAAAAAATTTGACTCGCATTAAAGGCCTCTCCATCTCAAAGTCTCCGGCTGAATTTCAGTCCCAATATGTCCCTGCCAACAGCTGAACTTCAAAAACTCCATGGAAGAACTCCCTTGAAAATATAAGCGTATAGAAATAAAATGGAAGAAATGCAAAGAGAGACCTCCAATCACTTGGGTGGCTGGGGGGCAATAAAGAGCTGTAGGTTTGAAAAAGGCAATTGCACAAGTGAACAGTATGTTCTCAAAGTTAGTGTAATAAACTATAACAATGGGATTATGATTCAATAATGTCACATTCAGTTTGATGATATCATTTATTTACCTGTCTGAGTCATTTGTGTGCAGTATAGAGACTGGACTACTGTATAGTTAATCATAACAAAAAGAAAAGGTTTCACATAGAGAGAATAAACACCTTTAGAGTATAGATTGACAGATCGCAGCCGAGCTGGATTCTGTATCGGCAGCTCTAAATTTATTCCAAAGAGAGGTGGGGGCTTGGTAACACAAGGCTGTATTGCTTTAGGATTATGCCTTAGTTCTTGGGATAACGAGGAGGCCTGCCTGCTGTGATCTTGAAGCAGAACAAAGGTTCTGTGTGTATGGTGGAGCATGACCATGTTTCATAAGAGAAGCACTTTAAAATCAGCCGCATGCATTGGGAACTTAAGGGAAAAAGCCAACTGGCATACAAATGTACCTTTTTAATGAATTTTCACAGACAGTTGTGTGCAGGAAAACGTTTTAAGTATGCCTTGTGGTGCTGATTGAATTCAATCAATTCACAGGATTCCATTTTCATAATTCAAATTAAAGTGGACTTGCAATCTTCAACAGAATTTTTGTTTAAAAAGCAGCCCTCAGACACTTTGGTTTATGGCTTTCTGCATGGGCTTAATGTAGAAGTCATTCCCAATTGAAACCAGGAAATATGAAATGGGTTTGACCCACAACCTTGAGGCTAAGGTTATCCATCTCTTCCACGTCCTGAGTGAATGGGAGCATTTGCCAGGTTTATGTGATCCTGCCGGGCATTAATTATAATTGGCTGAAAGAAGCTCTAATCAATCACTGAGCTACAAGCTTTGTTGTCCCTGAGAGTTGTCATCCGAAGTCAGAGGGGGAGGGAGAGGCAGGCACTGTGTCAGTGAGCAACAGAGAGTCAAAAGGAGAGGTGCTCTGAGTGTGGTGATGACTGCTAAGTATTGCATGTTGACGGAGCTTAAGAGAGTTTGACGGGGAGCTGATATGGAATGACACTGATGTGTTTTGACAGGCCATCAAGTAACCCTCTTCTCTTAGGTATAAAAGCTCCGAAATGAACTCTTACGCCGACAGGAGATGCTTTGTGTTGTCTTGTGTTTCCTGCTTTTTAGGATTTAAGAAAGATGGCCCCAAGGGGTTAATTATTTACATACATTTAATTACTATTTCTGTTTATTAATATAAAGCCATGAAATATATTTTCACACATTGGAGAGACTGTTGAGTGGAAGCAAAACAGATATCTTTCTAGTAATTTACTGGCCAATGCTCTGTACTAGACTTCTGCAACCAACTTCTCACATTCTCATTAAACCTAGATACGAAAAACAAGGTTTACTGGGCACTTAATAAAAAAGTATTTATAGAGGTTTTTATTTTAAACACAGACCATAGTAGCAATGGCTGGTTTGCATTAGAAGGTTTCTCAAGCAATAACTGACAACTGAATTACAAATAAATTGCATGACTGTATTACATTAAACCAAAATAAATCGCAACTGTAAACAAGGAAATGTAATCGAAACACAAATGTTGAGTTTTAACAAATGGCATCTAACATGCAATACATATACTTTCAGGAAATACTTTATTACCTCCATTTACAACAGGGTTTCTTATACCTCTCTAGCAATTCCCTTATCTAAAGGCCCCAGCAATTCCAAAGATGTCAGGTAATCCATACTTTTCCAGTTACCCTGTCTGTTATCGGGCGATACTTCAATGGAGTCATAACCTCGACGAGTAAACTGAAATCTTCAGCTAAGTTTTTGTTTGCGGTCCAGTGCCCAAGGAGAGGCTGAAGAGACACATACTGTGTATTTAGGCAGGCAAAGCAGTTCAACAAGCAGTGCCTTTATATGCGGGAGTTGTTACTTATGTGTGTGGTGACTGGTCACCGCGCATCACTCGAATGCCTTGAAACTCCCAAGATGATGTTATTGTATGTCAGAGGCTGTCAGGCCGAGTTCTCGTTTTAAACCCTACAATTCTATTGGGACTCGGTGAGCTTGAGTGCAGTGGGACCAGAATTTCAGAGAGATAGCTTCAACTCGTCCAGGTAAACAAACAGGCAAGCAAACAAACAGGATTCAGAGCCAGCAATTCTCACATGCCCATAAAATTCATTGCTCTCGCTGCCTCTCTCTTTCAGTGTCTCTGACTGTGTACAAGGCCACTGGACAGCTAAACTTCCAAGCATCCTAACGTATAGCTCCAGCTGCAGGCAGATACAAGCAAACTGTCAATGTACCCTTGAGGTTTAGAGCTGCTTAACGATGATTGACAGCCTGAAACGCAAAGTCAGCCAGATTTAACATCTTCTCTTAACCTTTTTCAGGTTTCTTCAGTACTGGAGGATAAGAAATAGCAAAATAATCAGTTCATAATTAATGAACACATATATTCAACACATACTGTGTGTTACTACTGAAAATATTTCAATATTTATTTAATTCTAGCATATGTAATATTTTTTATAAAATGGAAAATTTAGCAACATTTTGAACTGCCCAATTTTGCCAGGCAATTTCCTGAAAGTGGATGATAGATTATGACTAATACTAAAAAAACTATTCTAGTACACAAAATTCAAAACTATGGGTCAAGAAATATGTTTTGCTGAAACCTCTTAGCAGCTTTTATCCTTTTATCAAAAATTTCTATCAGAAATCTGTAAATGAGTTCATTGATCCCATTGTCAGAATGGTGACTTCACACTGGGGAAGGTTGATATGAGGCTACACATCAATCCCTGTGAAAATAGACATATAAATAGAAATAAAAAAATATCTAATTTTCCTTTGACAAAAGCCAACATTGGAGTTTGGCTCAAGCAAGAAAAACAGTTCTTTGTTATTCTTCTGACCTTTTAATATGATTGTAAAGCCCTGTTCACAAGGGCAAAAACAACAAGCCGTAGATTACACGTCACTCATTATTTCAAATACGGACACAGAACATAAAACCTGAAAGGCTTTGCGGGTGTTCGATACTTTTCTTGCTTATGTGCAATTACATTTGATCAGAAAATGTTCTGATCTATTTCTTTAATGTTTTTCTCTCTATGCATATCCTTATTTTCTACCTTCCTAGCTTCCAGTTTCTTTGCCAATTTTATTTCGATTGCGTACTGTAACCTTATTCTGCATGTTGTAAACATACGAAGAAAGCCAAGACTTTAGAATAGATTTCTATTTCGCCGGGCAATCTGGCAATATTGGTTTGGATCACTGAATACAAACTACCCTATTCCAACAGAGCGGCTAAACGGCATCAGAGGAAGAATACAATATTCAAAACAGGTTGAGAGCAAGAGGGGCTCTGCTGCTAAATTACTAACTTTTGGTTAAATTACCATGTGTATTAGATTCAATTTCTTCTTCCTGGGATTTATTATTGATCTTCCCAGGCAAAATATAACCCATCAAAGTGTCTCCAAAAGCTATCCTCTACTGCAGTCTGATTGCCAAGAATGTTTAATTGAAGGAATTTGAATTGACAATTGACCGAGGTATTCCACCAGGGCAATTAATGTAAGGAGCTACTGGGTATATGGTGACTGGCTTACAGTTCCCAGAGGTCAATCTACTGGCAGATGGGCACCAAACTGTATAAGTGCAACTCCTGAGCAGTCTTTGCTGAGGATATAGAGAGCCACAGCTTCTTCCTTATCTGAACATGTATTTTTAGAGAATATGGGTGGGAGGAAAAGATCACCTGGCCCAATCTTTTTTTGACAAATTTGAATTGATAGCTCATTATCCGGGGTGAACCTACATATAACCTGTCTCTCTGTGAAACCAAGTATAGAGACACCAGAGATTTCAACTCATTGCTCTGCTCTCAAGGCCACAGTTGGCCACAGCATTGGGACTCGTTACGTCGGTATTTTGATGAGATTGCCGCGCTCCCTTTAACCCCTCATCCTAGCCAATCAGAACCACTTTAGTGACCGTCTTATGAGAACTCTCTGATGTGCCTCACAAACCCATGTCACAATCTACCATTATTCCTTGACGACCCAAATCAATATGAAGCATACTGAAATTTGAATGGAACCAAGCACATAAAAACACTGCACTCATGCCAAAAAGTAATGTCTGTAAAGTCAACATATATATCTGCGTTATTATTATTATAAACCATGTTCGTTTCCATGTTAGCAGTACTATAGCATGTTAAATGTAGATAAGCAAATGTCAACGATATGATAAAAGTCCATTTTAATACCGCTGTATACCGTGAAAGCTATACAATATATATGTACTCAGGGAGATGCAATAAGAAAACAGAAGACAACACTCACCTGTTTAAAGAAGGCGAGGCAGCTCACTCTCCACAAGTGTGTTTTGCATAACCTTTTGACTGCAGTTAAAAAGTGATTACAGTCTCAACATAAACAGTAAGGACATCTTGAGAAATGAGTCATCAAAGAAAGCAAAAGATAATTTTAGCTTGCAAGACATCAGTTTCTCAGATCAAGTCCCTCTTTTAAGTCCTCCTTCTCTGACTCCAGCCTATGAGCACATTTGTGTTCATTTGGACATCTGTACAAACCGGGTGCACCCCCCACCCCAAATTATATCACAATACTTCTCGCATTGTTTTTATGTAGCAAAGAGATTTCGCTTCTTTCGGGCACACAGATTATTATCGTATAAATTAAGAGAATGGTTTGCCGCACACGGATACAAACGTACACATTGGCGTAAGTCCTCTGTAAGGTGTCATTAAGCCTTTATTTACTGTTAATGGCAGATCATGTTTCACTTCCTCTGCCATACTTTGCTGTGGTGATAACAGTATATTCACCTCCTCTGGTCTTAAATTTGTGACATCACTCCTGTTCTGCCTGGAGCATCCATGCAACTTCTGGATGGGTAACGCTTTATTGTCACTATCCATTTTCTTTTAGACTTCTCGCAGAAATCTTGTGATGATTTGCAGCTTCCACGACAGAAAACATGGAGGCAGATTCTTCTAAATAGTCGAGCTACCCGAGGGCTGCTGTTTTTCATTCTGCCTTTTTATATTTGTGTCATTAGCATTTCATCAATGACTCAAAGAAAGTAAAGATCAACTTTTGTGTAAAAATCAATTACCTTTTAACTCTTCACCGGGAGCTCTCATCATCTTCCTTTGTGCTGGGTAATTTAGATTAAAAATATAAAAATCACATTTAGTTTGCTGATTAATTAACAATAAAACATGCAACAGCCTTAAATCTGTCTAACAGATGTACTTTTTCTCATTGCATTAATACAGTTTAAATTTAAACAGCATGAACCAGTGGTGCAATCAAAACAAGGAGAAAATAAATGTTAAGTAGACTTCGTAATGCGTATATGCAATGGCCACCAAGGGAAAAAGTCACCCTCTCCCCTTTGTTTTCCCTCATCACTCTCTTTCTCACTGCCACATTCATTTCTCTCATTTTTATTTCGTCTGCCTGCCCCTCTGGTGGCTCTGCACTGAATGCAAAATAAATTAAATAGAAAAACCAACCTTAAACACAAATAAACACACCTTTACACACACAATAAAAAAAGACATGCGCGGGTGTGGGCACATACACACAAATGCAAAATAAGAACTTAACACAGTTTGGGTTTTTTTCCACCACTGAGCCAATTTGGGAACACGAGGCTCAAAAGCACCACGCTTTTTCTAAAGCCTGTCCCAAGCCTCTGTTTGATAGCTAGAATGGCTTTGTGTGCTATTGACTGTGGTACGATAGGGTGTGGTGCAGGGATTGCTAGGCAATAGAAAAAAGCCAGAGCTGGTCAGCCAGACAAATGAGAACGACCTTAGAAGCTTTAAATCTCTGCAATTATAGAGGGTCCCTGATGCTGCAGCCATGCGCTGCATAAAACCTCTGATCTAAAACACCAATACAGACAGTAAGACAGATGGAACACACACAGACTGGAGTCACGGCAACTGTCCATGTACATGCCTGCACATAATGCACACACACACATGCATATAACTAAAATAAGACCCTGCAGAGTCAAAGTTAAGATGGGCTTTTTTTCTCCTAGGTTTTAGAGCTGGTCTTCATTTTAAGGGCACCATTTTCTATCCAGGCCTACCATACTGTTGAAATGGATTCATTATTTCCTTTAATTCTTGTGAAGTCTACATCATTTTTTTCTTTTTTTTTTCTTTCCATTTTACTCAATGATCTGTTTTCCCTTTCTTTGTAGGTGATTATGGTGACACAAGAATGCTAGTGACAAGGAAGCTATGTAGTTGAATTTGGGTTAAAACAGATAACATATGTTTTCATTTATTTGTGACTCTTTACACTCAGGATAACTGGAATGAATATTCCAGCACCGATCATCAGCAACAAAAACTGGCTACGGCTGCACTTTGTGACAGAGAGCAACCACCGCCACAAAGGCTTCAGGGCTCAATATCAAGGTAAGACATGATTACTTCATTTGCACATGGTAATAGAGGGACCCCTCATCGTAAGATAAACACACTGCAATTACAACACTGTTTTTGATCTTTGTTAACTGAATATTAAACAGTTTGATTAATACCCCCTCTGTAGAGGGCATTAAGGTCTTTTCTGCTTCAAACCATTGACTTCAAAGGGCCTTGTTAATCAAAAAATGTAAGAGATAAATACTGCATATACTTTCCTCTTTATAAAAACTCAGCTCCGTCAGCTCAATAATCCATTACCCTGACATTGTTCTATGGCGTGACTTTAAAGTCACTGTATGTGCTGCATATACAATACCATAAAGGCGTAAAGCCTGGCCCCAAGCCAGATGTGAAATCCTGCAACTTCACCATAAACAGCTCTATAAAAACTTTCAGTAACATGCATGTGTGGCAATTCACTGTAATTGAAAACATAAAATCAATTGCATGAACAATCACATTTCTCATCTGTTGCAGTGCATTGTTGTGCCGTGTTAAAGCAATGACACAGTGTGCTTTTTGAGCATTGTGTTTTTAACAGGTTGAATTAACCATTTGACCTCCAGGGCAGTTCGGACAAGAGGCATCATTTCTCAATGCTTTCAAATTCAAACAACCTTGTTTTTGTTTGATCCATCATTTATTGCTTTTGGCTATTGTGTTGACACTTCAATATTATGACAGCCACTTGCATCACCTGCCCTGTGTGTGCAATCGGTTTTAATTAGACTGTCTTAAGACGTAGCGTTGCAGTCCTTGGGCTGCTCGTTGATACTGCGTAGTATTTCCCCTCCTACAAGCTATACCCATTAAGTCTGCTCTGACCAATCAATTTCCATCCACTGTTTAATATGTCTGAGTAAAATGAACAAACAATCATGAGAAACTAATTTAGGTTTTATCGGATTGCCAGGGCAACCCTCAGGAAATGCATCAGAGCCTTTGGACTCATTTATTTTGAAAAAGAAGCAGCAATTACATTTTTGATGTTCTTCATAGGACCAAGTATTATCCAGAGAAAGAAACACTTGAACTGTATCTTCTCACATCTAATACTGTAACTTCTTTTATCTAATTAACTCTTTCTATTGCTCTCAACCAGTGAAAAGCTCTGGAGAGCTTAAATCCAGAGGGGTAAAATTATTACCAGGAAAGGACAACACTAACAAACTGTCTTTGAGTAAGTCTTTTATTTTTCTTATGCAACTGTTTTCATTGTTTGGATTTTTTGTTTATGTAGGGCTTGAGTTCTGAGTCTTTGTTTCCTTCTTGTCTCTTTTTTTTTTTTTTTTTTTTTTTGCTGCATCATTTGGTGAAGGAATTAAGCTACAGTACTAGATTTTGCAGAAGTGCAGTCTCTTTTTCTTTCTGATGACCTATTTACCTTGTTGTCCCGGACTTCCTGTCCTGACACTCAGCTAGATCCTGCCTAGGAATGTATATTTCAGCAAAATGCTAAATTTGATCAGTTTCAGTCGGCCAAAACCCCCTATGTGTCATTCCGTACTATTCAAGCAGTACATCAGATTGACTTATGTTCATGCACTGTGTGATCTACACACACAGCAGTAGTCAAGGTTGAGGGACCACTCACTTGTCAGATGATTTGTGTACACTTCAGACCAAAGTGAATGCATTCTAATTGCTTGCGGAGCTCCGTCATTAACATAAATCTGGAACGCAATTCCCTCTAACGCCACAGTGTGCTAAACACTTCAATGATAACAGGTTGTAATCTTTATTACCTTATGTGTCATAGATTCGCCATTGCATGGAGACATGAATAATGCAGAGGGCTGTAATCTTTTCTACAAGACAGGACTGTATATCATTTAAAAGACTACGCAGACATGCCTCATGTGCCGTGTGGATTCACTGAATATAATTGAACCCATAACTGTATTATTACCAGCAACAATTAACTTCAAAGCTAATGAACTTCCTGAGAGAAGTCAAAGAAAGGAAACATTCTGGGGAGAGCTCCTTGCGTTAAAACGGAAAGGCCTTTGTGTGGGGGAGATTATGTCTTATTGCAAATATTACAACAAACCTTAATGAAGATTATGGTGCTACGTATCTCATGAATTTCATTTGCAGCGCATGCAGTCTTTGATTTACGATGAGATGAGTTTGTTAAAAGTCCTTTATCCTCTCTACATTTGCACCATAGCAAAGGCTGTACTCTATATGAAAGCATATCTACAAGCCTTTATCTAGTGTGCTTAAACTATTATTATGTATGGAGAGTCTCACTGAGTGATTATTGTAGCTCCTGCAATTGATAGTTGAAGGTTATTTAATCCTCTTAGTCCCTGTTGGGCCCAGATATATTTCCCTCTATTTTGTCTAGCTCAGGTAAGAGAGTTGCGTTTACCCTTGGTGCTCACTCTATCGCAAAACACTTGTGTGTGTACACAACAGGGCTGCCAAACAACTGGCAGTTGAAAGTCTCTGACTTTCAGAGATTAGATTGATTTTATCTGACTTATTATCTGACTAAGGGTGTCGCGATATACAGATAATAACAGTGATATTTGAAAAAATGTAATATTGATATCCTAATACACATATAACAATATTTTGTAGATAATCTAGAGCCTCTTAAAACATGCTTTAATGCAGCTATTGTTACAGACTCTTTCTCCACCTCACTACGCTTGTATTTTATGTGTAATTCATTTGCCAAAAAATAGACAAAATGCACAATATACAAAGTTTGGCAAAGCATGACCTATTCTAATTTTCTATACACATCGCAAATACTATTGATCATGAATCATGTAGTGACAATCTGGTATTGTGACATGCAGTGTTTCCCACAGAATGAGATTCTATTCGTGGTGGTGGATGACAGAGGTTGTGTACGTGTGCGAGCTAACCTCAACAACCTAGCTGTATCCTTGCTAGGCTCCTCATAAACTGGCTAATAACTTACTTGAAGAGTTCGGTCTGTGAGATTGACGTTGTGTTGTTTTAAGAACATAGATCGACTAACTTCTCAGCGTCAACTAGAATGCATCTGTTTTGGATGCTTTTGTGCAGAGGTGTTCACGATGCTAACCGTTTGTGAACTCTGGACTGATTCTGTTCAGCCGTCTTCTCTGCGCGATAAAGCCCCCAACAATCCTTCCGCCAGCGCGTGATCAGGTTTTTATTCAGAGTGTGCATGAAGAGGAGGGGCTGCCGTCCGTGTGTTAGTGAGAGAGAGCAGGGGGGACAGGGAGGGTAAGCGAATCAATGCAATACGTGCAGCTCTGCAATGATATAAGGTTTTTATCCATTTCGGCAGTCAATGTTGATATTGAGGCGGGGCCGCCACAAATACATCACCACAGAACGCTCAAACAGAGTTATCTGCCATTCAAGTGCTTTTCACTGCAGTGGGGTGTTTTCTGAAAGTACGGAGCTTTGAAAATGACCGTATTTCTCTCACAGAGTTCTTGGTCCTTCTCTTTCTCTCTCAGTGAATGAAGGAGGAATCAAACAGGTGTCTAATTACTGTCCTGACCCAGGGGAGACGGAGAATGGCAAACGGCTCGGCTCCAACTTCAGGTGAGTTGGTGCTCCAGCTGAAGGGATGGTGATCAGATTTGTGTCGGAGTCGAGGAGCGGGACAGCATGCTCTCCATCCAATTTCAGTATCATGGCGTGCAGCATATTCCAAGTATTGCTGTCACGTTTGATCAAGTCAATAAAATCTGTGTGCACATGTACCCAGTTTTAATCTTGTTATGACAACCTGCTGTTACATTACTATCACATATGGACTGTATGATCTACTTGCCAGGGTCATGGATAATCTTCTTGCTAATATCATGCAGTATAGTCTGTCTTCTTTATCATGAACCAGACCCAATCAGCTTTCAGGAGAGAACACCATGCATAACCACTTCAAGACTGTTTGCTTTGACATTTTGTCAGAATGCAACACAGTGAACTCATTTAGAAACCTCATTGGGAAAAGTAAAATGTAGCCGGTTGGACACTAAGATGTATCCACCTGCCACAGTTAGGTCTACTCTCAGGTCCCTGCACAACAGAGTGTGTGTTTCCTTGTCAATGAAATATATATCTTCTGTGTCTTAAGATCACTTTCCCCTAGACTCGGTTAGCTCTAACTTACAATATGATACATTTCTAGCATTCATATATGAACATAATTGAGGTGTTTGTTAGTTAAAGCATTAGAGGGTGTCACTGTTTATCATTTTTAACTGGGACATTGGTAATCCAAGTATGGAGAATGAGGGCAATTAATAAATAAATTGATAAATTCACTCGTGTCTACTAAATGTAATATATTGATGCACTGTGCAATGTAAACCTGTTATGAATGACATTAAATAAATAATGATTCTGATATTTCATCAGGAGTCATTTTTCAGGAATTGATTGCTTTTTCAGGGGCTTTAATAGTGTTTGTTATCTTCTCAGCATCGGAGCAACTGCTCAATTTACCTGTGATGAAGACCATGTGCTACAGGGTTCCAAAACGATTACCTGCCAGCGCGTAGCAGAAGTCTTCGCTGCTTGGAGCGACCACAGACCCGTCTGCAAGGGTGAGCGAGGTTTCTGAAGAGCTAATAAAACAGTTTGATTAAGGCAGTGCCTCTGGATATAGGCTCTATGCAGATAGAGGAAAGTTCATTTTTGTTAATTATGTATGAGAGCCTCTGCAGCAGCACTCTACTTTTCCATTCCAAAATGCTCTGCCTGTTTTTCTATGCGTCATAATACCTGGAGCACCTTTTAGAATTTGATTAATGAAAGTGCGGCTAATAGACCTCCTATCTACTTGTGCAAACAATATATTACCTTTCTGTCATATTGCAATGCAGGAGTTATTGCTCTCCCTTCTGAGAACATTTATTGTGAATTTAACAGCCCAACTGTATATTGTATTTGAATATATGATTTTGAATAATCAAGGATCTTTAAACTTAATGTGTTTTATCATCTGTGACTCCATGTTTATACTATTGCAGTAAAAACGTGTGGGTCGAATCTACAAGGACCCTCTGGGACTTTTACGTCCCCTAACTTCCCGATCCAGTATGAGAGTAACTCCCAGTGTGTGTGGATCATCACCGCCAGCGACCCAAACAAGGTAGTGCAATAGAGTCTGGGTTCTTCTTTGACTCTGTAGTCGTCTTTCTCTTGGACCAAGTCAAATGAAAAGCCACTGCTGGTGTTGTCATGTGAGGACCCACCAAAAACAGGCCTTTGGATGCCAAATGATTTTTCGCATCTTCACTTTTTTTTCTTTCTTCACAGACAGTTACAGTTGTTTCAACAGCCCAACTCGTGTTTTGTGTCATACGTATTCACACCTGCTTTACAGCATAAATAAATCAGTTACTTCCAAGATAGAAATACCAGATACTGTAGATGTAGACGACAGGGCCATGGTTGCTGTCAAAGATGGTCAAGATAATAATCTGACATGAGGGAAAAAGTGTTTGCCATTATTAACTGCAATCCTATTAGGTTATAATTACTTTGCTACAGCTTGTAAAATTCACCTCAGAACCGTCTCTTTGCACTGTAAATATGGTATGTATAAAGATGAAATAATGGCTTTTATTTTCTTTATTAATTTATTGAAGGAATCCCAGGCGTTGATTATGAAAGTATTCAGAATAAGTAATATGGTGTAATATCCCATTTGTTTCTCATAAACAAGTGTAACAGTCCCTCATTAGTGATATAAGAAACACAAATAGACATTTTTCCGTGGTCCCTCCACAGAGTAAACTTTCACCTTTTTACATTCAAAAACTCCCTCCTACCTGTGGTGCAGAGCAGTTGTCTGGATTTTCCCTTCCTGGATACGCATTTATGTATGCATCTATTTTCCATAGGCTGTCCAAGGTGGAAAAGGGTTACATAGAATATGCATGCATTTTCACTTTAAATTCAATGTCGCTGTCCCTCATTATTGTACATAGTGGGTTGCATTTCAGTTGGCATTAGACTAGGCTGTTGGCAATTGAGCAATTTGCCTTATTTGTCTCGGGGAACTGAGAGGGAGAGAAATTACGATTGGATGAGATCAGCTTTTCCCCAGTGTGAAGAGGTCAAAGCTGTTTTCCTAATGGTCATTACTGCTCTGCTACAGAACATCAAATCTGGCTCTCTGTCGGTATTCCAGTTAGATTCATACACAAGGGTGACGACTAAGTGCTGTCCTGCTAATAAACAATAACTAACCAAGTAACACTTACTAGAACTGGCAAGTGCCATAGATTTGTGCCACCGTGCCCTCTCCTATGCAAACACACCATTGACTTGGCAGTGAAACTTGGACCATTAGTGTTATTATGGTAATTATGCTTGAGCATGCATTGTAATGAGGCTGTTATACATGGATACTGCGCAGGCATTGTCCTCCCAATGGCCATAGAAAGGGATGTTAAGGCTGAGCAAGCCACCATCATATGTTTGTCATCATTTCAACATCCTTTCTTTCGTCACTAATCCATGTTGGCAAAGTGTAGTTTGAGATAATATGGCATTATTGTGTCATGTTTATGCAGCAGACACTTTTTACATGATTATTATTAGTGTAAGCAGCTGCTGCCAGTTTGATCAGGGAATATGTCATCTTTTGTGACGTTATGTACATTTGTTCAGGGAAAAAAAGATCAAGACCATTGACAGCTGACAAATATATCTCAAGGGTGAATGCGGACAGGCAATTACACATTTTTGGCTCTCAAATTTGCCTATCATGATTGGTTTTTACTATTTGATTTGCGCTAATGTGAAGAGATGCTGCTGTCACTTTCTATATTGCTTTGAAGGATGTTTTGTGGTGTCCTTTTTGTTTGCGGGGGTGTGTGGCATTAACATGCACTATTTGTCAAAGCCTTATTCTATAAACAGTCACACATTTGATGTGAGTTGAGTTTTGTTTGTCTTCCATTTTCTCTTGACATCATTGTTGGTTGGCGTTTAAGGGGTAGTTTCTGCATAATTCATAAAGTACCAGAATGTGGGCAATATTATGCAGCTATGTTATGAGAAAAGAGGAAGTCTTTCTTTTCTACAGGATGGATTGAACATGTTGCTGTCTGCTTGCAAAAAAAGTATCAGGCACTGCAGAGGCTTTTCTTTAGGTCGGCTTGCCTCTTTAAGTTCAGCTGTCTGGAGGAACACTCTCGAAGGGCCAGTTATGGAAATGAGCTACCAAGTTATGAATTTCATGTTAACGAGATGTCTGGTTATTTGGTAATAAAACTTGAGAATCATTTTGAATTACTGCTCATCATTGAGAGGGGTTTGGCTTACATGAATGAATACCACCAACCAGATGAACTCTCAGTCGGTAGAGCTGTTGGTTGGGACCACTTGGGTAGAGTTGGGTGTGAACAGAATGGCCTCCAGGGCAGATGATGGGGCTTTCAGACTCCCAAGTTATGTTTGTATTTGAAAAACAAATTGTTTCACATGTCAACGTATGCACATAAACTATCTGCACTCCTCTTGGGAAGACTTGGATATACATGCTTCAATAGTATGTTTTTATAAATACTATTAATGCGCTCAAGCACTGCCATGCTGCATGCTAACACCTATTGTATTTTATTGCAGGTTATTCAGATCAACTTTGAAGAGTTCGACCTAGAAATTGGGTATGATTCGCTGACAATTGGAGACGGAGGGGAAGTAGGTGATTCTAAAACCATAATACAAGTGTAAGTACCACATGAAATACTTCTTTTGATGTATATTGCCCTATGATATTGCTCATGCAGTCAGATATCGTGCAGAGCTGACTACATCTGCATTTGTTTGGATAATGTTGCGGAGCTATGATATGCAGAGAACCTCTGAATGAGTTTAATGACTGCACCATTTAAGTGAAGGCTTTCTTTGTTGAAGCAAACTTTGTAATGCCCTGTAATTACCAATAAACAACACTGCAGAGAGCATGTAGGACATTGAATTTCTGTTTCAATACATTTTACATGACTTTTTTGAAGACTGTGTGACGAGATGAAAGTGGTTTCTGATACCACAGTGACTTATTTTTGTTTCCCTGTCTGCAGGCTGACTGGGAGCTTTGTTCCAGACCTGATTGTCAGCATGTCCCATCAGATGTGGCTTCATCTCCAGTCTGATGAGAGTGTGGGCTCGATCGGCTTCAAGATCAACTATAAAGGTACACAGACTTTAGTGCTGATATCATCTCTCTCTGTCTGTATTCATGCCTCTTTCAGTAAAGCAACGAGACCATTTATCTGTCTGCCTTTCTGTCCTTCTAGCTGTCCGCCTGCCTGTCTCTCACTTGCCATTCTATCTCCTTCCAAAGAAACTCTCTTAACCAGGCTCTCAGATTCTTCACCTGGATCTTTATAGATAAATGTTAAAGAAAAAAAAGTACCTTAAAGTACTGGGCTTGACTATTATTCTCTACTTTCCCCCCTTTCCTTTCACCCACAGAAATTGACAAAGAGAGTTGTGGTGACCCTGGTACACCTCTGTACGGTTACCAAGAGGGTAGTGGCTTTCTAAATGGAAATGTTCTGCGCTTTGAATGCCAGTTTGGATTCGAGCTCATCGGGGAGAGGATGATAACCTGCCAGAACAACAATCAGTGGTCGGCTAATATCCCCATCTGCATATGTGAGTCCAATACCTTTTTTTTTATTTATGACAGCAAATGAAGCAATTACTTATGCTCCTGGAAAGTTCACAATGACACGCAATACGCGATTGGAGGATTAATTACAGTGTTGTTAAATGACCATGCAGTGCATTGTGTGTGTAAATAGCAACTTATATAATGTAAAATGGGAAATTGTTAGGATAGGGTTGCTTTGTTATTTCAAAGAGAAGAAAGTAGGGTACACACTGTTACACAAGACAAATACTCAGGGGAAGGGAAACCTTTATAATACTGTACATTGTCCTTTCTCAAGACAACCTAAACCCCTCCTGTGAGTTTCACTCTACCTAACCCAGATCCATAACAAAAATCTAGTCTCCTGTTCCATTGGGACATTGTGCAGTATTCCTGTGCGCTTATATTGCTGTATGTCTGGATCTTTGTACAGTAACTCCTCTGTTCCGTCCCCCTTAGAGTTTTTTTTTCCCCCCAACTACTCAGCACCCATGGGAGAAGTGCTGTCTCCTGATTGCTGAGCTAGTTGTACAGGACTGACATTGTTCTATACTGATCTTTGTACCCAGTCCTGCCATGACACAGTCCACAGTGTGCATTGTCATGTGACCAGTGAGAGTTGCAGTAAAACAAATTGCCTTTCCTGGGATATTAAAGTTTAAAAAATCATTACTAATATATTTCGTCCCCTCTATCACACAGTCCCCTGTTTCTCCAACTTCACTGCTCCCATGGGGACGGTGTTGTCTCCTGACTACCCAGAAGGCTATGGAAACAACCTTAACTGCGTGTGGCTCATTATCTCTGAGCCTGGCTCCAGAATCCACCTGGCCTTCAATGACTTTGACCTGGAGCCCCCCTATGACTTCCTCACTATCAAAGACGGGGATCAGTCAGGAGCCACGATACTAGGACGCTTCTCAGGGGGCGAAGTTCCTTCCCACCTGACGTCCAACAGCAACGTACTGCAGCTGGAGTTTCAGGCTGATCACTCTATGTCTGGACGAGGATTCAACATCACTTATAACAGTAAGGGAACGTTTGATCAATACAATTGAAAGAGTCATAGCATAGTAAAGCATTTATGAACAAATATTTGCATCCACCATTCTCCTTTTAATGGATAGGGATGAGTGTGAATGTGTCTTTGCAAATATCAGGGCTGACTGAGCTCTTAAATTAGTATGCTTTTCAAAAACTTACAAACAACTAACCAAAGAAAGAAACATGATCGAGGGTAAAGTGCAAAGAAAAGGACATTGTATATCTTATTAATGATAAAGGATGGGATGAAGTTCAGCAGTACCAGTCATTTGTGTGTGTATTTGCATGTTTTCAGTCACAAAGCATACTCTTGTCCTTTTGTCTTTTTGAAATGAATGCTAAAGCTCTCAGGAGAAATGGTACTACATTGCACCCCAAGTGAAGCACGAAGCCTTCACGAAAAACAAAAAGGCAGCATTTAGGATAGTGCAAACAGTTCCTAACTCCTGTGCCTCATTGCCTAATACAACACCATCGTAATTCTTTTTCTCCTCGCTAAGGCACAACAGGCTCTAAAGACACAGGCTATTGTCACCCTCAGGTGTACGAAGCAGACCTCTGTTAGTTAGTTTTTTTTCTAGAGACAGCTACATCCATTTCCCTTATCTCCCGACTCCTCAAAGACCCCATTTCTCATTCACACAAGAGCGTTTGTCACCAGACCTTGTTCTCTTTCTTCTCATTACAAGCTTTCGGGCGTAATGAGTGCCCTGACCCTGGCATACCATTGAATGCCAGGCGCTTTGGGGACAGTTTCCAACTGGGTAGCTCCATCTCAGTGGTTTGTGAGGAGGGCTTCATCAAGACGCAGGGGGCTGACACCATCACATGCCATCTGGAGGAAGGCAAGGGGATGTGGAGCGGTCTCATTCCCAAATGTGAAGGTACTGAAATGGAATGGCTGATAATTGTGTGGTTGGTGGACAGATGTGTCAACTACTGAGTCAGGAAGAGAGAGAGAGAGAGATAGAGAGATAGAACAGATAGAGCTATAAAAAAAAAAAAAAAATTAGTGGGTTATGTGGAACATGCAGCTCTACTACAGGGTGACAGCCCTTTAGTGACACATCCTATATTTATTTTCTTTCAATGTTTTTCATGTGGGTACAAAAAGATTACCGAGTGGTATCATTGTTAAAACAATGCCAATTTTCCTTCTCTCCTACCTGATCTAGTTACCTGTTTAATTTATATATTTCCTCCCCATCCCTCCCACCATTCTTCCACCTCTCTACTCCTCCAGCTCCTTGCGGGGGCCACTACTCAGGGCCGTCTGGTGTCATCCTCTCCCCGGGCTGGCCAGGCTACTACAAAGACTCCCTGAGTTGTGAGTGGGTCATTGAGGCCGAGCTGGGAAGCTCCATCAAGATCAGCTTCGACAGGTTTGTGCTGCAACAACTCAAAAAAAAGACACACACATACTCGCACACGATTTCTCATGTACGTATTTCCACATATTGCACTGGATGTGAGTACTATTTATACAGTAGACACACACACACACAAACACACACACACACACACACACACACACACACACACACACACACACACACACACACACACACACACACACACACACAAAGTGTCAATTTATGCACCCGTGTACATGTGCACAGACACAGAAGGCATACCTCTATCCCTGGAAGCCTCTGAGTTAGAAATAGAAAGTCAGAAGAGGTGGAACACAGTCCTGGACCTAGTTTCTAAAAATGTTGAAAGCCTTGAGTAATTCTTTATTTTGCTTACTGGCTCCCGCTCACTTCCTTAGAGAGCTGCAATAAAATGAAAAAGAATTGTCTTTGCTGTAAGATCTTTATTTCCGACCGTTAAGGAGCGAAGCCATAAAATGTTCATATTTTATAATCAACGCTTTCTCAGTGCTGACACACTCCTTTGTAAAGAAACAAAGAGATACTTTCCCTATGATTTTATTTTTTGCTCCTCCTCACTTTAAACAAGCCAATGTTTTCATAAGCCTAGTTTATGCAGCTTCTTTTTTTAAGCTCTTTGCATTAAAAACAAAGCGAGGTGTGGCTTTTCTCTTGCTGAAATTATCTGACTTTTTTTTACAGCAATATTGGAACTGTATTTTCACTTGTTTTAGGATGTAGAGACCTGAGAATGACCATGGATCCATACTATTTCAGGCTCCAAAGAAACTAATTGTTGTGCAAGCAATTTCTTCTCATTTATCTCCATAAAATTAGAATCTTTTCTCCGCGGACAAAACTGGATAAATAGCTTTAAACTGTCTAATCAGTCAGAGCAGAAGTAATATTTTGAATACAAATAATTGTGTACTCTGCATCTCCCTCTCTCTGCTCTCTTTATTTCTAAGGTTTCAAACTGAGCTCAGCTATGACTTCCTGGAAGTGCATGATGGCCCCAACCTGCTCTCTCCTCTGATTGGCTCGTTTAATGGAACCCAGGTCCCTCAGTTTCTGTTTAGTAGCAGTAACTTTCTCTATCTGCTCTTCACCACCGATAACAGTCGATCAAACAGTGGATTCAAGATATTCTTTGAAGGTGAGAGTATGTTACTATTGCTGCATGCACTGCAAAACATCAGGAGTTATGAATGCAGAGTATTTATATTTTTTGCTTTTCATATCATTCAATAGCATTTAATTGATTTTAAATTAGATATGTCAACAATAGGAAAAAAGGAGACACAATTTAAAGTATGTGGTGTTTATATTCAATTTAAATTGGTCTGCCTTTCTTGTAACACTTTAGAAAGTTTCTGAAACTATGTGTCAAGACCAAACTGTTTTGAGGTCAACACTGAACTGTAACTCTTATGTTCCAGTAAATCGCCATAAATGTTAATTGCAGGGTAATGACATGGCTACTGTGGAAAGGACCTATTCTTAAGGATACGTCACAGTTACTTCAGACTGAGCAGTAGTTTAAAAACTCCATTGTTTCTAAGGTCTTTTGTGTGGGAGGTTAGGGAATAGCTCTTGAGTGAAATCAGAGCCAAACTTGAGGATAAAGCCCACTATACATCTTAATCAATGTAGCTTATTGAATAATATTGTGCTGTAAACTGTGAATGTAAATAACCACTGAAACTACATAGCATAAAATGTTCAGTGCAATTGTGGGAATTTATGTCATGTGGGTTACATCAAAAACAGACCTACTCTAAATCCCAGTCCCCCGATTCACTGTTTTCCTCCCTAAATGTGTTCTTGCACTCTCCTGTCCCTTGTCAGGTGCAACAGGAGCCCCAAGTTTAAATGTGCAAGCTAGTGGAGGAAGGTTGTCTGTGCACAGACTGACTAAGAACATCTGGGTTAGGGAGGATAACTATTAGCTATCAGAGGTACTTAATTGAATACTGTGAATACCTGGGTATAATCCTCTGCTCTTGGGAGAGTTTGTTTTTAATTTTTCTTCTCCACATCATTATGCATGGAGTGGTAGTCTTTGAAAAATCAAATAGCAAAATACTCTGGACACAGTGTGATTTCTTTGTTTCCATGATTATTTGCATTAGCACCATTATGCTTGTCACTCAGATGTGATTCATAAGACAGAGTTTGTTATTATGTCTGTATTATTGACTGAAAGCAAACCACAAGTGCCATTGTCTTATTATGTTTCACTCTCAAGTGCATTTTTCTTTTGTTGTTGAGGCTATTGAAAAGCAATAACAGTAAGATCATATTAGCTTCTTCCATTGCAATTTAGGACATCTTATTGCTGAAATACTTTTGGGAAACCCAGACTTGTTCATTTGTAAAATTGGTCTTACAAAGTAAGGCTGTTCTGAATTAGGCTGTGAATCAACTGAGGCACAGGAACAATGCATCCCATTGCCTTTGTACAGTATGTAATGGATAACTATTAATTCACAAAACATACTCCAAAATGTTATCAAATCATATTTAGGCCTAATATTCAATGTATGTTTTCTCTAATTTTACTCCTAACCATTGTTATTTAATTATTATTTTTGCATTTTCTCCCACTAAATTCCTGCCTTCTGGAGGCCAGTACCAGCAATGATCAATGAGTGCTCTACTTCAGGCGATATTTCTATGTTTCCATCCTAAAAATATCACATATTACTCAAGGAGAGCGAGACAAGTTTTCTACAGAGGACTAGCAGTACTAAGGAAGAGCCCTGTTATCATACATGAATAATCAGTAAGCCTGGTGTGTTATACAGGTTATTAATGTTCATGACTGTAATGTATAGCTCACAAACCACATCATATAATTCTGTTACTATGTTAATTGTGTCTTGTTGATAATTATGTGCCACGTAGCTAAACGTAACACCTGCTAACCATGCAGTAGTACTGCACTTCTCCTAATGGATCAGAATGAATTAAAATGGGCTACTGGACATTTCCAGACAATATTTGTTTGACTTGCTGAGGGTGTGTATCTGGCGCCGTTTGAATCTGCAGTTGAGGAACTTTTACATAAATTTCACATTCTATGCCGCCCCTTTAAATGCACTTCCTGCTGGGCTCACAGTCACTGATGTCAGACATCCCACAATGAACAGGATACTATTTTCTGACATGTCTAAGTCCCTTGACAGGGTCAATCACCTGCAACTACTGCAAGCACCAGAAATTGGACGAGAAGCAGGACACCTTCGAAAGAGAACAAAAGAAGATAAACAAACTTGCAGCTTTGTTTATCTGTTCTGAATTAGAGCTCTCTTTTATATATAAAGTTTCCAAAGATCTCTTATTGGCTTTGTACATGGGAGCTCTGGAAATATGGAAAGATAGATGGATTAATAAACTGCCAGACAGACCATAGCCATTTCCCGGTGACAAATATAAATAATTCTAAATGCTTACATGTTAATTTACATTGTTTGCGAATCGGGAAAACTGCGACATAAAATGATAGCTTCTGATAATCCTACTGTAGTTTAGCATAGGCTTCCCAACGATGACATGATAACTGCCTAAATGCCTAAAATCAGCATATTTTTAATGCATCAAAAGCCATAGTTGGAATATGAAACCTTGTTTGCTTTAATGCCTAGAGGAACCAATAACACTATCAAGGTTATTTAGAAAGAAACTGTCAGACATCTGGCAGTCAATGCAATAGTGCATTTTTCTTCTTTGTCCTAACTATTTCTTGTTATAATGCCTTTGCTGTTGTCTGAAATTGACACTGTTACAATGCAGTCCCCTTTGTGCATCATGTAATTATATTTTTTTTTATATACTTTTGGGTAAGTATGAGCGAGAATTCATTTAGAATTTTCAAAGTCAAAATAAAAGTCAAAATAAATCGCTTACTTTGAAAAAAACTTGTTTTCTCGGTTATGTATGCAAACCGAGACCTATCATTGTTGTGAGGATTGTAATAACATCAAAGGTTCTGTCTGTTTTTTAGTAAATGTGGCCAAGAAAGTTTGCTGATTGCAAAATTAGAATTGCCATCACATTTTCCATAAATGCTGTCTGACAATAAACCAATTCAATCAACCTTCAATAAACCTCCGTAGCTCGACAGTCATATTTTATTTGCAAATGCGAGAGCAGACCTCCTCCTCTACTGTATAAATGGTTGAAGAGAATCTGACATTGTGTGACAAAAACAATTGCACAAAACTGCTGAACTTGGTACATAGTTGTGTCAATACACAACGTAGATGTGTTTCTTGGTAATTACCATCATCAAGTCACAGTAACGGACCACAAGCCCATAGGGTAACGCACAAACTAGACTCTACTTAAAGGTTGTGAACAAAAGAGGACTTTCTATAAAAATGTAATACAACAGTTTAGATTCAATTGCCGAGTTGAGGATATACAATTGTCTCGAATCACACTCAAGAACCTGTTTGATTTTAATTTCTCTAGTGGTCACGTTGGACACGTACTCCTGCATGGATCCTGGTATCCCAGTGAATGGCTTACGGTTGAGCCATGACCTGTCCATCGGCTCCACGGTGTCCTTCCAGTGTGACCCGGGATACAGGCTGAGCCACGACGAGCCTCTGGTTTGTGAGAAGAACCACTTCTGGAGCCACCCACTGCCCACTTGTGATGGTACGCATACGAAATGTAAAAAAGTCTTTGCATTGGATTCCAGCTCAGGCTGCAGCCTCGTCCATGACGGCACAATTTCTTTTTGAGTGAATGCTAATCATATTTGTATAAAAGATCTATTTTTTTATTCATTTTTTAATACTATTTTTGTTTGTATGGTCATAAATTTATGCTGGGATGACACTATGACATGATATATGGCCCTTTGAACACCTTAGAGCTGAATCCCCATAAAATACGAGTACCGCCGTTCTTGTCCCTAAAGCACTGATTTGAATTTTGTTCAGCATCACATCAGCTCATTGGGATGTCAGCATTATTTTGAGAAAACACACATAAGAAATCTATTTGCACAGAATGAACTGTATCGTCTGGAGCCTTTTAGCCACAAGGGACGCTGCCACTAGTAACTGGCAAGAGGTTTCTAAATTAGCTTTTCAAAAGGTAACTGGGTTCCTACAGCAGCTGCTACTGTTGCTATATCTTATTCTCAAACCTCCAAAACAAACAATAAAAAGAATCCATACACGGCCTTGTTGGCAACGACACAACGACACAAGCATTAGTGACTATGGGTAGCCTACAGCAGGTCTGACTAACCAAACACAATTTTGTCAATTGCTTTTTACTCAACAAATAGACCCAGTCCTCATGTGAACAACTTACTTGGGGTGTGATGAATCATGTAATACTGAAGACAGATTACGTTTAACTTCAAAGCAGGAAGTTCAGCATGTCCCTGATAGTTGTAATATCTCGCATAATCTCCCTCTCCCGGCTGTGTTTGTACAGTTTTGCTCATTGTGCTGTTTGGAAGCGTACTGAAGGACAACTGAGCCAATTATGGTTGCAGTGTAAAAAACGTAAATGATGTCTCTAAGTCACAGACGGATCACTCGGCTGAAAGAATATAACGACTAAAGAACATGTAAGGGTTGGCGGTGGGCCCCATACATGTGATACGGCGCCGTGTTCTGCAGCTTCAGCCCAACAGTTGTCCTGATAATGTACTTCATGGTGTGAGGCATTTTCTCGCCTAGGTGTGTGCCAGACTGTTGCCAGATGCCTTGGCTCTTTGCCTATAGAGCCTCTAAAGTAGATCTTTTTCCAAGCAAGCTCATCCACTTTTAATGACTTTATGTAATTTTGGCTCATTAATAAAATATTTGATATAATTTTGTTGGTGGGTAAGGATTCAGGCCTTGATGTGGTGTGCTTGGTGGAGGGCCCAAGGGTGGAAGGAGAGAGGATAAGAGGGGGGGGGGTGCAGCTGTGGAGCCTCAGGCTGCTCTGTGATCCTCCATAAACATCATCTGACATTCATTACTTTGAAAATATGTACATGCACAAGAGTTCTACTTCTGATATTTGTCAACAATTGCGGTTTTGAAGAAGGCATCCGGATATTTGGTTGTAACAACACCACTCTTTGGGCATTCAAGCCAAAGAACACACACACACACGCACACACACACACACACACACACACACACACACACACACACACACACACACACACACATATACTTAAAGACGGAAGGAAACAAAGCTTGTAAGTTTCCATCAATGCTATTTAAAAAAAAGAAAAGAAAGAAAAAGCAGTGCCCTTTATGTGATATGACCTTTTAGTTTAAACACAATGACGGCATCAGAAAACGGTTGCAGATTTGAACAATATCCAAATTGACCATTTAACCTTCAAACGGATCTAGCATTAACCTCCCGGTCCTCGGCAGCCAGTGAGGGTAGAGATTTATCTCATTAACTTCCTTTGATTAGATAAGGAGCTCTCTCGCAGTAAAATCAATAGCAAACATGCATGAGAGTCATATTACTGCGGTGGCAATGATGTTGCTGCTTCAGACAACACTCCCTATCACCGCAACTGTCACTACTCTATTGGTAGTTGGATTCAACTGGATTGTCCCCCCGACCTGAAGAGTAGCTGGATGCAGCACTAGGTCACCGTGGGGTGACTGTGGCTCAGTGGAGGAGAGGTTAGATCGGTGGTTTGATCCCCCGGCTCTGCTCGTCCATGTTGATGTGTCTTTGGGCACTTGACCCCAAATTGCTCCCGCAGGCTGTGACTGCGTTGTGTGAACGGGCAGGTGGCCCCTGCCATCAGCGTATGAATGATGATGTAGAGTGACGAGAAAAGCGCGATACAAGTGCAAGTCCATTTACCGTTGTTTCTATTTGGAAGAAATCCAAAATCACTCAAAATAAAGCCTCTAATCCGCTATGTTTGCTTGTCAGTTCTTGTGAATTGTGAATTGTAAGTAAATTGTAAATACGTTTTCTGACAATGCCTTTCAGTTTTAAGATTCCATAGGAGTGGAAAGTATAGATGGATAGCTGAATTAATGAATAATTTATGTCCTGGCAATGGGGCAGGTTTGGAGAGGAAAAAAAAAAACATTGTGTTGGCAGAATTACAGGTAGTCATAAAAATAGCAGGACAGGATGTGATTTGACTCAAATGCATTATTCATTTAAATTGCTCCTCTGTCTTCAGGTGAAGGATTTATTGGTTCATTTAAAATTTCCATTTTTTTTCTCCAGCAACAGTTATCATTCATTATCTTCCCTTTCTATTCAGCATCATGCGGTGGGGATATCGGGGGACCTGGAGGGATCATCTTATCCCCTGGCTTTCCGGAGCTCTATCCTAACTCTCTGAACTGTACATGGACTGTAGAAGTCAGCCATGGAAAAGGTAGGAAAACGTCACTAATTTAAAATAATACATTCTCCAAAATATAAATATACATATCATGCGTACTGAATTACTTTTACATTTTGTTTTAAGCCTTATACTGTATAGTTTAGGAACTGTATATTGGAAAATTAAAGAAATGTTTTTATTTTTAACTTTGCGTAAATAATTACCGCACTGCAGCTCAGTTGCAGCATGCTTATTTTTATAGTCCTCCTTACCACGCTGACATTCAATAGTCCTCATAATGACCAAATTATAAAGCTATAAATTAAAATGGCACCCCCTCAACAGATTACAAGAACATTATGAGGATTTATTATTATAAAGTGAGAAGTGATTCAAGCAAATATCATTTAAATGTACTGACTTTCTTTTTCTTCCTTTTGGCAAGTGTCCAGAATATGTGTAGGGATAATATTACACTCATTGAAGACTTAGCTGTATGGTTCCTTTTTTAAAGTGTCTTCCAGTATCTGAGAAATGAGTTAAATTTGTTCTTCTTTATCAGCAGTTCTTCAACTTACTATACATAATTGAGCCAACGTTGTACAGTACACTGCTTTATACATTCCTCAGTTGGATAGCATTTAACACTTTTTTCCATCTCTTTTTTTTCACATAGCTAATTTAATGAACTGCTTTGACATGTCAGTGGTTCACCTGGTGAAGCACGTAGCTGTATTATCTCTGTATTTTACCGTCTTATCTTCTTTCAAAAAGTCCATTGAAATGCCATATTTTACTATTTGTACATTACCAATTGATCCTGTTGTCCAAAACTAGCACCTCTATTTCCTCACTATACCTTTGATAGTTGAAATCCAGAAGAAGACCTATCGGCAATCTCTCCACTCAGAGTTGTTTTTCATGACAAAAGCTAATTTAAGCAGTTTTTAATTTCTGCCACTGAGGTGTTTAATTTGTGTTTAACTCCTCTCCGCAATTATTTTTCTTGCCGCGTAAGAACCATTTAATATAATTACTGTACACATATATATACATTTGTAACACTCTAGGCTAATAATGGCAAGATGATGGTTATATATGTGTATGTAGTTTCTAAGAGGCGTGCAATAATGAGGTGGAGTATTTAAGGACATCACTCAATCCTCCCCAAATAATTCACACCAACAAATCAAAGCTTGTTTTAACTGCACTGTATTGCTTCTTTTTCTCCTGTCTTATATATTTTTAGGGATTATAACAATAACCTCAACAGCATTATCCTTTTACATTTCGTACATAGGTCCTTTAACATTCAACAATAACAGGAGGCATAAAACATAATTGCACCCACAACTGAAAACCGAAAAAAGGCAACTCAAAAGTATAATAATTGCCTAATTCTAATCAAATTCAACACAGGGCCTAATACGGTGTAAGTTATTCAAAATGCTAAATTAATTTAGTGTGGGGTAATTAGCAATCAAACCTCATACACACATATAAAACTGCAAAATTGGAAAGCTAAGGACTTGTACATATACCTCACCTAAAACCCTGAAGCATGATAAACAAATTTGATTAATTATAGATAGTAAGTGATGAAAATAAGCTATTGCACATCACATTTTTAATCAGGGCCAAATTCACCTGATTTAATATGATTTAGAGAGGCAGGGCCTCAATTTACACAGCGTAGCTGAGCGAAAGCATGAAGTCCAAGGTTCACCATTTGAGATGGAAGTTCCTGGAAACACACTTGTTGTTCCATCATTTTAAATATGGAAAAGGTTTGAAACTAGCTGGTGCAATATTCGCATCAGTACCTGGGCAACAGGTTAGGGTGTTCATCACAACTACACATTATACATTGTACTACAGTCAATGTCCTACATAATATTTATTTTCTTGAGATAGTTTCACTACACACATGCTTGCCATCAGGATTATGCATCTCTTATCATGGCACTGACTTTCCTTGAGTATTTTTATCCTGTGGCTACTGACTGGAAGACAATTCATCTTTAGGGATGGCAGCTATGTAACTATTCTACTCAGTAATTACCAACATCCCGTACCAACTATATTAAAATGTTGGGATGCCCCCTCACAGGGTTGACTCTTGATAAATTGATCATTTGGCTGACTCTCTGTAATATAATTGCTGTTTTACAGAGCACAATCAATCATTTCATTTTGTTATTCATTTTATGGCCATTTGGGACTTTCTTTATCAAGTGAGCCAAACATTGTGGAGGACGTTATAGAGCCATATTCCAACAGATTCAACAGATGGCATTGAAATGGCAGCGTGCGTATTGTACTGAAAAGCAGCCAACTGGCCATCATGGATGGAATGAAGAAGCGTTTGGGTCTGAGTTACAGTGTGAAAATAGAAGCAGGGTGTTCAGACCTAGATCTTCTTTTCCAACCTAAAAGTTAAATAATAGTGTGTTGGTATAACATTGAGAATCATTTTGAACAACCCTTACACAATTTCAAATTTTCTTTGCTGCTGTAGCAGATTTTCTGTCTTTGATTATGTTCTCTTCTCATGTGAATCTGTATAATTAGCCAGCTAGGCCAGTTAGAGATGTGTTGTCGTCAAGTTTTAAAGATGGGCAGACCAAAGTGTGGGGAAGGGAAACTGACTAATGCACATGGACTGGAGGAAAGGCCATGCTTCTTCAATTACGTATAGTTTTAATCTGTGAAAATAATTTTCCCTTTTTTAGTTTTCCGTGCAAGTTTGCTATTCACTTTACATTTTGAAATTGCTTTTAATCTTTTCTGTGTCTCTTATGTGTCAGATTTTCCTTTTTTCCCCCTTTTTCATTTTAGTATGATAATTTTAGTAGGCTTCATTTCAGTATGCTCATAGTGCTGCTGTAAGGATTAAAGCATTTATTATTTAATGAATGAAAAATGCGTACTGCAGATGGATGTCTCAGCAGGCTAAACCCAAATTAATACAACTGATTTTTAATCATGATAATGACATTTAAAATTATAGCTTAACGTTTAAATTGAATAATAGTCATATTCAGTTTGAGGTTGTTGCATTACATTTTATTCTGTGCCCTACAATGTAAACAGCAAATCCATTTCTGAACCTTATGGGTCAGTAAGGACATGCAAACATAAAATGTATGCTATATATATATTCTGTTGAAAGCTTTTTCTATAGCTGACGTCAGTAATTCTTTGTATTTTCCTGAACACCTCTAACGCTGTGCTGTCTTATTTCCTCCTCCAAGGTGTCCAATTCACATTTTACTCCTTCCACTTGGAGGATCACCATGACTACCTTCTGATAACCGAAAACGGCAGCTTCGCCCAGCCACTGGCCCGACTCACCGGCTCAGAGAGGCCCTCACCAGTTAATGCCGGCCTATACGGGAACTTCAAGGCCCAGCTACGCTTCATTTCTGACTTCTCTATATCGCTGCAGGGATTCAACATCTCCTTCTCGGGTACGACAGCATATATGGATTCTGCCTGTAGGAGGCAGGCAGGGGGGAGTATTGGCAGGTTTGTAGACAGGATGGGTGAGTAAAGCTTTAAAAGAGGAAGGAAGATGAATTGGGCGGAGTGAGGATGCTGAAAATACGGTGGGTGGAGTTGCGAGGTAGAAGGCATAAGTGAAAGGCACCGTGACAGAGAGACAGAAAAGAGAGAGACGGCTCGTTCAAAGATGAGATCAAAAGTGCTGCGCTTCTCTAAAGCGTGCATAAAGTAACACGTGAGGAGTGATTTGTCGGTCAGAACGGGAGCGGGCCCGAAGGCGGACCAACCCATAGGCTGCACCGATCAGAGGAGGATAATTAAGAGACAACGAGGTCACGCAGGTAGAGGCTGTCTGACCGTGATGGGAATGATCATCAAAGCATGCCATGTGGGTCAGTATCCTCAGGACTGAGGAGACAGAGGGGGATGTATGTGTGTGGGTGGGTGGGAGGAGGGGGTGTGGGGGGGTAATGGGAATAATGGGCCCCCCATGCAGAGACCAAGGAATGGAGAAATTGAGAGAGAGGTGGAGATGGGAGGCTTTAGGGAGGAGGATAGTGAGAAAGAAAAGAGATGAGACAGATGGTGATGCTGAGTGAGCAGGGTTGATGGAGAGGGCGTAGAGAGAGAGAGAGTGAGGTAGTGAAAAAGATTGTGTGATAGAGAGAGGGAGATGTAGTAAAGTAGAAAATGAGAGAGGGAGAGAGAGAGATAGAGAGAGAGAGAGGGTCTGCTTCATGAGCATGCTGGCTAAATGTTTGCCTGCTGTTCGCTGAAGTGAAGCATAACTTATCCAGCCATGAATATTCATGAAATGTAGTTTGAGAGTGTGTGTGCGTATGTCCTTGCATGCGCTGTAATTAGCATCTATAGATTTCTTGATTAGAATTCATTTTTTTAACCTTTCATGACCTTTGATAAAAATTTGCCAACGCTGTCGGGCCACATCCTAAGGTGGGATGCAGCTGCTTTGCTGTGGTGAAATCAATAGTTGTACTTAGTTCTGCATACTACTAAGTGTAGCCCGTGAGAGGAATGCTGCTAGGAGTAAGACCTTTTCCATCTTGTACGGCCTGAGTGCCATCTACATCTCAAATGATAAGGCCACCAACAGTCCATGTATAATAATATTCCACGCATGGTGGCCTAGTTTGTGGAGAGCCCATCCTTCATCCAGGCATCCGGGGTTCAAGCTTTTGGCATGAGTCCCAACCTGAGGAAGTGTCCTTGAGCAAGGCCGTTAATCTCCATGAGCTACGATACTGCTTGCTTTGGATGAACTCAGAGTTTCATTGACTTGAGCAAGAGAACAGACTTTTTTTTTTTTCTTGGGGATTATTATCAATGACAAGTATAAGCAACGAATCATTCTAATGGCGTATTAATGATGTATTGATTCTTTTTTTCTTTTTTTTTGGCTATCTTGTTTCCAGAGTACGATCTCGAACCCTGTCAGAACCCTGGGGCGCCCCGGTTCGGCTGGCACACAGGCTCCAGGTTTGGCATTGGTGACTCACTGGCGTTCGACTGCAACACAGGATACCGTCTGCAGGGGGCGAGGCAGATAGTGTGCTTGGGAGGTGGCCGCCGCATGTGGAGTGCCCCTCTGCCAAGGTGTGTGGGTACGTGGTCAGCTGCTTTTATTCCGTTTTCCTGTTTGTGCATGTGTATTGCAGAATGTTTCACTGCTAGCCAATGTCATGTTTTAGGCACAGATATGAACTTTCAAGAACTCGTTGGAGTGGACCAACAAATAAAAGCTCAGACCTGTAATTAATTGAGCTGCTAGGTTAAAGGTTCTATAAACAATATTCAGAGCATTAATATAGCTGCACCCAACTATTTGCGATGTAAATATATAGTGGAGTAATGTCCACTTGAGCAGAGAATGAAGTCGCTCTCCTGACATTTATGATTACCGACAGCGTCGTTGTTTGCACTGTTAGCACCTTTAGCTGCGAGCCGCCGACTCAGCCGTCGCCATGTCGATAGCCAGAGAAACTCAATTCAATGACTTGCACATTTTAAGAGCTGACTCCAGAGATCTAGTCGTTTCATAGCGAGGCATTGTATAATTTAAACGAGTTCCATCTCGGCATGGCACAATATGAAAATTTCATGTCATGATTATCCTGGCCAAGATACTTTCGATTCACGATATAATCCCGATAATCATCAAAAAATGCTTAAACCTCTTCAAATGGCACTAAACCATACAAGAATCACTTTACCTTACATTTTGTTAAGAAACAAATATTTGTATTGCTTCAGAGATGAGGCACAAAAACAAGGATAAATACATTTTAGAAAATAACAAAACTGTGTGAGTCATTTCTCTCTCACATGAAAATTCCTGGGCTGCACGGTGGTGTAGTGGCTATCACTGTCACCTCACTGCACAACACCTCCTCTGTGTGGAGTTCTCCCCGTGGCAGCGTGGGTTCTCTCCGGGTTCTACGGCTTCCTCCCACAGTCCAAAGACATGCAGCTCAGACTTAGGGTTAATTGGAGACTCAAAACACTGCCGTAGGTGTGAATGTTTGTCTGTCTCTATATCTGCCTTGTGATAAACTGGTGACCTGTCCAGGGTGAACCTTGCCTTCGCCCAATGTCAGCTGGGATCAGCTCCAGCCTCCCTGCGGATAATGGAATGATAATTTTTATTATGCATTAAGTTTTATTTTTAAAGCAGGCTCCATTTTTCACTTCTCTGCCATGATAGTGAGCTAGACAGCTTTTCTACGTCACTCACGTAATGACTGAGGCATCAGCAGTTGGCCTTGAATTTATTGTATATGAAAAATAAAGTAATCAGGAACACAGATCGTGTACTTAAATTAAAAAAAGGTCGTTAGTAGACTAACTTGGTATGAGAGAGGAGGACTTAAACTCACTCAAATTAAATGTTAATAGTAGGGCGGTTCAACCGGTATACCGGTTTCAAATTTCCATACGGTATGAATTTTTCATATACCGTCATACCGGTGCATAGCCGTAACAACTGTTGTCGCTCTTCAGCAGGCAGCAGAATATATTGTTCACCGCTGAGGGCGCAGCGGGCGGAGCTACTTGTCTTACGGGTATTGAGATGGAGTCATGGTTATAACTTTTTAAATTAATAACCCACAACCAACGCTCTTTAACAGGAAAACACCACGACACAACAGTTTGTGACACATAAACAATTTGTAACACTAATAATTGTACATTTATAAAATTACACCGCCGAACTGCATGCTGGGTACAGGACCCAGGGGAATGTAGGTGAAAAAAACAGGAAGAGACAGAACGGAAAAGCCACGCGAGCGGTGAACAGCTGTTCAGTTGGCCGGCGGTCCTTTTCGGCGTCAATGAATGAATGTGTTTACTCGGGGGAAAAAAATACTGTGATATACCGTGAAACCGCCAGAATCTTACAAAATACCGTGATATGAATTTTTGGCCATACCGCCCAGTCCTAGTTAATAGGCAACAAACTCTGGTATATTTGTCCCAAAAAGTTCTGTGAGGCCGAGCACACTCAAAGAGGACCTGCGGGGACTGGGGGAAAAAGTGGCCCGGGAGTTACTGTCAGACCAGCCCACTCAATACACGGCGCGTTGCCCACTCAACCCAGTCAGTGCCACAACTTACCATCATATCACTGTCACCAGTCGGTGGTTTCCCAAATAAGTCAGAGATTTTTAAATATTTTGATGCACCTTCCTCCAGACATCTCTTCTTTTTCTCCCTGAGCTTTTCAGCTCCACTTTTAAAGGATTTACGTTTTGGTGCCGGTGCCATGCTGCCGGCTCGCGCTCAAAAACGGCTTTGTCTGTGAGCGAGTGACGCAAGTAGGCTAGAGTGATTGACATTTAATAACCTAAAACAAAGTTAGACTGACGGAAGAGATTAGATGAGTAAAGAAGATGGAAACCATGAGTGTGAATACAGATCGCGAGGAGTAGTATAAATGTCGGTCAATGATTATTGACTTTAGGTATTAGAGTAAATTTAACGTGTTCTGTGAAGCATAGAATATAGTCGGGGCCGGCGATGTCAGCGGGAGGGCCGGTTGGTGATGGAGGTGGGCCGGTATTGGACCAGCCCAACCCCGTCGGCCTACCGGGGATTTCTTTGGTATCCCCTATGGCCAGCCCACCCCTGTGCGGGGACAATATCCCTTTATTTCTAGAGTTACATTGCACATGTGTCATGCCCTTTAGCCCCCAAGGGGTCTGAGACCATGGTCATTTAATAGCCTTGCGTGGGGTGCCTAGCATGTTTTTGCACAGCGCTGCCTCTGGTACACCAGAGTAGCCTTGTGATAAAGGACTGCTATGATGATGAACATTTTACATAACAATAGTGCTCGGAAACAAATCGCAAAAATATTTATGAAAGGCAGGTAGTGATTCTTTGAATTGGTAATGAGTTTTAAAGTAGGCATGCTCTTGTTTTTAAGTAAAACAAATGCATTAATTATTATTGTCTGTGTTTTTTTTTATTGCAGCGGAGTGCGGATCGACAGTCTCCAACAGCGAGGGAGTTATTTTGTCACCAAACTATCCAATGAACTATGACAACAGCCACGAATGTGTGTACAGCATTCAGGTCCAAACAGGCAAAGGCATCAACATCACTGCCAGCAACTTTGAACTTGCTCAAAGTGACATCCTTAAGGTAAGGACATAATGCAGTTGCTCATCTTTGTTGACGGACAATAGAAAACCAACAAATGAACACAGGGCTTTGGTTTAGAACCAAGTCAAATCAATTAGTGTCATTGTTTAAGTAACAGTTAAGTATAAGAGGCAGGTCCTGGTGCTCGTTTTATTACACAAAACACGAGAAAACCAGACAAAAGGGTTTTGTGGAAAGCTCCAGGCAGAATGCAGAATTGTTTTGCCTTGAAAGTCAAAGCACAGGTCAAACAGCAGCAGCAGCAGCAGCTTTCCTTTGGGAAGGAAGGGATTCATTTCTTTGCTCAAGGGCATTTTAACAGTTTTGTTAAGCACCACAAATGTGATGCAAATGACTACGTAGTCTCCACTTCACAGCTGGATTGCACTCTTTTTGGGATGCAGATGTCTTGTCTAATGCTCCAATTAACAGATCATTGTAGCCTACTATCAGTGTTTCTAGTGTTGGAGTTGTGTAGACAGTAATCTCTTGTACTTAGTCATTTTGTGAACATCTGAAATGTGAAAGAACATGCTTAGAGAGCTAAATTGACTTGAAGACAGGGAGAAACAAAACAAGACTGAGGGCCCCAGCAGTATTTCAAAGGGAGATTTTTTGTTATTTTTACAGATCTCAATCAGAAAAAAGCAATAGGTATACTGCTGGAAATTCATAGGAATTTAAAATGGTGCTTCTTCAACAAATAAGATCTGTGAGAAAAATGAATTATATTAAGCAAAGAAATCACTCAGAAAAACAATGTAAGTACTCTTGCTTGGGGAATGCACTGATCATTGGATTTTTGTTCTAGTATAATATTTGGTTGATAATTATGTCACTCCAATAAAACTTTTACATCTCATTTAGGACATTGGTTTCCAAAAGATGTGCCATATAAAACAGAGAACAAGTATTAAAAGCTACTTTTTAACTGTGGATCTTTCTTCAGTATTAATATTTAATTCTTAATATTCTAATTTTACTTCATTGTGGGTATTTAATCCTCCATGAGCAGCAAAACTCCCCATCTTCTTCTCTGTCTCCGATCAGGTGTACGACGGTAAAGACGGTGCATCCCCACTCCTTGGCACATACACAGGCACGTCGATGCAAGGTCTGTCACTTACCACCACCTCAAACTATCTGTGGCTTGAATTTTACTCTGACCAGGAGGCGACAGCAGCGGGGTTCCGGCTCATATACCACAGTGAGTCACATTTCCTTTCCCTGGGGGAGGAGGAGGGCCCTAAAGCTTTTCCAAATGACTGAATTTGGCCTCACTTCAGGAGCTAGGCATTTTCAAATAGCAGAATTTTAAAGAAAATTTTAATTGACCCTCACCAAGCGTCACTGTGTCTTTCACTGTCAGGGTATCCATTAAACACAGCATGGTGTTTCTGTGCCATTCCTGCAGGGGAATTAGCTTTTTTCTTTCCACCCTCTCTCTCTCTCTCTCTCTCTCTCACCCCCTCCGCAATTAGCGCCTATGCCTGCCTGCCTAACTGTACCTTGTTAAAACAGGTGAATTATTGTGGGGTTTGTTTGAAATCAGCGTGTTTGCGTGTGCATTAGCAACGTGTATGTGCATGTACTGTATATAGTGTGTACTTCTACATGCAGTACGCGTGAGTGCGTTTGTGTGTATTGAAAGTTTGGATCATTGCTGCAAGTGTGCCAGTAATAGATGGGTTTTGTTTCTCCCCCTAATTGGCTTGCTGACTGTGTATTGTTGCTAACCGTTTCTAATTTATTACTGTGACGCGAGAATGTTTTGGTGACACTGCATTTTGCAGTCCAATTTAAAGTGTTTTTGTGTTTCACCTGCAATTGAGCTCTCTGAATTCTTTTCGTCTACCAGTGGGTTTTTTAAAGGTAGAATTCAACATAGTTAGTGAAAATGGCAGCAAGCCAAGTGCTGTTTTGACTTGAATAGTATGAAAGCAAAAAAGTTTTTCGCTAACTTGCAGTAAGTTGCACCACATTGGCAATTTTCTGTCTGTGATAATTACACCAAATGTGCCAGGTGCAAACAGTTATACCATAGCTCACATGAAATAACAGTTTTACTATAGTGCAGTTCAGCATTACTCATGGTTTGGGTTTTGCGACCTGACAAGCTTGCAAAAACAATAATAAAATGTACATTAATCAGTTATATGTAGTCGTTTACAACGGCTAAATAATTGCCATCAGCATCTAAATGTTACCACAATTAGTTCAGAAGAAATGTTGGTTTAATTACGAGGTGGCTTTTGAGTTACAGAATTAGCCGTAATTAAGTATCACATAATTAGATTTAATTTCTTGTTTTTCTACGGATGTGCACAAGGTAAATGGCATGGAGTGTAAACTAGCGCTCTTTATCCATCTCAAAGTGCAATACTAACCTGGTCTTTTACCTGAATGAATAGCTCTTTTCAACTTGGAGAGGCTTGACTGATAGCACGAGGGCAAGGAGAGGGTGTGATATGGGCAGCTTAAATCTTGTCTGAACATGGAATCGAATCATGTTTTCATGACTCTTCTCACCAAAAATGCGGAGGTAATTTTCTAAATGTGAGCAGTAACTGCTGGAGATTTATACTGGGCATGACACTTGTAATACTGCCATAACATCTGGCATGGGCATGGACCTCGCTGTGAGAAGAGACCGTAAATCAGCACTGCCGGGTTTATGTGCGGCCACTGTTGCTGCATAGCAGAACACTTCCATTTAGCACCTAAACTAGAAGAATACATATAACGGCCATGGCCCAAGTTCAGACACGGTGAGCTAAAGAGTTATTGCAACATTTCCTTGTTTTGTGGCTTGTTTATTTTATTTCCTTCGTACTACCCCACAGTCTTACGAGTGGATGGGCTGTTTCTCAGTCGTGGTAAATTCTCACACTCAATAGAACGTTTAATTGTGAACATCTAATTGTGCTCTCTGTCCAAAAGGAATCTTTTATTGCCAAGTAATATAATGGGACTGTTAGTCCAGCCCTCAACTGGAATTTAATTCTCAAAGCTTAATCAGTAAGTCTTTTACAATACAGATAAATGGGTATGTGGCACTGGTTTACATTATGGCTGCTCTCCATGTGGACTTTGTTTAATAATGGTGACAAAGAGTTCTGTGTTTATATGTGTTCATGTTCTTCCTATTATATCCTTCTCCAACTCGTATTCTTCTCCACCCTTTTCTCCTCCTCCTGTGCCTCTCCATCGTACTCGTCCAGGCTTTGAGCTATCCCACTGTGATGATCCAGGTGTGCCGCAGTTCGGCTTCAAAGTCGGTGACCAGGGTCACTTCGCTGGAAGTGCCATCACCTTCGGCTGCGACCAAGGTTACACCCTCCACGGCAGGGGCGTACTCAAGTGCATGACTGGGGATAGAAGGGCATGGGACAACAACCTGCCATCATGTATAGGTAATCCCTTTCTGTCTGTATCTGTATGCTGTCTTTATCACAATTCTTGGTTCCCGGTCTCCCGGTCTTCGTCCGTCTCGCTTTCTCTCTCCCTCCGTTGTAGCTTATATTATTATTCAGTCCAGGTACACTGTCAACATTGCTCAGCTAGGTGTTAATCCTCAGGATTTATCCCAACATGGTATCTACTTAATTGAACTGCGTTGAAAGAAAATACACTGCTTGGCATTTTGTTGGAGAATATAAACCGCTCTGATGTTTTATTTTAAATCATTGATCTCTCTGTGCATTCTAGATGCAGATATTGCTGTATAGAAGTCATTACGCACACTACACTGAAGCAATCTAAATTGCAATTAAACTTTCACTGTGATGCTCTGACTCTGTTTAATTCATAGGCTGTGTTATTTAGATGCTTGAATCCACAAGCCATTGATCAGCACTTATTTCGAGAAGTAAAGGCATAATTATCAGGGTATTCATATCAGATTGAGTCATGGACATGATGTACAGTCTTGGGTGTCCTTTCATATTCAAAATCGGCTGAGACAGAGAAATGATAAAGCTATTACTTGCACGCTGCTCGAGTCTGGAAGATGTTGTGACAGTGTCTGTTTCTTGATGTCCAGCAGTGATAGATCAAGGTAAAAAATGATTCATAAATTCCTGATGTGTGCAGAATTGCACTTTAAATGCCACCGTGTCCAACTACCTTTTTCAATGAAACATGTATTTGTTCCTTTTTCCCTGAAAAGACTTCAGTCTGGCATTGTGGCGTGTTCAATACCATCACAAAAAAAACTGTCTATTGATTAACTGTTTAACAGCGCTGGATCACTGAATGGTCAATATTAATAGTGAGCTATGTATCTGTGCACTGAATGTGGAATGTGCTTTCCAGCCATTCCTCCAGGGCCACATCCTGGCCCCTGTCAAGGACTTTTACATTTGCCTGTGTTATGATACTGATTATAAGCTACCACTGTGGCAATCTAATGCAATTTTCCTATTAATTAAGTGCCGTTTGTTCTGTAATATAGATAGCAAGACTATAGCCAGGGGAGAGACAACATAGAGTGAATGATAGGATATTCCTTCAGTCATTCACAGTTGTAGCAGTGTCCTCCCTTAAAGCCCAGCCCAGACATTGTCTGGACACAGTCTTTTTAAAGGTAATTAATGGCATCATCAGAAGGCATACTTGGAGGCAAAACAAGTTTTGCATCTGTGACTATTTCTGCTCAGGCGGGAAGTACTTGTTGCAGTCCCATTACCTGTTGGAAAAAGAAAATTGTTCATTTTCAGCAGAGCCTAAACTGTTGCTCATTAGTCCTCATTGTAGACTCTGAGTTCCAGTGATCTTGAGCAGCATTTTTTCTGTATTTGGTTCCAACATACTGTACGGGCGTTCGCTTGTGAGTGTGTCTCTATTTCCTCTTGTGTGAGTTTGCATTTATGCAGGGTTTTATGTAATTTGTGTTCATTCATGTGTGCACGTGCGTTTGCATGCAGCGGAGTGTGGTGGGAGTTTCAAGGGTGAGTCGACAGGACGTATCCTCTCTCCGGGGTATCCCTTCCCCTACGACAACAACCTAAGGTGCACCTGGACAATTGAGGTCAACTCTGGCAACATTGTCAGGTAACTCAAGTTGCTATTAACATGGACACATAATACATGCATATTTTATTCATATATTGTATATCTAGTATAAATGAAAAAAATCACTAAGCACCACTGAGCCATTTCTAACTTTTAGAAAATCATCATCATATAGAATGTTAATTAAGAAGTGAAATAATTGATCAAAATATGCTGATTGTATTTATTTATTCATTACTCATAAAATATGGTGTTGAGGGGATAAAAACACACATTTGGGCCTTAAATTATTAGTCTAGAAACTAATGTCTAGATCTCCATAGAAACAATAAGACACTGGGTGAGTTTGTGTGATAAAACTAAAGGGAATTTGACTGCCGCTTACAGTTGATTTAAATTGACAGAGGTCATCATAACTCTCCCTGACCATGAAAGTTCAATTCAGAAGTTCAGTTAAGAATTTAAAGATTAACAATTCTCCTCTCAAACTAGATGTCATCAAGAGAAACAGCCTGCAGCAGCTCCATTAACAACGGTTGGGAGAGGGACTTTGTAGACACTGTGACAGCACCCAGGGGGATTTTCCCAGGACAAGGAAGCATTTTTTTCTTTGGTTGAGAGCTCCAAGTATTACTGTGGAATAAAACCCATTTGGGCCTAGAGGTCGAAGTAAACATGATATGATTTCATAAAGTCAGCTACACATTCTTTGTCAGAAGAACCGCTTCAGGCCATCTCTTGATGAGATTGCAGATAAGTCTGTGCTCTTGTAGTTCTAACTTTGGCAGAAATTGATTGATGATACCAAATCTCAACTGAAATACCCAAAAGCATGGGAACACAGTTTCTAGATAGAGCTCGCCTTTGAACTCAATTTAAACTCACTAAGTCCAGCACTCATTTTGCTTGCCTTCTTGACAACATTTGTTTTTGTTGTATTTGAAATGCACCAGTTGTGCAAGTGAACACAATCGTCAATAATTCCACTCCGTATGAATGAATATAGCTGAATTAATTTCAGTCTGATCATATATTGAATGTGAAGACTTAAACTGACTGACTTGAGCTGAAGCTGAACTGACCGTCTCCTCTTTGTGTTCACCTCTCCCAGTCTCCAGTTTCTTGCCTTTGACACAGAGGCGTCCCACGACATCCTGAAGGTGTGGGACGGGCCTCCCGAGAACGAGATGCCTCTGCAGGAGGTCAGCGGCTCGCTGTTGCCTGAGGGGATCCACTCCACTCTCAACATCGTCACCATACAGTTTGAGACTGACTTTTATATCACCAAGTCTGGCTTTGCCATCGACTTCTCCAGTGAGTGTTTTCCTTCCGACTACTTGATGTACGATAGATGTTTACTGTAATTTGTTTGCTCTTAGCGAGAGTCTCTCTGAGGGGTGGACAATCATCAGGTATTTCACTTGGCTTATGTCGGTAAATGTACAAGTACATAAAGGTTGTATACTGTCTAACCTGACAGTTTTTTGTCACACTTTTTATGACATTTAACGTAACTAAATTGTCTGTCCCTTAATGTGATGCAGAATATGTCACCATAGAGCATGCTAAGCATGAAAGTAGAAGGTCAAAGGTTAATACCATGTTGAATTCTAAGCAGCATGTCCCCACATTATGTAAACTTACCAAACGGATGTATGGTGCAGCTTTTATTTTGAACATTTCCTTATTGTGGACCGCTCAGCATTTGATGTAATCTTTAACCATGTCTTGATGGGCAGTGAAAGTGCCAGTATTTCACAGTTCACTGCTGGCTGTCTACTAAGGCAGTCTACATGTTCTGCTGATGAATAGTTTCAAAGCCAAGTGCAAGAGTACAGCGGTTCCATAACACCTCATGTATGCTATGTGTGATGGGTTCGTATTTTTTTGCATTTTCTTTAGTACACAAGCGTAATGTAAAAATCAATTACATGAGATTTACTGCATGCTTTTGAAGCTGGAATCAATTTTGGAGACGAATACTGCACTTAAATACCCAGTTTGCCTCAGGCTAGTAGTTTTCAGAACCAAAAATCTGGTTGTGTTAAGTGAGCTCCGGCAAACCTTCTTCAATGACTGACAGTGTCTTGTGGATTGTACTCAGGATACTTTTGAGAACATCAGTGTATTTCCAGGTTTTAAGCTGTTTGTAGTACAATTAAAAGAAACCTTTTTGAAATAATATTTTAAACCATAATTCTGAAGATAAAGTTACACTTTCTTCTATCATCTATGTAGAATTGAGATGAAGTGTTTCTCTATTACAATATGAACTATTATGATCTCCTCTTTGTACAGATGTTTTCTTTTGTTCCTACATTTTGAAAATGGATAATCAGATGTATTGTGCTGAGTATGTCGTCTGTTAATCACATCATATACAATATGATCGCCATTACCTTTTCATTTAACATTTGCGTTTTTTCAACATGTCTTCCTTGTGTACTTGTTACTTTTTTTCTTGACGCATACATCACCAAACCGCAATATACTTAACTGTGTTAAGTCTCTCAATAAAGTCTGTCAAGATGGGAATATTTGAAGGATCCGAGATTTGACCAGATCATTCTCGTAGCTCTGTGCTCTGCAGCTGTGGTTAAGGAAAACGGATTAGGAAAACACAGCAGGATTTTGACTGATATCAGTCAGTAATCTGTTCTGTGGACTTACTCTGTTTGCGCAACAGTTTCAGCTTGACAGCTGTTTACTGTACGATATGAAACTCCTTGTGTGTATGTGTGTTCTCTTGTACACTCATTGATTCCCTTTACTCTGCATGCACGTGTGTGCTCATATATATGTGTGTGTGTGTGTGTGTGTGTGTGTGTGTGTGTGTGTGTGTGTGTGTGTGTGTGTGTGTGTGTGTGTGTGTGTGTGTGTGTGTGTGCTTGTCCTTCAGGTTCGATTGCGACAGCTTGCAGAGATCCAGGCATTCCCATGAATGGTAGTCGCAATGGCGAAGGGCGGGAGCCCGGGGACTTGGTGACCTTCTCTTGTGATCCGGGATATGAATTGCAGGGGGAGAGCAGAATCACCTGCATCCAAGTGGAAAATAGATACTACTGGCAACCCAGCCCTCCAAGCTGCATCGGTGAGAAAGAGGGAGATAGGGGGAGACGGAGAGAGGTATATGGATTGGAGGAGAGAGGGAGAGAAGGAGGGAGGTGTAGGGGATCAGAGTGAACGAGAGATGGAGAGGAGTTTTTCTATTAACTGGCTGTAGCAGAGACTATAATTCTCTCTCACTGATGTCTTAAGAATATGTGCAGGATAAACAAGACTCTTCAGATATGTTTGAGTCGCTGCCAACTCTTATGTGGACAAATCCACTTCTGTAGCCAGTCAAAGACGGAGTACTCTACGGTCTCCCAACACATTGTCTTAAAAGAGCTTAACCGCTAATTACTTAACAATGCAATTAGAAATAATTACACTAAGTAGGTCCAAAGAAACCTTGATGTTGCTGCCAGAAGGTCTAACTGGATTATTTTTGTCCTGGCCAGGATAGAGCTCGTCATTTGTAAGTCTCGCTATGCAATCACAAGATCACGCGACTCAGAATAATGTAATACCATCAGAAGCAGGTCTATATGAGTGAAAACTTTTACAACTTTCAGAGTGAAACATGAAAACTGGCAGTTCATTCATCAAACTCAACGAATGACAAGTAAAGCTTCTTGTGAGGCTTTAAGATTTAGGCCCAGAGAGTATCCTCTGACATGCTGAGGCACTACAAAATGTCCTTAAAAATCATTTAGACATAATCCATCTCCCTAATTCCTAGAGCAGAAATAGCCGTGTGCCTTAATTGATTAATTTGTCTTAATACCTTGTGAGTTACATATCTGCCTAGTCTTAATGAGATCCAAGAGTCACATATCAACAAACAGTATACAACATTCTCAAGATAATAATATGACAAGCATTGAACGATAAGTCAATTGAAGTAGGCACTTGGATTATTGAAAGAGTTGCAGAAGTCTAAATAAAAAAAAACCCAGCTTGAACCATTTACAGTTGAAAGGTTTCTTCCCCATATTTATCATAGTTTATGCGTCCTTGATATGTACAACTACACAGGGAGACATTTGTGTGCAGTGTTGACCTGTTGAACACAGAATAAAACAGAAATTAATTGGAAAATGTACCAGAAATAATCCAATGCCAATGGTCAGAAAAATACCTCTTGTAATCATATTGTAGGTAGGGGAATAATGGCATAATCTTTCTAATACGGTTGCTTTTGGCCTGATGTCATTGCAGTACATGACTGTTGTTGCTGATAAAGGTCAACAAAGGTCATGGAATTTGAGTCAATTATATTTAATGACCTCCAAGGATTCAACCCTTACCTGTCTCTAACTGAATTCAGCTCAGCCGAATACGTTTGCAGCCGGCCCGGCACATTTAAAGGCTGTCTTTGTGACCACTGTGGGCACTTTTTCATCCATCTCTTCTTCCTTTTTTTTTATATCTCTCAAGCTCCTTGTGGTGGAAATGTGACTGGATTTTCAGGATTCATCCTCTCTCCGAACTACCCACACCCCTACCCACACAGCAAGGACTGCGACTGGCTTATTGCTGTCCACTCTGACTATGTCATTTCCTTGGCTTTCATCAGGTGATATGAGCCGCTACAATGTCCATTTTACTTTCTTTAGTTGCTTTTAGTCAAGACATAAAAACAAAGCAGCACTGAATGGAATTGTGATGACACTGGATGTCTAAATGCCTGAAATGAAGAAAAAAAACAGGCACATACAATCACAGTTGTATCTTTTACATTGTAAAGCACAGGGGTTTGACACATTCCTCACCCGTTTGGATCACATCATTTTATCATTAATAATAAATATAATGTTTCTCCAGGATACGAACAACTGGTAGTCGTCCTTTGAGGACACGGTCCAGTAGCTTACAAGATGAAGCTTTCCCCAAACCTGCTATGTTTGTAACCGACCTGAAACAGAAAGGAGTCAGTGTTTAGTAGCTGCACAGCGGCTCAGGTTGGGCTTTGGAATTGCTTGTTTTCTGCTGTGGAACCAGCTATAACATCATAGTATTGAGCAGAGTTGGCCATGTGTGTTAAGCAGAGGACCTGAGTTTGAGTCCAGGTGTGTTGGGAGATAGGGGGAAAGCAGAAGTACTTCGACAAATACATAAGAGGCAGGTGAAAATGTGGTGAAATAAGATGTCTGGATGAATACTGTATATTGCTGGCAGAACTGTGATACGAGTGCCACTCATTTCATAGGCTGAATGATACTCAGACCATAAACGTTACATTATTAATTGCAATCTAAATATGTAGCAGCAATACTGGCAGAGCAAACTCACAGATGGGCCCGAGGGCACCTTTCATGGGCAGTGTTGCTCTTGACTGAGTATTATTTTTATAGTCGTTTCAGGAAGGGCCGGAGAAGGAGCATATGTACATTGGCTCTGCTCCACCCACTTTCCCTCTTCTCGAGGTGAAGGAGAGAAAGTCGCCATGTTTCTTTTTCAACTTTGTCCTTCAAAACAAACATCCAATAGAGCGAGCACAATGCTGCTTATCCCTTGGGAATGCCAAATGAAAGGATGAAGTTATGATTTCAAATTGGAGTTGCCTTGATCCAACTCAAATGCAATTATCTCCAAGCTATTTACATTTTTGTCATAAACCATGCTCATTATTTTGAAAACAAATGCTCCTCTCTCTCTCTCACTGCGGCATGTGATTTGATATACAGCGCTACAATATGAAACGATCTTTTCACACTGCATTGCCATTGCCGTCTGGGAAGATTTTGTGCCAGTGCAGTGTCACAACAATTTAATCTCTTCTCACCTCTTGGGGGAGATATCTTTTTTTATCTCTTTGTCTGGAGATGCAAAACAAATCGCTTGGCATGACTCACTTCTAGCACTGTGGTGCACACTTGCATTTTGGAATCCTAATACATTTTAATTCTCACACACAATCTGTACAATCTGGTGGTTAAGACTTGGCAAAATAACAACTGCTTTATCTAATTTCTGTGTTTCTTTCACTTGTCACAGCTTCAGTATTGAGCCCAACTACGATTTCTTGTATATCTACGATGGGTCCGACAGCAGCGCTCATCTGATTGGCAGTTTCCAAGACAGTAAACTTCCTGAGAAGATTGAGAGCACTTCCAACTTCATGTACTTGGCATTTCGCAGCGACGGCTCCGTGAGCTACACTGGCTTTCATTTGGAATACAAAGGTATCCTGAAGGGCTATGCAAGTGGGATTCATATGCATTTTCACATAATGTTATAACAGGGGATTTAGTTGGATACATATTTAAATAAATTGGCAAATAAAGTCTTTGAAGTTTGCTACTATACACAAACTACTTTTTCTAATGTTGTTGCAAGCTGTGAGAATAGCCTTTAATTTGCCTGTATCCATTCCCACCATGTTTACCATGTTACTTTTTTACTAGTTATGACGTGTTAAATCAAACACACCCTCGCAGCCCTCTTACTTTAGACACATGTCACTGTTCTAAAAGCTTTCTTCTTTTGATTGGCAGCAAAACTGCGGGAGGCGTGTTTTGATCCGGGGAATGTGATGAATGGCTCCAGAATGGGTACTGACTACAAGCTGGGATCTATGGTGACATTTCATTGTGAGGCTGGATACCTGCTGCAGGGCTACTCCACGCTAACATGCGTCATGGGCAACAGCAAGAGACCAGAGTGGGACAGAGCCAAACCAAGCTGTCAAGGTGAGAGGCAACGCTTCTACATTAACAGAATGCCTGAGTAGCAGAGAACTGCACGCCATGAATGAATAGATGTGTGGTGCTAACGTCCATCCCAGAATGCATGTCTCAGCGCTGTAGTGCACTTAAATCATATAGTTCATTTTCACATGTGTAAATAAGATTACAAATAGGTATGCAGGACACACTATGTCAGAACTTTATAACAGAGACATCACTAGGTCATGTGATAAAACTATTTGGGGGGCTCTAGCCTGTTGAGGTCTTTACAAAAATGAACTGAAAGGAGTCCAAATTCATACAGTGTAGATTAAACTACAATTAAAACAACCTCAGTGTCTCAAAACATGGCAAAACTATGTGTAGAAACACACTCTTGTCTGTGTATTTAGTTTTTTAATGCCCCCCAAAAGGTAATTCACATTAAACTGGATATTGAGTTTTCTCAAGTAATAATAGACAATATAGTTTTACAAAGGCTTGATTCAATTTAATTTCAAAATAAAATGTTCATATCACTAGCCCTTTTCTCCAATACACACCTTGCTGCCAAATAGGGTTCAGCGGTTGGAAATGATATCAGTCTGATCAGACTGATATCATTTTTATTTTTTATTAACCTTTTATTTATCCAGGATAATCCCATTGAGGTTTTGAATGTCTTTTACAAGGGGGGGGGGGGTCCTGGTCAAGATGGTCAGGGCTCCCCTGAAAATAGTTTCATCACAGATAAAAACACAGATAATGAACCTAATAAACAAAACAGCAAAAAGTTAAAAAGTAATTAACGAGACAACAGACTCTTAACAAGCCAGAAAATTGCATCAAATAAAAAAATTAGCATTTCGTGTTAGGGCATGTACAGCCAGTGCTCAAATGAAACTTAATCCTGTTTTCAAAATCTTACATGCTTATGTAATAGTCTTGTTTAAAATGTTTTTGGAGCTCACACCAAGATGAGGGTCCAAAAACTTTAACAGCACTTTTACCAAAACGGGTAGTTCATGTAATATGGCCTCATACAGAAAAATGTACTTGAACTGTATTGTATTGTATAAGGAGGGCAGACCAACTTTCACATACAAACTGCATTGAAGTGTACGGAAACCTGAATTGGAGACAAATCGTAACACAGCATGATATACTGAATCTTACATTTTCAAAGAAGATGAAATATCACCATAATCAATTGCTAATAGAAGTGTCATTTGAATAGATTTTTTTCTTCTTCCTTGCAACAAAAGAAAAGCGTCATTTGTTCGTAGAAACTTAAGCCCTGACACTCTTTATGATGGTTAAAAGACATATTGTCTTCCAGGCAAAAAAAGACCAGGCATTTATAAGTTGAGACTCGTTCAATCACCTTGTTATTCACATTATACATAAACAAACATAAAACCTGCATTTCATTTAAGCAGCGTAATATTAGCTTAAAAGAAATGGTTGGTGAACAAAAGCAATGTCAATACTTTCATGATCGTCCTTCGTGGTATAGTAAAATAAAAGACTTCAGTATTTTATTGGAAATATAAAAGTCATAACCCTTGATTGGTGAATAGAGGGGTCTGCAACTTAGTCTGCAGAATTAGTTTGTGTTTAAACCTCATAAAGTGCTGAAAAATAGAACATTCTTATAGTTTTTGGAATCATTTACAGCCAAGACTACAGTGTCATTTCCCAAAGCTTTTCAGTATCACAGTGTCAAGGAGAGAAGTGAGAAAAGATGTGAAGAGTTTAAAGAAAACTCAGCGCTCCTCCCTCCAGTAGTTTAATACTCCTCCAAGTATCTGATCTGCCAAGGCTGAATTAGAATTCAGCTCTCATTTTCAGCAGTGGAGAACAGGGGCACCCATTCACACCAGGGAGCTATTCATTACTTTTACAGTTGGCACCTATGTAACTTCACTAAACAGCCCTGCGGTTATGTGCTTTACTAAAGGGTCCATCAGCATCTCTCCATTTACCATTTTCACTTTGAGACCAAATATGAACCGATGACTTAACAGTCTACAGGCTAAATCTAATGGCTTCAGGCTGCCCCAACATATGGTCAGCTCCCATCCCTTCACATTATTTTGCAATCAGCTGAAGTTGATGGTATTTTCCAAAGTAGGAAAACATTTTTAAACAACTTTAAAAAGTTGGCAATTGCCAACAAGACTGATAATATACTGTATTATATGTTGTTGAATTGTATTGTGGACAGCAATCACACTCTAGTACTTAGACATGCTAAAATGATATCCGTTCACTAACTTCATGTACTTGAATCCAGTGTCTATGTCCAAAGGTGTGCATTTCAGTGTATGGATTACATACATAACTAGAGCCAGACCAATACATTTGGGGGCTGACATTATTGGTTGATATTAGCTTATCACAGATATATCTGTATATGCATATATACCGACCGATGAGTAACAAGAAATTGGAGGACGGATATGCCAAAAATATGTTTCAGTACTCAATAGATATCTGGGTCACGGTTCTTTTAATATCAAAATTCAAGGGATCAGCAGTGGTTAGGCTCTAATCGTAAACTTGATCAGTTACAATTTGTCATGTTTTACATTTCCATTGAATCCATTGTCTGTCCACATTTTAGTATCTCACCCATTGAATTCAGCAGATTAGATTAGGTTCCATTAGCTCCCTTGTCTGTCTAAATGCAGTAGATTGCAGGGCTGGGTCAATATCCTTCAAATGGAACACCGGAACCTGTTTATGTGCAGCTGCTTTCTGTTTGTAGTGCAGCATATATACATGTAGGAACATGTGGTTGGAAGTTTAGATTGTGAAGGTTAATCTGATCTCTCTTGAAATTAAACCTTGTACATGAACATCTTAAAAGTCAACCTGATTCCTCAACATCGTCATATGTATATATTTTCTTGCTGGGGATTCGGGTTACTCCTAGCCATCCGTCTTTTACAGAACACAGCATGATTTTACAGGTTTCACAGTGTGCCCTTTTCTCCTTAGCGCTACACTCGCCTGTCAGAACGGACCCATTAAAGCCCATCTTGAGAATCCCTGCCTTTCTGTCAGGCCGCTCTTCCCTGCTGTCGATTGACAGTACAGTGTGCCCTCCTTCCCACCAGTAGCATTCTCAAATTCCTCACCCATCACAACAATGTGGCTCCCATTCTGTCTGACTAATCAGTTTGACTCAGAGTCCCACTTGCCATAATCACGTACTGTATTTTTGATTACTTGCCTCTTGCTACTCCAAGAACCAAATGCGGATAAATTGCTGATCCATCTTTCTACATTAGCGGCTCTGTTGGCTTTTGTTCATCTTCTCCTGTGCTGCTCGATGAAACTGCAGTGACATGTGAATTAGGTGGCCCACGGGGGGTTCAGAGCAGCTGGTGACACCCTCCCCCCGACAAATGTGTGTGTGTTTGTTTACAACAGAGGCTCCCCCACCTGATGGCTCAGTCCGTGAGGTCTGAGGCAACTACATTAGAGGGCCTCTTGGCAAATTAGGTACATCATTAACGGCTTAAGATAGGACTCTTAGATGCGACACAGGTGCAAGACAGACCACGGCTTCTATTGATGAACCTCGGCGCCAGTTAAATATTTGCCTACACTATGATGATGGTGCAAGTAAAAGCATGCAAGGGGATGGTTTTTGTTTGGAGCTTTTGTTCGCACAAACTTGCATGGCTGCATACTAACATGAAAAGATAGTCTTTTCTAATGTTCAAATCAATTAGGATTGTAAATACTTATCCAGCAACTGCAAAACAAGAACCAATTGGACTTGTGTAGTTGGCTGACGGCCTGTTTCATCTGAAGAGTTGAATCAAAGTTTCTGGAAACATGCTGCCGGGCGATATTGGTTGATTAAAGTCACGGCGTGTGGAACTTTTGTGATTGTGTGTTTTGTTGATTGATGGTGTTTTTTAGGTATTTTGAAGGCAAAAAGTACATTTCCTCGCTGGTTGTTTCCCTTTTAGGTTTTAACCCTGTAAATACAACCCCGACGTCCTCTTCTGTCCCCAAAGTGCCTCTCAAGTGTCAAAAATATTTTGGTATGCTGGCCAAAATTATATTTGTCAGCAGCTGAAAGTTTCAAAGGTGACTTTTCATCTCAATTTGTGATATGAACTGCTTACCTGTGCACTCGTGCCAGTTAAGATGGATTTGCCGATTGCATTTTATTGCCTCATTTCCCCAGGTATTGTAAGCTGGTTGTTTCACATTTGTTAACTGTGTTTCTGTGTTGCTTCCCTTCCTGTCCCCACAGCTCCCTGCGGAGGTCACTTTACAGGTTCAGAGGGAACTGTGCTCTCACCAAACTACCCACATAATTATACCAGAGGCCAGAGCTGTATCTATGACATCTTCGTCCCTGGGGACTTTGGTAAGCATTTTAAGCATTATTTCCACAGGGTTGCAGAAAATTGTTTCATATAATCTGTTCAACTGCTGCTTATAGCCGTATGTAGCGTCTCCAGGAATGTATTCACTTCAAATATGAAGTGAGACGAGGAGGCAAAGATAGATAATTATCTATGTTCTCTGTGAGTTTTCTGTTAATGATGAGGATAGGGGATAGTTTATGAAGAAATGGAGGCTTACTCTCAAAGCTGGTCATGGCTGACGGAGTACTACCAAACAAAATGTTCAGACTTGTATAATTCATTTCCCTGCAGCGCTTCATCTGTCTTTCATGCCTTTCAGTGTTTTTTAAGTTTGGATCGGTATGTTTGATGGTTACAGCTATTGACACTCAGGATAAATGCCTGTCTGCTGCTTGATTATTATTCAGTCTCGCTATACTTGCTTCATATCTGACAACTGAATTGACGAGCATCAAGCCAATGGTTACACTATGAATAGACAAAGGTCAGTGAAGGCCACTGCTATTCCTCACAGTGGTGCGTGTCTTATGAAATCACAGTTAATCAATACATACATGTTAGAATTCCATACCAACATCCTGTTAGGGGACTGCTGCCACTCCTATATATGACATGACACCGCCTGAAAAATAGCGGTGTTTGGGCTTTCGCAAGATGCGTTAAGGCAGAATAGAATCAGAGCAAGCAAAAATTGATTGTGTTGACATGAAAAATGCTCTGTACCACAGGTAATGGAGAGGAAGGTCAAGCATCGGAGGGTTGTGGGAAATGGATGGAGCAAGCAAATTCACTGGTTTATCCAAGTGTCTCTGTACATACATAATTCAGCAAAGATCTCCAGAAGACCTTGATGCGCTTCAGCTCAATATTCCATGTTAGTCACGAAGAGCTGCAGAAATCGGAGGCAGAGGTTTTTATTGAGTAAAGCCCCGTACTTATGAAACAGATTAATCCCCTGTGTGATGATCCGGCCCGACAGTTTACATCTTCTGTTGACATCTCTCACTGCTCAGAGTCCAGAAACCCACAGGTCTTTAGTGTTTTTTTAAAATATATATATATGTATATATATATATATATATATATTTTTTTTTAATAGATATTGCATATGAATGCAGCCTCTGCCTAAAATGCTTGCAAAAGCTTAATGAAGTGTGTGAGCAACATTTCCACCTGCCCCTGCAAATTTATTCCAGAGAGTGCAGGCACAGAGGCTATTGAAAAGTCCCTCTGATTATGAACAAGACTGTTGTGGCTTGCGGGAAATATATTTTGAGTAGTACTCTAACAAAACAACAGGTATTCACAGCTTTGGTAGAGCAAATTGAAAATGTTGGGACAACAACTCTAGCTATGATGTAACAAGACATCCTAAATCATCTAAAGCATGCACCCCTCATTTCACTAGTAATATATGAATTTTTTATGTAAAAGCTTAAGCCAGAAAACCAACGTCATACTGTGAGCAGTGAAAAACAAGCTCTGTTGTTAAAAGCTTCGCTGTAATGACAACATGGAGCCTATTGCATACAATAGGTGCACTTACAAAACTAGCCATTGACACGTTTTTCATATGTGTATGTGTGAGTGTGTGTGTGTGTGTGTGTGTGTGTGTGTATATATATATATATATATATATATATATATATATATATATATATATATATATATATATATGTATATTCTACATTTATGTGTGTGTGTGTATGTAGAGTGCAGTATTTTAGTGTTTTTAACCTCGAGATAAAACAGTACAGAGATAAATTCAGTTTTCTCAGTAGCAGCCTGGCAGCTGAGTGTAGCCTATAGGCAGTGTGATAGCAGAAATCACATTTCAGTGTCTCGTATACAGGTAATTGAAATTTGTAAGCGCCTAGGGAAGATATCAAATGTGTGTCCAAGTCTGTCCCTTATATGACCGATAGCATAACATAAGCCTTTGAGACATTATGTCTACCTGTTGAACTGGCAGGAAAAAGGTCAGTGGGAAATATCATGTCTGACATTGGCCCAATGACCTGAGGGTGTTACACATGGGTCGAGGGAGGGGGCCATATTATGTGGATGTATGTCTTTTGTTGTCAAGGTGTAGCTTCAAGGCCGGTCCTTGATATAAATATATGTATCCTCAAATGTTTCTGATTATTTGAAATATGTTGCAAGCACACTACTCTGTCAGTCGTATCAAAAAACTAAACAGGTTTAGAGTTGTTTGCAGTTTGTTTTATACAATTAATTAATCATGTGCTCCCAATGGTTATTATTAGAATATTTGATGTCAGTGTCAGACCCGTACAGTGCCTGACATCCTGTTAGAGCTATGGTTGCTAGGGTGGCAACCAGCCATCAGCTGTTGGTTGTCGGAATGAAAGATATGTTTGAATCGTTGATCATCAATAAATTTATTTCACTGATAAGCGGTTAGGCGTCGCCAACAATGCAAAAAAAAAAATGAACAATGATAGACAAGCCGCTATATTGGATGTGGATATGAAGCAAATAAGGGCTGGCTGGAAAATGTGCTTTACATTTGAGTAAATGACAAACGCTGTACACATTTGGATTGTTTGTTTTTGTACTGAAAAAAAGTGAGTGCCAACCTGGGCAACCAGATCAAATCCAATAGTTGATAGTGGTTCAGATCCTGTGGCCTGGGGCAACTGGGCAGCTGTTACTGTTGACGTATACTCATACAGCTATGTTCTGTCTTTTTTGTTGAGTCATCTGCTGGAACTTTCATAAGAACACAAGTTATTTGTGTGTTTTAAGATTCTCTGACAGGTTTCAGTGCAAAAGAAGTTTGACAACTGTTGAAAAAGTTTGGCATGTGTAAACATGTGTTAGATGTTGGCAGATATTTTGTTGAGTGGTATCATAGTGCAGTTTGTATGGATTTACTGTCTTCTCACCAAGCTGTCACGGTTTCTGTCAGACTGATTGGACTAACTGAGCGGATAGGTGATTACCTCCCTGTTTGTGTCTCTGTTTTTCTGTTTTTGCTCACACATTTTGCACCTGATATAACAACATAATGTATGCACATAATAAACATCCATCCACATCATAATGCGCCGCAGTGTAATCTAATTCAATTCTGCCTGAAGCATCATCTCAATCATACAAATACATTTCTGTTTTTGCATTTCTCATTCTTGCTGGTCCCACATGACATACGGTATGTTTACAATTTGGATACCTGGTTTCTGCTCTTATCATGTGCATTTCAAACGTTCAAATGTCGGCATTTATGCACTCTTTTCCAGTTGATGATCATAAAAATTATAATTAACAAAGAGCTGGCAGTAGACACTGAGTCAATAAAAAAGTCTCTCCATTCATTTGTTAGCCATCATTTCTTGGTAGCCTAACACTCGAGCTTATGTGCTTTGCATATCTTATTTTACTTTGCACCATTCGGATGTCATTAAGGTGCAATGTGCATCTGTCTTGTCGTTTATTGTTTAATTATTCTGTCAGAAATAATGGTTGTAGTCATATTTCAAACAATAACTCTGCTTCTTCTGTAAAGAGATGAATTATTCATGGAGCTCAACCTTTGCCTTGGGCACTGCTTGTAAACATACAGACACACGCTCCCCCACAGGATTTCCCTCTTGTTTACACTAAGTTCAGTGGCTAGTATCTCATTTTATTTCTCCTATACTTCCACTAGTACATGGCATTTTCCTTACGTAAAAACAGGGAGACTGACAGTTGCAATATTTTGTCAAGATAAACCCACATCCTGTACACGGGGGGAAAAAATGATTAAAAAACATGTGGATATACATTTATCTTTGGCAAAAATGCCAATTTAGTAAAAGTAAATAAATATATCCAGCCTAAGTTTGTGTAGATTTGTTTGTCCAGTGCAGCCTTCTCTGTGAATGCTTGAAAGGTTTAGTGTGAAACAAATTCTTCCAAATAGCGGGACCCTCCAGTGGTAGAGCAGGGTTGTCCTTCAATCAGAGGATCGACGGTTCGATCCCCCGCTCCGCTAGCCCATGTCAATGTGTCCTTGGGCAAGACGTTTAACCCCAAGTGGCTCCCGTAGCTGCGCTTACGGTGTGTGAATGTTGTATGCATGTTAGTTAGTCCTGATGGGCAGGTGGCACCTTGCATGGTAGCCCCTGCCATCAGTGTGTGAATGGGCGAATGATGACATGTAGTGGTAGTTATTTTTCCTATTGCAAGGTGATCTGTTATTATTCGTTTTGAATGGGATTGTGCATGAAATATCCCCAATGAGAAGTAGCTACATTCACTCCAAATATTGTTAAGTTTGTAGATAACCTTTGAAAAACAACTTTGGATTCGAAAATCTCATTCTTTTGATGATTGTCTGAAGCTATTCACATGAAATTGAAGATTTTAGCTCACTCCCAGAGCTCTCCCTATCAACACAATAGTATTACAATAAACACTCCTCGAACACTGGATCTTATTTTAAAAAGGTTATGTAGCAGATCGAATAACCATTTTGACGGCATATTTTTTTATTATGGTTAACTATGCAAAAGTTGCATTACATCCAAAGGTAGTCTCTCACTGGAAGGATGCTCATAATGAGTCATTGGACGATTTGATTTCATTGACACAACATTCCGTCACCTCTGTTTATGTGCCTGAGGCTTTTTATATCTCCAGTGTGTTTGTCTATATAATACTAACAACAGCATATGCATATTGGATGCCACAAAATGTGTCAGGAGGCGAGACAGGAGCACTGACAGATTGCGGTAATAAATCTGGGCTGTAACAAGATGGACAGAGAGACAGAGAGAGAGAGAGAGAGAGAGAGAGAGAGAGAGAGAGAGAGAGAGAGAGAGAGAGAGAGAGAGAGAGAGAGAGAGAGAGAGAGAGCAAATGAGAGAGAAACTAGGAAAAAGAGGCACATAGATCTTGGTTGAATGTGAAAGGCTCAGAGAGAACAAGTTGGACACAGAGTGATAATGAGGGAGAGAGTTATAATGAGCGACACAGGGAACGAGAAGAGAGGGAGAGAGAAACCGAGTGCCGCCGAGAGCAATCGTAAAAACGTTGGCCCTGGGGGCTGATTGTTGACTCATCAATGATGTTCGCTGGAGAGTAAGATTATGCCTGGGGCCACCCTGGTGCATGACTTGCTACATCCCACACAAAAAACATTACCGTGTCTGTCTGTCATCAGCTTACAGTATATACACTACCCCCAGTGTGAGTAACCGAACATGGTCTGTGAACTCTACTCCAGCCCCACCTTGATTTACAAAGGTGTATTTGCTGATGGGCTTCACAGGTACATATGTCTGTGGATGTGTGCCTCAAATTTCAGTGTTTGGCAGGGGTCATCAATATATTCCCAGGGTCCTTTGTTCTTGATATAAACCAACACTGTAATAGATTGGTAAGGACTGTCTTCGCAGTTCAAATATCAAACGAATGAAGGGACATGGGAGTTTCAAATGCAATTCGAATGGTAAACATCTGTTCAGCCACTGTGGATATATCAATGGATAAAGAAATATATATATATAGATATATATAGATATATATCTATATATCTATATATATCTTGCCCACCGATTGAAGGCTGTTGGTTTAGGCTATAAGCTGTAGAGGGGTGATTTCAACATTTGACCTCGAGAAACATACATTAGTGCGAACATAAAACCCTTCAAAAGGTCTTGGAACTCTTGATCTGAAGAGGACCTTAAACTCTGGAACATAGGACCCTGGGAACATGGATACACTCCAGTCGAGCACTTACTTGAATGACTGCATTGACTGGATTTGACAACCTGCGGTTTTAAAGTTGATGAGATTCTGTGTATACACATTGTGTGAGTGCAATGGTTTGTGCTAGTTGTCAGATCCGCCCCTGAAGAGAACTGTAAGCCGTTTCAAAAGTCAACCAGTAAAACCGGGGACAAAGACTCAGGCAAATAAAAATGGCAAAAAGAGTGCAGCTGAGACTAAGACTTCCTCTTCTCTCTCGAGGTGACCAGCTACTTACAGCTTTCAATCCGCAGAGGATTTTTTTTTACCCAAGATAGAAGCCTAATGGACTGGATGCAGCTTGTGCCAAGGTGCAGCCACATACTGCCTGCCAAAAGGGCTGACGCAATTTTACTGTCATAATGAGTCATTAAAAATATATGTGTCTGTGCTGTCATACAATCCCTCTGGTTTCTGTAAATGAGGCTCGTGTATTCTGTCACAGCCCAGGATCTCACGAGGCCTGTGCTGCCACCAAGCAAAGACGACAGGTAGCTCCTCCATAATTCATAGCCAGAAGGACAAACATATGCTTCCGTTTTCCTTACCTTTTGCTGTTCCTCGTGCTGTGCGTGTCTTTAACACCTTAGTGAGCTTTCTGCATATTATGCCTTTAGGCGCATGTAGCTAATGCAGTGGCTATGGGCAAAAAATGGGCTTGCATTACATTCCAGTTACTTTAGTGGTATCCTGATAAATTGCATTTCACAGCACGGCCCAATGATAGTTTACCTGAGTGGCTCTGTGCAAGTAGGACGTTCCTTTTGCCCATCTATTTAATTTACTGCCATCATGGCCATGTAGTTTGACTGACCAAAAAGGTTTTTGCTAAATGTATCACTCCAGTTGCAAACATATTGTGACGATGACAGAGAAAATGGTTATTAAAACATAAACAGTTAATAAAAAAAAATAAGCAAATGGAAACCAGGATATCAGTTTACATGTTTTAGCTGTAGTAGACCACCAAGGGTCATTTTTCACAAAGACTGAGTGAATTCTGAGTTTGCAGTGGAAAATCTGAATGGACATTTTAAAGAAATGCTTTTGTTTTCATGTGTCAGGCAGAACACAAACCCTATAGACCCTTTACACAGCAGAGATTTTGCTTTGTCGCGGCAATAACAAAAAGAAACAGCCGGATCTACTAACGTTAACAATGGCGCTGTTGCATAAAGTGTCCCAGGATGCATTTTCAACATGAAATGATAAGAAAATGAACTTATCAAGGTAGACAGGTACTTTGAGGAGTCAATGCAGGAACAAATGTGCAGGCAGGTAGCTGATCACAGGAGTAATCAGCTTATGGAAAGCAAGTGCTGTGAGCTGAATACCCTAAAGAGTTGTGAATCTACACTGGCCTCACGATTCACCCGTCCACGGTTTGAATGCAATGCAATGAACGATAATGTATCGCATCCTACATTTTCTACACTACTGCAGATGGCTACTTTTTCATCAATTCAAACAAGCGGTCTCTGAACTCTGAACTCGTGCTTTCAAAGATCTGACTACAGTAATATCAAAAGCAGCATCTTTTCAATACCAGTATCTGTGTAACCCGTTTTCACATAGCAGCTCTAAGACAAGACACTTCCAAAATGCCTTTAGCATTTCACACTGCATTAAGTAGCTTAGCAGCTAGCAGACTTTCCCTTACTCATAGCTCTTCTACTCTCACTTGGTTTAAGTGACTGTATCTCCCAACAGGGTTAAAAAGACACCGCGGTTGAATTTCAGCACGTGCGTTTCTTTTCAAGCCAGCATCGTTGAAACGGAGCAGCTGGTGGCGAGAGCAACAAGTTAGCGGACTGCCAAGTGTTTGAATGCTGCCTCTCTCTCTCGGAACGAAGGAGAGGAGAGAAACAAGTGTGACGGGCAAATGACAGCAGAACGCAGTGAAGACTCTCACTGCGCTGAAAGCAAACCAAACTTCTGATCATTTTCTGTCACCGCATCAGTGCAGAATCGTCCATGTCCCATCGCGGTGCATCTCAGAACTGAGAAATCTCCACACCCCTAAAAACTCAACAAGGCCGCCTCATGGGCAGGCGAAGTGTAGCTGGATGTGGGAAAGAAACAGAACACAGGAATGAGGGAGACCGTGAGAGGAGGATGGATTTGCAGATGATGCACTGCAGGCATCTCCATCGCAATTGATGCAATTGATGAAGACACACAAAAGTGTTATATGGGAAGTTTTTTTTTAATGGATAATTGAAGTTGGGGAACATATTTCTGCTCGACTGTTAGACAAAATCCCTTTAAAAAAAACTGTTATACAGAGGCAAGGGCAGAGGGAGAGAGAGAGGCTTTGCAGAGGCAGTCAAGGTTCACTGATTAACTTCCACATGATACCTAAGAACCAGAGCCTCTTATCTCACTTTTATACACCATTTTAGATAAATACTACACCAAACCTGCTCACCACTGAGAATTAATGTGCTGGCAAGGTTTTGTTGAGGGTTAGCCGAAATAAAATGGAATGGCCACTAATGTGTGTAACCACTAATGTAACCTTGAATATTTAATCGCATATTCTGCGTTCCAGCAGCAAAGTGTGACCGAACATGATCAACAAATTCTTCGCTTGAATCTTGTCACGTGGAGATGTTTTCATTTGAACGCTTCTGTGCTTGTACGGGTAACGTTTTCTTAGTTTGCGAGCCGTAGCTTCAGCTCGCGACCAGTGCTGGAGGCTGGTCTGTCTCATTGTAAGTGGAACACGGAAAAATCCAAAGGCGAATTGTTCTGGAGCAAAATGTGCAGGATTGAATCACGACACAAAGAAGTCGCCTCAACCAGAACCAGTGGAAGAATTCCTAATCCTTTTTATTTGTTGCTTGTGAGTCATATATCGTATTATAAGGAAACGGATGCTCTGACAAACCAGATGGTCCGCAGCAGGAGTCTTTAGTTTCAGATTGCAGTGTTGTACATGTACTGCCATCTTTTTCTAGCTTTGCTTAATGTGTTATAGTGAGATTAAACTCAAATATTTAAGTCTTATTATGTGTGACTGTGGAGAAAAGTGGTTTATTAATACTGGTATCACTCATACAACGGTCATCTAGCATGGGTGAGTCGTTAGCCAGTTGAGTAGGTAGTTAATATTTAATATTTACATCTGCAGCAAATATGCTGCATGTTAGCAGATTCGTTTTTAAAGCCATAGACTGTGGAATAGGTATTTCTCTCTCTACGTAAAATAATTATACCTTTATATTTATTATATATAATAATTTTACCGCAGTCTGAAGTCATTCTGAGTTGTTTGTTGGTTGAGTGAATAAAAAAAAAAAAACATATGAATCCATCTAGTTAAAATAATGCTCCTGATAAATGTCACCCAAAGGCAATCCAGGAGCAGATTGGTTTGTTCAGGTTAAATGTCAACAGAGAAAAAAAAGATTACTACCACAGGCCTTTTAGACTTGTGCGCTTCAAAAAGGACCCTAACAACCACACTCGTCTCTCAAAGCATCTACTGTACGGTGCAGTTTAGAGAAACATAAATTCATATAAGCTGAGAAGCATTTCAATGCGATAAACATCAACATTCCTTGGGGACGAACCTTCGTGCTCCATAACAAAACTTGATATAACTTAACAGTGTTGACATTTTGTCATGTCACTGCGGAGTAAACGCACGCCTTATTAATTATGGTCCTGTTCCTTAAAAGGTGGGACAGGGCCCTTTGTACTGTGCACGCTGGCTCCCTGGAATGGCTGTGACACACTAAATAGAACGGCACTATAAGTCATTGTATCAGTTCCACCTGTGTTTACCCTGCTATGACATGTCAAAATGGCTGATGTGAAAAGGGCCCATTTCTCTCTCGCTACCATTACGTATAAACAAGATAATGCACACAAGGGGATCTCAACCCGGCATTGTGGGATTCTTTTCCTGGCCGGCATACGCAAGTTTACTGATAATCCATCAACTACACACAACACACGAGTGATCCAGCGGGCCATACTCATTCATTTTGAAGAGGGAAGATCAAATAGTAGAGGCGGGGAGAGCCGGAGACTGAAAGAGCCTTTCTAAGATTATGACATTTCTCTTCCCTGCTGTATTGTAATGATCCTATATCTGCAGCACATGCCCTTGTTTTGACAGGGAAAGGACTCCATGCCAAAAGTTGAGAAGATAAAGAAGCCAGATGAAAGCAGAAAAGTGCAGCCAAAGTTTAAAGCGGAGGGGCAGTCGCATTAAGCCAATCGGATACACAGCCTCTTCTGCGCTTCTTATGTCTTTACAGAAAGGGGGAGGGGGGGCTTACACTTTTGGTTTCTCATTGATTGTTGACAAAAATCTGGCTACAATATGCAAGTAATTTATTAACTACATACCCATTTATTTAGGCAGAAATATAAGGAAAACTCCTTTCTTCAATGGAAATAAGACAGATTGGTTGTGCATTTAACAATGTACACATTCAAAAAGAAGGGATTATATTTAACAACACTTTTACTCAATGATTGTTAATAATATTGCACATGAAATGTGTATATCAAAGGTTTGCATACAGCTTTTCCAGTGATCTTGCTTTGCTGTGAAACGAAGCAATATGTTAGACGTACTTGGTAAATATGATCACAAAACTATTGATGCACAGAGAGGTGTACGCCTTGTCCTTGGTGTGTATTTTGAACATTTAGTAGGAGTTAAACATATGTAATGGGTTAGTAAATATTCGCCATGGCAAAACATGTTATTAATACACTATATGTCAATCTTTTTAATTTTTTTTATTTTCAAGAATTACAAGACATTATTAAAAATCGAGGCAAAGACATTTAACCAAATTCTATGAAATGTTGGAATCATCCTGCCAGCTCCACACGCTACAGGTCGCTTGTTGTAGTGTAATTGTGTGGAGAGGTTTTCTTGGCAGACATTAATCCCCTTAAAGGGTAACTTCGATATATATATTGTTTTCTCATGTTTTTGTGTCTAAGTGACTAATGGGGACAAAAATGTCATCGGTACAGACGGCAGCTACTAAACGGGCGTAACGTAACCGCTCAGGGCAACTCCTCACTGTCGTTTTACGACCACTAAAAGTGCTTGTTTCTGCCGCTGACGGGCTCAGATTGTTATTATAAGTGCCTGACAATATTATTGAAAGAACCCAACAGATAAATAAAACCCTTTTCTTACCTTTCGCTTGATCCGGTCTGTCGGAGACGTCTCGTTGTGGAATCTCTCGTCGCATCATCATTGTCGAAATCAGCTAAATATATAAGCCATTGAAAATCTTTTCGATGACACTAAGCCACGCTCTCTGTGCTCCAACACCGTTGCCCCGTGGCACTCTCCTCTCCAACTTAATTGCGTTTCCACGTGGCAACAAGTCACTTGACACAATAACAAAGAGAAGGCGAAAGTTAAGGGAAACGTTTTCTATCTCTGTAGGATCCTTTCCATAATGTTGTCAGACACTTATAATAACAATATGAGCCTGCCGGTGACAAAAAACGAGCGCTCTTACTGGACGTACGTTAACGGTGAGGAATTGCCCCGAGCAATTACATTGCAACCTGTTTAGCGGCTGTCGTCTGTAGCGTTCGCCCTCAATACTAGACCAATTTAAAAAAAAAAAAAAAAGGTTGTGTCACTTTGACACACAAACGTGGGAAAATAGGCTGCAGGTTGAAAAATACCCTTTTTCTGAGTGCCATTCAGACGCCACAACATACTTCGACATTATTACTGACCAGGTGCATCCATTCTTTTCCAAATAGATTCTAGGGAACAAGCCTTGTCACAAAGCACTCATCATCCCAAATGTGTTCCCCTCACTTTCTCCAGATCTCAGCCTAATAAATCACCTTTGAGACGCGGCGGCAAAGGGATTTTCACAGTGTGAAATGCACGGGCAAATGTCTGCCGGAACTGTGTGTCAGAATGAACCGGGAAGTGGGAACCACCATTTTGTGGAAAACATGCCTCAAAGAATTTAGTCTATTTTGACTCCGAGGTCTCTTATGCAACTCTTGGCAAGGTGTATCTCATGAAGTGAAGTGTAACGGTACATGACTGTGTGACTCCTTACGACCCCTTTGTTACTCTGTGCGATCGCACAGACGTGATTGCTTTAATCATGATTCATTTAAACAGTCCCCTAAATCCATTAATCTTTGTCAGAAACCACCAAAGGTAGTGAATCCATCACTGCCTCTTGTCAGATTTTTCAAAATTACTGCTTTCAAAAAGAAGGAGAATTAGATCACCATGACATGGGAGTAGGATCAACCTGTAATTGTACTTCTTTTTTTCATTATTTAAGCCCAGCAGGCATAGCGGTATTAGATGTAGGAATGCACTAAAGTGTTGATCTAATACCCAAAGAGGTATCTGATTAAAGCGACTTAACTGCTTTGGGATAATTCAAGGTGAAGATGCAGGCATGAAAATGCTGTCTATTGTTCAAGTGCATTAAGCTTCACTACCATGACTAGGCCCAGAGGACAAAGAGATTCATCATAGTCCTGCATAAATTAGGTAACAAGTTTACAATGATTTATTGACTTAATATCTGGACGTGATTACAGCAAAGGAGCAGATTGGCGTCATGCTTGGCTGGCTGTGGATTAGAGGCAGAAATGAGAGACACTGTACTGAGAGTGTGTGTGTGTGTGTGTGTGTGTGTGTGTGCATGTGCTCACATTTGTGTGTGTGTGTGTTCATGAAGCAGGCGGAGAGCAGCGTATTCTACACAGCATGGTTTTGGTATGCTAATACCACAACAGTGAGCTGTCCCTAAGGGGAAAATCATCTCTTATTCAGGCTCTGGTTCAGCCATGGGCATTCTCTCTACTCAACAGATAAAGAAACAGGTCCGCCTGTGCTGCTCTGTGTGAGTACACCTTTCTTTGTGTGTGGCCTGTGTGTTTGTGCATATTTGTTTTATTTGCTTTGTCAGAGGTTTTTTGGCTGTCGTTTGTCTTTGGCTGTTGCGTGTGTTCGATCTGTGTCATGTCAAGCAGAGTCAGAAGTAAGCCACCCTTATTATGGGAACAGAGTACAATAGACACAAACCCGCCACAATTCCTCCCTCCATATCTTCGGCCCCGCCACTTGGTCGGTCTCTTTGTGGTCAGTCCAAACCACCGTTGCAGCGTCGCCTCCAGTGGCGGTGAGGGAGCGTTTAGTCCCTCAGCCTCTTTCTCTGCCTCTCATGTTCTTTCTCGCCGTGTCTGTCTTAGTTATTTGGCAAGTACAGCGGTTTGACAGTGCGGTTCTACACCAGAGAAGAGCCAAACTAGTAGAGAGTGAAGATGACAGGAAAGCTGCTCCATAATTCATAGCCAGGAGCGCAAACATACACTGCCATTTTTACCTTTACCAGTGTTTTTTTTTAAAAAAATGTTTTGCATCTTTTCAAGTGGGTCGTGTGTAATTTGCCTCGAGGCACGTAGACGTAGCTTACACACAGGCTAAGCTGTTACTGACCAAAACCGGTCTTGCTCTGCAGTAAGCAGTTTCAGCAATTCAAAGTCAGTTCCTCACAGTGTGACCCAATTATAGTTAACACGCATGTATGTCTATGTACCAGTTTCTTTCACTCGTTTAAGATGCACTTCATTATCGTGACACGTCTAAAAAATTTTTAATTAACAGACTTTGTATTTGTTCTGTCTATTTACAAACTGATAACACAATTATGCTTGATGAAGCTGCGCATGAGACGAGATCTTGCTATTTAGGAAGAGATTAAACCCACTTGTCAAAAAGAGGATGGTATTTCATACTAATATTCTCTCTGCGCTCGAGCTATGATGGTACTAATTGCCAACTATTATTCTTTTAAATTAACTCTTTTCAAACCACCCCACACACTGGATCATTGGAACTAAATGAGACAGTCAGGAAATCATTTTCCTGGAAAAGGTTAAATATCAGTCATTTTTCATTTATTTTCTTAACCTTCTCCTCCTCACAAATCAAATTCCCTGACGGCTGTGATACCTGCCTCGTGGCTGAACACGAGCACCTCAGTGCCAGGAGCGTGTGTCGCATGCACGGGGCCACTTCTCTCACATACGACAGGAATTTCGGTGTAAGGCGCCGCTCTTGCCTCGGTGACGTGACGTGACGGGGGTGGGGTGGGTGGGGTGGTGGGGGGTTTACCTAAACCGTAGTAAGAGCCCGTCGTGTGCATCGCCTCAATTAACCACCAACACTGTGGCTGTTGTTGCCTGTCGGTTGACGGATATAAGCTGGCGTTTGGGGAAAAACACAGTGAGCATGCTAATGAGCTCAGCCCCATGGTATGCACATAAACACACACGGTATAACAGAAGTAGTGATCCAGTCGACCACTATCTATTCATTTGGTTGGAGAAAGACCTGATTATTTCTCAGAGGCGTGTACACATTGATATAATCAGGAATGCTTAATTGGAAATATCCATGCGGGACATTATTTAGACAATTCCCTGTTCATTATCATAAGTTCTCTGTAGTTTCCCTCAGTGCTTTTTTTTTTTTTTTTTGGGGGGGAAGGAGGATGATAAGATTTAATCATTGCTTTTGTGATGAACAATAATGTTCTAGTGTGACATGTAATTAAGTAAAGGAGTTTAATTAAATTAAAGGTCAGACTTTGTAAAGACATTGTCCAGATGCCATTAGCTGGGTTGCCTTTTCTAGTAACCATACGTATCTGCTCTGTAAATTACTCTTCCTCTGTTCTCGTTTGAGGAAAAACAAAAAAAAATCTGAAACCAAAAGGGAGAAGTTTGTATTTTATATTTTCATAAAATACAGGCGCCCCCATGGTTTTGTGTTTCTCAGTCGGAGTAGCAGAACTCGTTTGCACACAGACAATAAAAAACAGACCGTCAAATTGTTTCTTTTTAGACCATATGTGCATGTAGCAGTTCTATCATAGGCAGACGGTCACACTGACCAGGATTAGGTTTCGTACTTTGTCTTGTACTGCACCTTTGCTTGTTGGGTGCTAGATTGCTTATTAGCTCCGGCACATTGAACAGCATCCTTCAAATGTTACTTTTGATACTGGTGTGGTCCTTCCTCTCCAGTACGTACACGCACAATGTGGCGTGAGTCTTTGGTTCTGCTGCTGCGCTCCGCCTGCCGGCTGCAGTCAGTTAAACACAGACTCGGACACGCTCCTCCAGCAAGTGAAAAGAAAAGGAGCATTTCAATTATTTTCCCAAAGACCTTTTTGCCTTTTGATAATAAAAAAAACTATAACAACAAATGAAAAAAAACACTAACGTCACTTTTGATTGCAAAAAGGATGATCAGATGGGATTATAGTTCAACTTTAAGGAGCCGCTTCATAGTCAGAATCGTTTATTTGCCAAGTACGTTGCACATACAAGGAATTTTACGAGGTGAAAGGTGCATAACAATAAACATAGACATAGAATAAAACAATAACAAATTATAAAAATAATAAACATCGAGACATAATTTAGAGATTATTTTTAAAGATAAATAGGGTAAACAACAAACAGATAACAGTCCTTTAAAACAAGTATATATTATAAAATACAAGTGGCATGTGTATTTTAATAAAGAAACTAAAAGATGTGCAAGGGTGTTGAAGGAAATTGTCCTGGGGATGTCAGAGTCGGAGTCAGTGGGGGTCCCGGGCTTTGTTGATGAACCCGACTGCAGCAGGAAAGAAACTGTTCTGGTGGTGTGAGGACCGCAGCCTCCTGCCGGAGGGAACGGACTCCAACAGTTTGTGTCCAGGGTGAGAGCGGTCGGCTACAATCTTACTTGCCCGCTTCAGGATCCTGGAGGTGAACGAGTCATGGAGGGACGGCAGATTGCAGGCAATCCCCCCTCGGCAGAGCGGATGATACGCTGTCTGCAGCGTACCAGATGGTGATGGAGGAGGTGAGGATGGACTCAGTGATGGCAGTGTAGAAGTGCACCATCATTGTCTTTGGCAGGTTGAAGTCCTTCAGCTGCCTCAGGAAGAACATCCTCTGCTGAGCCTTCTCTGTGATGGAGCTGATGGTCAGCTCCCACTTGATCTGGACGGACTTTGTATTGTGTGTTATTCTCCACATGATTAAAGCCATGGCACACCAAAAAGAGATGCAGCATTCAAAGGAATACCGTATTATTGGTTGTTCAGTAAATGTCACATAAAGGCTTACAGTAGGTAAGCAGATATTACTTGGCTTGAGGAAATGATTACCTATATAAAGCTACGGTTCAGGAATCAGATTGTACCCAAAATCAAAATTTTTCTTATAGCTGTTGCTGAACCAAACTTTCGTATTCTTTCTTTACATCGGCGTGAAGTTCATTGGGATTTTTGAGGACTCCCCATTTAAGTGCATTAGGTCAACTCTCCTCAGATGAAACTTTGATGAATGTTTTCCTGCGTCTTCTCACACATTAGCATGGTTCAGGGGGGAAAACACATTAGCATGGTTCAGGGGGGAAAACACATTAGCATGGTTCAGGGGGGGAAAGCGGGTCGTCCCTTTAATCTCAAGGTTGGCAGTTCTATTCCCCGCTCCTCCTGTCAGCGTGTCAAAGTGTCCTTGAGCGAGACACTGAAGCTCCAGTTGCTCTCCAGGCGCTTTACAACAGCCCAGTGCTCCTAATGCTGAAGATGGATTAGATGCAGAGGTCGAATTTCATGTATGCATGTATGTGACTATAAAGATAGTTTTATATGTCATGCTTCCGGTAAATATGCCTCAAAAACTTCAAAACTGCTGCACTGTGGTACTGTAAAAGGTGCCACACGTGTCATTTGTAATCAAGTAGATATCAGTAGATCGTCCATAAATTCTGCCAATCGTATTTCATTTAAAGTGTTTTGACTATCATCTTGGGAGAGACGCATGCAAATTAGGTCGGATACACGACCCCCCTGGGAGTGTTCCAGTGAAAACAACATTAACCTCTGTGTTTATGGTTCAAGGTGTCAGCAGCAGCCCGACTCTTAAAAAAGATTCAAAAGATAATTATTTCTATTCTCACTAGTTTGCCGGATTATTTCCTTCCAGGGACAATAAAAGCCCCAGTTAATGGGCTGAATGTTGACATTTAATTTTTCTCCCCCCTCTCCCTCCTTGCAGTGCTGTTTGGTCAGTTTGTGGTATTCCAGACTTTAACCAGTGATGTGGTCGAGATCTATGACGGATCTTCCCCAGATTCAGCTCTTCTCTCCTCCATATATGGATCACACTCAGGTAAAAAAACATAACAATGGAATGTTTACACCGAGTGTTTTAAAAAAATCTATTTATGCTTCCAGGTTATATTATAGGTATGAGTAGTTCTTTCAAGTCAAACACAACATTTGGCACTGAAGGCAAGAAAGCAAACCCATCTCTCAGTTCAATTCAAATCACAAGCAATTTCTTCCAGTCAAATTAAAAATCTCAAATCCTAGCAGCTTAATTCTGCCAAGGATAAAGATTGTTTTCCCCTTCCCTTCATTTGTGTTACGATGATATAATGAAACACAATGATGATACATAATAAATTCTGATTACAGTTGCATAAACTCCTGAGATCCCAAATTAGAATAACAAAAGCAAACCAGCTGTTGTAAATTGTCATACAAATTAATCAGATCTGCCATTTCCAGCAATACCATTGAATTAGAGTGTACATTTAAATCACATTGACATGTTACACAGAACTGAGTTAATATTCTACCTTCTTTTCGCACATTAGCTTCCAGGTCAATGAGGTTATGTAGGGCTTATGTTCATAACCTGTAATTATTTGTCACTTTGTGTATGTGTTATCTGTGGACATGTATAAACTCCTAACGTGCCCTCTGATTTCGTAACTTAGGCGAGACACTACCTCTGAGTTCAGGAAACAAGATAACGCTCAAGTTTACCACAAATGGAACAGAAACTGCGAAAGGATTTCACTTTGTTTACCAAGGTAAGACCGCTTTTGCTGATACATTTCCCGAATTTTGATGTGGAAACTCATTTGGTGCATTGAGTGTGTTTGCCTGCTTTAAAAACAAACAAACAAAGAAAAAAAAAAAAAAACACTCATCACATAGAGGGCTGTTCAGCAGAGTGCCATTAGCTGTGGATGGGCATGGCTGAGCAGAGCAGGATGATGTGGAGTCAAACAGCCTATCCTGGCACAGTAGCCGAGAGTGACTAATGACGTGCAAGGAGATTCACAAGGGCTTCACTGTTCCTATCTGCCTCCTTTTTCTCGTCGTCTCTCCTGCTCCCTGTTGTTGTTTTCTCTACCCCACCCACCCACTCACCGCTCTTTGTCTCTCTTCCCCTCGTGCTCGCTTCCTTCCCTCTTATCCCTAGCTGTCCCCCGGACAAGCGCCTCTCAGTGTAGCTCGGTCCCTGAGCCCCGGTTTGGGAAGCGGATTGGGAACGACTTTGGCATCGGCATGGTGGTGCTGTTTGAATGCAATCCAGGCTACACGCTGCACGGCTCCAACGCCATCAGGTGTGAGGCCGTGCCCAATGCCCTGGCCCAGTGGAACGGCACTGTGCCCACATGTGTTGGTAAGCGCCGTCATCTTCCAACCCTCGCCTCACCCCCTGCATGCACACACACACACACACACACACACACACACACACACACACACACACACACACACACACACACACACACACACCCAAAAAGATGGAGCAGGTGCACAAAAACGGTTGGTGTCTTTTCTTTCTCCTCCTAGTCATTCCTTATCCTAATGTCTGTCACCCATTGCAAAGCATCCACCTGCCTTTGGTCTTGATAGCTCAGTCGAGAAGAAAGATGCAAGGACAAACAATACAACAAAGTGTCACATAAATTTTCCTCCCAGACAAGGGATTGCTGGTCCTGTGCCTTGCCAGACTAATGGGAAAATAAACAAAGTTATGTGAATATGTCCAAGAGCCCACACTTTAGGCTTTTTTCTATGTAGCCCACATCTCTCACGCACTACATAAATCCAGGTAACGGTTTATTATCTAATGCAATTCAATACAACAGTCCTGCAATGGAAGATGTTTCTAATACACTGCCATCCCATGTGTGTGTAATGGAGGTGGGCAAAAAAAGTCAGTAAATTCGTGATTTAAGTATCCCAATCGCATTCAATCAGCATCTATTTTGCCATATGACAGAGTGACGAACATTCTCAGCAATTTCTGTCACCATACTGGATGTAACAGTCAAAACGACATGTACCAGCCAGAAATGTGGTTTATTTTTAACATGGACAAAAAAACACCTTGGTAATGATCCAGGAGCCCTATAATTACAGCAGCACTTGATGATCTATGCACGGTGTGGGCCATCTACTGTAGGGACCAGCATCTCTCTCTACACGGTTCTTTGGCTAGCATACCCAGAACCATGTACACATGCAGCGCAGCAAATGTATACCTGCTTAAATATGCATAGACATACACACATCCCACAGTCTTACACATGGACAGATTGACATGCCTTTTCCTCACACGCTGTTACCCAAACATGTATCCATGTACAAGGGACACGCACTCAGTCTCACGAAGACTCCCACATGTCTACCACGGGAAGATGAGGAACAGCGGATGAAGAAGGGAGAAATCCATTGGCGTTAGGCCTTGTGCCAGCCAGCAAATAGTCCGAGCCGGTGAGTGCAGAAGATTTCAAGCCAAGGTTCATCCGAGTTTACTGCCAAGTGGTAAGGGAATAGCAGTGGCACGCGCAGTTCCATTTTAAACACAGTGATTCTTATCCGAAGATTGAATCTGGCTGCAGCATCTCCCCCAGCGGCAGTGAAGTCGTCCAGAATAATGGATATAGTTTGATGAAGGCTTCAACAAAAACACTATGCTCAATTACTCAAGCCCTCTTTATGGGCTATGATGGCGTCGGACAGCGTTCTCCTGTGAGCTACCTTTGTTTCAGAAGATGCATTCCCAGCTCCTTGTCCTGCTCTGATTGACCGGGCTCGTCAGGCAAGACTTGTTCTGCTTTCAATTTCACAAACACAAGGCTGGTGAAGGCTTTGCTGTTTAGTTGTGCTCGCACAACGTTCTATCGTGATTTAATTAGCCTCGCCTGAATGAATGCATAATGTTTGGCTGGCCTCTGTTGCATTTTATGGAGAAGAGTTTACCTGGAAAAAGCTGCTTCGGTTTCCTTCCTGGTGGAGCTCGACTTGAAGTACTTCACAGTGAGCTTTGAAACATTTCCCAGTGTCATGTGTAAATGGTGGGCTCTATTTTTTTTTCACCTGCTTATTTCACCATTAGATTATGGAAATGAAAAGGGCCTTTACAGGTTGGAATAAAAGAAGAGTAATGATAAATACTGATAGATGAGCACCATTATGTTCCCTGCACAACGGAGAGCGAGGCAGCTGAATCTTACACACAAACTAAATCACTCCTGATCCCGACTGCCCAACATTACATAAGCTCACAGATTGCCATGATTCATACTCCGTATGCCCACATGTTGGAATTCACTGTTGACTTTTCCGAAGGTGTCAACAAGTAAACAGTGTTGCACTGAGCTTGTTTTTAAACACTGAATGCTTGTTTTTGAAAAGCCTCCCAAGACCAATTAAAGTGTCTCAGTCTGGGTGTGTGGTAAGGCCAGGCCACAGTGCCTCTCCGGACCAAGAGGAGCTGGTCTTCAGGTCGTGATATTTGGGAATTTATTAAAGTTTTTTTGTAATGACAATGTAAATGACCGTGTACATTAAGATAACTTTTTATTTTAATGTATTTGTTATAAAGATGGCATCCATTACAAATTCTAGAACAACATATTGTTTTTAAAATGAAAATATAAAATCAAGCCCTCCAAAACGTTGAGACTACATGCAAAAAGCAATCTGTGTTTTGAAAATGTCTTTTCCTCACGGTGACTGTTTTCCATTTAGCTTTGACCAACTGGCTGATACTTGTTATTTCTTTTCGCCCTCAAAAAAAAAAAAAAAACACACAATTTTGCCTGAGAACAAGAACAGCAATTCCAATTAGACTCTCCTTCGCAATTTGGGGATGGCTTTGTTTGTCATAGTTGTCTTCACTGTTTTTCTTGAAGAAAGATAATCTTGAAAAGTGGTGTCTGCTTTAGTGCTTAACTAATCTAAGAAAGCTTTAAGTTGCAATCCGAGTGAAGAGTTAAACTCTACTGCTCATAAAGAAGAGTGAGGCGAGATAACTGAGACATTACAGGATATTATTGTTGTATATCGTTTACATGTTGTCACTTTGTGGTGGGTGAAAATAAGTACGAGGTAATTGACAAAAAGCCAGTTTTAAACTTGCAGAATTTACACATGGATTTATTGTAGTATAAATATAACATTTGTATTATTATATTAAGGAATATATACTTCTATTTAAGTAGTGCATGTGATGTGAAATGCCTATGTGGTACACACATTGTCGTGCAGACAGGTTTTTGATATCTTGATTAAAAGACTTCTAATTAATAGTTGCTATGAATTCCCTGCATATCAGATGGCGTTAAATGGTGTCTCACAATGTGTGTAGTGCCCACGCTTGTCTACCTGCACTAACTCTGACATATGAGCCCACTACAGATTGAGATGGGTGTGTGGAGCATTCATGCTTTTATGAGTGTCATGATTTCTAATCTTGCTCAACCAATTACATTAACTGACAGCTCAGGGGACTCGAAGGAGCTGTTAAATTATACTGAGATACTGGGTCAGTCTGTGGAATGAGTCTGTTGCTTGTTGTCAAGAACGTGGAAGAATTAGAAGAATTTAAGTTCCATAAACTAGAGCAAAGTGGAACAGGCCCATATTTTTTAGTTCTTAAAATGGTTTTAATTGTTTTTTCAGACCTTTTTGTTTTGCCGTTGAATGTTTGACATGTTTGTACTTCTATATTTTGCATTTAATTTTGTAGAAAAGAGATTTTTGGACAAATGATTAAATAGAAAACAATGTTAGTGACAATGAGCCTGTAATCTTCTGACTACAGTTGACCTTCAGGTTTCATTTACAAAGCGGAATTAAAAACAATTACAAAAGCCGTTCTCCTTCGGTCTTGATGCAAGAGTTCATCAATCCTGAATTCTCTACATGTGACATGCATTAGGGGAAGATTTCCCGACGGTGATTACACGAAAGTGTGATTGCTGTGAGGTACAGTATAGAAGTCATTTTCTCTAATGTGTCACTTGGAGCGAAAGGAACAGAGTAGTCGCTTTGGCACGATTCTACCAGGTAGATGTCACCTGTAAAATATTTATGAGTTTGAAATTGTGGCATGCTGATAGCTGGAAAAAAATGCATATTTTCTTTTTCTCTTTTTTTCCGTGTCTCCCATTGTCTTTGACATCCAACCCTCCAGTGGCCGGTGGATATGGAAAACAGTGATTATCAGTGACCTGTACAGGCTAAATCCTTGACCTTGACAAATAACAGCTGGTTCTTCATCGTGAGAACACATTGTACTACTCCGTGAACATCTGAAGGACCTGATCCTCCCTGGGTGACAGCTCTGCTCATGGTCCTATAGAGAACCTGTCACAACAAATGCTAGGAGCTAAACTCAAGCCTACTTCAACCCACAGTACAATCTGAGGAACACCTGCTTCTGCATCAGGAGTGAGGAGAAAAGTAATACAGGAGTCTTTTCTTTTTGTAGTACACAGAATCCGTCACTATTGTTGAAATACGTGTGATGGCTGAACAGATGTCTGACAGATATATTCCAGCTGGTGACAGCAAAACAATGGATCTCACAGAGAAAAGCAACAATGAAAAAGCAAACACACTTTGGCATTAGACTTTTCGTCTCGTGATAGTGTAAACAGTTTTGCTGAGCAAACATTCCATCATCTTAATAGGTTGCTTGTTTCCGTATTAGCCGGCAGGACTACATTTCAAGAGGAAGGAAATGCATTTTCTTGTGTGTTATAATCCAAAGGATTCTGGTCTGCAAGGTTGGGCTACCACAATCCTTAATGGACAAAAAGTGAAGCCAAACACTGTGTAGAAGGTTGCTGGCTGGATACGAGGCCACTTGGCCGAGTCTGTGAAGCAATAAAGAAATTGTAACTGTTATGGCCCTTCTTTCATTTAGATTTTCTTACCCATGCTCAAATATATTAAAGTGCCTGAAAATGTCAGCACAACCTGGCCAGTGACTCCAATTCAACATTCATCTGAGAGCCAAGAGAGGCTTGATAAATACGTTACTTGTGGCACTGGTAGAAACAAGGTGCGCTTTGAGAGGAATAGCTTTTGTAATTGACAGCTGTGATTTGTGTGGCCTGCGAGGGATAAAATAACATCAGGGCTGAACTGTTTGTCTGAATAGACCAAGAGGCGCGTGTGCTGCCATGCAAACCTTCACTGAGGCATTAAACGACAATATCATCATCTGGTCATAAAATAAAGCTCTTTTACATGACACACCAAGTAGAACCTGTCATTATCGTGGCGGGCTCTCACTGGAGTCCATAGAATTATATCATATGAAGTGATTTTATAGAGGCTCATTTAAAGCCCATGTATTGTGAAATGATGCTTTTATGATGAACCCACTGCCAACGCATGCCTCTGCAGGTGTGTGTGCGCAGACTTGAGCCTGAACTATTTTCTTCTTCTCTTTCTCTTTCTCTTTCTCTCTCTTTCTCAATCTGTTATCCTGTGTCTAGTTCCCTGTGGCGGGGTGTTGACCGACCGCAAGGGCACCATCCTCTCTCCTGGATACCCAGAGCTGTACACCAACTACCTGAACTGTGCCTGGAAAATCTCTGTTCCTGAAGGAGCCGGCATCCAAGTGAGAGGACACATATGTAGATCTTAGCGGTGTGATGTTCTACAAGAGATTAAAATATATTTTGTGTGGATTTATTTATATGCCTCCGCTGCTGGCGGCAGCCAAGGTCCAAGAGGCATTATGTGAGCGTAATATCTCAGGAATGACCTGAGGGGATTCTCTTCAGATTTGGAACAAACGTCCACTTGGACTCGGGGATGAACTGATTAGAATTGGGTGGTCAGAGGTCACTGTGTCCTCACAAAACATGCCTTTTTTTTGCCCTAACTCAAGAATTCACAATTTCACAGAAGTGATGACATTTTGGACAGACATGGACGTAAACTGCAAGTTGGCTTACCGAAAGGCGTTTCTATTAAAGTACCTTTGTCTTTCAGATTCAAGTTGTGACCTTCGCCACGGAACACAACTGGGATTCGCTGGATTTCTTTGACGGGGTTGATGGCAATGCTCCAAGGCTTGGTAGCTACTCAGGTAATACTGACACAACTGCGTTTGAGTTGCCTGCTCCCTCTTGAATTTCAATCAGATGTCACCGGGGCTCAGCAGCAGACAGATGTGGTGATGGAGCTGATGACATTTGGCATGTCCTTTTGAGAATTCTGTCTCCAACCAGTTTAAGAAGTCGTAGATGAAAAACCGTCCCTCCTCCTTCACACAACATTTCTGTGCCTGCATTTAAGCTCTTCATAATGTTGCTCCTGTTTAATACTGGAGTTTTACAAATGCAGTGTTGCCTTTGGGCTCACACTAATGAAACTGGAGCTCTCGCCACATGGTAACCTACTAGAAACAGGCCATCACATCATTTCCAATGCTGGATCGTAGTATCAGAGGGACTGGTGTAGCATAATGACTTTAGCGTTTTATATCAATTTTATGAGACTAGGTGTCAAATAGCTCAAGTGGTGGATATCTCATTTTGGAGCAAAACTCTTTACATATTGTAATAGCTCCACTGTACAGCTCTCACTGGGCAGGGCAGCGTGCAGTGTGGAAAGGCTAAGGGATTTTAAATGGCTAGCAATCAATTTTATCTGAAGCTAAACTGATGAAAGTGATTATGAATACATGTAAAGGTCTGCATGCAAATTGCCGAAGACATACGCCAGGAATAGAGAATATGGACCTGAACCGGAAGAGGATGACCTCATTGTTGCATCACACAGATAATATTCCCCAGTGCAAATTTAGAGTGAGAATTATAGATCGATATATTATGTGATTCATGAAGATTAACAATCATTGTTTCTTAAAATCACTGCACATCATTGACTATTGTAATGCTTTATTTTCTGGTAGAGCCAAAAAGCTTTACATAAATAGCAGATTATCCAAAATGCAATAAGTAAATAAACTAAATAAATAACTAAGACTGATTTAATTATTATCTACACCGCCTATAACTGAAGTACAATAAATGTTCATGTGTTATGCATGTTCACGTGTTATTTTGGTGGTCCTAAATCTGGAATATGGGCAGGTCATGGTCCTAACTGTCTTTTTTTACAGGTACAACAATTCCTCAACTGCTGAACAGTACATCCAACAACCTGTACCTGACCTTCCAGTCTGACATCAGTGTGTCCGCCGCTGGCTTCCACTTGGAGTACACAGGTATGAGGAGAGACGGCTTGTCTGCCTGCCTGTCACTTTGTCTGTTGTCAGTTTGTTTCCATGTGCCCATCTGCCACCACCTTCCAGCTGCTGCACAGAGGTATAAGAAATAAGAGGGACAGCTGGTCCGGGTGACACAGTTGGACATAGAAAGTGTGAGGTTACAGAGTGAGTGGGCAACGTTTTTTTTTTCTTCTTATGTATCTTTTAGACTTTGTATCCTGGCATTGTATTCCCCAATGGTCTTTTTCAAGTCCTCCCGTTGCTAGAAGCTACTGGACCTACATCCTTTTCCATTTAGGGACTAAATGTACTCATCTCTCAGTGGGTTATTCACTTAGGGGCATATTTGCAAAGAAGCATGCTGAAAGTAGCATGCACTAAAATGAAAGGAGTGCAGCTGGCCCCAGTGGAGCGACTGACTTACTAAGTCCTCTCATTCGAAAATTGTGTAAATGAAAATAGGGGCGCTGATATGCAGGTAATCCATGGAGCTATCTGCATATATTTGGTAATACAGTCCTTTGTGAGCAATTTCCCTGATGTTATTTACATCTCGAGCATTTTTCCAGTTGTCTCTTTTAATGTCAGGGTAATTTTCCTCTCTGTTATTTGTCTCTTTAAGATTAGAACCATTTTTAAGTTGGTACTTTTTCTGTGTCCTCCTCACAGTTGTCTTCCTGCTAGCTGGTTACTTACCGCAACACATAAAAGCAATTTTCTTTCTAAAATGTGCGGTGATGGGAGACCTCATTTTCAGTAAAGTACATGGAGGGCAGTGAAAAAGCACAACCACGGGAAAGAGTGGAGAAGACATGAACTCCATAATTTTAAGATAAAATGGGATGTGGGTGACAGAAAGGCACAAAGGCATGAACGAAAGGCCACGATAAGAGCCCTGCTAACGTAACACACTTTAAGATCCCATACACAACTCAACCAAAGACAAACATGCTTTTGAGTAAAATCCGTCCCCCCTCAGACCTCCAGTCGGTTCCCACAAATGTGTTGCAAAACAAAAGAAGCATGAAAAAACATCGCTGTCATCGCCGAGTCTGTCTCGGCTGTCAGTTGTGTCAGTCCGCGAGCATTATCCCGCTGCTGAGAACGACTTCACAGTCATGTCGCTCGCAGTCGGGCGCTTCGCTTCCACAACACCCTCCTCTTTCCTGGAAGCACTCCGTAGCTGTGTCTCTCTGTGGGCTCTTTCCTCTCTGCGCTAACCCTCCCCCCCTCCCCCCACCGCCACCCCCACCGTCACCACCTACTGCTGAGAGTCACTTCAGTGCCATGTCTCACAGTCGGCTCTTTCCTCTATGTCTGTCCTACACTTTGCCGCTGCCGCCCATTCAGAGTGCATTCCCTGATGCTTTGTGTAAACCCAGCTCCAGTCAAACTCCTTTCTACTTTTCCTCTGGTTATTCACATTTGTTTGCTTGCCGAGCATATGGTTCTACTGCATGCCTATTGGCACGCGCGTGCGTGTGTGATAAAGCCATGTTGCTTCTCTATGGAACTGCTCATCAAGTATTCATTTCGTGGTCTGTTTCCCATTTTGCCATAATCTACTCCGTATAGCAGAGCTCAGATAGGGATTCATTTGGTGAAATGACAGCAATCTTCGAATTGGTCCTCTTGTTGGTTGCATGTTTGTATCCTTTTATGCGTTTGGTTGGGTGTATGTGTGTGTGTTGTGTAGATATGTGTGTCCGCGGCTCATCTCGAATACTACTGCTGACTCCTCTTAACTGGCCGATAGGTGCTGCGAGTGATCAACAGCTGCTTCAGTCAGATTTGCATTCCTAGGTTAGCTGCCAACGCTGGTCCTGTGGTATTCCTGATCTAATGTCCCATCAACACATGCACATGATCATGGCTCAGTGGGGCTGTGCTTAGTGTGTGTAGAGAGAGAGAGAGAGAGAGAGAGAGAGAGAGAGAGAGAGAGAGAGAGAGAGAGAGAGAGAGAGAGAGAGAGAGAGAGAGAGAGAGAGAGATCAGGTGTTGGGTATTGCTGCAGAGGGAAAGGTGAGGGGTGAAGTTGTCTCGTGGCAGTAAATGTACAGCGTAGTTTACAGTTTGGATATCTATGAATAAACACTGCAAAAATATTCCTCAATACCCAGGAAGTTCCTGTGTCTTGCTTCCTAGCTGCTGGGCAAAAGTAAAGGGAAAGTCTGTGGGATTGCAAACTGGTCTCTGAACACAGCCAGAGAGCAGCACGCTGCGCTCCGCCTCGGTTGCAAAATGTAGATAGATATATTTATTTAGTGCCTTTTCATTGGGAATCAACCTCGCGTTTACCAGCGCATTGTTGAAAAAACAACAACATCTTGAAGCATAAATAAACACTGCACGTCCCGGGTACATGGTGAGCCGCGATGCCTGCATGGAGCCTGTGCAGACAGCTGCAACAGATCTATAAAGCGAGTAATCTTTGTCTGTCTGTTTGTAGGTATGTATTTCGCATATCTCCAGAACCGCTCATCCGATCTACTTCACACTTAGCGGGTGCATTGCTGTGGATCGAAGGGAGTGCCCGTGTCGAATTTGACACTTTCAATATTAATAAACTTTGAATAAACAAGCGAAATGCGCTCTGCAGAGGGCAGTGGGGGGGCTTCAGGTCCTCTGCTGACAGTCGAGCATGTCGTCTGCAGCGGGCAGACTGCGGCTCATTGACTGCAGTCCGCTGCTGGAAATACTAACGTTACCACCGAACTCTTCTTCCCGAGAGTCAATGAGCAGTGAGTGGTTCTCAACAATGCTGCAAGCAGCACTTCCTCCGGGCCAAGCAATCGGCCCACCCTGATCCGGCACGCCCCCCCTCCCCGACAACCATGCGAGCAGTAAGACCTGAGGCCAAACAATCGGCCACGCGCTCCAAACGGGCGCCGCACTAGGAGATTAAATTGGTGTATCTGCGGGATACACTCGCGGCCTAGACGGGAGGTTAGACAAATACGGTTTGTATTTATTCAATCAAACATTACAGCAGTGTTCGTTGCAGACACTTACTGTATGACGGAGACTCTACTTAGTGCACTTTTCTAGTTTCCAGCCTTTGGTTGGTTTGAACCACCCTTTTATTTGTTTACACACTCCTACACTTTCAGTTACAAATGAATGCTCTGAATGCTCAGTACAGTGGGAAGAAAAAGGCAAAAGGGTTTGGCACACATCCAGCCAGTCAACCATCTGTTTTCAAATTTTTCCTTTGGGTGATTGTTGCAGTCCATTGAGACTAGTTATCGAAATCTTGTACACCACCCGTCACTACAACTTCTTAAGAGCCAAGCTTTTAACCAGCTCTCCTCAGGCAAACAGTATGCTATAGTGGAAAACAAAACCGGCTGCTTCCAACAGGCAATATGGCAGTATGCATCCTAAATAAAGTCCCTAACTGGGCTTCAATTGCTGCAGTCTGCAGAGGCGTACCTTATTTCCACGACCCTCATGGAGTGATTGTGGCAACAGAATGAATCGATTCCAGACAATTTGTAAAGAAATTCATCCCCTGAAATAGACCCGAGCTGTCAATACTTTTTTTTACCGCATATCTAATTTCAGTCACTCAGCTCAAAGGACATTAGCACTGCTAATGGTAATTGCAGCTTTCTGTAAATTAAGCATACTACATATAATCTCGATAATTATCAAAACATTTTCAAGTAATTCAAAGATGAGCCATGATGTGCATCATGGCTTAACCTTGCTCATTAAAGACAAAGAGCAGAAAATAACCTGGTCTATAACCAGAGTTGTTTACATGCAATCAAGTTTCACATATTATCCCGACCACTCGCTTCCCCAGCAATGAGCCGTACTGTAAACTGCAGGAATGTACACTGCAGTTTAATTTAAAATGACTGTGCGGTGGTCTGTCTCTCATTTATTAGTCACTATGTACTACGCAACTCTTTGGCTACTAATTTCATGCAAGTTCAAAGCCACCAGATGTCTCACTTTGATCCGGATGCAAGTCTCTTTATTTGCGCTGGCGGCTGTTGTAATCTTTTAGGTTCCTGCGTAAGCCGAGTTCTTTATTAACATGGTTTCTTTGAGAGTCGTTGGAAACGTGGTTCATGGATAGATGTGTTAAGTTCAAATGCAGATGGACTTTGAGATTAGTTATTTGTTATGATAAGTGATGGAGGTTGGTTAAGCACACTGTGTTTTGAAAGAGTAGCCTGAATAAAGAATACAGAACTTGTTTGGATTGGAAGAAAGAAAAAATACCCACCCTGTTTCCCCATTGATTGGTTAAGAATCCCCGAAACCAGAAACAGCCTCAGACACCTGATGAAGACAAGATAGCAGAGAACGGGTGATGAATAAAGCATGGGGTACTAGAGAGTTGTGGAACCTTTTTAATTGTGCTGGACAACACTGGGATTTAGCATAATGGGTACATGACTTTCTGTATTTCTGTACACCAGACTAAAGCGAGGCGCGCAGCAGGCATCCTCGTGGTACATACCTAATTCAGAGATATCTCTCCTCCGACCCACTGTCTTTAAAGGATGAAAGAAGCTGTAGTGATTTACGATTGACGCTGATGTGATTTGCGGTTATTGAATCTCACACTGACTCCACCTGTAGATACTGCAAGTCCTACCATTACTGTATTCATCCTGCACCACTGTCTTTTTTCCCCCCCGAGTTGTGCTGCACCCTAACAGGACGGGTTTGGGCTTACGTGCACTTTTACCCCACAAGCAACAGTATTTGTGCCTCTGTCGTTTTTTTATTATGTTTGATTGTAGAGTATAAATGTCATGATGGCAAAATCAAGAATATTGATTATGTTGAAAATGAATATGATCCTGATTTCCTTCACCTGGTTGTCAAAGTGATTAGGCTGGTTGTTTTACTTTATTTATGAAGGTAGCAAAAGTGTGATTATTTTGCTGGAGGAGGAGGATCAGCATTCATTGGAAGATGATAATGATGTGATATTTGTGACGATAATCATCACATATCATAATTTCATAATTAATAGAGATTATGTAGATCTTGGAACAAAATTCTAAATGCCATCTATTATCTCCATTTATCAGCCTCTCAAAATCTCATGACCTTCAAATATGAGGTATAATGATATAAATAAGATGTATTGCTCTCTTTTTCAGAATAAGATACTTTTATTTGATGTGAATAGTTGCATTTAAGATTTATGTTGTGTTATTTATATTTATATATATATGAATAGTTTAGGTTCACATTTCTTTTATTAATAAAATTCATTTTATCAGAGCAACAGCAATCCAACTCAGTGACATTTACACATATCAAGTAAATTTTGTTCATACCCCGTATCACAAATCAAAAATGTGTGGCATCAGATTGGGAAACACTCCCTAAAACCCCCTTTAACAGGGGAACAAATGGAAGAAACCTCAGGAGTAGCAGCTGAGGCGAGATCCTTCTTCCTAGACAGGCATCTGTAATGTTTGTGTTGAAACTGACAGAAACTCTTCATAACCAATAAATAAGATGCAGTGTGATTAAAAAATGATAAAATAAAACAAGAATAATGTTGTTAGCTTCTGCTCAGGTTCATCTCAAATCAAACTATCTGAGTTCCAATACACATACTACCATATTATTTATTGTACAAAAAAAACAAGCCAGCCTGCTTTCCAGGCTATTCCGACTCACAATCCTCTGCACAGTGGATGTATGAGCAAGAGGGTCAGTTCAAGGTGCCATCTTATGAGGAAGTAGTACGTCCCAACAGTGCATACCTTGTAAGGCCTTGTATGAACTGAAAGGAAAAATAAAAAGTATGCGATTTGGAACGCAGCTCATGTCACCAACCTTTCTGACAGGGGTCAAGGGTCAACTCCTAGACTGTCAATTGTTTACAAAAGCAATGCATCATAACGAATAAATAAAAGAGACAATGATGCTCATAAGGACCGTTGATTGACAGTGAGATAGGCCCATCTGTTTGTGTACAAGCCTCACTTAAACTGTGCATGAAGCACAGGGTTGAATTACTCGAGCAGAAACATGTATTTGGTGTTCCTTAAATTCTCTGCTCTACTCCACTCTTCCCTGCTGCGCGTGCCCCCACCCACCTAAAGTATCTCTTCCTTATCTTAAACCACAGTACTGTGCTTTGTAAAGCTAAATCGCTCCACTTGCTGTCGCATTTGTGTGTGCCCTAAGAAAAGGACGTCTTTTGCCCTCCGTAAACTATTCTCTATTGAGTGACCTGCGTGTTTTGCTTCTACATCTTCCTTGTGGCTGTAATTATCTTGGTACATTCCAGTATAAAATACTTACATTTATTTAAATTCCCATATCAAATCGAAAACCGGACTCCTAAAGCGCTCCGCTACCCTTGAGTTATGAATTACTACGATTTCATATGTTAGGTGCAATCAGCAGGCCATCCTGTTGAAAATGTGTGACGCCCGTGTGATAAGGACGGGACTCCCTCCAGACGCGGTTGTGTACTCTAGAACAGTGGGTGTCGAGCTTCTCACAGCAGGACGACTACAGTCCCTGCCAAAATGTGTATTCTGATCATTTGACTGGAGCCCATCTGGAGCTCAACAGGAACCAGTGCCGTCTGTTAGTGGGCACCCACTCCCAACCTGACCAGAGTGTAATGGTCTATCTGTGGCCAGTTAAGGTCTGATCTGTCACACTGCCTCTGGCTGTGTAAATAATAATAAGAAAAACACCTTACTTTGAATGTTTGATATGACTGACAAATGCAGGCTTCCATATACTGTATGCTTACCAACAAAGTGTTAACTGAGCTCAGGTTTTGCAGAAAGCCCACTGACGATCCATGAAGCTTTTGTATGATTTAAGTGTATTTCTTGTATGCTCTGACACATTTACACTGTTCCTGTATGTAAGCAAGTAGTTGTCAGAGGCTCCTGCATTGCAATATTTCACCAATCCTATATGATCTTTCATTCTTTACATCACTATTTAAATAAGAATGCACTGCTTTAGGAAACAGTATTCAAAAACCGTGCAAGGGGAAGGCTGTTCGGGAAAAAGTGTAATATCATGCAACGGTTTTATTTTTCAAGCTGCATTGTGCTTTGATGTCAAACCTGCCTTATGGCAGCCCTTCACTATCGCAGCAAACACTGTTTTAATGAATTCCGTCACCAAATCTCCTTGAATCTATTTCAAAGTCATTTGACTTTGTCAAAGTAATACTTTCATTTGAACACAAAAGAGAAAATGTCAAAGCATCCACCCACTGCCTTTGTACAGTAGCTCTTTAGTTGCTGTATCTGAGCATATCTGTCATAATGCCTCTTAGGTTACTGTCTCCTCCCACCCAAATATCCTCTCTAACTTTCACTAGATGCTCAGTGGAGTGACCACTCCTGCTCTTCAGTGCTCTCAAAAGTTGCCTATAAATTGTTCTGAATCTTTTGTGGATATTTGAGTTGCCATGTTTACGTTTACCCACCCACCTACTTGCTTGGACTGTTAGCTTTTTGAGTGGGCTTGTATGTGAGTGTGTGTAAATGTTTGTGTTTTCCTTTTTCCAGGGCTGTCTGTATGTGTTATCTGTGCCTACACATAGGTTGTGATAAAAAAAATAGTTTTTTGTTCCTGGGTTTTGTATATTCTCCTACCCACTACCTCTCACCCTACGGCCTGCTTACTAATTATGCGTCAAGGAGAAAACTTCTGCATGAATATATACATGCCTTTCAAAGTTATTACGAAGTTCTCCTTTCTTCCATCTCTTATGTATTACTGCTGCTGCAGTACAGCAGCCAGTTTTACTTCTGAAATCAATGAAGAGGTACCGATCGATCGGCTGCCGGTTTTCAGCTGATCTTATAGACAGATGGCCAACCAGTCAGTCTCATATTTCCGGTCACATTTACACATAAGTGGCACAGTATAGTATAATGTCGGCACACAGCGGTACGTTACAGACGCATGCACACACGCACGCACGCACGCACACACGCACGCACGCACACGCATATTGTGAGCTTGAGTTCAGCTTGAATGAAGAAGACATGAAGCTTGCAGTTTGTCAGTCTAGAATAAGTAGTGAAGATACAGCCCTGCTTATAACGGAGCTCACAGCTAACGCTAACAGAGGTTGCATTGACTTGTATTATTTATTATTATTATTGACTTGCGTTCAGTCTCTTATCAATAAAAGAAATAGTAGCGAAGGTTAATTATAATAATGTGTTCAATTGGAATCTTGTAAAATGTAGTTTTTGGCGAGCAACTTGAATAAAGACGTTTTCCCAGCAATGTAAAACAGATATTAGAGAGGGAATTATTACCTGTTTGATTTAATAACACTTGTTCTAAGCAGCTCATAATGTATAGTGTTAATAATATTTCTTTCCTAATCATTTGAATTTTAAGTTGTTTGGTGCATCTCTGGAATTCAAACAACTTATTGACAGATGACTTGTGTCAGTTGAAAGCCTACAAAATAAGCTTTTTTTTCAATACTAGTTTTCACTAACAGCATGTAATTGGTATATCAATAATGAAAGGAGATGTTTGCTCCTCTGCCTGCAGATATGAATTTCCATGTATTATTTAGTCCCCTCCGTGTCAATGAAAAGCTGCTCAAATACCATACATTAATGTAGCCCATAGCTGGGATCAACCATGGCTTTTAAGCCATTAAAGGGCCTCACGGTAACTGGCAAGTGGCTCTGTAATCACTTTGTTCCAATGGATCCCAATTTTTCTGTCAAGTAATACTTCAGGGATTGCTTTGTAATTTCACAGTGATTGCTTCAGATAACAGTCAGAAGGATTTTGCGATTACAGCCACCAATAGAATAGCATTTTTGCTTGTCCCAGTTTCCAAATGTTATGATGGCATGACAGAGAAAAAATGACTCGCTCAATTGTTACGCAATTACAAGCACATTAACATGAGGCACTGTGTAATTACGTGTTTAAACGTAGGGTTTTATGAATGTATTCCTTTCTATAGCTATTAGATGTTTCAATGTAAATGAGGCCATTCGTTATGCAATGGATGTCAACAATGAAACAGTATCAAATGTGTTGATCAGTTTTGATTGTTCCCATGTTGTGCAGAAGAATAATTGCTGTCCACACTTGTGTGTTGTGACTCTGTCCTAAGCAATAGGTTTGGATTCGTGCCCAGAGCCGCTGCCTCCCAGTAACGGCCAGAAAGTGGGCGACCGCTACACTGTGGGTGACATGGTGTCCTTCCTGTGCGATCAAGGCTTCTCGTTACAGGTAGGTGAAAGCACGCAGTGCTGGTAGAGCAGATATCCAGCTCTCTCATGGTTATGATAAGTGAATCATATCTAACTGCCTGGAGTGACACTTTCAACGGAATACCCCAAAGGATGAATCTGTCAAGGCAGCGTTACTAAGTACTTTTTCGATGACGTGTGTGCGTGTGTGCGTGCGTGCGTGCGTGCGTGCGTGCGTGTATGAGCGAGCATAACAGTGTGCAGGAAAGAAATGAGTGAATGCATCAGGGTGGGGTAACTGTCCGTGTATTTAAGCTTGCATCTTTATTGTGTGTACTTTGCCTGCATGCTCCTCTACTTGGATGTTTGTGCGAGCGTGTGTCTGTTACAAAGCAGCTTTAACTTCCTCCAATCTTCCTCAAGTAGATACTGTAGCCGTGGCTTTTTGAGCTGCAGAACCCTCCAATGCCACGGGCGATGAATTGTGTTAACAGTCGCCTCACTAATCCCACACCGATTTTTCTTCCCGGCTTAAGCATTCACATCTTTTCACATTCTCTCTAGACCAACCAGCAACATCTTACACACATCTTCCGGCTGAGTGTCTGAACACCAGGAACAGACCAGAGGCCATTGTAGAAAACAAAAACACATGTATGGCTGAGTCTTCTGAATTCAGGTGTATTCTGTGTGTGTGTTTGTCTTAGTGTGTAGTACAACTGTGTACACACACACACACACACACACACACACACACACACACACACACACACACACATACACATACACACGCTTTGGTGGATGTCTTCAGGTTGAACACGAGTTGGCTGGAGGATGGTCATGTAGGAATGCATTTTACAAGCATTTTGGCTGCAGGAAACTTCTGGAATGCACAGCATTTTGAAAGGATTGAAACAACAGTGCGATGAATATTTTCCAGATGATTAATCTGTAATATCCATCACTTTAATATTAGTATTTTGTATCCAACAGAACAGTGTTTCTTGTCTTGTTCTCTCAGGCTACAACATGTCTCTCTGTAGTCAGACCCCAGGTGGTGCTCCCAACAAGCAGCAATAGGTCCCTCTGCCTCTCTTAATACCATCAAATATTTACACACGCAAGACCTTGAGAAGAGGATTTTGAAAAAAATCCCCAAATCTGACTGTTAACCAATTCCAAAGATCCACAGGAGAGTGATAAAAATATGCTTGCAGAAGACTTGTCTGTTTGATCTCCTGGTGTTTTGTATTTTTTTATTGCTCTGTATTTTGGAGCTGGTGAAGATATTGTTTTTGTTTGTTTTCCTGAACAGGGTAATGCATATATTACCTGCATGCCTGGCCCCGTCAGAAGGTGGAATTACCCCGTACCTCTATGTTTAGGTAATGTATTATTTTATATAGTCTGACATTGCCAGGGTGCAGGGTTTCAATGAGGTGATATTGCACAACAAATCCATATTTGTTACATGCAACATGGATTCAGTCTCTTTCTTTTGTCTTTTGCCCTTCTCCTTTTCTCATTGACTTTTTTCTAGTTTATATCTTTTTTATTTCTTCCTTAGCAATACTTTACTCATACACAGCCACACAATAGATCAATGCCCCCACAGAGGACTTGTTATTGTATTAGGGAAAGCAACAATTTCATTGTAAGACCAGGGGAGGGGATGATGGGTGGGTGTGGAGGTTTGAGGAGTGGGGATTATGAATTTTTTGCTTTCCCCCTCAGTTGAAAATCAATAAGGCTTTGCACCATCTCAGTGTGTTGTTTGATTTCTGATACCCCTCATGAGTCTGTACTCTCCCCCAACACTTCCTCTAAAGTTGATTGTCACAGTGACAGATTCCAGAGATTACTGAGGAAGTGCAGCAGCTTCTCTTTTGACACCTCGCTGTTCTGTTGCCCTCAATTACACATGTACACAAACACACACATTAGTGCCAACACGCCTGCATTCAAACACACAGGCGATTGCAACACTCGCTGCACTCCTCATGTAAATGCTCCGTCCCTGTGGTCTTCACAGTTCACTGCAGACATAAATCCCAGCTTTACTGTTGACAGGCCTGTTCTTGGACGCCTGTGTTCGCTCGTTAGCTCAACTCCTCGCTCGTTTACAGTACAGACGCTTACCCCAACACCCCCGGATCTGTAGTCTCTTTGTTGCTGATAAACTCACATCAAAGTGGTTGCATGCCCCCTACACAAACCGTATAGCATCCTCATAAGTGGCTCTCCTCATCTTCTCTCTCATTTCAAACACAAACCGGTCAAGCAGGTTTCCCCCACCAGCAGCATATTTAAATCCCGAGATAGTGTTCGCCTCGTGCTGGCCTTGTTTGATAGTCTCCAAAGAAATGGCAGCGATACTGCTTGTATTCCTAACCATTTGCCACATAAATAGGCCCGTAAGGTTTTGGATGAGGAAAAAAGACTACACGTTTACATTGATGCCTCTGGTGGCTCCAATTGCATTACACCTGGGTGTTTATGTAAGACGAGGATATGTGCCTCGGGAGAGAGGGATGAGTGTAACCTTCACAGCAAGCTAAAGTGTTCTCCAACACAGTCAAAAAAATAAATAAATGGTGGGGTGTTTCAGGGGGAGGGTGAAGTAATCACCGCCACCGCTGAACAAAACTGTGGTGCTGTATTGAATTGAATTGACTCCCTCATTTATTTTAATTTAAAGCACCACCAAACAAGGAATGTGCCTGAGTCAGTTATCTTTTCACGGAAACCCTTATGGAGCATAATCCACACACTCAAGCAGAGATGTACATGCACCCACCCACCCATCCCCGCTTCCCCAATCCTAAGCTCATAAAGCACACTCACAGCACTTAATTTCCTCTCTTGCCCACACAATCCCCCCCCTTTTACAGTCTGAGTATAAAACATGAGCATACAACACGCATGCTCATGAGCACATGTAGCAAATGCCGACATTAACGGCACTGCAACTCTTCCTCCTCTCTTGTACACGTACACAACAAGTATGCGCGTTCTTTGCCCTCCCACCATATTCCTCCAGTCATTGTTTGTCTTTGTTTTCCCATGGAGCCATTCTGTGGAGAAGTGACATGTTCTTTCTCCTTGGTTGGTCTCCCACAGCTCAGTGTGGTGGCTCTATGACAGACTTCAGCGGCGTCATCCTCAGCCCAGGCTTCGCAGGGAATTACCAGAGCAGCCTGGACTGCAGCTGGAGAGTTCAACTCCCTATTGGTTTCGGTCTGTCATCCCCCCCGTCTTTCTTTTTTATTTTTCCTCTCCCTATTCCTTTCTTTGTTCTGCTTGTTATAATGTCCTCTCTGCTGCTTTCCTCTGCCCTGTTCTGTTAACTCCTCTGAACTTCTTATTGTGTTGTAAAATAACCTGCTCGTTTTTATGCACGCCTCACAATAAACTAATCTCCTACTTCTGTACCTGAAATGAACATGCACATTGATTCACTTGAGTGTGTCTCCTACGTCAACTTTTTCATTCTGCTTTTCAGGGATCCATCTGCAGTTTCTGAACTTCTCCACAGAGCCGGTTCATGACTATCTTGAGGTGCGCACTGGGAACCTGGAGACGGGAACAGTGATTGATCGGTTCAGTGGCCCCGTTGTGCCCAACTCTCTTTTCAGCACCACCCATGAGACCACTCTCTTCTTCCACAGCGACTACTCCCAGAACAAGCCTGGCTTCCACATTGTCTACCAGGGTGAGGAACAAAGATTGGTCCTCATGGTAAAGTTAAAAAAGGGGTGTTATCATAGCAGCAGCTAAAAAAGTGGAAAGAGATTGAAGAGTTTGCTAATAGAGCACTTAAAGGATAATCAGTCAGGTCGGATGCAGACCAGGGACTGCAAGGCCGATGCTTTCACTAAGTTTGTAAGATTACAAAGGGCTGTAGAATAAAGAAAAATAAATCAATGCTGACCTCAACTGAGACATTCAATAGCACATATTCTTAAATGATAATAGTGTTGGCTATGTCAGTGAGGTATTCTATGTGGAAAAGAAGAATTATTAATCGGCTAACATTATGACAATAATGTGAATTTAAGTCTTTTGGACAAACTTTGTATTTTCAAAATGTTAATGTTTGAAAAAAGAAAAATGACCTGACCTACATTTTGGGGCCTCAGGCACCAGTAGGAGTGAGGGGTGGGGAGGAGCGGGGGGTTGTTTATTTTTCTTACAAAAAGACATAGCACACTTGGGCGGTGTTAAATCATACAGACTTTAAGGCACTAAGACAAGTACAGAACACCACGTATATACATGTAAACATACAAATACATAAGTACACACTCATTAAAAATATAAATAAGTAGGTTGGATAAAGGTTGCGTGGGAGATGTGTGTATGCATGCATAATGCATAATGCATGGCAGAATTGGTTAAATTGAAAATGTGATGTTTGATCGTGAGTGACAAGTGTCTCATGAAGATAATGACTTTAATTAGTAAGCAAAAAAAGAATAGTAACAACAAAAGTATATATCATTTTGATATCACTTATAATGATAAAGAATAGAGGGATGTTTTTAATATAAAAGCATATAATGATGTCGGCAATCTAGTGATTCGATTTCACCAATGAAGTCAAATGAGCTGCTCTTAACAGCTCACTGGCCAGGCTTTGGTTCTTTTGGTTCTCTTTCATCATAGACATCATATAGTATTGTCGTGGGATCGTTTTATAATTTGCTTCCTGGAGTCTTTGGTTATTAATCCTTGTGTATTGGTTTATTTTTTCCCCAGCATATGAGCTTCAGAGGTGTCCGGACCCTCGACCTTTTCGTAGCGGCATAGTGATCGGTCAGGACTCCAGTGTGGGGATGACTATTTCCTTTGAGTGCCTTCAAGGTTACACTCTGCTTGGAGAGCCATCTCTTACATGTCTGCATGGAGTCAGCAGAAACTGGAATTACCCTATACCTCGCTGCGAAGGTGACTGGCTAGTGCCTCTTGTAAACACAATAGCTGTTTTCTAGCGAGTGTTGTTCATGTGCAGGAGACAATGTGACAAAAGCATCACTGAACCCCTCATGCTGTCTTAACGACCAAGACCTAAATTCTTCCTCCAAATAGCGTCATTTATAGTATCAACAAACTATGTTCATCAGGCATAAAATGCATTTTTCCCAAACTTAGTGGAGAAATTTCAAAAGTGTGCAAACCAATCTTTGAGAAAGTAATGCGTGCTACTCTCTGAGAAGCGGACTAAAGAGAAGACGGAAATGCTTTTCCATCGCCATTACCAACTAAAAATAAAGTCTTTGAAGTTATTTTGAAAAGAAGAATGTAGGTTCTTGAGTCTGTTTGTAGTCCTGTCCTTTATTCGAGCACATGAAAGCATCTGACTCTCTTTTACCGCCACTTTACTGAACTATAAACTGACACAGCCCAATACAATGATATATGGAGCATTTGCAAGTCTTTATTACAAAGCTTACTACACCCGTCTCTGTTGTAAATTTCAAGGACAGCGCTCAGATGTTGCACAGGTATGATAAAGTATAGCTTTCCTCTCATCAGTTAAGTGAAGCAGTAACATATGTTTAGAGTCTACAACAGAGTTTGGTATTTGTCAGAGAAAGTGTTAAATAGTTCTGTTTTTCTCTAGAGCTGAAGTATTGTCCTGCTTGTCAAGTTTACCGTTTTTTATTTTTTTGGGGGGGATCCTTAGGGCAGCGCTTTGGCTTTGACTCCCAGTTCAAAGTCAAATCTTAACACATTCCCTCTGAAGGGATATATGACGGGGGAGTTTTAGTGTCTGAACTACTCAGGGGCATCAAGTTCACAGCAAACAGTAACTATCCCCTGCAGTTGTGTCTAACAGGGGGTGCCCCCCCCCCCCCCCCCCCCCCCCACTATCTCAGTGATAACCCAATAACACACAGTTATGGTTTGTTTTAGCAACAGTTAAGTGGCGATACAGTCATAAAAGCAAGTTTTATGACTTGAGGTAAATCAAAGACTGGCTTTGTATTTTTATCCAGCCTCCCTGATTTGTTTTTCTCTCCCTCCAGCTCTCTGTGGTGGGAATGTAACATCCATGAATGGCACAATTTACTCTCCTGGACACCCAGCCGAGTATCCACACTTCCTGGACTGCATGTGGACTGTCCGAGTACCTCCTGGCTATGGCATCTACATCAATTTCTCTGTTATCAACACAGAGCCAATCTATGACTACATCACTGTGTGGTAAGTTCTCATTTCTCTCTCAGTATGACATTATTCATCGTCGGCTTATGGCACACATCAAACACACAGTTTTCTGTATACAGAGCTGCATACAGAGTTCTATTGACAAGTATTGTGAGGCAGTCTTTCTCCCTTAATAGTGATGTTTGTTTAAGCTTTAGAAACTGAGACAAATATTTTATACAAACAATACTACAGTAAGCGGTTAGCCACAAAATATATTCCATTGTTAAAGTGTCCACCAAGTTTGTACCCTATACAGTACATTGCTAATAGAGCAGCTCCCAAAAGATTTGACAACCGAAGTTTCATTTTTTTACTCGAGGAAAAACTGCAGAGTATAATACGATTTTTTTTTTTTCAGAATAATATTCTGTATTGATTCAGATTCCTTCTTTATTGTCCTCTATCGAAGATAATTTGCTTTTACAGACTGCACACAATCAAACACTGAGAACAAGGAACACGCAGACATAACAAAGACGTGACAGACCAGGACGCAATGCGGACTCCACAGACAAGAGTACAGACTGAGTTGTCGCAGCAGAGCATGAGCCAAACCAGCCAGTCGGTTACTCACTGCAAACACAAACTCAAAATTGTTGCCATGTTGAGAGCTGTGTGGAGGCCATCCCTCAATCATAGATATGCTATGAAAGGAATTTAGCACCTTTTTAAAGCCATAGGCCAGTTGGACAAGTTTTGCTCACAGCTCTTGATGTTACAAACGTATTAGATGAGCCAACAGCCATCCGAAATGTCCTTTTGTCTGGATATCCGTGGATTCATTTTACCTTCCCCGACTGCTTTCACTCCAACAGCCCCTTGCAAAAACCAAATAGATTCTGGTACGTGATGAAACGAGAGAAACTGAAGTAAAGTCTGAGTCAGTGTGTGTGTCTCCTCCCAAGTGAGTGTTACTTAAAATGACAGAAATGTGTGCAAGCATGAAAACATCAGCTCTGAGTTATCTTGGGTGTTTGTTAGTATGTAGAAACTTTAACTCTTGTCAGATAATTGTGCGGCAGTAAACTATGTTATACTACCTGCCTGTTATCAGTCCAGTGGCTGTCTCACCCTCTGTCTCCTTCTCCCTTTACCTTTAGTAGCCTATCTGTAGAATGGTAAGCCTCAGGCAGTCATGGACCTCACCTCATGGGTGATAGAGAAGTGAAATGCCTTGCAGCATACAGTAGGGGAGGAGGGAGCTACTGGCACTACTGTTTTCAAATGAAAAAGCACATAAACAATCTGTTCCCTGATGGCAACATTTCATTTCCTTGCCTGACTGCCGTCTCCCATTTTGCTGATCACTCCGAAATGAAATTGCACTAAGACTTTTTTTAATATACAATATATTAAAGGTACACATACAAAAAAAGCATTTAATGTACATCATTCACGTGAATAGGCCTGGAGCTACCCGAAAGTGCCAGTAATGAAATACTTTTCTCTTCTACAAAAATGGCATTTATATATACATAATAGAATAGTCTTCTCGCATGAGTCTTTCTTTTTATTCTCAGAGAAAAGAAGCACATGCTGCATCACCACCCCCCCCCCCAAAAAAAAATGTATCCAACTTATTTAGGCAGCTTATTTCAGAATACAGATCACGGCAGTATTTTTAGAAGGGTTTGAAAGATCTCCCCTGCTCTCATTAGCAGAGGTGCTTCTGTGTTCTGTGCTGTCAGCAGCTAATTCTCGTCTCGTAAATGGCTTTATTGCAAATGACAAGTTCTATCATCACCCCACAGCCATCCACCTATCTATTCACCTTGGGATGGGGGACATGGAGAAATGTTCTTGGTAAATTTTGTTTTGCATTGCAATAGGGAGACGTGTCATGATATAATAGTTTACCATTACCAAATTACATGGTATGACAAATAAGTATAATAATAATAAAAAAAAGGTACATCATCACATAGATGTAGGAATCCTATGAATCCAATATTGCCATAAATTAGTCCTGCTCATGCAACATTGCTTTCAATCACCCAACACAGCCAAGGATAATAATGGGTTTAGCTACCTCAGAGGAAACAGTGAAACACATGTGAAATATAGGTTGCCAAATCTCTCAAAGTTGGCCAACCCTGCATCTATCTGCCCCTCCATTTTCAGCCACTTCCTTCCGGCTTCACCTGGGGGATCCCGAGGTCCATCCAGCTGAGCTAGAATGTATAAGCATGCTCTGAGTCTGCCCGGGGGTTCTCCTCCCAGTCGGACGTGCCTGAAGTAGCTCCACAGGGAGGCGTCCCAGAGGCGTCCTCATTAGATGTCTGAACTACCTCAACTGGCTCTTTTCAGGAGGAGCAGTACAGCAGCAGGTCTAGTTCGAGCTCCTCCCACATATCCGTCTTCTCATTCTATGACCCCAACCTGCACAGGCAGCTCATTTCAGCTCTTTGTATCCGTAAATTGAGAACTTCACCTTAAGGCTTAGCTCCATTTTCAACATGACATTTCACTACTATGCCACTTGTCAATTTCACACTACATTGTACCCTCATTTGGGAACAAGGCCCATAGATACTTAAAGCCTTTCACTTCAACTGCCATAGGTGGATGCTGTCCAAGAGATGCGTTAGGCACGACAGGCTAACAACACTCAGGGCCTTCAGCCTCTCATCCACCACTGGCAACATGCCAATAACTATTTCAGTGACTTTTACGGCCCTAGCCTCTTATCTTTCTATTTGTTTTGTAATTTATAGCTACCTTAAGGAGTTGGTACATTTGTTTCCATCACTTGAAACCTATTACTATTGTCACATCTTTGCCACATGTTGATTGTTCTATGACATTAAGTGTAAATGCAATGTAATGTAACGTGGGTATACACTCCCATAGACATTGCCACCTTTTTTCAGATAACAACCTACACTCCATAAAGAGTTAAAATCAAAAGGGTCATTACGATTCAATTACATTTTGATTCCCAGGGCTATAGTTCCTTTTACAGTACATCATGTTATTCAGTTAAGGGCTTCAGGATTTTCTGATAATCACCCATACATTTTCTAAACATTTCTCCCTTCCAGGGTCGCAGGGACTGAAGTATAGTGGTAATCACACACCCTGATTATGTACATACACGTACAGAATATTAACAATCTCAACTCATTTTTTTGGAATGTTATGCAAGGAAAAAAGAGGTCACAAACGCGGTTGTGGATTTTGCACATTTTTGCAGGATTCTGTATCATTGATTTTTTTCTTTTCCCCTCAAAAAAACTGTATTCCCCATTAATATGTAACATGGCTGGAGGAGGCAAAAGTTTCAGTGCTGTACTGCCTCATCAGTTAACTCATACTAAACTTTTACTTTGACAGTGTTGATTAATGTAAAACTTTTTCCTCAGGTTTTCAGAATGACTGCTGGGTCCGTGAGATTGCTTGGGGATAACTAGACCTGCTCTTTGATCCTAGAAAGTTATTACTGGTGTTTATTCATAAACCATTTGCTCTCTCTCTCTCTCTCTCTCTCTCTCTCTCTCTCTCTCTCTCTCTCTCTCTCTCTCTGTCTTCCTTCACTCTTTCAATCTCTCTCTTTTCCTCCCCCGCAACCTCCACTCCCTTCCCCTCTCTGTATTCAGGGACGGACCTGACCAGGCCTCTCCTCAAATCGGTCAGTTCAGTGGTAACTCTGTACAGGACGGCGTGTCCACCACCGCCAATCAGGTCCTCATCAAATTCCACAGTGACTTCAGCACCAGCGGCTTCTTTGTGCTGCATTATTACGGTAACCTCCCCTTTGATACCAGTAAAGTAAAGACCTTGTCCCGTACTGCTGTAATGACCCCTATTCACTTGAGTTTTTCCATTCCACTTTGCTGGAACCCTAGTGTGGTAATGAAGACCACAAAAGAACAGAGGGAAATTGTCCCCGCGTTTCTATATGGGAACGCCTCTTTTAAGTCATTATTCAGCTTTTCTCATTTTGGTACATGGGTATTGCTTCCACTTCTGTGTAACGATAAATGATGAATGCCTTTTTATGCCTGTTTTTTGCCTGCACTATTAAAACGCCCCATCGAAAATAAGTTGATTAATATTAAAATGTCCCCGATCCCAGCTAAATTAGTGATGGTTTTTGATGATCATGAACAGTGATAGGTGGCAATTTATGATCTAATCAAGTGTCAGCATGATGGAAGAGTAAAGAATGTCGTGCAGGTAGAACAGAAAACACATATTCTTATCGCTCTCTCACGCACACACACACTTCAGTGCACACAACATACACTGTTACAGATTTCAGCCTTTGTCCTCTCCCAACAGCATACCAGCTGAGAACATGTCAGCCACCTGCTCCTGTTGCCAACGCTACTATCCTAACCGATGATGAAGAGTTTGAAATAGGTTTGTCTTATCTTGTTTTGTTTGTTAACTGGCCAGGGACAGTGCGTCATAAAATACATTTTCACCAGACATAAGGTAAGTTGCTTGGACAGCCATGGACACAGGATATAAAATAGGAATAGACGTATCAAATGTGTTGACCATTAATTAATAAATCCATTCCCCTGTAAGCTGAATCTTGCATTTTTGCATTGACACTATTGTTTGAATGTTTATCTCTTTGTCAGTCTTTTTGTTAACGTATTACTCCATGTATTGATTTCACAATTTAAAACAGCTTTGGCTGTACATATTCATTTGGACATTTCTGTTATACATTTATCAAACGTATATATATATTAATGTATAATATATAGATTATTTTCAACCTTCACTATCTCATTCTACTTGCAATGTGATCTTTCTCTTCCTCGTTCTTTCTTGCCCCTTTGCTCTTCCGTCTTATATTTCTTTCCATTCTCCTGAGTTTTTCCATCTATTCATACTTTTTGCAATTGAATATTAGTTTGAGGGAAGGGCGAAGCATATCTTCATATAAGCTGTTTGTATTTTCAGTGTTCAGAAGTCTGAATAAGAAATCCTGTGGCTAGTGGCTGCCTAACTTTGAGTCTTTGGAATTAAGTGTAATTGTGATTTCATATGTGAGTGTGTGTGCTTGTGTACAAGTGTGCGGCTGTATTGTAATGAAGTGCCTTCAGTACTCCAGCTCGCTAAGGGGACGTCAATCTTCATTAGAAAATGTGTTGTTGATTACTGTTTCAAGTGCTGGTAGTGAGGAGGCATTAACTAACCCGTGTGTGTCTGTGTGTGTCTGTGTGTGGTGGGCGGATGAATGGATGGATGTGTTTTTCATATCCACTCCCGGCTTGTGTGTCTTTGTATGATTGTGGGTGTAAATGACTTCACAGGGGACATAATTCGGTACTCGTGTCTGCCGGGCTTCACCTTGGTGGGCAGTGAGATTCTGACCTGTCGACTTGGAGAGAGGCTACAGATGGATGGACCCCCACCAGTCTGTCAAGGTTGGTTTATCCAATATGTCTGTATTTCCATGTTTGTGTGTGGCTTTATAGATGTTGTAGTCTACAGGTGTTCCTCTCGATGCGTGTTCAAATGCTTGTGTGTGCACAATGCACATGCATGTGTATACGTCTCCATGTGCAGGTATGTGTGCCTCTATGGGTGTGCTTGACGCCACTCTGCCAAGGTTGGATGCAGTCAGTGGCCCCCACTGTTCATCTGTGCATCGTTTAACAGACCCTACTATCAGGCTCCTGGTGGCAAACCTCATCTCTATTCTAAGTTGTCGAGACTCACAGAGTCACACTACTACCGACCCAAGATCATATACCTACGCTCCTCTAGAAGCAGCGCTTCACTGTGAAGGATCAGTGTGAAACAGATTACAGATCAGCAGTTTTCATCGACCAGTGTTTTTTTTTTTACAATGTAACAAGGTAGATGGGGCCAGTCCAAGTTGTTTTTGTCCACAGAAAGATGGGCACTTATATTTTACCCCTTAATCCTTGCTCAAATGACCCCAAGGATTTGATTGATGTATAATGTCTTTTCTAGGCATGTTTTCTTTTTCAGAAGATGGATTTTCATACGAGAAGCAAAGGAAAAGAAATGTCTGTGTTGTCTGCATCAGAGATTTTGTTTAGACCAAAGCCTGTCTGTCGTGCCAATACATCTCTGCCGCAGACAACAGAGCGCTCTGAAACCTGATATTCCCTGTGGATAGGCATTTTTTTGAAGGGCCCTTAAGTCCTTTGTCTAGTCATGAGTTGATGAGTGTTTCTGTCGTTTTATTTCTAGAAACTATGAGTAATCGCGTTGGACTTTCAGACCCAGCCTGCATTCATAAAGCATCTGAGAATAGGACTAGTGATTTGGAACCTATTTGCTCATTCCTGACTGTTATTATTTGATGTATGACTTGATATCTTGGTTCTTACCCTGTAGCGGTTTTGCGGCTGACATTGTTTTGCTCTTACAAGTAAGAATTTGCCTGATTTAATTTCAGTAAAGGTAAAGTGCCATAAGTAAAGCAGCAAGTACAGGGTTCCCCACTCATCCTGGAAAAAGTCAAATTTGCTGGAAAAATCTTGTGTTGTCAATGAAAACTATTTCAACATTCTCCTACTTTCCTTTACCCGAGAATGAAATGCTATGCTATCTAGCAGAGCTTCCCAAAACGGATAACATTGACATCTGAAAGGAACAAGTTATGTTCAGAATTTCAAATGGTAGTTTATGGACACGATTATTTTGAATCGGCTGCTCTCGGTTTGGTTCAGTTGCTGAAGCTGTCATGCTTGCTTGCTTGCTTCACCTTCAAAAGTTTAAGTTTTATGATTCAAGGCTGGTTAGGAGCAATGGTCTTAATGTGTGTTGTTGGGCATTGTGGAGAGAGTTGTGTTATAAAGAAAGAGAAGCTGGGATCAGAACAATAAATGGGAGCCCAAAACACCGGCTTAATACTGGGTAACAGCATATTTTTACTTTGCCAGCATTGTCTCTTCAAACATAATGCACATTGGGAAGGTAATATGGACCATAACATGGCAGGAAATGCTTAACTTTTGTATTGTTCTGCATCTGCAGTTGTGTTTGCATTATTCTATTATCAATTTGTCATAATGTCTAAGCATGTAAGACATGATTTCATAGCCGTAGACTGCACGTCTTGCACAGATAGGAATAGTGTAGGGCCTGACCAGTGTCTGTCTGGAAGAGTCCTGCAAAACAATCTCTAGGAAAGAGTGGGGACCCAGAAATAGTAATTGCAAAGCTTAAGTTGAGTGATCTGATCAGTGATCCAAGCTCTAGAGGATATTCCTATGCTTTATTCATAAAGGCTACAGTACTGTGAATGATGCTATTAGTGTATGCACAAAGGTCAAAGAAAACAGAACCTTGGTAATTTCATAAAATTTTCATTGAGTCCTGTAAACAACAAGGTCTACCTTTACTTGTGCTGCATTGGCCATTTTCTAAAAATCCATAATTTATTAAAAGCACAAGGAGTATGAAGTCCTGCAGCAGTGTATTTGCTTGTTAGACAGTGCAGAGTAAAGAGAGAAGGGAAACAGAGGAGAGAAAAGCTTCATTGCATACTTGCAGACTGCATCATACCTGTCTGGCATACAGATGTACGATCATGTTAAGCCTGACAGTAATGGAATTGCTGTGACATGTTTTCCAATACTTTTTTTTCATTGTTTTTTGTTGTTATTGTGACCAAGTAAGGAATTACAATAGGAATAGTTTGAAATAATTTGATCTGTTTCTTTCCTGCCAAGTGAGGGCAGTCATTCACTTGAGAGTACTGGCTTGAAATATCCACGTTCTCTTGTCGTGTTGGCCTTGCCAGCGCACCTTGTCATGCGTTACCATTACGCAGAGCTCTGCCAAGACCAACTAGCTCCTATCTGCTAAAACTTGCATACTGTACTTGAAATGATTTCACAGGCTTTAGTTTGAGTGACTAAATTAACCTGCCAAAGTCGGATGGGCAAAGCATGTTGGGACTACTCAGGGAGAACACAACATTGTTTTTCAGTTGGTTTCTCTTATGCAAGGCAATCGGTCATACGGCAGAATTTGATGTTGGACAGCACAGACTTTGGTACATCACAGTAAATTGTGCTGTGCACTGCCAAGTCAATGAGCCCTGCTAGTCAGGTTATGCTGGATATGGATGGAACAAAGGAAAATAAATCATAGTCATATGAGAAAAGACAATAAGGAGTCTACTAAAGAGGTTGCACTTGTTAAAATCCATACCAAAATGAGCAGATAACAGGCACGTTACAGTAAATGAAGTACTGTCTGTGATAGACATATTAAAAGTGTACAACAAAATGATGAGTAGGTATCATGTACATCTTCATCAAACGGCTCCTTAAAACTTAACTTGAGCATAGAATTGGCATAGTTAGTACTATTGTAGGACGTCTGGGTTAGTAATGCATTGTTTGACATTTTCATGGATCACCTCATTATTGTAGTCAAGAATTCATTACATTTTCTTGTGTTGGATATGTTATGTCCTTGTGCCACCTCTAGCACGAAACTAATTGCTCTCCTTGGGACATGTAAAATTGAACTTAATTTGAGTTGACCTGCTATTCACATCCAAGAGACTGCTACAGTAAGCTTGTAAAGGGGCCATTTCCTGTCGGCAGCTTGCCGACAAAGCAGGAAAAATAATTCTCCTGTGTTCCCCAATTCCGCTTTTGTTTTCTGTCAACCCTTCTGTTAATTGTCATTTTGTGCATATAAGATAACACTGAAATGTCCTTGCACAGCTATGCAATTTCACCCCCAAATACCCCTGGTCTTTAAGATATTTCCCCAGGCTCTGTCTTCCTATGAGGAAGGTTATGCGGTAGCTTTGATCAAGGATAGATCCACAATTGAGTTGACTGCTGTGTTTGCTTGGTAAACCATCTGCCACATTGACGTGGAGTCTAATCCATTTAATGTTGTCATATTGGTCTTCACATTCTCATTGATTTTCATGTCAAAGAAAATCTAATGAAAAACAATTTCTGCTCTAATTTCTTCTTCACTTTACTTATATGAGCTTTATTTTATGATTTTCTGTAGCCCGCAATATGTACCAGTCGTTGCCATGTCATTGTCATTCAATACGCACAGTGTGCCGAGTAAAAGAATAAACAATTGGTGGTTTGCACAAGGAATTACAGCGACACGTTTTGCAATGTTTGTAAGATTTAACAAATGCCAATGCCAGTTCTTTTCAAACATATCATTTTGGCATGCACTCGATTGCAAAAACAAGTACAATAGTATATGTACGGGTCTTGAGAGATACTGCATGACAGCAGTAGTTTCAGTAGTTTCCTGAATGTAATTAATTAGCTGTTGATGGTTGGCTATTCTACTAATTCACTGGTTAAAGTGGATTGTATTCACAAGATAACATTAAATTAGGAAAAACTGTTTCAACTGTTTCATTCAAAATGTGATTCTTTTTTTTATTTAAATTTGAGATATTATTATTTTTTTGTGATTTATTGAAGTCATCTGCCTAATACTTGAGCCATGACAGTTATACTATTACAGTATTTGAGCCAGTATGATAATAACAGTACTCTGGCTGCCATGCATTTTTGTGACAGTAATGTACAAAGGTCGACATTTGTATATTAGCCAAATCACCATATGAATACATTGTAAGCTTCACTCTGCTTTCAGAGTAGCATCCTCTCCTGATTATGGTCCCCTAAAAGCCCATCTTCTAAAGTAGCAGTATTGAGGTGTCTGAAACAGTTTTAAGCCTCTCATGATTCATGTTTTAAATCCCTGCGCCTAAAGTTTGAGGCAAAGCAGTTTAAGCCACAACTGTGCGTACTGGATAGAGTTATGTTTGTTGCCTGGCAACGTTGGCTTATTAAACAAGCATTGGGGGCTCAATTATTTAAAAAAATAAACTCTTGCCAGATAGATGGTTCTACGTGCAGTGCATAAGATCGTATCAAGTGAGTCAATTTCATGTACATCTCAAAGCTGTCCAATATGGTAAAGTGCTGCAGGGAACGGGAATCTGTACAGTGTAAAAACGTTTCTTTTTCTTTATCCCCCGAGTTGCGAACCTCTGTGTAATAATGCGTATGGAAATGATATCGAAAAGAAATTAGCAATTTTTAGTAGCAATTACTTCACATATTTCCTGAAAGCTGAATTTGTGCTGGCTCTATGACCAATTCTCCCACTGACATCAGTGGAAGTAGAGGCTCCCGCTGACGACAGAACCGAGGAAGCATCCGTTTGAATTCATGTAACTGCACCAACTGAAGACCCCGTTCTGAACTCCATCATATCGCCAGTGAGAGTCATAACTCTCTCGCTAAACTTCAGTGCTGCAGACCTGCTTTTTCATCTCGAATGCAAAATCAAGTCTCTCAACTGTGTAGAAAAGCACTCCGATTCCTTTTTGGAAAAGTGTGGAGTTAAGAAAGGAAAGTTTGAATGACTAACAGTTAAAGTAACTGAAAAATTAAAACTGAAACGAGCGAAAAATGACAGCCTGACCACTGACCTGACTCATTACCACCCAGTACTGTGCAGTGTGCCCTCGTGTCATCAGTGTTCACAATGTGACAAAATGCTTTCAGGTGGCGTGACTCGAAAATCCTATTTTTCTTTTGTGTGTTTTACCCTTGTGGCCTGTGCAATATATGAATATGCATTTTAGTTGTTGAATCAAATTGTATCAAAAGTGTGAATTCATGAAGAAATTCAGCCTGCACATTAGCTTCAGTATATGCCCGTTTCAGAGCACCGAATTAATGAAGAGAACACAGTGATTGGAAATATAATCTTGCTCTGAGAAATGCAAAAATAAAAAAAGCAGCTCATCAGGAAATTCTTTACTCAAGAATGCACTGAAAAATATTGATCAGGTCTCTCACAAACTTGCAAACAATGGTGAAGAAATATTGCTATATTGAGAAAAGATCCAGTTGAGATTTGTTGCTTCTCTAATGAATACTTTTTCTGCAGATATTTATTCTGCCTTGTACAAAACTTGTTACGCTTTTGTTGTATTTCCATTTTTTCTTCTTTTTCTATTCTATCATTTTCTTTGTTGTTTGAGATAATGTCATGAGACATTTTTATTGACCTCTGTTCCCACAGAGGGCTGGTGTATTGTGCGATTTAAGAAATACATTGTTATTTAGAAAATCACTGACTTTGTTGGGAGATCAAATCTGCCCGTTATCTTTGAGCCAAAGGCTATTCTCGTTGGAACCTCTGCAGTGACTCGCCAGCGGGAATATGCATACCGCTTTGTGTTACAATTCTTGTAACTTTTTTCCTTGATATATGTCCGATTGTTTCCAGTGACCTTTTTATCTGGAACAGTTGTTCGCATTAACCTTTCGGATGCGTCATGTTTCTTCACTAGTGGCCCAGAAGAGAGACTTCTGTTACCTGCAGGAAAAGAAAGAAACTGAACTGTCATTATTTCAGACATGCCAGCCTACAGGAAATGAAGGGAATTCTCTGAGCCGATACACATGAGTTCTCTCTCTCTCTCACACACACACACACACACACACACACACACACACAGAGACACAGACAGACAGACAGACCATTTTTCCATATAAAGTTAGCTGTCTCACCTACTGAGTATTATTGTTTGATAGATTGATATCGGGGGGAGAACAGCAGACTCACCAGCTCAGCCTTTAGGTGCAATATCAGTCTGGCTAAAATGTAATTGTCCCAACATTAGTTATTTTATTTGTGTCATTTCTACTGTCACAGTGGAGCATTCCTGTCTTTCCTCCCCTTATTGTGCCTTCCATCCCCTCTCCTCTACCTCTTTTTCTTCTGCACTCGGCCTCCACTCCTCTCCCTTTTTCAACTTCTGTCCTTTCTTCTCCCAGTCCAATGTCCAGCCCACGAGGTGCGTTTTGACTCAACGGGGGTGATCTTGAGTCCAGGCTACCCTGATAACTACCCCAATCTCCAGATGTGCTCCTGGCTGATCAACGTGGAGAAGGGTTACAACATGACTCTGCACTTTGAACTCTTCCAGACGGAGAAGGAGTTTGACATCTTGGAAATATTTGATGGTGGGTTCTGCTGGAATTTTGTGCTTTGTGGTCGATGGTAAAAATTACGTTAGCAAGATCCAAGCAAGGTACTTAGCGGAAATTATTGATGTGTTCGTCTTGTAATGAGTCCTTCTCAATAATACATTCATAATTACATTCTCATAATAATTTTTTTATGAACTACTATATTCAGCATCCATGTTTTAAATGTGGCATATTATAGCATATGTTATGTTACAGCCATGTGTTTAGTAAAATATATGTTACATGATTGTCGTTTAGAAATGTCATGGAAATTAGGTGTTGTGTGGCACTAGCTTATCTATAATTGTTGCTATTTATCCATAATACATTATAGATGCAGTTTCATGTCTGTCTACAATAAAACTTGTCTTTGACACTGATCTTTTACTGGGAGTGTGTGTGCGCGTCTGATCTGTGTTCAGGTCCCAACATCTACAGCCAGAGCCTGGCTTCACTCAGCGGTGACATTGAAACGCCCTTCAGCCTGACCACCACAGGCCACCAGCTCCTACTGCGCTGGTCCTCTGATCACGGCACCAACCGACGAGGCTTCCACATCAGATACGTGGGTGAGTATCAAAGTATGTATCCAGCTTATAATCATATTCTCTTTTTATTAGTGCTATTTGAATATATTTGGTCTCTAAACTAGAGAATAATGATAAAAGTCATGGGTTTACAACTCATTGTAAGCACTGTGTAGAGACACTTCATTTCAACGAGCGATAACACTACAGTAGGGGCAAATATTCATTGAACCTTCTCTGCTGCAGCTACTGCGGATATAATGTGACCCCATGATTTTTATCGCAGCCTGCTGTGATTGCTCCGGGGTGTTATTTATTGAGCTTTTAATATAAGTTAATTTACAAAAATACTTTAAATTTTCATAGAAATTATAATGGATCACAATAGGAGATCTTTTCACACACAAAAACCATGAGGCAGGAGGAAAGTCACTGAAAGACTTCCATGCTGTTTTGCACTTCATTTAAAAATGTTTTAAATTCTTAATTGGCTCTTTAATAAAGCAAGTGGTGCTAAGCAACAGTCCATTTGAAATGCATCAATAATTCTGAAAAAAGCACAAAAGGCATTTATTTTTCATGTTGTGTCTCTCCATTATATTTAATACACTAGTGTGTTACTTTGAAAGTCGGTGTGATGAATTTTGTAGACATAACTCCTCCTTGACTTGATTGACTTGAACAGGAGTTGCCTTAAACCCCAGCGTGTGCTATCACATGCTATCTCCCAGTCATGCTGATTTGAAGGAATGTTTGACAGCATTTGTGAAGCGCACAGCCCTCCCTTGAATTTTCTGTCCCATCGGCTATTCGGTGCTCATATTCTAGAAATCAAATTTACTTTTTTTTTTGCGTTGGATGGGCTGCAAGATGAGGGAAAGGAAGACTGTGGAACAAATAACTGCAGGATGCACCAGTATTGCATGCGTTAAATCAAATTGAATATGTCTGTGCCCATAGTCCAGGAGAGGAATAGTAATGTGATTTTGAGGACTTCCTTTCGCTGTGTGGCACATCGCCCGAGTGCTAAATAGATGTGACACTCCTCGGGCAGCTTCCCTCATTATCTTTCTGCATTTAAAATGGAGCCTTACTGCAACTAAAATGTTCACCTGAGTCTTTCTCTAGAGGAGCGTTGTTAATACCTCTCATCCTTCTCTCTGCTTTTTTTCCTCTTTTTCCCTGTAAACATCTGCTTATCTGCTCTCGATTCCCTTTCCTTGACTTCATTCTCACCTCCTCTCCTGTTTCTCGCTCCTCTCCCTTGCCTTGCTATTCATCTCGCTCCTCGCCACTGTTCCTATATTATTTATTATTTCCATTGTAGCGATGTACTGCAGTACCCCAGACTCCCCACAACACGGCTTTGTAGTGAGCCAGACCGGGGGTCATCTCAACAGCATGGTGCGCTGGGCCTGCGACAGGGGGTACAAGCTGATCGGAAAGGGCACGGCTGTGTGCAAGAAGACCACCTATGGCTTCTTCGCCTGGGATGCTCCAGTTCCAGCGTGTCAAGGTGAGCACATACGCCCTGGCAGCCTTTCATTCCCAACTTGAGCCTGCCTCTCTCCCTGTTCCTCACTGCCTCCGCACCCCAGTGCTCAGCAGGCAGACAGGCGGGCGCTTAAGGCATCGGAGTGTCTCAGCCCAAGCCCTGTTCCTGTGTTGTTAGTGCTGAACTGAATCCCGCCTGATTGAGAGCCAGGACCCCGTCAGGTGGAAAGGAAACGGAAATCAATCCTCCCTTTCGTCTGTCAATTTCCACTTCTTCAAATTACTTTGGCTAACTCTCCATTAGCATGCAGTGTCTGCTGCTGTTGGGTCTCACTCAACTAATTGGGTTCTTTGATGCGCACATGTGAAATGTGTGCATTTACTCGCACATGATTGCGTGCACTAGCACACACACACACACACACACACACACACACACACAAAGAGAGAGAAAGAGCAGCAAACAGCAACAGATGGTGTGCTCAATTGCATTTTAGTGTGATCAAATATATGTATGTCATGTACCATAAAATGATTTAAAAACATTTCACACCTGTGATTAATTCCATCATTTTGGTAATTGCACATAGCTTTTCCAAAGCACATAAACCCAACCGTGGCTGCAAAGGAACTAATATATTCATGCAGACGCTGTCCATCTGCTATCTGCTAGATGGTGGAGATTACATTACAGTATGTTCAATCCTGTGTCTGATAATGTACAGTATATTAATCCATCCGTTTTGCTCATGCGTCCCAGAGAAAGAGCAATGACCTAAAATAAGGTTTCAGGCCCACTGACCCCATACACTTAAAAAACAAATTCACCCTTCCAACATTGAAACTTTCCATCGGCAGTGTGGAAAAGGGTTTAGTGCTCGTGATTAACATCTGTTAAATTGTGACTTAGCAGTGCTCTCAAATGAATGTTGATTGATTCTCTCATGTGGTGGTGAGGGGCAACGTCTTGGCTTCAGGCCATTTTGGCATATTCCTACCTTTGATGTTTCTCAGTATGCAGCTACCAGTGCTGCTCCATTTTTTCATATGTGTGTTTGCATAACCGTTCCCGTTTAGTCTGGCCCTGCAGATGTTGGTTTCCCTGCTCTACTCACTCGGCCTGACTTGGCTCTGATGATAAACACCTTGAAACCTACTATCTTGAGCTTTCTGTCTGGTTGGAGCTCTGAGGCCACAGTAACCCAGATTCACTCTGTGTCGGGGCAAGGACACAGTGCTGTGTGGGAGTCTTTCTGTGTGAGAGTGCTTCATAGGAAGGGTTGCTGTTGAAGCTAGTTATATGTACTAGTCACTGTTTTCAAATTACCCACTGGCAAATTAAACTCATCCCAGATATATCTGGACATTTAATTGTCTTGGTTGAATAGGTATTTGTGAAGTAGCTAACTTTCTTCCATGAATAATATTCTAAAACCTCAGAAGATAAGTGAGGACTGTATTTTTTATAACGTCTCTCTCTGCAGTGCGTTAGACTACTTCCACTCTGAGGCGGGTGGATACATTTTTCCTCAAGGGGCCAGTCCTATATATAATACATAGACTTCTCTCGTTGTTGAGATTTCAAGAGCAGTTTTATGGATTAAATGGCCTATAATAATTACTGTAAGCAAATTACTTGGTTATGTGTTGACATTACTCATGCATGTCAGCATCATTATTATAAATACATTGGGTGGGTGTAAATACTTGTGTTTTTTCCTGTAAATCGTTGTCTGTGGTGGTGGTAGGCGTACTGTTTTGATTTCTGGGGGAACGTCGCACTTTAGCAGTGACCCTGTAAGCGACTTTTTGACTTGTCGTAGCAGAGAAAGCACAGGTGCAACTCATTTCGTTAATGATGGCTCAGTTCCATTAAGTGGTCCAGTAAGCCAGCACGCACAACATCAGAGATATGGCACTGGCTCAACTAAACTGAATGCAGTCATTACTCATGTAATTAATAACAGCTGTGCTTTCCCTGCTGTGACATGTCGAAAGTGTCTGCCGTGAGTGAGGTCTGTTGTCGCAGTTCTGCAGAGGCGTTCACTGTCAATGTCGAGCAATTATTTTCTTTTTGGCTTTTACTTACTATAATTGTAACCATTTGAGAGGAGAAGAACAAAGTGACACACGTGTGCTCATGTAAATAAAATAACTAACAATTGACATTGTTTGTGTACCACAAAGGGGTTGCACACTCCCAACGCTTGTGGGAGTACATGCATCATGTATTTAACACTGTTTATGTGGTTATACATACACTGTTGATGTGCCTGCGTTTTGTCAGGTGTCCCTCTGCAAATCTAGTATGTATCTTGCACTGCACACAAACATGTGTGTTGACAACCGTCCTCCTGCCGCCTACAGCTGTGTCATGCGGTGTGCCCAGTGCACCAGTGAACGGAGGTGTGCTCGCCACTGATTACTCCGTCGGCACACGGGTGACCTACTTCTGCAACAGCGGCTACCGGCTCTCCTCCAAAGAGCTGACGACCACAGTCTGCCAGCCAGACGGCACCTGGAGCAACCACAACAAGATACCCCGGTGCATCGGTGAGTAGAGGTTTTTATTGGGGGAGCAAGCGGACCTTAACCGCACAGTTGAGCAGTGGGAAGGAGAAGTCGAGAGACGAGGATGGGGAAAAGTTATGGAGAAGACACAGATTTTGAAATTTTGACAGCTGTGTCGGAGACAGAAACAGTGAGAGTTTAAACAATTCTCTGGAGAAGTCGTGGAATATCAAACAGTTTTCAACAAAACACTGCTCTGTAAAGGAAGGTGTCATTGAATATGGATTGCACTCCCAACAGAACCAGGCGTTCTGGTTTCATTGCAAAAACACTAACTTGTTGGGTAGTGAGGATGAGATGTATGGATGAAAGGGAGGAAATCTGTAGCTGGCACTGGGGTGAGTGTTTTACATGCCAGTGCAACGCCTCCAAGTTTGAAAGTCAGTTTACCGAATGATTGACAACATTGTTTACTTTTGGGACCGATGTTTATTCCCTGCTGTATGTGTTTCTCGCAGCAAAATGGGAAACAGAGTTCTTTTTAAAACTCATTTGGTTTTAGAGAATGCTAATTCATAAACAGCTTTGTTGTGGAAAAACATTTGTATACAGTAACGGCCGAAAAGTTTCATTTTACATGGATTCGTCTATTCAACTGATCAAAATTAAAATGTAGATTAAAGTGTTCCTTTGAAGCTATTTCTATTTCCTCCACACCGCTGCGTTGGTACATATGTTTGCAGATTTTGACTTAGCAGTGTGTGTACAAGGGATGAGAGACAGAAATTGAATCGGATGTCAGTCCATTTGGATAACTAACAAAGTCCACTCCCCGCCATGTTCTTTTCTTTGGCACAGTCATCATGTGCCCGAGTCTCAGCTCTTTCTCTCTGGACCACGGGAAATGGAGGATCGTTAACGGTTCGCACTATGAGTACGGAACAAAAATAATCTTCACCTGCAACCCTGGATACTATCGTGCTGGCCCCGCCCACATCCAGTGCCTGGCGAATGGGGTATGGAGCTGGAGAACCGAAAGGCCTCGCTGTAGAAGTGAGTGACAACACATGAAATCAACACTTGCAGATTACACACATTCACATAAATGAACAACTGCCCAAAATGATAATGTTTCATCAAATGAAATCTCCCTTATCTCCATTTTGCCATCGCATTATCATGAAAAGTGTATGAAAGAAAACATCGGTGAATGCACGCATCTCGCATTTAATTCCACAAATGCACTGTATATGTGTTTCATTAGTTTCATAGGAAAGCTAGAATAGAAGGGAATTGAACCTTTTGTATTCACCGAACTTAAAATGTCTGTCCTGCCTCGCCCCAGGCACACTAGATTTATGGATTATGATGTTGCAAGACTTGAAGAATGTACACCTTATTCACAGCTCACTTAATTCACAGCTCGATGATGCTTTTTTACTCTTTACCTTCGCCTGTCTCAGCCTAGGCTAGAGTTAGTATATTGCAGCAATGTGAAATAAAAGCTTTTCTTTGCTGCCATGGGAGCTACTTTTTGAGGAGCAAAAGAGCTGAATAGCCTGTTTAATGGCAAAAGCAGATGCCAACCAGCGTGATGAAAGATGTTGGTACAAAGGCAAACGCCATCATTATCCTCCCCATGATATAGTACAGGTCACTCTTTTATTGCATTACGGTCGGCAAGATGGGTGTAAATGACTGTACTCTCCCATTGACTGAAGATATAAGCCAACTTCCATCTCGTCTTGCTCTCTCTCCCTCTCTGGTTCTCTCTCTCACTCTCCTGGTGTCTTGATCTTTCATTTTGTGCCTTCTCCACCTCCATCCCCTTCTTACTATCACCTTCATCTTATTGCAGTCATTTCCTGCGGGGATCTACCTACTCCTCCTAATGGGAAGAAAATTGGGACCCAAACAACCTTCGGAGCATCAGCCATTTTCAGCTGTAACCTTGGCTATGTTTTAACTGGCTCTACAGTCAGAGAGTGTCTCCTCTCCGGCCTTTGGAGTGGGATGGAGACTCACTGCCTGGGTAAGCAGGGTCTTAATGTTCTCTTTAACTTTATAAAGGACAGCTTTGACCAGGGTCAAACACTGCTGGCGATCTGTTCAGACAGGAGATAAGCTTTTTTTCTTGGGTTGGGCCGACATGCCCAGAATAGAACCAGATGGGGAAGCAGAGGGTGGCTATAATTGGTTCTGTTGCCAAGTGTGTATGGCCAATTACTACAAATATTTAGAAATATGTCCTTTTTTTTTTGTCGTCTGGTTCTGACATCATGCTGGTGTTCAATGCTGCCACTTTAAATGTTCCTTCCCTTTGGGCTGGCACGGATCAGACTGTTTCAGACATTGTAGAGAGCATAAAGTAAACCAAATTTATTTTTTGCAACAAACTTGATTGGATAAAAACTGATTGGAGCGCGGCGCTGTACAGTAGAACCCCTGAGTCAGTGTGATTTGTTGTTAAATGTGAGCGAGCACTTATACAGCCAAGGCTGGCCTGAATCTTTGAGACACTTGCCAAGCTTTACCAGCACAATTTGAGCTGTTGTTAAGATATATAAACAAGAAAATAGGCTACAGCTTAGCTTACAACGGCTCATCTCGGCTCTGTACTGTGGAAGAAAATGAGACATACGTAATTACTTGAGCCGCATTCAAACCCACACAGCAGACTGTGACGGCTTCCCTTGCAGATGCAGGAGCCCGTTTATCAGCGCTGTGGCTCCAGCGCTCGGAGCTCCGTTCAAGATTGGTTCAGTTCATTAAAAGAAGGGCACCTCTCTTGTTTAGTAATGTGACTGTCAGGGTTAACATAGCCAGGGTCCTCTCAGTATAGTCGCCTACTTCAGCACTATCTTCATAGAATCTGGCTGCTCTCAACTGGAGTGTGATAATAAAATGCTCTGCTGAGTTTTTGGGTGCGCGAGTGAATTAGGGAAATCAGACTCACAGTCAGTGGCAATTTCCCAGGTTTTAAGTGTCAGTGGAAATCTCAGCAAGATTTCTCGTCTCTGAAAGGCATTTATTGTAGCTGAAAGTAATACGATTACGTGCATGAGCGTATTGCGCAGATTTTGAGGAGTTTCACATGCGTCCCTCTGTCTACTGTAGATGAGAAAAGCTGAGTTATCACCATCAGAGAAGCTGAAGCCAATATGAATTTAGAAATGATAATTCAGAGATTATGAGTTGAAAAATACTTTCCAAATCCAATGTTTCATGAATACACAAACTAATTTTGTTTGCCAGCATTATAACTCTGAGACCTTTTTTAAATCACCAGTTTCCTCATTTCATTTTATAATACAGTTGTCAAAATGCAAAGTTATTCAAATGTGATAACGCAATCAAAATTGTGTTTCTACCCTGCAACTATCGTCCATTAGTTCAGTGGACGCCACTGCAAGCTATTATTCCCAAACACTAGAAAGCTAAACTTAAGTATTGCACCACATGAGTGATTGGCTGCAATAGTTCAATTATGATTTCTAATGCAAAGTGCATTGCATCTAGTGCACACATTTGACTCCCACATTAGCTACAACTGAATTGTCGTGTCCGGACAGCAGAGTGTAATTATTACCATACACTACAAGCGTTGGGGGATGTGTGCTGTATTTTCACGGTCTCCATTACTGAACAAAAATCCTGATCTCGTTGAGAAAGAGAGAGATAAACATTAAGAAAATGAAATGGAGAAAACATTTTTTGTAATACTGTATGTTTTTTTCTGCAGCTGGACACTGTGGTATTCCGGAGCAGATTGTGAATGGGCAAGTGATCGGGGAAAACTTTGGTTATAGAGACACAGTGGTTTACCAATGCAACCCTGGATTCAGGCTCATTGGCTCCTCAGTGCGAATCTGCCAGCAGGACCACAACTGGTCTGGACAGCTCCCAGTTTGTATCTGTAAGTACTTTAACACCAATTCTCACTGCCTCATTGACTGCAAGAGGGATCAGGTGTGCGTTATACCGGAGTCTCTTACCATAGACACTGTTCAGATGGGAAAGAGCTGATGGAGATGGTTGTATTTTTCATTTCTGGGTTTTAATTTGATCATTTTACAAGGGAGCCTTAAATACGTAAATTTGTAAACACAAGAAAGAAAGGGTTAATCAAACGTGGTGATTTGATTGCATTGTTAAAATGAATCAATTGATAACAATCGTTCTTAGCATTCTTAAAGATTTAGTTATAGAAGTGCTGAAGTCAATAGTTGATAGATATCCTCATAATGTGATTCTTAATCTCCTCGTCACCTATTGATGGGATGCGATGTGAAATGTGCTGTTTACCCTTTCCAAATCGAGATCATGTCTTGATTCCTAATTACCCTATTGTCCTTTGAGGTTAATTATATGATAATGAAATTCCTATGATAGGTGTCACTGTACATCACCTATTGATCATGGTTATTGAATTGGCTCTCTCTTTCCACACACTCTGTATCTTTCTCACCCCCCTGCGCTTTATCTTCCCTCTGTGTCCAATTCTTTGCTGCCTCTCATCTTCCATCCTCCCCTCTACCTCCTCCTCTCTGACACGTCCCTGGGCGATGCGTGTCAACTTCAGCCATCACATGTGGCCACCCAGGTAGCCCTATCTATGGCCGCACCACGGGCGATGGCTTCAACTACAATGATGTGGTGCGCTTCTCCTGCAACAAAGGCTACACCCTGGAAGGGCCCTCCACCGCCCAGTGCCAGGCCAACCGCCAGTGGAGCCAGCAGCCTCCGACATGCAGAGGTAAAGTCCAGCTACAGAGCTCCTGGAGAAGTGATAAATGATTGGCAGCTGGACTGACTCAAGGTATCAGAAGGATGCAGATGTATCTTGACAGTTGAACTAAAAAGCTGCTTGTCTCTGCCAGCATGTTCAGCTAAGGCTCAAACCACAGACATTGCCTCAGGATGCGAGACAGACAGGGGGATGGGTGGGAGGAAGCCAGAATTTGTAAAAGAATTTGGAACTAGCGGATTTGTCATAGTCATATGCATCTCATTAACCACCTGCAATTATCCATTTCTGAAGGGGGTACCCGTCAGTGTATCACTACAATTAAAGGTGTTTTAATGTTTGATAACAGAAGCCACTTCTATCTCAGTCTGCTCCTGTGAAGCAGGCCAGCCATCAGTAGAGCAGGTAGCTGCCAGCCAGCAGAAGTAGGACCCAGCCAAAGTGTTGGAACTGAATGAAATGGCTTTTGCCAGTGCTTTGTGATGGTTCAGGAATCAGAGGCTAGGATGACCAGAAGAATTCAGAAGCCGGCAGATGTATTGTGATCATTCAGGAATCAGCAGCCAGTGACCGCCAGCTTGCACAGGCATGGACACAGAAGCAGAATGCATAGATGTCCACATATCCATTGATTTGAATGAGAAAATTCACTATCTGTTCTACTTCTCTGAGTAAAGCATTAGGCAACGACATCTGGAGCCTTTGCCTCGGAGCAGAAGCAGGGAAACGGTAATAATGAGCTCGCAGCTGAATGTATGGAAAGGGGAGAGGAAATGGGGAATTGTTTCTACAATTTTACTGCCAGTTGTTACCAAAAGGCTTGCTGCAGGGAGAGATTACTTTGATGGCAGAAAGCTCAGAGTACATTAAGTGGAAGACATTTTATTGAGGGTGTCAGGCAGTGGCTGTGTTGTAGTTGTGTCCAATTTTAGTTTGCCCAGGTAAGGCTCATTAGTGGTGCGTAACAATCAGCAGCACTCCAGACATTTTTCATGTGTGGGACCACAGCAAAGAAATGTTTTCTTGTGTGCCCGAAATAATTTTGACAGTTTGACAATGCTTTTCTTTCCGAAAATATTTTCCACCATTTCCATTTTTGTCTCCCAAATAAAATGGAAATGGACGATAAATATGTAGTGCTGAGTGATGGAAGCTATTTATTTGAACAATTCTTTGGGGGCGGGGGGGGCGTTTGCCTTTTTGAAAATGCTTCAAGCATTACAGATATTTGTTGCAGTGTGAAGCTGTAATAAATGTAGGTACATGTGATCCCAACTGGCTTAAACATTATAAGACAAGGTCACAGATCAGGAAGTAATCGTTCAAACACAATAGTGAAAGCCACTTAAGTGATATCCATTGTATCTTTAATTGGTCTGCTACCTCTGGTTCTAGTCGACTAAGGCTAGATTTGCCAGACTTTGCCCATTTCAAAAATATCCCTCCTCTTGGCACAAGTTTTGTTGGCAGTCAGATGTGAAGAGACACAGTTTTCATTACGGTGAATGGCACCAGAGAGACAGACCTGGAAAAAGATCAAAAGAGTAAAATCATATTAAACTGTCATGACTCCCTTTGTCAAAATGTGTTTGTTTGCACTAAGATTTTCTCACAGTTAGCTAGCTCTTCCGCATATTAGCATTATTGATTTAATTTAAATGTTGCTCTGAGCTTAATTTCACCCTCATCTACGTTCAGCTATCTAAACAAGCAGTGCTGTTTTAGAGACTTCAACTGCAATGGATGCTTGTGAATTTGTGACAATAGACGTGCCTTTAGTCCTTTTGTTTTCAGGAGGAAGCATTAGGTGATATTATCATTGACAATACCTAAATATAGCCTGAACTCACTTCTCTTCATCTTTGTAGAATAAACAGAAAAGGCCACTGATCGGGTCATATCAACAGTTCTATTATTAACTCACTATGGGAACATGCTGACAGATAGAATTTATGCAAATGAGGCTCCAAACAAAGGAGACTGCAAAGCTTCCAGGAAAGAAAAGTCAGATCCCCAGTGAAGATGCTGGGTGGAGTTAATTAGGCAGATTGCCACATGCCTGTTAATATATGTGCTGTCTTGTTTTTCTACTCTGTCTTGTTGAGGTAAAATTAGGGTAGAGAGCGTTGATAAGACTCCATTCAGGGCCACAGGAATACAGGCTTTTTCCCCCCAACATTTTGTTCTGCAAGTATGCAGCTCCAGCAGTAATTTGCCTTAAATACCATTAAAATGTCTGTCTAGCCTGGAATATCCTTGCAGTAATAAAAATTGATTTGATTGCTGTCAGTATTCTGATGTCTGTATTCTCCCATTATGATTAAACTAATTGAATGACTCATGATGGCATAACCATATTTGTTTTCTTTTTCATTCAGTGGTAAACTGCACAGATCCTGGCATCCCTGCTAATTCTATCCGGGAGAGTAAGATTGAGCACGGTATCTTTACATTCGGCAGCGTGGTCTTCTACGATTGTAACCCGGGATATTACCTGTTCGGCTCATCAGTGCTCACCTGCCAGCCGGTGGGCCACTGGGACAAACCTCTCCCAGAGTGCATCGGTACAGTGGCTACTTTTATTTTTACCTTGGTTATTAACATTGTTCTCCTGTCTTTTTCTTGTACATTGTTTAGTGCATCAGCCGATCCACTTGTCTACGTAATTAGTGCATTTATGCAAAAGTTCATTAATTGATAGACTAAGCAAGAGATGCATGTGAAAAATTAAGAGAAGTTTCACTCTCTATTGAGTGTCCACAACCTTGTTTGTGTCCTCATTTGCTTCTCGAGTTTAAATAGTACAAGTTGCTAAATGCTGTGGCTGAGAGCATCTGTGTAATGTTCGATGCCCCAGTGGCTTATGGTTATGTTGCACTGTGCTTAATGGAGAAATGCAGAAACTGTCATAGGGCCATTTGTTCAGGCTATAGCTAATGCTCCCTCAAAACCAAAACACTGAAATTCTAAAACAACCGTCAATGAAATGTGGGGGTTATCTGAGGTTTTAATGTTGCTCTCAAACACCTGGCTCTTCATGCACTCTACTTTTGCGTGAGGCCGCCAACAGTGATGACCTATTTCTAGTGAAATGATCGAGAGTAAAACTCTACATTTTGCACACAGGCTCAAAAAGCCCTTCGTGTCATTGAAGAGCGATGACGCACGGAATTTACTTTATCAAGCGGAATTTTAATTAAAGAGATACACAGGAGTGTCTGTCTCAAATGTTTATTTACGTCTCCAGGCTTCACTGACTCTTTGTTAAAAAATTAGATTTGCGGAATTTTCCATTGCATTATTAGACTAAGCTGATTTAAGTGACAGCACTCACAAACATATGTAAAGGTATAAAGAAAAATAAAGGAGTACAGAAAGTGACGTGCCAAATCAGATTTTAGTCCTGAAAACAATCCAGTGAGCATTTAATTAAGTGTATATACAATGTTACATCAAATGGACTTTTTTATGAAAAATTATGACAATGAAGTAGCTCTGCACAAGCAAACCAATATCTGTTTTAGTATTAAGGCAGAGTAGTCTTCTCACATGGTTCTCTCTACACAAGCCTCTCTGAGCTGCTTATAGACTCAAAGTTCACAGCATTGTAGATCAACATGTGATATGTATGTTCCTCTTCCATCAAGCCATTTATTAATGGTAGAAAACAGTGGGTTGTCTCTCCAGCATCATTGTGAGTGGCGAGTTTTGCTGAGCCATCCAACACATTATTTTCTCACTCTCTGTCATGCAGAGGTGGACTGCAACCACCCAGGTACACCTCCCCACGGAGTGATGAGCGGGGAGACGTTTACCTTTGGCTCCACGGTGCGCTACTCCTGCTCTGGAGACCGCCAGCTCATAGGAGACTCATCACTCACCTGTCAACTGAACGGACACTGGAGCGGTCCACTGCCCCACTGCTCAGGTACACAAATAGTCATGCACACATACACAAGCTTTCCTGCATGCTTTCACACGCCGAAACACAAGTCTTTCTCTTTCACGCTTCCTTTTGACACTGAAATCGGTATCCTATTAGAGACTGGTAGTTGTTTGATTTGTTAAGTAGAGTATGCTTTTATTTTAACTTGATCTGTGCTTCCTACACAGAGGTTCTCTGTTTACCCGAACACATTGAAACATATTTTCTCACTGGCTTCTAGTGATATCAAGCCACACAGATATTGTTAGTTCTGTTTGCCCAGGCTTTGAGATATCTTTGTCTGAGATTAATGTCATCACCCCAATATAATGGAGTTTAATGGAATTCCATTTGTGTAGTTTATAGCATTAAAAGATGACTCTTAAAAAATTCAGCAGCAACCTTTTTTGTCGAGAAACAATGCCCCTGATACTCCATAGAGCACACTGTCAACAGTTCTCATAAGGACTATTTCTTTGCTAGTAAGTAGTTCCAATCAAAACTCTTCACAGCAATCCCTGTGGATTATACAGACTAATCAGGACACACAATCTAAAGAGTTGCATTTGAATTATTTAAATGTAATTTCTCAAACAAAATTCAATGAAACTCCATTGTATTAAAGCCCACTAAAGCTTTATTAGTGTTAGATTTTTATTTTATGTAAAACCAAAACCTCTGGTGTACTACCTGGGAGTCGTGGCATTAATGGGATATTTGTCTAGAGCCTGTGTAAAGAGCAAACAAGCGCATGATAGTTATCAGCCAACTTAGCCAATTTACTGCCCTCAAACTCTGTGCCCTGTGGAGCTCTTACAGGATTATATATTTTTTTACCTACATGACAAAATATCCAACCCTCATTGTCCACAGATTCCCCATCTCCTCAAAGCAGTTCCAGCGTTTCACTTTTCAGGACAGGGACAGGTTGTGTTTTATCTGACCTATCTGCATTTGGCTGATGACTGTCAAAGTACACTGATGGTGGATCAGTACGAACTAACCCAAACAATAACCCTTAGCATCATTCCTCTTCGATTCAGTGATAGGGAGTTGTGACTTCACTCCAAAGAAAGTGTAGAAGCAAATGTTGCTTCCAATCAATCGGGTGAGAGTTATCACCCCTGACATAACCTGAATGCAGACTCTGGCAACCAAAGATTTGAACAGAATTGTCTGTGTCCAGTGTTCAGCACATTTAGTTGCAGGCTCTTCTCTTGACATTTTCTGAAAACCTGAAAGAAAGTTTAGTCTATGTCTGCAGAACTACGAACTTCCCCCCTCAGTCCTCTGTGTTCTTCCCTCCCATCTCACTTAAGCACTCCTGACCATTTAAGTGGATTCACTTTACTGAATGTTCACTTGGTTTGTTCAACTCACTGACCCAGAAGTAATGTTTGTAAGCAGACTCGTATGACGGTGTTTTTTTTTCTTCTTCTTCTTTAAGTGGGAGTGCAAACTCTCCACTCACCTTCAATATTTTGTATTTACTGAGACAGTTGGAAAGTAGCGAGGCAGTTGAGAAGTTAAACTCCAAGGATGGTAAGGCGATGCCTGTGATTGATCCTGTGAGACTCAAATGTGTCTCATTGTTAGTTTCCATGACCTTTGTTCTTCTTAGTTTTGCAGAACGGAAGGAGTGACACGGAGGCGTTGTGGAGTATTAGTCTTTGTTTGCACCTGCATAATGATGTGCTGTGTACAGCCTAATAACTGTTCTTAGGCCTGAAATTATAGCCTTTGAATCTGATACAACATGTAATTGTAATGCTTATGGTCAAAAGAACAAGTGTTGCAAGGAACACAAATGCTTTTTCTTCTTCGGTCTTTAAAGCAATGTGGCATGTTGTGTTAAGAAGCTTGCATGTAGATCAACATCCTACTGTTTACGACAAACAAGCCTCATGGAAAGTGGTGATTTTCATTGCATTGTATTTAATTTCATCACCTCTTCTGAGCTGTGCATCACCAACATGAGATCTACTGCCTATGTTTGTTTCGAAGGAACCTGGCCAATAAGCTCTGCTTTAATCTGGGCATAAAACGTTTAATACCAAACTAGATTCAGTGCATTTCATTTAACTTGTCCAAAACCTAATCGGCATCAATTCATCAGTTGAAAAGTGAGATAAGTAAAGCCAACACGAATCTGTTCGCGAGTATTTAAATTGTCAAAGAGCAATTGCTGTTTAGAGAGTAAACCCCTGTGGAGGAGTTTGTACTGCAAAATAAGATTCCTGGGTCAGTGACCAGAGGATTTCAGTCATAATAAATTACGCTGTGACTTGACAAGCTAAAGAAAAACAATGTGCTGAGGTGAGCCGTAGCAGATAATAAGACATTTGATAACGTGTAACCAGATCGCAATAAGATGCAACTTAAATGAATTTTGTAACAATACAACCGCACTTTTTTAGCATATGCTGCTCAGAAAGTTAATGGCATTAGACTGAAAAGGGGATCAGAGGCAAGTCCCAATCATGATCGTATGAATTGGAGATTTGGTACATGTGCATATATAATAACACAAATTAGGACTAAGTGCAGAAATTATGCAGTTTTTTTTACCTGTAGGACGCTATATACATGATACATCTTTATTATTGATGTTGGTTTTAGATTGTAGTTAGTGTAAACGCATTGTCCTCACATTGTCACATTGTACTGCATCAATGCTTCTAATTAACTATGAAATCAGCAACTTTGCGATGGAAAAAAGACGCCTTTGTGTAAACATGTCACGACTCTCGATGCATTTCAATGTATTTCATTCTCGATTTTCTGTACTACTGCACAGAGGCTTGATGAATTCAGATCCATGAAGTAAACATCTGTTTCAGCTGTTGAAGAACTTAGAACCACAACACAGCTTTAACCGAGTCTTTGCTTACAGGATGTGAAGTTGTGATGCTGCAAATTCACAGGCACATCCGCAAAAACTTCTAAAGGTGATGCAATTAGTACTGCAGTGTTAGCAAAATAAATGGGCAATCTGTAAAGTGTTGGTGTATGTTTAAATGCCTCTGTCCGTTGATGCCTCTGCAAGGATTTAAAAGTTTATTTGCAAAAAGGTTGCTGCGGAGTCTATAGACGGCTTTATCTGCAGGACTAGAAATTATTTAAATGGCACATTTGTATTCTCAGAGAGTGTTCATCACCAATAGCAACACCATAATTTGGGCTATGAATTCCTCAGAAGCCCAGCCTCAGCAACAGTTCTCATCTATGTATCCATCCATGCGTCTATCCTTCCTCTCATCTGTCCTCCTTTGTTAATTAGTAAGAGGAGGTTTAAAACTGCTTGCGAAGCCATTCCCCTTTTGTCTGTTGCATGGCTGAGTTGAAGGCCTTATTATTTCCTCACAAAGGGAGCCTGGTGAACAGACATTAACTCAGATTCAAACCAAATCCACCAACATCCCAATTAGAGAGATTATAGCTGTCACAGTACATGCCGAGCCGGGCTGCCTCACCTAACCGAAGGAGACTAATGAAGTACCGACAGCTGCTGTGAGACACACACACACACACGCACACGCACGCACGCACGCGCGCGCGCGCATATGTGCACACACAAGTGGACATGCACACACACACACAGGGGAAACAAATAAGTATGCATACTTAACATGCACTTGCAAAGACAAGTGTATGCAAGTACACGCACAGACCGAGAGGGAGACTCAAACACGCGTTCAACAAGTACACTCTCTGACAATGCAGAAAAAAGGTAGGCAACAGTACACTTATTTTCACACACACTCATTGCTTACCACAGCCACACACAAACCAATCATCTCAAGCGTTGAGCCCCTGACCTGACAAATCCAGTTTGTGCACATGTGAGCAGCGGGATGCGTGTAGAAGATATGAGCTCGGTGTTTGTGCAGTAAGGCTTTGTCAACAAGTCCAGTATTACTGCAGCTGTTTGCTGCTCTGAAGACAGAGAGCAGCAGCCAACGCACAGGGAATGATGCACAGGGTGTGTGCACAGCTCAAGGAACAGGATCTCGCAGCCAAGAAAGCACAGATCCTTCACAAACACATCCTGAACTGTACAGACAACCACAGTGATCGCTCTGCCTGTCTTTCTCTCTGTCTGTCGGAATATCTGCATTTCGGCTTTGTCTGTTCCTTTTTATATCTCCCTTTCTGTGATACTCTGTCTTCTGGTGCCAAACATTTTTCTCTTTTATTGCCTCCGCTGGTTTCATTTCTGTGAGAGCGGAAGCAGCGGTGGAAGTGGTGGTTCGTGTCCTGTGTGTTATGTGCTTTTTCATTTTTGCTGTGAGGATGTCCCCAGTAAAACAAAAACCCCTGAACTCCGTCTTGACTCACACAACACTCCGCTTTGCTCTGCTCGCTGTTCATCACAAGAGAAAATATTCTGCAGTTATGGCATCACCCTGACTCCATACCTATCATCTTTCTCTCATTTTTTGTGGCTCAGATAGAGAATTTTTACTTTTTTCACCCATTGGTGATGGTGCTAATGAGGAGAAGAGAATTTACAAGAGACGCCGCATCTTTTTTTTACACCAGTTAATTTATAGATTTGCAAGACAGGTGGTGCGATACACTGATGGTGCTCCACAGAACAAAAGACAGGAGAGATAATTCAGGATAATGAAAGCACATTTGGCTTCAGAGGTCAAGCTGCATTCATCATTTCTCATAACCACAGCTGGTTGCCTTTTAATGCTGGCCCTGCTGTTTTTATGGACAGAAAGCTCCTGGTGTCAAAGCAGTGAAAGGTATAGGTCCTCCAGGTTGTTGGCGCGGTGACAACTGCTCATTGGTGCATTGTGTGTTTTATAGCTGCTTCATGGAGGACTAAAAAGATGTACAGTTTGAGTCTAAGTCCTCTCTGTATTGTCCCTCGGCTTGACGGGAACATTCCGCGGTAATTCACTTCCACACCAAGTGAAAAGGGCCCATCTGTAAACACAAACGTAGACAGTTGAAGTGGATGGCGTCTTCGGGGTCTTGTTTACATTGCTCCCTGTCTGGTTATCTCCCATTGCAGGCAACTCGGCAGGCACCTGTGGGGATCCTGGCACACCTGTCCATGCCACCAGGGAGGCAGGGAACTTCAAAGTGCGCAGCAAGGTGCGCTTCACCTGCGCAGTGGGACATACGCTGTACGGCTCGGCAGAGAGGATCTGCTTCCCCAACGGGACCTGGTCGGGCAGGCAGCCGTTCTGCAAACGTAAGTGAAATCTGTCAAATGTCTCTGTGATGTTGCTTATGAGACGTTGGGAGGGGAGTGCATAGGGGTCATGCGAAGAGATGGTACACACATACTTACTCATACACACTTATTCACACACAGGCCCACCGGCACCATGAAACTCATGCAGTCTCATAGAGAGATGCACGAGGATAGGGTATCAAACCTGCACTGACTCAAAAGTGCTCGTAGCACCGAATATTAAAAACTGTCAAATACCAAAAGCTGCCTTTGAAGGCTTGAGGAGATTCCTAGTCTTGCTTTATTATTCTTTGAACTGATATTTCGTATTTTAAACCTAATTTGAAATTATTTTTATTTTAATATTTTTATTTTGGCAACATTTAACTGCTTTGTTAACAACCATGGGCATATAGTTTGAAAGACATGGGTATTTACCAGGCAGGGAACAAAAGATGCTATTGAGTTACATTATGGGATTGGTGGATCCAGTGCTTTACGGGCTTAACCTATACTAGAGTTAAATGTTAAGTTATCTCAGGCCCGCCTCCAATTTGAAAAAATATTGTTTAAGTCGCCCAGTTTTATGGCAGTACAATATAATATTGATGAAATACCCCTTCAAAATTGACCACTGATGAATTTGATATGTTCACTTTGTTAAATTTGTTTCGGTATGGACCTGGAACCCTCATCAGCTATGGTATCGGACATTTTAAAACTGTAACCAGCAGTGTCTTACACACAAAGACGCTGTTTGTGACACATGGGCAGCATGCAGGCATGAATGTGCATCACGTGTACAGATAGGTGCTCGTGTGCATCCACACCTACGCACACAAATGATTGCAAAGGCTCACAAGCAGTACTGCACCAGATGGATAAGTATCTCTCTGCTGCAGTCTGGTGTTTCCTGCCAGCACATGGTGCTGTGACTAGCTTCCAGATTGCAACCAAAAAATTCATTAATTCTAGACACCTAAAGCCAAGTTCTTTTTGGATTGTGATAAATGAATCATTGTGAATTTTGAAGATATTAGTTCACTGAACGGCGGCTCTACATCTTGCATAAATTACCCCCAGGGGTCAACCGGATGTGGGAGCAAATGTTTGACTGCTTATACTCTCTTCCTCTTACGGTTCTTCAGGTTGGCACAGTGCAAGTGTCATGTTTTATATGATAGGCTCTCTGAACTACTCTCTGCATATCTACTGTATATTCCAACTTTCTTGTTTCTCCCTTTCTTACTGTTTCTCTCTCTCTATCCTTTGTTTCCTCTGCTGTCAGCCTTTTTTCTCTTGCTTCTCTCCTGATTTCTCTCCGTCTTAATCTCATTGCCTGGCTGTCTCCCCGTCCCTGTCCATTACTCCATCTGTTCCTCCTCTCGCTCTTTCTCTCTCTCTATTGCTCAACCTTACCCTTTCTACCCTCCTTACTCCACATCTCTCCTCCACTACTTTCCGTCTCCCGGCTGAACTCCTGATTTAAAGATTGTTTTAGCCATTCCTCCACCTCAGGAGGGAGGGGGCAGAAATTCACTGGAGCCTGAATGAGTTTCAGTGCTGTCTGTCTGTGATCTAAAGCTCTGTCTAGTGTTAAAGCCCATCCATCCATTATCCACAACCTTTTACAGTCTCTGGAAAACAGTCATTGTGGATATTCAGCTTAATATCCCTCTCACAATACCACCAAGGCCTGTTTTGTGTGTCTGTCATCATGTCTGTCTTGAATTATTAAGAGAGGAGCCAAAGAGGCTCCCATATTATATTTTTGGCGTCTGTGTGCATAAGCGTGTGTGCGCGCATTTGCAGTACAGTAATGTGAGCATGATGGCACCTGCTGTGTTTGGGTATGTGCCTGAGTGATGCATTTGCACCTGTGTGTGTGTGCATGTGCGTGCGTGTGGTAATTGAGAAATCACCATCGCACCTACAACACGTTGCCTCCTACAAGAATCACTATTTCAGATTTTCCAGGCAATTAGGTGATTGAGAGAGCAAATCAGTTTGTAATTAGACATGATTTGGAGCAGAAGAAAAACGCATGAAACAAACTCTGTCCCTTCGCCTCTACAGGGATGCATTTGTGTTGGCGTATTCTGGAAATGATGTAAGGGAGGCCTTATTCAGTTCACTGTAGAACGTCTACTTTTTCATCCCCGTCGATTGTGCAACTAAAGTAACACTTTCCATGAAATTCAGCCTCTCGTCTGAGTTCAATATGTGCTTATTGCCAGGAGTGATATTTAATATATTTAACATATTATAAATAATTCTAAATTCTTAAGTGTTTACTTCTGCCTACTCCTTTCGAACATATATTATATATGTTTCTTTAGAATTTGCTGTATATGTTTACTGTTTATTTTATTGGTTATTCTTGTTTTGTTTTATGTGTTGCATTTTTCAAAATTAATCTGATCCAATAATACATGTTTATTATTTAGTCAAATTTGATCAAACTAAAAGTTATTTTAAAAGTCGTTGTTTGACCACAGCTGCCAATTTTCACATCACTCCCCCGGTCCTGGTCTTGTTGTTAGACAGCACTCAATGTCATTACCATGGATGTACGATGAGACTTGACAATACACAAACTGCACCTAATTTACTGATGAGTCATCAATGGGGTGATGGGGATTTGTGTACCACCGCACCAGCTCTGCTCATTAGCCTCTCTTAATAAAGTGGTGATGCTGTATAGATTACTAGTTCTTTACTTGTTTGGTTTACAGCTTCTTTTAAAAACAGCTGACGTGAGGCACAAACACAGAATGGGAAACTCTGACACAAGCCAACGATTTCTATCGGCCCATTTCAGATTGTTCCCCCTGAGTGCTTATCGGACTGAGTCAGGAAACTACAAATATTATATCAGGTCAAAAGCAAAAACAGCAATTATTTCATAAATAAGTATTACTATTGACACAATATGGAAGGAATATATTTTCCACTGCCCTTTAATCACCTTGAGACCTTCAGAAGTCATCTTTCAGCCACCTTGGAGACTCCCAGCTGTTGGATTGTGAATCACCGATATGGAAAATAGAAAATCCATTACTTTTTTACACTTCTGACCTTAACCTTCTCTCTTCTCTCCCCTGTATTGCAGCGGTACAGTGTGGGAACCCAACCACACCTGTTCATGGCCGTATTTCCCGCGTGGATGGCACAACCTTCTCCCACTCCATCGTGTACTCTTGTATGGAGGGATATTTCCTCACTGGCTCCCCCACACGCCAGTGTCTGGCAAATGGCACGTGGTCTGGAATGCCTCCCAACTGCACAAGTGAGTTTTATATGCACGGAATACCAGAAAACGCAACAGAGCACAACTCATTGTTTCCTGGTTGATCACATTTAGCTCAGTCACACAATACACCTACATTGGCAGTGTCGGAATAAGTTATTGTCGGGTTATTTTTAAATGCAGAAGAATAATAACTAAAGATAGGATGAGGAAGATTGGGCACTGGTGCATGGCAGTACGTTGCTGACCAATTACACATGTCCTAGTCAGTCACAATAAGTGTCTATAGTGATGCTGGATGAACAAATTAAGCATGTCATTTATACTGTAAGGCATGTAAAGTATTAAGAAAAACAGGCATGAAGATGATTTACGTGTCTTATGTCTTTCAAAAGGAGGCGCTCTGAATGATCAACAGCCGTGTTAAAATAGAGTACAAGACTTAAAATAGCACATACATCTCTTTTGAGCCTTCTCTCCCTGCAAAGCCTCAGAACTGTCAGGCAGTTTTTTTTATTGTCTGGTACTCAGCAAATGAGCCTTGCAGTAATTAAGAAGTATGCCAATCTATATTCAATTTGCACCAGGGTGACTATCAAACAAAATTACACATTGTTCTTCTCTCTGAAAATCACCATATTCCTCCTTCCTCATTCTTTTTGCTTGTTATTGAATCACAAGAAAAGATAAATGGTATGGGCATAATTTTCAATTTTGGAATGAAATGAGTCTCTGGCAAGAGATACACAGGGAGGGAGGGAGGAAGGAAGAAGGGGAGAGAGTGAGAGAGAGTGAGAGTGAGTGTGAGAGTGAGTGAGAGAGAGTGAGAAAATTGGATTGTGATGATCAAACATGCAGAAAGGGGGAATAGCTTTTTTTACCTCTTTTGCCCACTTTTAAGCCTACTCATCACCAAACTTATTATTATTATCCTCCTGTATGCTATAACTTCACATTAGATTTTAGTGGTCAGTTCAGGGACATCAACACGCCATCAACATCAACAATATGCCAAGATTGGCTCAGTGTGCCTTCATTAAGGAGGCAATCATTTTCACGGTTCACAGGTAATCGATCATGTAGGTTACCAGATCAAAGTCACACAACATTCTCAAGGGGAGAGAGAGAGAAAAGTCTTTTTTTTATTATTTATACTCTTGATGTTTGATAAATGAAATTTATAGAGCATGTTAAAGAATTAGCGAATTAGCGGAAGTGCACTAGGAAAGAGACAAGCTCGGTGAACTGTGAAGTAAAGCCAAAGAGCACTAAATAAAGTAAACAGTAAACACTGATTATTCAGGCAGACTATTTGCCGTGTAACATGTAGTGATTCTGTTGATTTCTATCTACTTTTTTAGAATTTAGTATTCTCCTCTCCTCTTTTCCATTCCATTCCTCTCTCCCCTAGTTTAAACGCTGACACAGTCATTGTGTGGGGTGGGGGGTGGGAGGATAGGATTAAATGAAGACATCACAAAATGCCTGTGAGTGCAATTAGAAGTCAACAGTCAGATTTCTGCCGCATCAATCAATAACTTTAATTGTCCCCAGTGGGGCAGGTGGTTATGCAGCAGCGGGATGCATACATTTAGCAGACATAAAACACGGAGCCTATGAATACAACCAATAACAAAACCATCTGATTCGGAAACCTCATTTAAAAGAGCAAAACCGTACCAGAAGCCATAGTGGTGTCCTTGAATCCAAAATAACTAAATTCAAATCCTGTCTTTGAGAAAAAAAATCTGAAATGCTGCATCAGGTCACTAAGACACCTGAAATATGTCGGCATGGTTCATCAGTATGAAGCAGTCGGGGATAAACAGATCTGATTACGGACCAACTGCATTTAAATGCAGGTTTTTGTTGGGAGCAGGTTTTTGCAGTGCAAACTTCTCTGATTTCCTGCCGTGACATGATTCCTTCCACTAACTTGTTTTCTTAGTAGCAAGAAAATGTACTAAATAGAAAAAAGCTGTTAAATTGTTGAAGTCAACAGCCTGCAGCTTCTCTGCATTGTGCTGACTGACTGGGGTTTCCACTCCGACAGATAGACAGGCACATAAACATTTAGACACATACTTTCTTTCCGTCTCTTTTGTAAGACCACTTTTCCACAGCCACATGACGTGTTTCCAGTTGATAGCAATTGACATTTGTATCAGCTGTCTTTCATTCATGCCAGCTGCTTCTGGCTCATGTTTGGAGAAAAATATTAAGCTTAATTCAAGATAATGTGTTTCAGTGTTTTTTGTTTTTTATGGCTCAGAGTTTAAATGAACTATAATTCGGCAACAAAAACACTCATGTTGCCCAAATATATGCATACATATACAGTGTAATGTATTAAGTACTTACACATTGTTCACGTGTATTAAATACATATTTTACTGGATTGAAAATGAAAGTAAATCACTTTTCTTTTTTTCTTTTCTTTTCATGGCACTTTCTACTTTCTCTTATATTACGATACTTCTTTTTCAAGAAGAAATATTATTCTTTTTACTTAACTTATTTGACAGCTTTAGTTACCTGTTACTTTACAGATTAAGATTTCTGAATAGAAAGCATACAAAGAGCTTATTAAATATATAAGTGCAGCTGAAACGGTCAGTCGAGTAATAGAACTATTTGCATCTATTTTGATAATCGTCGACAATCGTCATTTTTTTATGTAAAATATTTCATGGTGCCAGCTTCACAAATGCCAGAATTTGCTGCGTTTCCTTTTAATTACTTTAATAATTTTAAATGTTAATGATTTCGAATTTTGGACTATTGATTGGACAAAACAAACATTGTGAGTTTGTCACTTTGGACTCTGGGTAATTGTTATGGCATTTCTCACTGTTTTCAGAGGTTTTACGTACCAAAATATTAAGTGATTTATGGAGAAAATAAATCGCTGATTAATCCATAATGAAGATAATCACTAGTTTCAGTCCCGTACAACATGCTTAAAATATTTTCTCCACTTACACAGTAAAGTCCTGCCTTTGCAATAATGCATACGTAATAACAATCTGATTCATATACTATACTTACAGTCAAGGGGGACATGCATTGAGTACTTTTAATACTTTAAATACATTTTCCTAATTGTACTTACATGCTTCTACTTCAGTAACATTTTCAATGCAGGACTTTAACTTGTAACAGGAATATTTGATCTTTCTTTACATAGATCGTTCCTAATTTGGATTTATTTTTATTTATAGTGTTTTAGTCTGTTATTGCAGACTTCAGACAGTAGACCGGTCTTGAAGGAAGTATTATTCTTACACTGCATTGCTTGTTTTTCATTAAAATGTATTAAAAACAAATTTTGGCGAATATCTGAAAATATTTTACTTTCCAGAGAAACATAATAATTTGTTGTTTGATCATGCAGCTTAACATGTTCTTGACGGTATGTACATTAATTAGCAAAGCAGGAATACATTTTATATTCTCATATGGCTACCTGAAGACGGGATGGAATGATTGGTGTGTAAAGTATCTGACTTAAACTGGATACTATACTATATTATACCAAGTAGCAAGGATATTGTTTCTGTTTACAGTTTAAGTAAATTACTATCTGCATGGATAGATGCCACTTTAGGTTTGAGTGGGAAAATATGTTGGTGTATGATTTAGTGAGCTGACACAAAACCCACAAGACCAGGTTAGTTTATTTATTACACACATTTTTTTTTCATAAAAGGCAGGCAGCAGTGCAAATGTACAAGTGCAATTAGAAATCATGGACTCCATCATGAGTCACTGTATCAAACATCAGTGGCAACTGTACTGCAATTCAGTCATCTGATAGATTATAGAGGGCAGGAACCTCTGAGGAGGATTTAGAATGGAATTTACACGGATAAACACACACACAACAAATAGCCATCAAAAACATCAAGGCTATACAGTTAACCATCCATTTCACAAGATTGTCTGCGAGGCACAGTCTTACCCGTCAGTGTTGTAGCTGTATGCTAATTTAGAAAATGTTGTAGATACATCTAGGACTAGATTAATGGTTGGCGCAAGCAGTGTACCGCCATCAACTCCAGACCTCTGTTGGGGGCAAAAGGAAGATCCCACTCTGATATTTCTTGTCAGGGTACAAAGTTAGTCTCATCCAGCGAAGATAAATATGTCCAAGTGTTGAGGTCCTTGGCAGCAACTGAACATAATCAAACAGGAACTAATTTAAGGGAGGGGGCGTTAGCAGGGACAGCCATATGCATCAAACTGGCATCTTACACGAAGGTGAACAAGTCAGGAAGGAATTTGTAATAAGTAGGCACAAATTAGGGCTGCAATATTAAACAAGGGCTTTGAAAGCAATCAAATAGAGGCTGACAACTTACAATTACATCAGAGATAGCACTAGGTTAAGACCTGACAACGTAGTGGGCCAACTCTGCCATCTGTTTTCTTTTGGACTAATCATGTCATAAGAAGAAGCCAAGAATAGGCATATGAAAAGAAGAGACTGAACAAAAAATGACATTATTATTACATTCACTGGGTTCTCTACTTGAATAAAAAAAAAAAAAAATCAAATGTAATCAAAATGATATAATCATAGTGGTGCATTTTAGAAAGGGAACATGTAAATAAAACATACAAATTGCTACTAGGATTACTTTATCAATATGATACTGTACATGCACCCCGCTGCTTTCATTGCTTGATCATAGACTGATCTGGCTTCAACTGTATTGTCTATTTCTATATAATTTCTTCACATAACTAAACATTGAACATTTATTTAGTTATTTTTATAGCGCAGCACGTTTATATGCAGAGACAATCTTGGACATCTAATTTGAAAAAAAAGAAGTGCTGCATGGAAGCATAGAGCCATCATGCCCGATGATTTATTGTGATTTACAACATCATGCACAACAAACACAATGTAGCTACGCAACAACTTTTGTGTGCCATCCAATTTTTAGTGGCCAGTGGATTTTTGTACATGTCGATACATTGTCCATTGAAAACCATTATTTCCCCAAATCTAGAGATTTTAAAGTTTAAATAAATGTTTCTTTATGTGTTAATAGATTTCTCCAAACCATTAGGCATAGACCCTCTAAAACCCATTACATCATCTAACAAATGCATTGTTGCAAAGCTTAAAGCGGGGCTATTTTCTGAGTCCATGAACAGTTTTTAGTGTGAAAACATTATTGTGTAAATCACAGTAACCATGTGTCATTACAATGGGGCCCCCGTGCTCTGCACTGTTGCCACAGTCATGTCATATGGGATGGATTGTGGAGATGGGAAAAATTCCCATGTTTATAGCTATGTTTATAACTGTTTATAGCTTCTGAGTTTTCCTGACACTGGACAACTCAAGAAGACAGTTGTATGAATTCAGAGTTGTTTGAGTGAGGGTTAAAAAAACGTACTGTGCATTAACAACTGAAGACTATTTGCAACTGTTGAGAACCGTTCAAACCATGTGTAAAAAAACAAAACAAAACAATTAACACTCAGCTACTGATGAACACCACACAATTAACACCTACTCTAATTGGTGACAAACTTACATTGTTGAGTTCCTTGTATCTTTAACTTCATTGTGTTTCACCATGTGCTGTTCAGCTCGTCGTCACGGTAATAAGTAAGAGCTGCTGGTGAAGGATTGGGGTTGCACCATTTGTAACTGTACTTGGCTTAGCTGAGCCAAATATGTGGCTGAGAGGATGATTATTAATCACCACCCACCCTTTTTGACTATAGCAAATTAACAAAATCAACAAAGTGCATGGTTATGCTCTGATGTGACAAATGAACAAATGCATGATAAGGAAAGCACCAACTTAACAAGAGAAGGCTAAAAATAGGAATTCTAGGGGTGGGGTGGGGAGCAGGCCCTCCGCTGTCAGTCCGTTACATTATTTTGAAATTACATTATGTTTCATATTTAAGTTCAGTACGTTTGAATCATTATTCAACAACACCATTTCGGATGATTTCTGATCCAACTTCCTTCCGTTTGACAACCCGATTACAGTGATCACCTGTGGCGACCCTGGTATTCCAGCGAATGGACTTAGATTCGGTGAGGACATCGCGGTGGGGCAGAATGTGACGCTCATGTGTCAGCTGGGGTATGTGATGATAGGAGCGGACACCGCTGTCACAAGGACCTGCACCAACAATGGCACCTGGAGTGGCACCATGCCAGCATGCCAAGGTAAGCGTCACCCACAAATGCACACACTCGCATGCACCGCATTGTGCACGTGATGCAGTACACGGTCAACCTTGATAACCATCAGACCGTGCTGGAACAACCTTGGCACGCTAGCACACTGTCACGTATGATATGAAGTACATGCTTACAGCCTGAGATCTAATGAGATTAGCAAGCAAGGTGACACAGAACTTCCCGTGTGGTCAGATGGTGTCATATTGTTCACTTCAGTGTGCTGATAACGGTGGTGCCAACAATGCATCAGGTTGAATGACTACAGACGGACACACACACCCTCAAATGCGTATATATTTGTGTAAGTATCGAATTGCACTCATCCACATAAACACTACATGCACATTTTTTATCTGTTTTTCTAAATGATGTCCAGTACATTACACAAGTAGTACTATATTTTGACGAGTCCACAGATAAAAGATGGCGTCTCTCAGTAGGATTTCAGGCAAAAAAAAGATAAAAATGTGTCATACATTTTTCGAGCACTTGATCCAGGACACGGTGATTCCACCCACACCTGCATCTACAGCAGAGTTGCACCTGTGATGGCACAGAGCCAAGGCTAAAACATCCTCTGACACCTGATGATGGATGGCTTACAAGTCCTCTTCATCACAACAAGGATCCCTGTAATTGCACTTCAACAGTTAATCACTGGCTTCTTCCCTCTAAAAGTATGTGTGCACTCTCTGGACTTGATTAACATCAAAGTTAAAAAGATCCACTAAGAGGACTTAGTTGTTGTACACCCATCAGCACTACATCACTCCATGATTTATGACGCTCGAGTGGCGGCATAGATTAGCATGTCTGCCATCGACAGCCAAAAGTAAATATTGCAGAGAGGATTAACTTGTGCAGCAAACGGTTCAAAAGTAGAACTGAAAAGGGAAGTAGCCTACCAGGCAAATGGTGACTTACTGTTGCTAAGGAACTGTTCCTGGGCTGATGTATCGGTTTCAGAGAAGAAAGCTGGTGTTGAATTGGCCTCTTGAGAAATGGGAAAGGACACATTAACTGCGAGAGAATTAAGAGGCCGAGCGTGAGACGGACATGCATACGAGCGAACACATCAACAGGTGGGAGAAATAAGCGCAGATAAGTTACAGGAAGGCGAGTAGTTACAGAAAATCAAACACAAGCTTTGAAAGGGAATGAGGGATTAGGGATTGTAAAAACATGAGGCCTGTTATTTTCTTTTCTTCATATGTAATGGCTGTTTTTGGTTGACCAGAAGTAGTCTGTGTCGTCACCTTTCCTTAGCTCAACTCATAGGGAGCTGTGGTTTTAAGCCGCACACTTCTTGCCCTCCTCAGGCTCCCCCTAGGACCCTGCCTAGATATTTACAACATCCAAACTCACACTTATTTGTAATATTTTATGGGTGTATTACATTATTGATGCTCCCTGTTCTGTCGTATGTTGAGGCTGATGGATCCATGGTCGCACAGCTGTTACCCAAGGCAGTTTTAAACAGAGAAAACGAGAGAGAAAGAGACAAAGCACAGGTATATATGTGCACGCATGTGTGTATAAAAGTGTGTGAAGCTCTTAACCTCCAAGCACTAATCCTTGACGGCTCAGGCACTCGGCCCCGATACTGCTACGCTCGATGGGGGCGGCGTGGAGAGGAGCGTAACTCCTGAGGCTAGCCGTCCTCATCACACTCACAAACTCACACCATGCATGCATACAATCACCAGGCGGCATTTAATCACACAAGTCTCTCTCTCATGCATACAAAGGCACAGACGCTTGCACACCCTCGCCCTTTGCTCCGGCCGCTGCCTGAGTGCAGTCAGCTCGTACTGACCTGTATGCATTAGTCAGCGAGCCACAGGGACCCTCCTGCCTTCTCTTACCCTCGTCGCTGCTCTCACTTCTCCAATAGTACTTATTTCTCCTATGGGCTAAATGAATAAAAGAAAGGCAAGAGAGAGGAGATTGATTACTAAGTGTGTGCGCTAAATTAATTTTTGTGATTCCTGAGTGTGTATGGGGTATTAAGAAGCAGTTCAGATGTTTTAGGATTTATTTTTTCTCCTTGCCGCTGCTCACTTCATCTCCTTTGGTCTCTTTCTAAGACTATCTAGGACAAGTAATACAACAGCTTGCTGGTAATCACGGCTTTTTTATCATCTCTCGCTGACAGCCTACGCAGCAAGAGGTCTTAGAAAAGGACCGGGAAAATATCTATTTTCTCTACTTGCTTCTGAAACTGAAAACAATGCCTCCTCCAATAAGATCGGTTGCCTTTTTCTTTTGCATGATTGGGTTCAAGTTGAAGGTGCAGCGGTTCAGGCGGGGTGAGCTGTTTGAAATTGTCATGATGCGGGGCATCCGTCATCTTGTCACAGATTTGAATGATGTGCTGCAAGGATATGAGCCAATATTCCAGGGAGGGAGGGGCAAGGAACGCGAGAGGGAGAGGGAAAGGGGGAGGGAGAGAATTTGCTTCTGAAAGAGACAAAGAGGTTTTACGTGTGCCGACTCTGTGCATAATTTTAAACATAATGTGTATGCGTCAGTGATGGCCATGTGTGTGTGGTGTGCATAAACACACTGCCGATGACACATCCTAAGCCTCGCCCGGCAAGGATTCAGTTTGAATCCCAGGTTTGGCGTGTTCAGCTAAGAGGCACTAATGCTGCTTAGAACTACTTAGGAAAATGGGGACACTCTCCACTTCCCATTCAGTTCTGCCTGCCACCCATGCCTTCCTTTTTTTGTATTTTATTTTTTCATTTATTTAAAGTAATTTCTGATGCATTGCTTATGGGATTAGTGGGCCTACCCCTCTAATCAGCGTAATGTGCCTACTTGCACATGTGTGTTCACACATTCTCCCTCCATCTGTCTTTCCTCTCCCTCCTTTTCTTTCACACGGACACACTGTGGGGAGACGCACATACACACCCAAACCAACTTTCTACTTTACAACATCCAGCTGGGCATTTTAGAGAGGTATTTCAGAATGAAGTGCCTTTTTATTCTCGGGCTCCAAAGCAACTACATGGAAATCCCAAATTGAAGGCGCACTTTACTAATTCATTAACATCAAAGAGAAACAATTTCAAGTGAACTCGTTCCTTCTTGAGAACTTGAAAAAGAAAATTACTTAAACAACAAAACATTAAAAAACAGATTGCAACATCAGGATGTTTTTGTCTTCAACTTTTATTCAGGATTAATCATGGCCTCAATATCTTTCCAAATATAGCATACATCTAAAGCATATATACTGTATACTGCTGCAACATGTCCATATGGAAATCTGTTTGGATCTGCTGCCAATAAGAACAAAAGATGGTTCCACCTAGGAGGGAATGTGTGAATATTCCACAGTGGCTTGCTCCACATTTACTGTAAGTTGTTGTGTAGAAAAAGTTTACGAGGCAAGAAAGTTGTCCATCATGTGGTCACCTTGTATTAATTCTATCATAAGAAACCTATTCATTTTCCAATTTTAACCATGATACAGTGTAAAAGCTAGCTTTAACCAGGTGAACCGAAGCTTTCTGAAGTGTGTAGATAAAATAACTTCAACTGAAATCTAGTGTGTATGAAAGGAAGCCACCATGCAATACTCTGTTCAATATAATCTGTTTATTTTGCCAGCTACTTTATATTTAATATTGAGACACTAGGGCCAAATGAGTTTTCCTTTATTGTCTTTATGCATCATAGTTAGTCCATTTTAATTTCTTAAAGAAAACAATTGCCTTTTGGTCACCAGCAAGGGTGTTTTAGTGTACGAATATATCTTCAATTTAAGAACAGTAGGAACAGTGCTGGTTTAGAGGTGGGTTGTGGTCCTCCGGAAATGAAAAGGTAATATGCTATAAGCTTATTGAAGCTTCAGCATTGTAGGTGGGAAGAAGGCAGTCATGGAAGTGTCCATTAGTCAGTTGGCCGCTAGTCCAACCTGCCTCAGCTAAGTCTTTCTAGTGAGTGGGTCTGGTCTTCATAATACACCCAGAGCCATGTCCATCACTCCACCTTCACATGGCTGCATCAGTATTTTTTTGTCATTTATTTGGTAAATAAAAATGTTGTTCTGCCAAAATACTAAACAGTCTAAGTAACTGGATTTGTAAACTAAACATCTGATCTTGCCAGACAGTTGCAAGACTTGGCGATAGCCCGACTCCAAATTGCAGATCTTTGTTGAAGTGTTTCGGCATGCGTGAGAATGTCTAAAAGAAAGAGAGAAATGGGGAAATGATGGGTGTATAGGGAGGATAGTAATGGTTTAAAACAACTGCTATAATTTATTCACATCCCTAAAACCCATATCCCATCTGCATCCCCACGGGTTCATCTCCAAGTGTGTCAGAACAAACTCTGAGCTTTATTATGCATTCATTTATTACATTTGTTGAACAGAAAGTTTACGGCTTACATAGCCACAAGATGTCCCCTTATTTCTTACAGGAATAATTTTGTATACCCCAAACAGAAATGACAGACCAATCTCACCCAGTCAAAACAGATAATTTCTCTGGGCTAAAGACATAATCCACATTATGTAGAATGGTGAATTTGTGCCACTTGTATTGCCTGTAAAATAGCACGATAATTTGAAGCATGTGGTGCAATAATACAATTTGACAAAACATGTTTATGTTTATCCTACATGAAGAAGCTAACTTCACTCCTGTTTTGTTTTGAAGGAAGCAGTGATTAGGCCCTCTGTGCATTTTATCATTGTGCATTTAAATGGGAAGATAAAATCTGTAGAAATGACAATTTATTGGATAAAAAGTTTAACATATTTTAACACCACTGCCCCTCTCACCATAATCACCACCACCTCCATTTCTTAAAATTTTTATTAGAGATGAAGACGCAGAATATTGCCATATCCCTCTAAATCCACATAAATCCTCGTAAATTATCTCCAAGCTTGAACATCATCTGTTATCCTCGAGTTCCACCAAATCGCTGCAGTTTTGTTTCAATTGTACCAAGAACCAGTATTTTTATGGCTCTGTGCCGGTGACAGCCGTGGCCTGAAGCATTATGTTTTTGGGTTGTCCATCCATACATGGTTCATCCGATCCATTCAGGCCAATTCAATATCACAGGTTTGATCCCGGGTCCTTCGGCAAGATACTGAACCCCGAATTGGCTTTGCCATTGGTGTGTGAGTGTGTGTGTGAACGATAAGTTTAGTTAAGATTCTGATGGGCAGATGGCAACTTGCATTGTCTCTGCCATCAGTGTATAAATGTGTGTGAATGGATGAATGTTGACATGTAGTTTACATCGCTTTGACTGATTTAAAGACTATAAAGGCACTATATAAATGCAAGTCCATTTAACATTTAGATTATGGTGGTCAACGGTCACTGTGACCTCACAAGTGAGCTAATTATGACAATTGCACACAAATGTCTAATCGGATAAAATCATGAAGTTAGGACATTTTGGACCACAATGGATGTAAACTGAAACATGACTGGTTGGTGGAAGCATGGAACCACAAGGTGAAAAAATCTTGTTTTAAGGATATTTTCTGCTCCTTCATTCTTGTGTCCAGGATTGTAAAACCAAATATTTTTTAACAGTGTTCTTGCTTAAATTTGTCTTGATTCTCAAGTGACCACAGTAGATATTTTTGGTGCAACTGTTAAAGAGAACTTTACACAGTACAGTATATGCACAGTATCCCAAAACTACCAAGGATTTAACTTGTACCCTCCACTCCGACTCCTTCATGTTTGCATCACAAAGCAATTATTTGCTCTGAAGTGTTTCTCGCTTTGGTTTAAGCTCCCTTTGGATCCTGGTCTTGATTCAAACTTGACTGGACCTACTTTGTGCATCGATGGCACTCCAATAAGCTGATCTTGACTGAATGTATCCTCACTATCCTCACAGTGGTGACGTGTCCTACACCTCGACCCATACCCAACGGCCTGCTGGAGGGCTCAGTCCTGGAATGGGGTACCAGCGTGAGCTACAGCTGTCTACCTGGCTACGAGCTGTCCTTCCCTGCTGTGCTCACTTGCACAGGGAATGGGACATGGAGCGGAGACCTGCCCCAGTGCTTGCGTGAGTCACCATTTTGTACTTTCTCGATTATGATAATTATAGAGGTCTCTAGAGGAAGTTTCCTCATGTTTAAACTGAGATGACCATGTTTCAGACAGCAACAGAAATGTCACCAAGATCATTTGCACAGTGGACTAACTTGGATCTTTTCTCTTGATTCCCCTTTTTAAACTTTATCAAGCATTTCAAATGTTTAACTCATGCTTAAAATCTGGCATCCCTTGGCCTTTCTTCTAGAAATAAAAGATTTTTCCTTGTATTTGACTGTGAAATTACCAGTGTACCCACTGTGCATGTACTTTGTAGAAAACATGGAATACTGAGAGGTATAATAATCATTGAATAAATGTATTTGGGGGAAGTCAAAAAACAACAAGGTTATTTCTCAAATATATCTCGTAATATACCAGCATGTTATTTTACTCCTCATACATTCAGTACATTAGTATTGAGCCCATTCCACCACTTTGCTGCTTGCCCCCTTAAAGGTTATCTCAAGTTAATGAAATTAATGAAAGTAATGAATAAGTCATGGATGTTAACATCAGGGCATAGATGGAAAAGCTGAATTACTATACAAATATATTAAAACAGCAGTGCAGATATGCAGAATTGAGATTATTAATCTTGCAACGTTAATGTTTTTATTTTTTTATTCTATAAGCAGTGAGTTATACCTAATCCTAAAAACACCCTGAGTCAAGCTATAATGTTGATGATGAAAATGATGATCTAAGTGGAACTACACATGCGGCGTCTGATGCTCTTAACTATATTAAGGCCATCAGTCATCTTTGCAAGCATAATAATAACCCCTGGAATGCATCAAGAGCATCTCTCTGTCATCACAATAACTCTTGCATTATATCAATCAGTCAGAAATCAAATATCAAGAAGGGTAAAGTACTTGAATGTGTTTTTCTCTGAATGTTGCTGGATTACGTGAAGTAAGAAAGAAGCAAATGCCACAAAAAATATTCATGCACAGCACTCAAAGTGCTGAAAGATGCGTTGTTGTTTTTTTTTCTGACAGCTGTGCTGCACTAAAAACATCTCCACTTTACCTGGTGAATATAGGCAGTCATTTTGACTGCTGAAGTGCTGCATTTTGCATCATTTTGATTGATTATTGCAGCCTTCTTTTGCAGGGAATCTCTGCTATCACATTGGTGCATAATATAACTATGCAGACTGTAACTACACTGGGTTGATTGCTGACTTTAGGTAAGAGTTTATGAATTGGGGAGAAGTTAGATGGTTTGTATTTTAGTAACACATGTTGGATCATGACAAAAAAAAAGTCTGAGACCCCTCAGCCTATTTAAAGAGAACTATTTTCACTTGTCGTCTTTTGTAATTGATGCTAATGACATCATTTGTGTGCTTGTGGCCATATTCAGTCAGGCGAACATGGTCCCATTTGAGTATTTAGCATCTGAGATCCAGCTGACAGACTGCTCGTGTTTGTGACCATGCGACTGGAAGCACAGTACCTCATGCAGCCATTTGCTCTTCCAAATGGCCACTTTGCCGACCTTTATTGTAATTCTTGTAAGTCAATGTGCACACTGCTGTCTGATTTATATCCTGCTTAACTGTAAAGGATCTGTAAAGGATTTATCTGTCATCACCAGATATGTGCGAAGTGATCAACTGCCTATTTTATTGAAGTGCAATGGTATATCTGTGTTCTGGTCCCAAGTTGTTATGATGGGTAAAAAAAAAAAGTAATCTGGACACAAAATGGATACGGTTCCACTTTGTAAATGTACGATGTCTACTCACTGACTACCGCAATTATGATGAGCAGTGTCATCCCTCAACAAGCACCAATCATTTTTCCACATCGGCACCCCCAAAACAACCTCTCGCAGCTATGTGAGTGAGTAACCTTTATGTTCCATGATGCAGTGTTGTTGTTAATGTGTCCCAGTCGAGAATTGTTTTTGATGTAGTAATTACATTTAATAGCTCCATTACTTACGACCTACAATACAGGTTCCAATGCTTGCGCGAAATTGGCCGAAATTGAGAGCCATACACTATATATATCATTCAGTGTGATCAATAACCAGCTACTGTAAAGAACTTGGCTCCCCTAAACATGTTGTTATAGCTAGCCTCCTGCTAGGGTACTCGAAGTGAAAGCAAGTCTGTGATAAATCACTGAGGTTTACTAAGGCAAATAAATGAGTCTGGAAAATGGGGACAACAGGGAAGAAAGTGCTGATGATATTTTGTGTGGAAAAAGCTATTATCTATGTATTAAAATGTCAGCACAGCACTATCTACCGCATTGTCAGGTGCTGGTCCCTATAAATTGTGAAGTCATCCTTCAGGAGTAAATCCTTAATTGGTGTCGATGCTTAAAATGTAGTCACAGGACCGACCTTTACTGTACATACTCGGCATTACATTATAAACGCAAACATTTGTCATGGGACCTCCGTATAGGCCCACAGGCTAGTAATTGTTTTTGTATCTGTGTGCATTAAATGCAACTATAAAGACTTGCCCCGAGCATTAGTCAATACATCAGATTGTCTTGTAGACTGAGGATATTTAACAACAAAATCATGAGCCGAGTAGGAGGAATAGTCAGATTCCTTATGGCTCTATCATACACATCTGCAGCAGATTTAGTTTGGTGCAAAATCATTTTACAGCCACAGTCTTGCTGATTATTATACATATAGTAGGCTTGCACTGCTGTATACATTAGAAATATAATTGCAATTCATACTCAGCACTTCTAGTTGAAATACAGCTCAGCAAAACTGCAGGAGATGGCATGCGTCTACAGCGTAAATCCATCTGTGCATTTCTTAAACTCTGCACTTCTGTTGGCACTTGGAGCCAAACAGGATTAAGATGCATATGTTCACATATGCATCCCCATACACATGTTCCCTATCACAAAGAAATGGAAAAGATGCATGAGAGCAAGTGGCAAAATTCAGTGTCGTGCTCGTTCATGTGTCTGCAGAGATGAGACTGTGATCCCAACTTTGAATCTGGCCTCTGCATACTGATTACTTCAAAGCATTGATAATTCATCAAGGAACGGGAGAAGCTGAGGGATAGATATAGAGAGAGAGAGACTCACTCCTCCACCAACACACACAGGCACACACACTCACACACAGGCACATTAAATATGCTGAGCTTGGTTTGGCCTGCAGCCATTTCTCTTATACATCCATAAAACAGCACATTATTTCCCTGCAGCTTGAAGCTTATGACTGATGTGCATGTCACCTGTTTGGCCTGTATTGTCAACCCTTCCAAAAAAAAAAAAAACGCAATTTTACAATGTTGCTTGAATAGTGACATTTATCGTTTTGGATCCAGGCAGACAATTGCATCTTTATTTGTTGACATATCAAGCGTGGTCAAACTAACTATTGGGCGAAGGGTGGGACTCACAAGACATCGTTTTTCCGATGGGACCTGCAGTATAGGCAGACATCTTTTCTTGGAGAAGATAAGTCTCAGAATACAAGGATTTTTTTCCGAGATAACAGTATTTGCAGTAAAGGTTTTATTCAGCCATTCCTGCATGGGCTGGATTCTAATCTCCTTTTTATTTATTTTTTACTAGATATCTTTTATGTCAGGGTTTGGCTGTGGGAAGCCCCTGTTGGTTACTGACTTCTAGGAAGAGAGTAAGCAAGAACTTATCTCTGTCTCCAGACCTCCACGCAGCGGTACATGTCAGGTCTGGAGAAGCACTCTGCCTTATTATTGGCTTGATCCCACAGCGCTCTGGCTGCGTGACTGAACGCTGTGACTCTCGTCCTCGCCTCTGCTCTCGCTCACACTGAGCATGTCTGAACCTCCTCCAGCTAACAAGTGACTTTTAATGATCAGTGTGGTTATAGCTGATTGATGGGATATATACGGTAAATATGGATAGAAAGATACATTAAAATGGCTGACGTACATCCCCATCAAAGTCTAAATTATTCCAGTCAATTTCATTGGATGTCTATAAGCAATAAATTGAAGGAGCAGCAGTGATAATCCAACGGGCTTCATCTGCTGAGGCTGTGGCGAGAGTCCCATTATGAAGGCGATATCATACCAGAGGCTTGGGGAGCAACAGCGGCAGCAGATGGCTCTAGTTGTGTTAACCTCAGGGCCCTGTCAGAGAGATTAATATTTCACATGCTAATTATTTTTGATCTAAAATTGAGTGCCATGACCTCCTTCACTCCCCTTTTGCTGCCAAGATGAATATTCACATACCTACTGTAACCACTCAACAGAAAGGTTGGTTGATTGAAACAAAACAAAATGTTGAGATGGAGCAATTCATCCTGAGACAAAGACGTCAATGCATCTGCCCACATGCAATCTGAAAATGGCCAGAGGAATGTGTGTTACAAGCATAATGTCAATGCAATTTGAATAATTCAGTCCATGAAGACTTTCTAAATCATATAGAAAGACAATATTCTTTAGTCAGCTACTCGAATAAATCCGGTATAATAAAAAGACCATCGAAAAGAAACGGCAAAACTCACTGGAACAGATGAAACCACTGACGGCGCTCCTCATCAGGGTCTGATCTTGTGGGTGCAGCAGCAGCCCACACAGCTTATTATATCTGAATTAAATGCGGAATAGTCGACCCAATGCTTCATTCAATTGACTAGCTGCTGCAGTATTCCTATGTGTAATCAGGTTAAAAAGAGATGAATGTTTGAATTGTAGAAATAGGAAAGAGGAGTAGGGCATCAACATTGACATGAACCAGAGGGAAGGTGCAACAGTGCAGTGGGGTTCACCGTTGGATGAATACTTTCAGGAAAATGCGTAACATCTGCGTTGGATTTGCTGGCCCTCAGCTTATTTCATCAGCAATATTCCACATTTCTGCTTCCACAGCCAAGTTCTGTGGAGACCCTGGTATGCCTGCCAGAGGACGGAGAGAAGGGCGCAGCTTCATCTTTAAGTCTGAGGTGATGTTTAGCTGCAGCACCCCCCTTTTGCTGGTGGGATCGACAACGCGCATGTGCCAGGAGGACGGCACCTGGACCGGATCTCAGCCGCGATGTATAGGTACTGTATTATTAGCCTGTATTTTGATTCAGCTAATCCACAAATATAATTACGTTTTCGGACTGGGGTGTAATGCTTGTGTTTTTCAAAGTTATTGTTTTTGTGATTTGCCATTCAATTACATTATCGATCGCGAAATTATGTTATGCCAGAATTTGACTTTTCTACAAGCAAGATATGAGCATATTAATATGTACAGATAACAAAGGTAGTGAAATCAAATGTACATGATGTAGGAAGTACCATCCCACCATTCCAAATGATCGTTCTCTGCCGCTTCTCTTGAAGCGACAAACAATAAATATAAAACACAGTGGAAGGTGAACTAGAATCAGTGCGTTGCCATCTGGCACTGATGTAAAACTTAATCACGAGAATGAATTGCATTATATATATTGTTACCTCAGGGGTGATGCTTTATATTTGCACCCCAGTGTTGCTGGATATATTAAGTGCTGAAGAAACGCTTTCCCAAATGGAGTGTCTTAATTTGAATCTCATCTCACCAATGATTAAAAGTCTCAGAAGTCTATTCCTGAAGCCAAGGAATTCATAGTCAAAGAGAAAAAAGATGCCAGGGTCTACTCATGTTACCACGCCACTTCAGTAATTGTCCTCTGGTACATGGTACACCAGAGAGAAATTGCTTCGTCATTATCAATGATTGCCCCTCTGTCATATTCGCATTTTTGCTCTCCTGCAATTTCCTGGCTCATCATGAAAATGATTTCTTGTTCCAGAGCCCACGAGAACCACCTGTGAAAATCCAGGGACACCTGAGCATGGCTTCATGAATTACACAACAGGCTTTAAGGTAAAATGAGCTAAACCTGCAATGCATACATTTTATAAATATATGCTCTTTTAACTCCAATGTGAATTTCTATCAAAAAAGGTATTTCAAACAGGACCAGAAAATTACATTTCTAGTTGGAGGCAGATTTATAGAACAGGCGTGTAACTTACAAATATTCAATTAAATGTATTTTGTACAGCCCAAAATCAATAATTACAAATTTGCCTCAGAGGGCTTTACAATCTGTACACATACGACATCCTCTGTCCCGGGACCCTCACATGGGTACAGGAAAAACTGTGCCCATGTGAGGGTCCCCAAAAAGCCCCTTCTAACGGGGAGAAAAAGGGAAGAAACGTTAGGGAGAGTAACAGAAGAGGATCCCTCTATCAGGATGGCCAGAAGTACAATAGATGTCATGTGTACAGAATGAACAACCTAACAGAGTTACAACACATTCAATGCATATGACCGAAATTATTCATGAGAGTAGTACTAGGCATGATGAAAAAGTTACAACTACCAAAAATAACAGCAACAGTGGATATAGTATAATAATAATGATAATAAAAGCAGTAATGGTATTGGCAATACTAATTGCAATGCAACTAATAATAATAATAATGATAATAGCCGTAGGTGTCGGGCAGGACCAGGGTTCAGATATAACGATCCACGTAAACCTGTGAGGAGAGAAAGCACAAAGACTCCAGAGAAGAAGTAGAGTTAGTAATGTGCATTCATGGGGCATTAATTCATACAGAAGGCGATAATAGATGTTGAGTATTCAACTAGCACAACAAAAGTCCACTATTCACTCTCTTAATTAAATTCTGGACAACAAATCTCCATGTGATCACTATTTGAAGCAGCCTTGTTGAGGTGGATGAACAAGAAGCAACGTACCATTCAAAGCTTGCAGCTCGACTGTGTCACCTGTACTCAGTCCTCTTTCAAATGGGCAGTTTTCCAATGGATGTTCCATGTCGAATCATCATTTATTCCTTTGGATGATGTTATGTGGGTGCAAGGATGAAGCAGTGATGCATGCATCCCGTTCAGATGCACTGAACAAAAACCCACTGTATTTCTCCACCACTGTGAATGTGTACCGGCTTGGTCTGGATCGATAATAATGTGCTCTTAATGCGGTTTGACCGTCCGTGTAGAACGAGCAATGCTAAAATGCATCATAGTCAAAAAAAAAAAAACGACATCATGACCATTGGTGTGTGCACAGTAGTTCCCTTGCGATGCTTTCAGCCAGTGTATTTCATTTTATTTCCTCCCTGTTGCTCTTAGAGTGTCACTTACAAGTTAAGTGCAAACTGTTTCTCCACAACATTCAGCAGAATATCTGATATGAAATTTGTCCCAAATGAAAGCAGAAGCAGCTTATTATTTGGATCACTGCTTGTAATGGCTGTACTCTTGCATTTTTCTGCATTACAGAACAACATTACCAATATCTTGACGCCACTGACTGAGAAAGTCCTGTGTAGATGCTGTTTTTAAACTGTCGACTGGGCTGATGGCTGACAATAAGTTATTTATTGAGATGGGAGAAAATAAAGATTAGTGTTGCCTCAGATTGTCTTACAGTACGTATACTGTATGAAGTATGTCAGTGTCGTGTCCTTTGTCATTATTTGAATGCGAGAAAAACAAACAAAAAAAGGTAACAGAAAACAGTTTGTCTCTATATTTTTTCCATCACTTCCTAATGTCTGTGCATCAGTTGTGAACACAAACATGGGCCATCGCCTCTAGGAATAGTCTCCATCTGCCTCCACACACTACAGATAATCATTAAAAAAGGAAAAAAAACTTGAGTGTGCAGTATTTTTCCGAGCTCTTTAGATTTGATGCTGGGAGCCTATTGGCATTTGCATCAGTGTATTGACTCTCTCCACTTTGTGCGCTGTCTGTTTGTGGCCAGGTGGGCAGCAGAGTAGACTTCCAGTGCCAACAGGGACACCTACTGCAGGGCTCCACCACCCGCCTCTGTTTGCCAGATCTCACCTGGACCGGCATCCAGCCGAGCTGTATCCGTGAGTGCTTGTTTCTCACGCTCTCACAATATTTTCATATCCCTCTCCCTGTCTTTGTCTTTCACTCCCCCCCACCCCCTCCCTCCCCCCGCTGGCATCTTGTCACTGTATCTGCATTGCAGGGTACTCGGACAATGTCTGTTCTCTTCCTCAACACCCGCTCTCTGTCTGTTGATTCGCTCGGTCCTGCCATAACCTTTGACCGCTTGGTAGATTGCGGCTTCAGCCTCAATCAACCTGCCATCCCAGTCATTCTGAGAGTGAGGTGTTGGCCGGGATTACTGTCATTCTGTTTGAACTACCTGAGCTGTCAACCAACACCAAACCAGGGCTGTGCAGTTTAGTTTAGCCCAGTCACTTAGCCAAGTGCTTTTCTAAATTGTGATGTAATCCAGTATCTCGTGAATCCCTTTCAGCTACAGTATTTTTCATGAAAATCTTCCCCAACTCAAGTCGTACTATAGTCTACATTTTGCTGTGCACTTAGTGTAAACACTTGAGCTGTGTAATGATGAGGGGATTCAAATTATATTTTGTAATCTTGATTTCATAACTACCCCAACATGTAACACCCACTTAAATTTTCCAGAGGTGTGTGTGTGTGTGTGTGTGTGTGTGTGTGTGTGTGTGTGTGTGTGTGTGTGTGTGTGTGTGTGTGTGTGTGTGTGTGTGTGTGTGTGTGTGTGTGTGTGTGTGTGTGTGTGTGTGTGTGTGTGTGTGTGTGTGTGTGTGTGTGATCCTTGAATATGTGCAAGCAGTCTCTTTAATGTGAAAACACTTGGCTGCCAGATAATTAGATACACCTAGCTGAAACTAATACAGTCTAGCACGCGATCACTTCATTAAGTCCTTCTGTCACGAGGGTTATCATGTTCGGTGTTAAACTGTTTTAGAGAGATGTTGATTCGACTTTATGGTCGTTTTGGAGGCTGTCGCTTGTGGTGCTGCGGAGACGTGTCGTGTTGATACTGAGAGGTGTTTCTAATGTTTAGTCTCCCCTCATTGAAACAAATGGGATGCATGCATGTCATTGTGTGTAGGCACATGCCGTTTACCTAATTCATATTTGCCATTTAATATAAATGTATGCTTTTTATTTGCTATAATAAATCTATAAGCAATGTAATTATTCTCGTATTGAGTTTACAGTTATACACAACATTTTACAGCAGAACCCGGCAACAAAATATTTATGAAATCGTTTCACTTTCATAGTCTTATTGTTATTCATGGAGTTTTTAATTAAAGTTTTAACAGCTGACAGAAGAAGAGAACCCCCCAAACTCTTCTGTCTAGACTTCTATCAACTGACAGCTCCTCAGCCTTTTCTTCTTCACCTGTGTCCTCAAACTGGTGACCCCATCAGCCCGCTCACTAAGGAATGATTCAGCAGGTTGTGCATCCTCTGGCTCCTTAATGGCATTTATTGCCAGCACTGTGACAGATCCCTTAGAATATAAGGGCAGTCAGAGTGAGTGTAAGCCAACAGAATTATAGGTTAAAGCACCAGCAAAATCCTCAAACTGGCACTAACAAGTTATGTCATAACCAGAAAATGAACACCCTCTCTCTCTGGCAAAGTGAGAAATATCTGCATGCAGATGAATGACTGATACATAGTACATCATACACAGTCTCCGTTTCTCAAGGGCTGCACGCTCTGCTGTAAAAGAAAATGTAAAAGATTGAGATGGCATGGTCCTGTGAGAGACCTATTTCTTGGAGCTTCTGAGGAAAAAAGAAAATACTCATATATTCATGGTAATTAAACAAAAAGGAAGATAAGCCACGGAACAAGAAGATAAACTTCTAAGTCTTCTGAAATTACATTTTCTTTAAGTCACTTTCAACACAACATCCAATCATCTTGATTCTCTTGAGGACACCTAATGCAAAATACCATAATTATTATGTTATGTAAGGTCTACCGATGCTGTTAAGGGCTAAATATAAAGCACTTTATCAGCAGCATCTTAGCATTCTACTGCTGGGCAATACACAAACACAAGCTGAGGTCAGGAGGTAATTGCTTAATTCTGTACTCCTATTTGACAATTGTTGATATTTAACTCGCTTCATGTTTAAACATGATAATCAGAGTTGTCGAGTTAGGGTTAATGGATGCCGCATTGTCCATGAACTGATAAATAAAGGATGCATTTTGACTCAGCATGAATATAATCATCAGGCAACAAAAGTGGATTCATCTCCAACCAACATCTAGTGGATTATTTTTTAGAACGTGTATTGATTTTATATTAAATTAAGCAACTTTTTCAACCTGGTTGTATTTATAATTTATAAAACATTTAAGATTTAGAGCTGGCATTTGAGATGCTAGTGCATACTTTGAATTTGATTTTCATTTGGTGGTACATTGAACCCAGGGAACGGCCTCTGGGTGGTTCCTCTTGTCAACCTTTTTGGATTTGTATTCAAAGCATTCCAGCAGGCACATTTACTTACAGTGGTAAATATAAAATAACACATTTTATATCCTTTTTGTGGAACCATGATTTTGTAAAGCCAGCCACTAAAATGTCAGTCTGACAACCAATTGGGATTTCATTCCGAGGCCTCATGCGTTGAGGCTTTTAACTCTCCTGACTCGCTCTGTTCAGCAGGTGCAGTTCTTTTCAGCCAGGTCTGTCTTCTTCGCTGAGGGTGCAGCATTTCAGGAGCCGCTCGCTGGCTCTGGTCCATTGCCTGTGATGGCTTGAAAAATGTATTGATTTTCCTCTGCCCTCGTCCTGTCATTGTTACTGCTGGAATTAAAATAGAGAAATGGGTCTCTGACGGTCACCAGATTCTAGCACCCCATACTTTTATGAATAATTTGTGAAAATGTGGGACTGAGGAAAACTGTACCCTTCGTTTCACAGAAATATTGGTTAAGTTAAATAAACTTATAAGTGACGACAATTGAAAAGTTGCAACCTGACAAAATATTTTTCCAGAATACATCCTTTAAAGAAAGTTAACTTGCCCTTGACCTTTGCATCACATTAGCTCATGAAATAGCCAATGGAGAAACAGGTTAAAAGACCTTTCTAACTTTAACGTTTCTGGTCTCGTGTATAAATATATTATTATTTAGGCAAAGAAGAAGCCATCGTTATTTTACAGGCCTGCACACATGTAACAGTATGCTACTCTTGCAATAGGTATTGGCAATATGACTGTTTGTAATTTGTAAAGTCTCACTGAAATACTGTGTCATTGAATAACCCTCCATATAGCTTGACTATTTTCTTTTTCTTTGTTATTGTGGATTGATTTAAGATTATAGTTATCACATCATTGGAGAGCCAAAAACACAAAGCAAAACGTCACTGCGTTATCCTGCTTTAATACAAAACTATGAATTAATTTGAGTCCATTAATGTCTAGCATTGTTTTCTTAACTCATTTTTCACACGTGCAGCCCTGAGGGTGGACATGCAGACCCAGAGGGCTGTCTAGCCCATAATACATTGGGGGAAAGCTGTGGTTATGTATTTAAGTATGAGTGCTTTTGTATGGGTCCGACACACTGTGCTGACCCTCGGTCAAAACAGTCATAAATCCTCTAAAATACCTTTCTCTGTAATTAAATGCTCTTCTGTTACTGTGAAGCCACTTAAATGGATTTAAAAGTGGAGCCAACCAATCTTGTACTGCTGGCAGAAGCAAAGATTTGGGGGATTATCGACACAATGATGTAATAGATGCAATGGACACGAGTCAGAGTTGAGCATCACTGGATCTTAAGCCCGTTACCTTTCTATCAGATTAATGTTGTTGCTTATAGATGCACAGATACACTACAGCAAGACATGCAAACAAGATTGAAAGAAAATTTTAAAAAAAAGTTATAAGAAACACATTGTAAAAAAAACTCAAAAGTTAACTTTGTCCTCTTGACAGTGGACTGCTGTTGCTGTCTGTAGCTGGCCAGCCTCCTCGGCTCGAACCAAACTCCATCAGCAGGGCTGTCTCTCTGTGTCTGCCTCCATCTGTCTCCGTCTGTCTGTGTCCCTAACTAATGCACTCAGTCTCTATCAGAGATAACAACTTTGAACTAAGAACATTACACAGGGAAAGTGTCTCTTGATGCCTCATGTAATCTCAGGAGCAAAGCGTGCCATGCCGTTTGAAGTGTAAATAAACATGGCACCGTGACGCGTCTTTGATACAACAATTCATCGGACTTGTAAGTCTCGTCAGTATTCGTGGGCTACAGCCACCCTTGACATGCGCTGACAGTTTGTCATTTCAAATGGATTACATAGACCGCAAGAAGGGTGTTCATTTAATTATGTCTCTATTTATTTATTTAGGTCTCCATAGTTAATATCTACAACTAACAGTATGATGCCGTTTCTCTACTCTCTTGCAGTGTAAATAAATACCACATTAAATTTTCTCAAGGCAGATTCATCAACTCATTGAAAAAGCTCCGGGTGACCTATACACTTGTCCTTGTGCTTTCTTTATCAGTCTTTCTTCATGTATACTAAATTGTTATAGCCCCTGTGTAGCTGTGAATAAGCAAAGTAGTCTCTTGGATTTCGGCAAACTGCTTTGATGCACCTGTTTAACTATGTAGAGCATTGAGAAATGCATGTCTTCAGACACACACACACACATATTATTACCGTAACATAGACCAGCTAAAGTAATATCCAACAAGAGGAATTTCCTGCAGCCTCCTTGTCTTTCATAAAGCAGAGAAACTTTCATCCTGGCATCCCTTCCACACCCAATTGCCACTAATGTCATTAAGACGCCATGAAGGACCGATTTGGTACTGTGACTCACTTGCAGCTGCCTCCCATTCGGCAGCTGGCAATGTGTTCTTTCACTCACAAGCTGCAAAATGATTTAGCTATTTTCACATTATTGTTGAGCCTGAATGTTCAACCCCTCAGTGTTTTTGGTGGTGCTTTGTGATTTGCATATGTTTTTGTTTTGAAGAGTTTGTTGATGTGAAAAATTAAACTAAGTATTCTCAAACCCACTCATGGCAGAATCAAAATATTTAGTCTGGTCTATAAGAACTACACAGCAATAACGGCTTTGTCCCTAGTTTCTTATAATCTAAGCTTTTCAACGCTATCCTAAATCAGCACCTTCCTGCTTTCTGAGACAGAATCATTTAATAGGCTGAGAAAGTCAAAACGGATTCGCAGTCTTAAAAATAAAATTCCAGTCCCAACAGGACACACCCTTATATTTTAGTGGCTGTTACACTGACACTGGTTAGACGGGGCTGACTTCCAGGACATGGGCTCCACTTACTAGCCTCCCATTATCCTCTTATTTCAGACGTCAGTCTTCTCCCTTCCAGTGTCCACAAGTGTTTGTGACCTTGCAACCTATATGCACATGCTGGTAATGGAAAATACTCACAAGATTTACAACAACATTCACTTAAGCACTGCTTTGCAAGGACACCGATGAGCTTAGTCTCGTCTGGTCTCGCCCTTGAAAATGTTGATTAGTTCAAGAAACACAAAAACAACTCCAAGGGTTTTTTTTTTCCAGCTGTTGCTGAATGATAATGAGCCAGCCAGACCTTCCTGTTGTACTGCTTCTTGTGTTTTGCAAACCAAGGCTATGGTTAAATGACTAACAATTCACACAGTTACTGTTTTTAGCTTAATTTGAGCTCCGTACATTTTGCAGGCTAAAATAAAAATTAGGCGGTGTATCCGCTCAGTCACAAGTGTCCATATTCATATTAGAAAAGAAACTAGATATATTAAAGTATCAATATGCTCCCTAATAGCTCCCTGGACTCAATTAAATTCTAAAATGTGTGTGCTATCTTTTTTATCCCCCTCTCTCTCACTCTTTACCCTCTCTCCCCCAAGCGAGTGCTTAATTATCTTCCCGTATATCTATACGTGTGCGTGTGAGCGTGTGCGCCATTGTGTACATTGGCCTGTGCGTGTGCATGCCTGTGTGTATCTGGCTTCATGTGTATGTGTGTGTGTGTAGTGCGTGTACTAACAAGCGTCTGCCCTCTGCCTGCTCTCCAGCTCACTCCTGCAAGCAGCCGAGGAGCCCGGCCAACGCTGACGTCCTGGGTCTAGACCTTCCCTCCTACGGTTACACCCTGGTGTACACCTGTCAGTCAGGTTATTTCCTCTCCGGGGGTTCAGAGCACCGTGTCTGCCGCTCCGACGGCAGCTGGACTGGCAAGGTGCCTGTGTGCAGAGGTACGGGGTTGGCGGAGGTCGGTGAGGGCAGTTGATGGAGAAGTCGGCGGGGAGGAGGAGAAGGGGGATGGATTGTGGGAAGATCGTGAATGTGCATAAAGGTGGAGGGTGGGGTGCATACTGTACTTGTGTATAGGCTTAGTATTTCAGAATTCATCCTCTGTGACATTTGCGCTACTGCTCAGTGATAGTTAAGTCAAATATAAGGAGACATTTTCTGTAAAGCCATTGTGTCATTGTACTGTCTCACTAATTATAAAATGCATAATTCTGGTTCTTTTTCAACCTGAAGTTTCAACAGTGAGTTGATTTGTAAATGTTTGTAAGTAGAGGAGCTTCCATAAATCTTACCAAAGTGAGGAAGAGTTAAATGTAGGCAGCATGTTACAGTTGAGCAGTGTTTACTTTTTCAACATCCTCCTGCTGTGAAGCGCTGCTGTGTTCATCTATGTGAAATACATATTTATGTTTTTCTGCAGTCGGTTCCAAATCACATGAGAAAATTGTCAAAGCCGTACCGGGGACACCAAGCCCTAAAATATATGGTGAGTTTTGCATTGCACAAGCTGTTGAACGGGTAGCCACAGAAGTCAGCGGTGCTGTATTATGATCTGTTTAAATCTTCATAAAGATCAGAGAGTTCATTAGTAGTTTTAAGTTTCTTACAGCAGAGGAACATTCTTAATCTATGAGGAAAATGATTAGCATAGAACCTGGTGTGTATTGTTTGAACTATGACCATAACATGTTCTGTTTTGCATATGCATTCATTTCTAAATGATTCAGAGAGATTATTTTTTACGAGGGTGTTTTTACAGGTTAATAAATATGTGCAGTATCTACCGAATACATATGATGTAATTTGTCTTAAAGATTTGTGAGAAACCTTTTAGTGCAACAGGGTTACAACTTGCCTATTATACCATAATACATAAATGTAACTGGGAGAGGTATTATTCTGTATTTATGATGTAGATATTCAAAAAGCACTAAATCTGCCCTGAGTTTCAATAACATTGTATTGAAATAAAGAAATCCATAAGTCTTACCATATACTTAAGACCCACAAGGGAGAGTGCATTCAGCCAATGTTCCAGGTAAATCATACAGATTTACCCGGGAAGGTGAAACCGTGCTGTGCCAGCAGCATATACCCTTTATAGAATTACATTTGCTTAGTCAGTATCACACAAAGTAATAAGCCATTAGCAGCGTCAGTTGTAGTAAAATAATGTTACATGGCGTCTAAGTCTTCTTACGATAATTATTCTGACTATTATTAGGTTTAGTTCCTGTTATTAACTACAAGCAGTCACCTCTCTGCAAGGATAATTGACTCATTATTCCCTTGTAAATAATTCCCAGTAGATAATGACTCTGCTGTAAATTTTCTACAAAAAGTTTAATCAGTTCGAAACTATTAAAAAACTTTTGCCGAGTTCACAGAGTGAGTCCAGAGTTATCTCTTTCAGAATGTATTTAATTATCATTAATTGAGGTTGTCAAAGCATATAAGGAACATGATATTATTCAAACCGAAGGAAAAGACTGTTATCAGCTGTTTGATATGTTGATTCCAATGCATATCTAATTACCATTTTGCACCGTGGGTGCAAGTATTCAGCTCGCATTAAAAACCTCATATTGATTTGACGTTTCGCACAAAAAGATAATTTGATGACATTATTTAATGAGTTTTATTTTTCTTTCCTGAAGTTCCAGACAACGTCTTTGCCTCTGATTTCGTGTGGAAGGGTTCCTACGATTACAAAGGCCAGAAGCAGCCGATGTCTTTGACAGTCACAAGCTTTAATGCCACAACGGGAAAAGTCAATGTAACTTTAACCGACAGCAGCATGGAGTTTCTGCTCTCTGGTGAGTCATTTATAAATCATACGTCTTCTGCTTCCTCCCCTCTCCTCCTCTCACTACCTCTGTGTGTCACTTCCATTTATTTTGAGGGTGCCTCTTGTCAATCAGTCAATCGCCAAATGATCTCATGCATGAGAGTGGAAATTAACTATTGGCTCTAAAGACGGATGTATTAGTCTGTGCTGACTGACTTGCTTCCCACTCAAGAGTCACTCGTCTCCTCCCCTCCTCCCTCAACTGAACTTTTCTTACAGTTTTCTTATGTGCTCTCCTTACTTCTCTCTGCTTCTTTTTTTTTATACTTTTATCATTCCCCCGCACATCTATTGCCTCGTTTCTTTATGCACATCAATTCTCGTACTGCCTCTTGTCTTCTACCTTGTAGGAGTGTACAAGCGCCAGGAGGCACGCTTAATGCTCTTGCTGCACCAGATGAGAGCGCTGGCCCACAGCTCCTTGAGCAGGATTACCGATGAGACCTGGGCAATGGACGGATTTGTGAGTATACACAGGAATTTGAAGCTTGCCAGTGATCTTTTGAAAAATAACTATGAGCTGTGACTGTCTTTTCTTTATTTTATTATCTTTTTGTTCATTTTTGACATACAAGTAGCATATTAAAGTTAATGGGGCTGTAACGACTTGGGAGCCAAAATAAGCCTCATTATTAGTTTATTTCTCATCCTACTTACCGTACCAACAAATGGAAAAACTGCAACAACTGCAGAATAGTTATTTCCTGGTTTATTGGCTGATATTTGTTTACATATACAGTATTTACATTGGCTGTGTGGCCAGTGGCTCTGTACGAGCCATTATAGCGTTCCCATACTGACAATTTGCTGAACAAGCTCAGACATACGCCCGACACCTGAGGGACCTGGAACGACAACAATTTTCGTTTGTGGAATTGAAAATCCTCTTCTAAAATAAACTTCAAGGTCCACTTAATAAGAACGTGTGACAGCTGACTGCACACAGCTGAGCTATTGATAGCACACTGCACAGCTTCCAAAGCGGGGTTTACAGAAACAAAGGTGTTATTTTTGAATGTTGCATGACAGAATGTGTGTGACTGTCGTGCTAAATGTCGTTTTTTGATGTGGTGTGGAATGGATGCGCTCTTATGTGCCAAGAAAAATCTGATTTTATTAATGCAATTGAAACAAAACCTACTATTTTTTCCCTCCTAGGTTTCAGCTGAGCCTGAGGGTGGCAGCTACGTGTTCCAAGGCTTTATACAGGGTAAAGACTTCGGACAGTTTGGACTACAGAGAGTCGGTATGTGTCTTTTCAAATACAGTGATTCTCATTGCCATTGGTCACTCTTCATCTTTCATTTTCACAATAAAAATAAAGAAAGAGATAATATTAAGATCCCGTCTACTCCAAAATGTGTCCCGATTGTTGTGAATGAATGGGGCAAGAGGGCTATTTTCATCTTTCTGAAGGAGCAAAGTTTCTCTGTGCTCACCTTAAATCTGAGTTTAGGAGATCCATACATGTATATAAACATGATTTGTGACATCACTACTAGTTCCAATATGCAGCTTAAAAAAGTCTGATGTGGAAACCCAAAGTTTTCTGCACACATACGCTGAGAATGGACTTTTTAGTGAAGTAGGACACATCTTGTGTCAAGCAGTTGAACTTTGAAAGTAAAACATATTTTCAAATTTAAAGATTCTGAATGTTTTAATGAGCTAAACAAAAATAGGTGCAATTTTACCAGGCACTTGAATTTTCTGTGGAAGTTTGTGTTTTTGTATGTCTTGTATGTCTGACGGGGAACTTGAATTTTGTAATTGTTGTTTTGTTGTCAAAGGTATGACAACATTTTTGGCTTTCCCCCATCAGTGTAAATAGATTCTAAGAGAACAGACATGGGGCATTTAAAAGAAAACACAGAAAACTGAAATCCAAAAGAGGTCATAAGTCCTGTTCGCTTGGGATTAGTGTTACCTGGGGACCTCAAGTCATTTTTAATAATTGCAGAGGTTGTCTGTGATCTCAATCCTGTGCAAATCTGCCATGTACAGAATCCAAGTAAATATTCCCGCCTCAAATTCGTTTTCTGTTTCTTTTCTATCTGCTTTTTTTCTGGTTTCTGTAATTGTTTTGGCAATAATAAATAAAAGTTTTGACAGAAGTTTGGATGCAAATTCAGGAGGCTAATCTCTCAGCACAGCATGGAGACCATGCAAGAGATATTTTGTGAATATTAGATAAAGACAAATAGACTTCTATGATAATGTTTATATTATTGAATGTTTATATTATTGAATGTAAATATTATGTAACGAAATATGTTAAACATTTGCGAATGGGAAGGGGATAATGTTATCACATTTTAAAATAGCGTGCTTTGATAAGTCTGTATTAGTAACACCTCTTTTTCAAACAATAATGCTACATAATATTTTGCTCTCCACCGACACCATGCATGCATACATACATAGTGTCACCCACGTATTGCCACAGTCCTAAAGCACCGAGTAGATTACTCCCTTCCACATCATTGTCCTTCATTTCTGTTGTCATCGTCTCATAATTGTCTTCAACAAGATTATCACAGTCGCACTGATCATTATCAGTCAGATTCATTATGGCTGGCGTCTTTATAAACCGGCTGCTGCGTCTCCGACGTCTCATCATTTTGATCATCTTCCTCTGCGTCGTCATCATCATCATCATCATCATCATCTTCATCATCATCATTATCGTCACCAGCAGATGATACGTATCTTTCTATTATTCCATGTTGTTTCTTCAGTGTTTGTGCCATTTTGTTTTTTAAATCTAAATATTTTAGACGTTCTTCATCCACACATTCAGTATTATGACTATATTCCGTATTCCTCTCATAACATGATGTTTTTCTTCCAGGTTTGAGTGTGAGAGAGAATGTTACTCTCACTGACCCTGAAACCAACGGCTCCACCAACAGCAGTTCTGTTGCCGTCGCTATCCTTGTGCCTTTCTTTGCCCTCATCTTCGCAGGCCTCGGATTCTATCTCTACAAACAGCGGTATGTGGTGCACATTGGTGTCTTCCATACTAGCCTGGAACCCAAATTTAGTAGCTCCTGTAGTCGATCTCTGTTTTGTTCCCAAAATGAGAAAGAAAGTAGCACGTTTTCATGAGTCCGCGTCCCATGTTGAGTCTTAAAGTTATTTACGACAGATGTTGAAAAAGTTTTAGAAAACCAGATTTATGTAGACAGTAGTGTACAGTTGCAGCCAAAGGAAATGCACAACAAGATGAGGTAGATGGTACACTGTGGCCTACTTCCAAAGCCTGCTTTGATGCAGAAAGGTTCCTCGCTGGATACAATAGCTTCCTTGTGAGAGGCTTCAAAGCATGATGCAATATTAGCCAACGTGTTGCCATCCAAACCTCATTACACAGCAGCATACGTCAGACATTTTTAATGAGAACACCTTCAATGTGATTCGTGATGTGATGCATGTATGGATGGATGTACTGTGTGCAGACGGGTGGATTTTGACTTGATTTAATCAGTAAATACACGCAGGACCTGTGACATGCAAATTCTTCACTCATTATGTTAGTTACCAGTGAACGGGCAAAAGGTTCCTCTGACTGATCTTTTCAACAATAATTACCATTCTGCCTCATCTACCTACTGCAGCTGTCTACACCAACATAATGGAGACCAGTTTATTGGATTGGATGGAGGGGAGATAATTGGGATGCTGTCTCTCAACTAATATGCAACTTTTTTCTTTTTTCTTTTTTTCTCCAGGAAAACAGATAAAGCGCAGTACACAGGATGTTCTGTCCACGAGAACAACAATGGACAGGCCACTTTTGAGAATCCCATGTACAACACAAACACAAAAGCCGCTGAGGGGAAAGTGGTCCGCTTTGACCCCAATCTCAACACCATCTGCACCATGGTTTGATGTCTACAGAGTATGTGAGAAGGACAAAAGGAGAGAGACACACACACACACAGAGGAGAATACAACTTCTCCTTGTTTGCTTAACATAAATATATATATATATGGACATATTTATATTTTTCTTGTTTCTGATGACGTACATCAAAGACACAGACTTGCTCAGAAATATAAAGCACACTTTCAGCAACACTTACGGCAGTTGCAAGCGATCGTATACAAAAGGTCAAAGATTAAAGAGATGAAGGGGAGGTCCCACACCTTTCCGGATCTTCCCGTAGTTCGGTGAAGATAAGTGTTCTTTACACTCAGTGAGTGTTGGCTTTATGAATAAAAAAGCCTCTGGCATATAGATAAAATAGAGTATTTTATGCTCTGTAGTATTAATAAAAAGGGGTTACTTCACAATGCCAAATGACAATTTTAAACCTTTTGCTTCTGAAGAAAACAGCCCAGAGCTAGAACTTTTTTTTATTTATTTTTTGTCTTAGTCTCACAGTCATCTTAATTTTCTTCTTACGGAGGTGAGAAGCCTCTCAACTGTGAGTCAGTCAATCCAATCTTTAGAGTCTATTTTCCAAGCAGTGGAGTGTGAGTGGAGATGAGGAGGTAGAGAAGAAACTGCCTCTCTTTGAATAGTGTCTTTCCTGTAGTTTGTTCAAAGTTATATGGTCAATTATACCTCTTAATTGGATGCAACCTCCTACTGATGAAATATATGGCCAGGGATTTAATTACTGAAGTGCAGTACAATTTTTTCCGGGTGCCATTGGGAACGCCGTGGCTTTTATTGTTATGGTTCAGACTCTCTGACAGCAACGAGTACATTTCCTTCACAAGATATATAGTTAACATTTGGGTTTATCATCAAGATGTGTGCTATGAATTTGTCTTTGACAGAAATGTTGTTTAAGTATGAGAGTTATTGCTGACTAGTTTGAGAGTCTAGTCAAGGCAAACTGTACCTTTCAGTATATTGGTCATGTGGGCCTCATCCATCTATTTAACCGGTTCTCTGATTTATTTTACCTATTTTTCCAGTCTTTTTGTGTCCCAAACAAACCAAATTTGGTGTGAATTAACCCCAGCCATGAGCCTGTATATATCAATAATCTCAAAGTAGGAGCACCTTGATTAGTTATTTAAGGTTTCATGAGAAGACCAAGCCGGCCAGGTTTCCCAGAAGTTTATTTAAGCCGGGATGTCGGTAAATCAAAGTGCAAAGCCGCGTCAGTGGGCGGTCTGAGGTCAGATGAAGTTTGTTGTCTTGTGTTGTCGGAAAAAAGTTTAACATGCAGCTCCTTTTACTTTAGAGTAATTCCAACACAGAACAAGTGCAACTTCCACATCATCTCTGGTTTCTAATAAACGGAGCAGGGTTTGTGTTTCTATAATTCTTTTGGGAAACCGTGCCTTCGTCAGTAAATCCTTGATCCATACTCCTACTCTGACATACGCGATGAATACACGGCTTTGGCATATCTTATTGACACACACTGATACAAATGGTTATTTCAATGTCTAACTGAACCATCAGCTTCTGCCAACAAATGTACAGTATACATGAACAAATTTGCACACTTTAACATGAGCCACTTCAGTATTGTACTATCATCCAAGTTTTAATAATGAAAAATGAATTTGAGACTGTCATCACATTTCTACATCATTGCAGTGCCTTGAATACTGTATGGGCATATGTTTTTAAGGAAGACATAACATTTATTGCATTAGTAAAACTGTTATAGGTGTAATGTGTCTGCACAGTTTGCAACGATTTAGCTGAGTGATGTCAGCTCTGATGGTTTATCGAAGCAGAAGTGTCTTTGAAAAGCAGCTCATAGTTTCATACCTGTTCATGTTGGCAAAAAGTGATCCAGTATAGCAATTGCTGCTATAGTACTTTGTACCACTACTTTGATTCCTGTCATCGCTCGTACATTTTGTACATTTATACAGTTTTGATACTTGATGGCATTCTTTAGCGAGATGTCTTGTGTTATCAATATGTAATATATTTTGCGAGTTCATATTTCTTATGGATGAGAAAAGAAATGCACCTAGTAAAAACATGATGCGGCAATTCAGTCTCACAGACATCAGATGAGTAGAATGCTTTTAAATGTACCACACAATTGTTATCCCATTCAAAAACCTGTGTATATGAATATGTACATATTACAAAAGTTTTGTAAAGAGATATATTTTTTATGCGGAAATAAAGCATTTGTAAGTTATTGAATATGTTGTGTAAAATTTCACATGTAAATGTCATGTAAGATCAAAAAATGTTTTGTATTTTTTCTTTATCAGCAATGTACAAATCCTTAATTTATATATAAAATATAAAATAATGAAGCTCAATCTATTTTCTTTCATTGATAGAGATGCCTCTATCATGAAACCCTGCCACAGAATGTGTAGTGTATGAAATGATGTTGCAGCGTACTAATCGGGGAGCTTTTATCATTCAGTCTGCTGCTTGTCTCCGTTGCGCCTTTACATATTTTTAATGAGTTTTCCACTTGCTGACCACAGCTTGGTTTAACCAAAATAAGCACTGACACTATCTCTGTCCAACGGACACTTTAGATCTTTAAAGACTGTCTCAATGCATGGTGGCCAACAATCTTTGTATTACCCCTATAACACCTGGTGTGAGCAGAAATCCGGTCTCGACCTTTACAACGCATTTTAAAAGTGAAATGGTAAATAACTTGACGTTCCATCATCCACATTTGCACGCACTCAAGAGCAGTCCAACTGCAGCATTAGCTCCTCGAAATGTTCTTTGCCTCCACTGTGAGTTTCTTTAACCTGCCTCTCTCTGTCGGTGCTTACAAATAGCTAATAATTTACTCCAGAAAAGGAACAATTGAACGGTACTTTGCGTGTATAAAGTACAGTAATCTTGGGTTCATCTTTTTTTTTCTCAAATCTTAAAAGCAGGCAATTTTGAAGATTGGCCATTTATGGACATTAATATAGGACTTTGTTTATCACAAGCTATGAATGTGTTGACACTTGAGCTGTTTTTGTACAAAGAGTATAATTTACAATGTATCTACAATACAGTATGAGCATTGAAAGCAGCGGGATGTCTGGGAAGAGTTTGTCGAAGTAATTTTTTTTTAAGTTAAATGTTTAAACAAGTAGCAAGTAAAAGAGAATCAGAAATTATAGAAAGGGGAAAATCATTGGCTTCCTAAAATAATTTTGAGACACTGACTGGATTGAAATAGGTGGATAATTGCCACGGGCTTGACAGCATGAGGAGGTGGCAGTTTCGCAGGACATTATGCAACTGACCAAGATGAAGCTAATTGCTGCAATCAAAGTAGAGAGGATCAGCAAAAGAGTGTGACTGAGATTACAGAACGCCCAATAAAGAAAGTATGAAGAGGACCCATAAAAATCAAACGACATGCTTTTGACTGGCAGAAACGGGTTTGATTTCAGACTCGGGTTAAGCATATACTTTAAAGTCTGAGTCTGGGATTTGTGTATGGATTATAAATATTTGCCAGAGGGATTTTCCATTGAAGTTGCTCTGAAGCTTCATCAAGCAGATTTCACCCAAAGGGTGCTGATGTAATGTAAGCCGGTGCTAGGCTGAGATGTCAAATAGGCTCAGTGTGTTTGTTCATTATGGGTGTATGCTCAGAGTAAAACACTAATAGTAACACCTTTTTTAACACCTGCTTTGACCCCCTGTTTGCTCTTAGAACAACACAGTAATTCATCAGAGCTCTGGTTTCTGTGTCGGAGAATCCCTTGAGGAACCTCTCTGGTGTTCAGCAGTGGGCTTTGGCTGCGGTTTGTACCATGTCATTCCACAAATGCTCAGTTGAGATCTGGTGACTGAGCAGGTTAGTGCAGTAAGCTGATTTTACTGTCCAAATGGAGGCATTTGTGGTCTGTTGGCGTGGGCATGTGCCTGCTGGAGAAAATCAATTTGCAGAGGAGCATGCGCGGGTACAATGAAGGGATGTTCCTGGCTGCCTCTGATGTTCAGATACCCCGTGGCGTTCCTCCCCTCTCATCAAGGGGCTGAATGTGTGCCGTGAAATCACACCACACAACATCGACAGCCAGCAATATTGACATATTGCATGATAGATGGAAGCACTCACGGTTTTGTCAGTAACAGAAGTTCTCACTAGGAGAAAACGACAGGGACTCTTATTGATCTGAATGAGCATTGTTGATAGAATCCTCCAGCATGTGGAGTTTTGTACTCTTTATTCTGTATTGCACACGGCCTTCTGTTTACTGAGACGTTGTTGGTTTTTCCCCCTCACACGTGTCGGAGCATAATGAGTTGTGCGGCCTATCATTGTTTTTTCTGGCTCTAATATGACGGATTGTCAGTTGCCTAACTAGCTTCTCTCTCGCTGCATATTTCAGTCTTTTACGAATGAGCCATTTTCAATCACTCTGCTCTCATTGGCCAGATGTCCTCAGGGTGGTGGACGTTCTTGATACAGATGGGTAGCTGGTGAGAAAGGAAAACCCAAAGGAAATATCTGTTTTTTGAGACACTTAAATCCAGGTAGGGCTATCTGACTGTCTTGTCTTGATTGTCTCAGGATTTCAAAACATTTATAATTTTGATCAGCATTTTCATCCTCACATATTTGACGAAAGAAATCAGAGCTTAATCCCTTTTGCTATGGCACATTTTTAAGAGCACTCATTCCTAATGATTCGTGCACTAAATAGCAGCGTTTTCCCTGCTCATAACAATGAAATTCATGTCTTGGAAAATAGACTGGAATTTAATATTACGTAGAACATTTTCTGAGAGCAGGTCCTAGAAGAGTTATATAGTTTAATACATCTTTTTAAATCTTAAAGTGGATGAATAATGTAAATTCCACCATAACCATTTCAGCTAAATTAATTTTTAACCCACAGTTAAATCACATGGGCACTGGGAAATAGCCTACAATCCAGTAAATGATAGAAGTCTCTGGTTGATATGAATAGAAGGATGTTAAACAGAGGTCAATGAGCGCTATCATCGTGTGTGTGTGTGTTAGACTCAAGCTTTGTACTTAACGCACAGATATGAGATTGACTTTGATATTATGCCTGTTAAGTGTATTTCCCAAAAATATTGAACTACTCTTACTTGTGATGAACAAACACATCTCTTGTTAGAACTTAAAACCTTTTTTCCATCATGGAATATGTTTGCAGATAGGTGGGCGTAAAATAATTCAATCTGTTTTAAGTCTTTCACAACTAAATGTGTACACTGAATTAAACTGTTTGCATGGGAATCCATATATTTTCTGTGTACACATATTTGTAACTACTCATGTTATCTGTGTGTGTGTGTGCGTGTGTGTGTGTGCGCGCGCACGCTCGCGTCTCTGTTAATCCTGAGCATGAGGGGGATTTTGCAGAACCCTGCAAAATGTTTGCTCATCAGGCAGTTCTCATCATTAATCATGAGCAGGATTCATAATCTAAGGAACAGTTTGTTCCATTTAGGGGGAATATAATATTATTAAGTATGTTTTATTTAGTGTATAATCAGCTTAAAATAAGAAGTGTTGTGTTTTCGTTACCTTAGAATGAGCCATTTATATCTACATATGGAGCCGGTCCTCTTCACAGAGCCGGCCGCCATGTTTCTACAGGAGCCCTGAAGGGACAAACCAAACACTGGCTTTAGATAGGGCCATGTGTGTTTTTGTGTCAGTCACCGTATTTCTCCTTGGTTTCAATTGGTTGCAATTTGCAACCAAAATCAGGAAATTTGGGGTTTTCCTCAGCAGTTGCTTAACAGGACTGATCAGATCCCAATGTGAGAAAGATATGTTCTTGGAGCGTACTGTCTCATTGAAAAGACGATTGTCTCCATGGCCCTAGATAACAGTCTCATATCTATTTCTCATATCTATTTCTTGTTGTCACTGTGAGATTGCTGGGCAGCCAGCAGAGACACCAAGAAGTTACCGTACCTAGCCAGGAATAGTAAATAGAAAATGACACAACAGTATATATTATGTGCTATGGGTTGATCAGATGATAATACATGTACAGTAAGATTCACATTATAAAACCCAATGTAAATACATTAGGAAAAAAAACAGAGGGGAACACAGTGTGAACACTTAAGCTCCTCTTGGCATATGACAATTTTGATTGAATACCTCACAGAGTTTCCATCTTAATAGCTCCTGTCTTTAGCAATTAATTGTGGAAATGTCCCGGTGCCTTGTGACACACTCCTGAAGGAAGCAGATCCAGTTTGATGTGAAGTAAGCGACTGCACACAACAGATGTTTTTTTCTGGTTCTTTGAGAAAAAATGCTTTTGACCAGCCAATCGCATCTGTCACTTACAACATTATTCACTGCGGAGAATCACTTCTCCCACAAGGCAAATTCTTAAGACATCAAATTGATGCTGGTAATGAACTGCGCTGTATGGAGGATGAGCCTCATGAAGGACATGAGTGCAGTTTCAAAAAAACATATGGAGCATTATTGTAATTTCATCGCCTCTCAAAGTCTCAATCACAGCAGTCATAAAAAACACTCCTACGCTCCCCCTGAGAAAAGAAACCCCACAACAGAACAGAACAGAAACCCCAAAAGATATCTCACTGGCTTTATATGGAACAATGATATTGAAAGCCAGTTTGAATGGTGCACGAAGAAGCACTTGTAAAATGTAACATTTTATGCAAAATAAAATGTTACATTGAACTTAAATGCTAAATTTGTAGAGTGGTACAGTATGCATTTAGAAACCAGGAACATCAATGCAATCAAAAAACCTTTCAGAGTTATTCAAACACTCTCACCTGATAGATTGAACCAGGGATTCACTCTCCTGTGTTTGGTCTGCTTTGTCTCTCTAGTGGATGAAGACAAAAATGGTTTCCTCTCTTTTGAATATCAGACAATCTGCCCTTTCTGATTCCATCTGCATAAAGTACGTGGCACACAAGGACACACTTTGAAAAAGATAGTCACCAATCAGACTATTTATACTGTAACATTTTGGGAGGCTCAGGCGAGGGAAATCTGCAGTTATGAATAATAATAATAGGTGACATTTCATCTTGTCAAGGAATGTTTGGGCATAATGTACAACCTCTCAGTTAAGGACTGTGTTATAAATCATAGGACAACGACATTTTGGTTTTGTTATCACACATGCTTTGCAGGAAGTGGAACTCATTTCAGCATAAAACTGAAGAGGAGGGGAAACTGTGCCACATATGATGCTATCTAAGCATATGATTGAGCAAATTTGTCCTGCGAGGAATAATCACATGGTCTTCTGCTGATGTTAATGTGCCACAGTGGTGCCTGCAGCGTCTTCTGGAAGAGGACATCTTAAGTTGTCTATTACACAGCACACAGGGAGAAGTCGAGGCTGTGCATGGCAGGGATTTGTGTCAACTGAATGGCAAATCTAAGCACAGGTTTATTTATTTAGTTAGTTTTATCTTTCTAGAACACCATTCAGTGTTTTGGTGACGAGCCGTGAACGTCTCTACGCCTCAGTGAGAAGAGAGGCACTAGATGTGGTGTCTGAGTAGCTATTAAGGGCAAATGGTTATTATTATGGTGTCAAGGATCACTGGATTTGTGGGTTCTGGATGCCCTCCTGCTCAGTCTACGTCAAAAAACGCAAATGCACAGCTGCATTCTGGAATTCTTTTATGTGGATGATTTTGGCAGATTTGATCTGGCTTTGTATTATGGTGCTTGTATGCACATAATGCAAGAAGTTGGGAGTGTGGAGGCGGCAGCACTCTCTTCCGATGTCAGACTGTTTGATGGATGACCCAAACTGTCCCTGCAGTCTGCTGCCACTTCTGTTTGGCTTTTTGCTAAATTTGAGTGAACCGTCTCTTTGGTACAGAGCAACATTGTTAGAACATGTGTCAGCTCCACCCGATCTAATTTCAGTGAGGCCGCCATCTATTGACTTATGGCAGTCGTTCAAATCCTACACAAGGACATTGGATTCCTCTTGGCTTACACTTTTGTCTCCTTCCTCTACAGACTTAGCTACCTCACACATTTATCAGAGCTTACGGATTATTAAAGGAAAGAATGATGCGGTTGGCTACGACTAACGTTTGGCCCGTTATTGTCCATTCCCTCTTCCTAAGCGCGTGGCATCAGGCCACAAAATGTCCAAGAGTGAGAGGTCACTCCTGAGCTCTGTGCCATTGTCTGGTTTTGCACCATTTACCATCGATTCGCACAATTGAAGCCATATAAGGAAGGTCATCTGAAAATAATTTGAAAGCCAATGTCATAATCAGAATCTACACAGTTTCTTCCTGCTGCTGAATTCTAATATAGTAAGGTTTTTAACAGCTGCCTCTAAATGCTTTTTTTTCTCCTGTTGGATGAATACAAAGTAAATACAGCAAACAGAACCACGTTCCTCTACTGAGATATCCCCAATTGTGTGCTGAAAACTGCAAAACACGTACAGAAATGGAGAAAGAGTTGCATAATGCAGTAAGTTTGAAAATGAAGTGTGAAAATGTGAAAACAAAAATATCTGCACAGATGTTTCTGCTACAAAGGCTTAGCAAAGAAACCAGCTATGCAAAACTAGCCTTGTATTTTCAGCAAGTGAGACGTTATCAACATGCAGACAAGAATATGTAGACTTGAGTATGTAATTAATAGGAGGTGCCATGTAAGCTGCTAGAATATGAATGTGCGAGCACATGCCGTTATATTTTTTTATATCACCCTGGAGGAAATGTATTGTAATACACAAGACCAAGAAAAAAAACATTATAGTTCCAGTGCAGAATTTTTCATTCGCTTTTGTTCCCTCACAGTTGGCACGTAGCTTTCACTATAAAAGAACGACTAAAAGCTGTTGTTCTCTAGCTGCAGTGGCCTTCATCCTCTGCTCTGCTACAGACCATTGTTGTTCTTTGTCATCAGTTAATTTATCCTTACTGTCTTCCCTGTCTGGATGCTGCACTCTAATCCAACCAAAGAAAAGCTCATCAGCCATAAGTAGTTGACAAGAGATATAGGGTAGTCTGTTGTGTAAATGCACAGCACTTCAGTCCAGTCAAGATGTCTCTGCTGGCCAGGTTGCCATGGAGTTCCAAGAGGGGATTACCTCCGCCAAGGAGGTAATGTTTTCGTATTGGTTTCTTTTGTTTGTCAGTCAGCAAGATGATGGAATAACTACTGGCCTGATTTTAATGAAACTTGGTTGAAGGGTGTAGCATGGGCTAAGGAAGAATCCACAAGCTTTTGGACGATCCAAATCATAGGGCAGATACACACATTGTTTTTCACTTTCGTTAACATTGTGAGATCGGGCATTTGGCTTTGTTGGAGATCTGCGCTCTCCGAGTACCCTTCTAGTTGTTAATGATTTTGGTGACCACCCGATCAACTTTTTTTTCCCTTACATTTTTCACTAATTATATGCAATATCTATGGATGGTAAAAGTAACTTAAATGAAAAGTAATCTCTATTGCAAGGTTTTCATACAACTTCCATATTTGGGATTATTAACCAAGAAGCCGAGAGAGGAACAGGTTAACATTTGACGACTGGATAGTGGCAGCAGTGGTTCCTCTTGTCGGAGCCATACCAGCAGTGAAATGCCACTGTCAGTTATTGTTCTGTGGTTGTCATGGCTTATGTGAAATCCATTTTCTCTGTTTGAATACATTCTGTCAGGGAAGAAAAGGTCCAAACTCAAATCTTCTCTGCCCAGTTTTTGACAGAGAGCATCTGACAGCAAATGGCTCCATGGCCCCTTCACAGATGAGACATCCATCTGTCCTTGGACTGCCTCCTGTCTTTCACAATGGCTTCATTTTCTTTATACTAGTTTACAATGACGTAGTCCTTTTGCCTGATCATCTGCCAGAATGGACTTGCGACTTTTCTGTATTTTCTGCTAAATCCATGTTGATTTCTATATTGAAACTACACTAACAACTATTCATGTGTTCATTAATTTAAAGTTAATTAGCAGTTCATCCCATCATTGTTACTCAGTAATTTAAAATGATTGTGTATGCCTGCAGCAGGAATATGTAAGGAGGACACTTTTCCATGATGACGCTTGCTTTCGACCCTGAGGGATTTCATAGAGCTCCAGCCTACATTTGACCTGGCAGCATGCACCCAGCCTGTCAGACAGTGCTATGGCTTCGAAGAAATTTTCTTTCCTTCCGTGGCATCATGACACTCCACTCCACTCTGACTCAGCTCCAAAATCCCAAACTCAGAATCCTAACTTTGTCAGAAAAATAAGCAGTCAGAATCAGATCTATATACAGACTCTAATTAACTGGCGTAGCTTCTGCTGTAAAAAAAAAAGAAAAAAAAGAAAAAGAAACAGGATAATAACAATAATTTTTGCCCGTATAGTCATAATTCCTACCCAAACAGGATGTTATTAAAATTCAGTTGATTAATTCAGCTATTCCAAAGTACCAAATTTGATCAAAACTGTTTTATCATTGGAAGCCAGATCTCAAGCATTTACAGATCAATCCGAGCAACAGATCAAGTTAAAATAATTGGAGTCTAAGTATACACTAAACGTCAGAGATGCCTTAAAAACTGTTACACCATTTTTTTGTCTTGCTCAGTATTAGTAACTTGAAACAACTTGTAAATTCAATTTGGTGACTCAGCTTTGTTTATTGTATAAGCTTGCAGTATGGATGACTGCAATAATGGTTTTCATTATCATTGTGGGTAATGTTATATATTCCAGTTTTTGTTGGTAAAAGTAACACATTGGTATGGCAGCTTCATTTCGGGCAAAATAAATGAGTTAATAAGTTAATTTGATGGAGTCTCTTAAAAGTAAAAAGTGAAAAGAAAAAATAAACGTGTACACTGTAGGAGATATTGAGCTTTAACCTGTCCTAGAATAGGTTAAAAATAGATTTTACAACTTCTGGCTCGATATATGATGTTTAATTGTAGGACCTATCTTAAACAACTTGGATTTCTACTTCAAACTCATTTTCATTCTCTTTAAAAAAATGTCTCGCTGTTAATATTCAAAAGTGGTGGATGCACAGACAAGCACCGTAATCTTCCTTCTCCATGATGGGAGGCAGCTTTACTGGAAATGACGCCTCACCCGAGTTGACTGCATTCCAGTACAACAAGTAGTCGTTAGCAATACCAGTTAACAATGTATTACGCCAGTGTTTTGCACATACAAACCCCATAGCAAGATGTCCACAGATATAAGTTGGACTGTACTGTATGTATGACTGAGTTTATGTGACACAAATGTGACGGAAGTGCGAATAAACAGCATATTACTACAGCTGTTTTACTGTTGAGCAGCCATCTTGGATTTTTGAGGTCACGTTTGGTATGGTTCGTACCTCAGGTGGCGTTTCAGTAGAAATTTCTGACTGGGAACGTGGAAATTCTGACTACCCAGTTTATGTTCAGCAATAATATATTTGCTTGTGTGCTAAAGAAACGAAAGAAATGTGAGTGATAATTGTCAGGCTAGATAGCTCTGACAGAGCGTAGGCTGTGAGGTGACCACAGGCTCCCTGTGCCGTTAGCTTGCTAGATGAAGCTTCACCAATGTATTCTAGCTAGTCGAGAGGCTGCAATACGCCACTGTTGGAGACTGGCTAGAGTAGCAGAAAAAAAAAAAAACTATGATGAAGGCAGTCAGACCAGCATCCCCAGCAACTAGCGCCTGGGGACTGAAGCGTCTGCTCTGGTCTGAGGAGAGTTTAGCTAATTAGCCTTGAGAGCCAGTAAAGATTAGTTTGGCTTTTGACAGCTACCTCATGCTACTTAGAAAACAGGGTAATGCAACTAAAGTAATGTTTTGCCGTGGTTGTTTTTATAGGAATTACATAATAAAATATTGTCTCTTTTATTATGGTTATTTTGAAGACAAATTGTGCCAGAGATTACCATGGACCATTTGAATGAATGTGGTTTAGGTATTTCTGCAACAGTGCATGTTGATAATACGCACAATCAATAAAGCTCCTTGTTGAATATATATATATATATATATTAGACAGAAGTTTCTTGGAGATTATTTGTAATTCAGTAATGGAGTGCTCATTGTAGACCCAGCTAATGTAAACTCTGACTCTAATAAGGATAAATTCATCTGCAGTTTTGTGCTCTCTGCTACAGTCGTGTAATATATTAAATCAACTATGGATAACAGTCATTTATTCACTTAATTATGTCCATTGACTTGGATTGACTGCAGCTGTGCCTTTTGTATCACACTCATTTGCTAAACAAAATAATGCAAGTTATTCTGAAAACCAATGCAACGCTGATGTGGCCCTCATAGTAAGTCAAAATGTCAGGATTGTTAATTTGACTGAAATATGATCCATTGCTTGACACAGCTGGTCTAGCTGATATTAAATGGAACACAGTGCAGCCTGTCTCATTATTTACAGAAACACATGCAGTCCCAGTGTGCAGTGTGAGCCATTGTAGAGGTCTTCCATTAACCATACACCCTGCTGAAGTTCTGCATCAGCATCTGCAGGAGGGTTGTGAATTAGAAATGAAGAGGCATGTTGTGATACAGACCTCCAGACCAGCACCAGGGCTCTCTGAGGCCCCACACAAACCACTATTTCAATTCTCCAAATAAATCCTTCTGTGGCCTGACCGGCCGGGAAGCAGTAATTCACAACTGCATGTGGGGGAAATAGAGACTCATGATGGCTACATCTCTCCTTCTCCAGTGACACCAGAACATTCCCCGCTGTGATCTTCAGTCCCAAAAGCCCCAAAGAGCATCGTAGCAGTCTGACAAAACAGAGCTGTCACAGTCTGTCTGCACCGAGACAGAGAACAGACTCCATCTATCTATCTATCCATCCAGTCATCTATCAATCTTATCTATCTATCTATCTATCTATCTATCGTTTCATCTATCTATCTATCTATCTATTGTTTCATCTATCTATCTATGTATCGTTTCATCTATCTATCTATGTATCGTTTCATCTATCTATCCTTTCATCTATCTATCTCTCTCTCTATCTCTATTCATCTATCTATTTTTATATATATATATATATATATATATATATATATATATATATATAGATAGATAGATAGATAGATAGATAGATATAGTTATCTCTCGCAATCTATCAATGATATTGGGTTAAATAGAATTGACTTGACTTCCTTCCTTCCTTCCTTCTTTCATTCCCTCCATTCCTCCCTCCATTCTATCATGGTCTGGACACAGCTCTCTGCTCTGCACACATTCTGCTCCATGTGGCTTCAGCCTCATGTGCTGTTGTGTTTGGACAGCACCGAGACAATTAGACCGGTGTTAAATGCGGCCTCACACTGGGCTTCACACTGATTGGTGTGTCAACACAGGCCGGAGTTTAACTGCCTGCTCAAATGTGACTTTGTTTACTGTGCCATCCATTCAAATCTGCATAGATCTCATGAACAGGTGAGTGCAAGCTCATCACATTTGAGCAGGCAGTGTAAATCCAGCCCATGTTGACAGACACACCAATCAGCACAGAGCAGAGTGAGGATGTGTATTTTCACAGAAAAGCTTTCTATCCCTTCAAATGTGATGCTCATGCTCAAGTCTTAATTTTGTTCTATTGTTCTAATTGATTCTTTGTGTATTGCTGTCTTAACAGGAAAAAACAATGTTTCTTTTTGTTTTAGCAACATGTCACATGTAGAGAGAAATTAAGGATTTGATCCAGCAGTTAAAATGAAGAGGCAGCTGGTTTAAAGGGAGCTCTCTGGAGGATCTGGTTGCTGCTGGTGGGTTGGGGAGGTGGCAGGATGGAAGGGGGAGAGTCACAACCAAATCGCTGCAATTAGTAGAGGAAGCACAGGAGACTAGTGCCCCCAAGTGTTTGCTTGCTATATGATTAGTGTCTGTATGCTGCTGTGAAATGATTGAGGATTATTTATTTTATTTTTTTTGTGATGTGCATTGGTCCAGTGAATTTGGAAATTCAATTTTTGGCACCAACATGGCATGAAACCTCAACTTTAACTGCTGATTCAATCATTTTTAAATCATTTGTATGTGTCCTCTACATTTTCATTCTCTTTTGAATCAAAACCCAGGCAGAGTTGCTGAGTTTACATGTACATGAGGCAGGAAGTCTATCGGACTCTTGGGTTGTTCACAACATGAGAAGAGGCTGGAATGCCATCTAGAGGTCAAGCAGCTACTTTTGCTATGTGCAGTGGTGGAAGAAGTATCAGATCCATTACTTCAATTTTAAAAACCAATACCATAAAGTAATACTCCTTTACGAATACAATTTAGCATTGAAAACCCTACCCAAGTAAAAGTACATAAATGTACTTAAAATAAGTAAGTAAAAGTACCTGCTCTGCAGAAAAATTACAGTGACTGATCATTATAATTGGTATTACTGATGCATCAGTGTGCAAGCAGCATTTTAGTGTGTTAACTGATGGAGGTGAAAGTAGTTTTCAATTCTATCTTAACAGCACAGGTAGTTGAGTTGAGTGGTTCCCAACATAGGGGTCGGGCCCCTCCAAAGCATCACAAGATAAATCTGAGGGGTTGTGAGATGATTAATGGGGGATTTTCGACAATTTTAGCTCTTTCGACCTCAAACAGTTACTGAAATCAAACTATGTGAGATGTTTGAGGGAACATGTCTCTTTGGTGGAACTGCTAGTAAAAATCAGTTACTTCCCAGTACTGGTTGTGTATCTGAGGCATAATTACTTTAAATACCATATTAAACCACTGACTGTTTAGTGTAATCAAATTGAATAAATGCTAAGAAGTGGAAATTACAATTTACTTGAGCTAGTTTCTTTTCATAGATAAATTAAAAGGCGTCATCCTGGACTAGTTTCTTATTCATGGATGAAGTCTTCATTTTATCCCTTTGAGTGGCAATTCTCCACAGAGAAGCACTAAGACAGTATTGACCTACATTACTTCATGTATTTTTGGCATACAGTATGTCTTTTGCTATTCTCCCTCGCTGTGACACAATATCCATAATCCCTTTGTGTAGGTTGGATTGATGGCGTACATCATTCATTCGTCTCTCCGTCGCAAGACGGGCAGGTTGTTATCAATGTGGAACCAAGATGAGCCAGGAAAGTTCCGTGACTCCCAGGATTACACAGGCTGCAGTTGTGCTGCATTTGCCTTCTTTTAACAATACAGGTAATGTTATACCATTACAGGAACGAGATATATAAACAAACCTTTTCGTTAAAGAGTGTGAAAGCTCCAGTATGAACTCGTTCTAAAAGCCGTTGTGGATCAGTATCGCTGAAAGAAAAAGGTAACGATATGATTTGCTCTGACAAAGTACCAGCCCTGTCGGTTTAATGACATTTTAAGAACTTCATCTGAATATCCCATTGAGCCTAATGAGGGATACATCCTTTCCCCCTGAAGCTAAAGTCCTGTCTCTGTTGGAACCAACTGATAGCAGGTAGACTTTGCCCTGAAGGCGAACCAACACTACAGGAAGAGCTGCAGAGCAGATTCCTGGCCGCCACTGTAGAGGTAAGAAACATTAGAATGGATTAGAGCTGTAATTCATTGATTTTTGTGAAGTCGGACAGAAAAGGATCACTTTTTGAAGACTTGAAAAACATAATGGGTACTTTTGAACGCTTCGTTCATCATATCTCTGGATGTAAAAGCCTTTTGGGCTAAGTAAGCGAACAGATACAAAGTTCACTTTATGTCATACAAATATTTGAAAATAAGTCTAAATATATTTCCCTGGTGTCCCGTCCATCACAGGTGTTAGTTTGAGTAGTTGAGTTTGGGAAGCTGAAGTAGTCGAAATGTGGTTTTAGGTGCCAGATGAGTTAGCACTGCCACGAGTTCAAAAGCTATTATTAATTACAGGAAGTGGCCATTGTTACTGATTAAACCATTTAAATGCAGTGCTGATGTTTCTTTGAAAGTGTGTGTGAACCCTGTAGCAGTATTTTGTCTACACTCAGTGCAATCCTGGCTTTACTGAAGTTTTGGATCGTACAGCATTGGTCATTGTGTAGCTCATTAGAGCGCTGTGTCTTTAAAGACTAATGCAAAACCAGGGACTTCATCTGTTACTCATGTCTTCACAAGCTATATATAAAATAGAATGGCTGAGATTACTGTCTGTTCTTGGTGACAACTGAATTTCCTCTGCGAGCAATTAAACACAACCTATTTGGCCATTAAATATACATACAGCTCTATTAAATGGATGCTTAAGGCCATAATTATGGACGTTAGTCACGGATTGCTCTTGTGTTTGTGTGATGCATCATTTCGTAATTACCCATTTATTTGTTCCACTCTGACATCGCCCCATTTGCCAATTTAACTTCACTGATGAAAGCGCTGACACTGTTGAACAGGATGCTTTCGTGGTCTCAGCCACGACCTTAACCTACCTGTCTGTCTGATGTGTTGTCTCCATGTGTGTCAAGTTGTGCCCCAGTTGATGAAAACCTTTGGTGAAATGGACCAGACTAATGGCAGCAGCAGTGGCGGTTATGGACCTCCTCCCCCTCCGTACAATCCTCAGGACTACGGACAGAGTTCCTACACAGGGATGAGCTATCAGGTTAGTAGCGAGTAGTGAGCGGAAACCATGTATCTTTTGTATTCATTTTGGATTTAATGTCCAACTATTAGTACAGCATGACTCAGAATGACACACTACCAGCCGTCTCCTGATCATGGTATCATCATAAAACCTTACATTAAACCTTAAACGTTTTGATTAAACATGGATGATTGATTTTCACATTCACATTGTTTTATGTTTTGCATGATTTCTGTTCAAAACTAGAATATTCTCGTGCTACCTGTGTTGTCGTTGTTGGTTTGAATGGATCAGGTCGGGAAGGGGAACGTTGCAGTGGTCTCCCCTCCTGGCCCCTACGACAACATGGTCCATCCTGAGGACTCGGCAGCAGCCGGAGGCGACCAGCAGTTTGGTCAAGCTCCCCCTGACTACTGTCACGGGTTAGAAGATAGCAGCTTCAGTGACGCCACCATACGAAGAGGTGAGGGCTAGAGGAAGGGAGGAATGGGCACAGGGAGGAAAAGGAAAGCGAGAGAAACCAATATGTCTTTTGTTTGCATGGTCAGAGCTGAATAAGGGTAAACAATATGTACTCCCTCAATGGCCTTGCGGTGTTTTCTTGAAATAGATTTGAAATCGAAAATTGTTCCCTGATCTCTGCTATGCCCTGCCTCATCTCTTCACTTCCCACGCAACACAAATTATTAAATGAGAGGCGGTTTAGTGAAAACGGAACACATTGTCGATGCTGTGCAACACAAACAACCCTACCTGCCTGTCTGCTTTGCACTAGCAGATTCTTTTTTTCCTTTTTTATGCTGTCGTCTATCTGTCTTGTCTCACTGCGTGTCGCGTGTCTTTCTTTGTGAACAGGTTTCATAAGGAAAGTCTACTTGACCTTGATGATTCAGCTGCTGGTGACTGTCGGAATCATCTGTGCTTTTCTTTACTGGTGAGACACTATTACACGAGGGAGTTCCTTCCAAAAAGAGATGAATCCGTGTCAGGCACCCATCCGTCAATCCACATTTAGTGTCATCGGCTCGCGTGTAAGAGCATCCGACATCACACGGAAGCAGTTGTCGTAGTTGTCCCCACAAATACTTTGAGCATGCAACCCAACACGGCTCAAATCATCATAAATATGTATGGTGAGACAAGATGGGGCAGAAATAAAAGGGCATCTCTGCCACATAATATTTTTTGCTTGCAGTAGTTTGAAAGGTTTATATGTTTTGTATAATAGATGTGGTAGAACGCTGCTACAGTAATTTCTTTTCATAAATTGTATTCTGCTCCCATGTGCACAATGCTCTGTCCTCTGTTAATATTTAATAAAATCATTCTACTGCCTCTATCAAATAAATGGTGCCGCTGTTAAACACCCCGCTCTCCCTCTCTCCCTCTCCCTCTCCCTCTCTCTCATGGAATAACAGGGACGCTCTCCGTGAATGGACATGGGCCAACTCCTGGTTCTCCTACACCACGATGTAAGCCATCAAAAACATCCAGTTAGATTGTCTAGACGCTGCACACTTTCTTCGCGTTAACCAGTTTGACCAACTGCAAATCACCTGCCGGAGAGTTACCTAAATGAAAATGTCGCTCATGGAAATCCACAGAGCTAAATCACAAACTGTCACCCCAGTCTGAATCCCAATCCAGGAAACTGCCAGCTACACCGCATAAATAATGCACTCAGTGAATTCACATATTGAACATAGTGTTTTTTTTCTCCTGTTTATAGCCTTTTTATTTGCTATTTACGATACACTCTATATTCTCTGTGAAATAGGGCGATGGTCATGGTGCTCATCGTGGCCTTGTCCTGCTGCGACAACCTCCGTCGTCAAGTCCCCCTCAATTTCATCGCCCTGAGCTTGTTTGTGAGTAGAAGCAGTATCAGCCAGGCATCAAATTAAACCCCCACCACACCTGCTCTCTTTCACCGGGTTTTTTTGTCATGTATTTACTTTCTCTCTCTCTCTCTCTCTCTCTCTCTCTCTCTCTCTCTCTCTCTCTCTCTCTCTCTCTCTCTCTCTCTCTCTCTCTCTCTCTCTCTCTCTCTCTCTCTCTCTCTCTCTCTCTCTCTCTCTCTCTCAGACCATTGCAGAGGGCCTGATGCTCGGAGCTGTCTCAGTGTGAGTATTTGTTTCCCAGGATGAATCCCCACCTGATGCGGATTCATTTACACAATAATAACCCCATTTGATCCATATCTGATAGCGTGTTGGAGGCCAGCAATGAAGCCATCCAACCTGATAAGATGTTATCATAACTGGTTTAACAAATTAAAAAGCACACAGAATCATACTTTCCGGGGTTTCTGGCAGAAGATGAATGGGAAGCATCGCAAATAGTTTAGAACCAATTTGTGTGTACCGGTGCCCGTGTAAACACGCGTTACCTTTTCAATCTGTGAGACATTTCGTCTTTTAGCACTCTCACATTAAACTGCCTGACTATCAATAATATATTCAAATTACCATATTTATGGGACATTGCCATAACTGAAGCTATAACTGATATGAATAGGCAATACTTTATGCCATGCTTGTCCAGAGGGGGTCCTCACTCATCACTCTAGTTCAGACATATGATACAGACTATGAAATGGGGAAAAAAAGACCACATTTCCAATAAGAAAGTAATGTTTCCCTTTTAGGAGGGAACAGCACCCTACTGTCGGCCTGCTGACTAGTTTGACGTGATACTACGGGGTGCCTTTCTCACTGCATATCTGTTTGATATTTCCGTCTGCAGGTACTTTTATGCAGAAGCAGTTCTGTGGGCTGTGGGGGCCACGGCGCTGGTGTCCTTCGCCTTGACTCTGTTTGCTCTGCAGTCAAAGGTAAGATCTGTCACACACTCTGAGCTCAGTTTGCGGTGCAGCCAAAAGTGAAATTTCATAAACTGCAGCTTTGCTATGCAGTCGGTGGTAAATGTCCATATACTGAGCTGTGTTTCCTGTGCAGTCAGAGGAAAGGTGTTAACTGAGCTGTCGGACAGGTTCCCTCATGCAGTGTTTGCTCTATGCAGCGAAGGGTTCACAACTCTGATGGCTTTGCTGTCCAGGCAAAACTATGATTACTGCTGAGATCAGTGTATTTGTCAGTCAAGTCAATTATTTATGTCCAGCGGTGGGACCGAGTCGAACCTCTGGGCTGTCGTCATGCTGGCTGAGGCTCCTACCACTGATCTTAAGTTCAGAAATGCACCGGAGCCTTTATGTTATTTGCTAAATCCCCCCCTCTTTCTTTTTTGTCTGTCACCTTTAACCATGAAGTGTATAATAAAGCTAACACGCTCAGAGATGAATCTTTCAAAGGGTCCTTTCAGGGACACACCGGTGGACAAGATGCTCCTCCAGCCAGATACACTATGTTTTCATTTTGAAAATACACTGACAATCCTGATCTCACCATTAATCTCATCTCAAAATTAACAGTAATACATGAACAACTCTTGATAATTCAAAGTGGACCCTACCCTGACATAGCTTTTATTTTATGTAAAAACTACCATAACTCTGTTATTCCTCCACGAGGCCACTTGGTTCATATAGAATACCTTACTGAATGCTTGCATAAGTGACATTTAAGATGAGTCGTGATGCTCTGTTGGCAATAGTCAATTTGCAGAAGTCTGGAGACCTTTTGAGAATCACAATTCTTTGATAGTTTGTCATACTGTTTCAATAAATGGCTCATTCAGGACAAACCTTATCATACAGGCAGTGGGGCAAAACATATAAGTGAAATAGATGTAGGCCAAATAGAAATTGCATTTAGAGTCCCTTTTAATTGCCTCTAAATGTAGTTTGGCATTTCACACATTTTACTACTTATTGCGTCTGAAGGAGCTCCAGACATTTATTTCTACTGCTTAGATAGGCTAAAACTAGCAAGCAGGTGTCTAATGATTATGCTGAGAATAAATCTGTACTTAAATGCTCCGTGCTCATTAGTAATCTGTGGAAAGAAGGCATATGCATCAGGTCTAAATAGCCTGCATATGGAGGGGAAAACTGCGATATAAATAGTACTTGGCCGCGCCCTCATCCCATAAAAGAGGTTATTTTTCTGCGTGCGTTCACTCCTGCAAACACTTGCACTTCACTTGGTTCATTTTTTCTTTATGACTTCACGTTTATCTGGCAGTTTCCAGCACCTCTTGCTCTGCAGTTAACTCGGTTCCAGAGCTTTTTGTTTTTTTTGTGTCTCTGTCACTGTGATGTAAATGCCATGCAGACTGCCTTGCATGTTTAGCCCATAGCTCCTCAGGTGAGATCAGTGTTACTCATTCCCCTCTTGTAACTGCCATCTTTCATCTGTCTATCTGAAAAGGGCACGCAGGCCAAAAGGCCACCCCCCCTCCCCCCTCCCCCCCATCCCCCCCTCTCCCCCCGTGCCTGCGTTGCAGCTTGTTGATTAATTATCCAGGATCATTACATGCAGAATCGTTCAAGATTTTCTCATGTGTTGAACTGCAATATGTCTTCATCATTTAGTGAGCGGTGGCACCTCACAGCACAGCTGCAACGCAGGCGACCTTGAGCGTCCTGGCTTTTAAGACAAAGATGAGTTTAAATGTCTACTGTTATCTGTTCGAGAGGCTCGTCACATTCAGTGTCTTCTCTCTTCTCCCCCACTTTTCCTGGCTCTAGTGGGACTTCACCGGAGCAAGTGGGAGCCTGTGGGTGTTTACCTGGACCCTCTTTTCCTTTGCATTGCTTTGTGGAATCCTCCGATCGCAGGTCAGATCGAAAAGGCCGCCATGTTTACGAGAGCGTGTTTGAATTGAATGGCAAGTCAGAGGCAGACGGTGCATGCAGCCTCGTAGCTTTCATCCCCGGGATGTGCTGGCTCTGACCTGTGTGCTGAGCAGACTATAAAGAGGAGAGCCTGCCCTCTCAAACCTCTCAGGAGCTGCCCTGATCTTAAACTGATGCATTTAAATGTACACCGCTGTTTACTGTGATGGCTGCAAGTGTCTTAGCCTTAAGCAGCCAATTTACAGAAATAAGCGTTCCATTGATTTCAAACTGCTATTTTTACACGACAACAAATGAACCGGAACAGAGAATAAACACCACTTTCTTAAAGCACATTGTGTGCGCCCATTATCAAACCTTTACAATCATATTTACCGTGCGGAACAACGAGAATGGAAAAAGGGATTAAAGTATGCTCACTTTTACGGGATGATGCTGAAGTATTGTGTCTGCAGCAAGCAGACTGCATCATTTTACTCAGATGGAGGATAACAAACAATTCATTTTAAATGGTCAAATAGAGTCGTTGTTTTTCAATACATATTACCTCCATTTGTAAGAGATTGTTGCCGAGTGCCTCTGCTGATTTTGTGTCTCTGATTCTTTCAACAGTATCTTTACATCTTATACGCCTGCCTGGGAACCTTGCTGTTTTCCTTAGTAAGTACATCCAAACTCTTATGACAGAACACGGGTTTTCTGCAACAGCGGTTCAATCGAAAGCAGACTGAAAAAGTACATTTTCAAATGAAAGAAACCATCATCAAGGACTTAATGTCAAGCGAGTGCGTGCGATGGAGGCGTTGATGCCAGCCGGCCTCCGGTGTCTGTCACGGTAGTTAGTGCAAAGAGAGAGACTCTGATGTCCTCGTGCCCTTTAATTTCAATTATCGCACCGCTTAGCAGCAGTCGGCTTCATTCTCACAGCCTCCCTCTCTGCGTGCCTTTGGCATTAACGGAAAATGTTGTGACCCATCCCGTCAGCTGGTGGAACAAACTGCTGCACAGAGCCGAGCGGGCTGTCAGCGGCGAGTCACAACGTCCTCTCAGCCGACACGGTTATTTACATGGTCTCTCTCTCTCTCTCTCTCTCTCTCCAGTACTTGGTGTTTGATACTCAGCTCATCCTGGGTGGGAAACACAGGAAGTATGCGGTCTCTCCCGAGGAGTACGTGTTCGCTGCTCTCAACCTGTATCTGGACATCGTCTCCCTGTTCCTCCTCCTGCTGCAGCTCATCGGCCTGTGCCGCTGACACTGCACCTCCGTGACGGGCCGAAACTCTTCCTGCACACAATATCCAATCACAGTACATCACGTGTATATGGGATGATGTACGATTCGGTTAGTACTGTAATATACAATAATATCATAAACCAAAGTAGTTGAGCCGTCCTGTAATCTGGGCCACGCTCTGGTTTTAACAGACTTCTGTTGAGAAGATCAAACTGTGTGATTCTTCTGTTCAAGTGGAGCCTAAAGATGCTTTTGGAAACCAAACTAACTCCATTAAAGGACAGAATCTGTCAATCTTAGCACTCCCATAAAAAAAACAGGTGGTTGCTGTGATTATTATTATTATCCTCTCTCTCTCTCTCTCACTCTCCGAAATGTGTTTGCTAAGAATGCAGGTATTTCAATGCCAAATAAAAAAAACACAAATTAAAACTCACCACATAGTTTATTGGCATCACACATCAAACATTTTTTCATATAAAGAGGGAATGTATCAAGTATAGACTATGAAAGTGCAAATAGCATTTCAAGGATTAGTTGCTTTACAATAGAAAATCTCAGTGAGTTACAAAATGTTATGCCATTTTAAAATAAATCACCTGAACATTAGACGTGAAATACAAAGGAAGTACAAATTCCATTTAAACTCGTACCCATTTCATGCACAGCTATACTGTTACACAAAAAGGGTCAAACCCACTTCCATTAACCAAGTCCATTAAAAGTTAGCTCCACTAACCATATGGCACTCAGTTTCACAACTTCAAGACTCCTGTCATCAGGACTATCTTCAGATTTAATGTGGCTCTATACCAGATAAAAGGTTATTTGCTTCGGTCAGACATTAGTCTGTACAAAAACATAAGTCTTAAAGGTAAAACACTGATCAATGTGTCATATTGGTTATTCACAATCCATTTTCTTTAATGGATTAAACTGATTGGGAATACATACCTATTTTATATTGCAACTTTGCTCCATTTTAGTGTCTTTAGGTAAGATACATGGTACAGTAGGTCAATTCATTCCAAAGTCAATACACTGATTTTAGTTTCTGTGGGGGCAAGAGGCCCTTCTGCTCAAAAAAAAATTTTTTTTCAAAATATTTGGGGAAAAGATTTGAAAGTATGACATTAACCGTTACCCATGATACCAAATAATATAAAATCAGTGTTATCCATTGAGAAAATACTACTAGAACTAACAGAAAAGCCTCATGCTACAAATATTTTGATGAGAAAATCAAATCAAGCTCTCATGTTTGCACACTATAAACTTTATGTGAGAGAAATATCTTTAAGGTAAAAGGTGGTGTTTACACTGTGTAATACTGTGTAATTAGCACTCAGAAAATGTGTGAAAAAATAAAATAAAAATGAAAACGTCGATTGACATAAAAGGCACTGAATCTCTAGTTGCGTAGAGAACCGTTTCACAAACACATGGACTCCCTATGTGTTTGAGACGCAATACACATTCATGACTTCTCCATGCGTTACCCTGCAGGCCGGTACATACGTGGAGCTCTAGTAAGAATTACACTTCATGGGACCCAGAGATTAATTACAGTAACTTGGGCGTGATTAATTCATTCACCAACGTCTGAATGAGATGGCCTGATTATCTCTCACTGGCCTTTCCTGCAGTACATAAACAAGACGACTCACTGTCTACTCAGTGTGTCACGCTCAGCTGCAGGACTGAAACCGGCTACAATGGGAGTCAAAATAAACTGAACTGAATGACACTCAGCAGCCTCGGGGCCCTGCCAGCGTTTGTTTTCCCATTGACTGTGTTAGGATCGAGGCTTTGAGATGAATACCGTTGTCAGGTCAATTTTGAAATGTTTTTTTAAGGAGGCCACCAACATTTTTTTTTGGCTGATGAATCTAAATTGTTTTGTGTGAATGTTTCACATAATAAAAAGTACACAACCATTATGGTCTTAAACTACAGATTTACACAGCACGCTATAGCTTTTAGATCTGAAAACATCACACAGCCGCGATCTCAAATACAAATATGGCTCAAAGACTCACACATGTCAGTTTAGCTGAGTCGTTGAGATTGTAATAAGCAGGCACAATTTGCTTCAAAGAATCCACTTGGTGACCGCAAACTGTGCTTTTGCTAGTCAGTGTTTGGCACCTATAAAGTAGGCAGGTTCGTACAATGAATTGGAACACGACCTTAGTCTGCTCATATGTACAGTTGAAAAACCTCCCTCAGACCTGATTCAGACACATACAGTAGGCTTTTACTCCAGTGGGAACAAAATAATAAGACCTGCACTACCCAAAAGTATCTTCTCTCCTATAAAACTGATTTCAGAAAAAAAGCTTAGCAAAAATGCTATTCATATTTCTACCAGCAGACTCATTTTTAGGAAATCTATCTTTGAAAAATGTAAAGTCTCCTTCAGTAAGCGCTTATCTTTCAGAATGGCCGATTGTTGGGGGGGGGCTGACAATACATTAAACACAGGAAACCAATCTCACTTCAATGCTGAACTAAGAGTCCGAATACTTCTTCCCCCACTTTCCAACCGAGTACGAACGGACACATTCTTCATTCTGTATACATTCCACCTGAATAGAAGACTCCTCAACTCTGGTTTCATTTGCAATCTATAGTGGTTTTTGGCCTTTCTGAAAAAGCTCCTTCCCATCTCAGCTAATCAGTTCATACCAAGTGCACCTGGTCCTCCCACTCAGAGGAGCTGGTGCTGGGCAGCTGGTCGGATCCAGAGTCGCACTGCGGCGTGTCGACGCGGCGGACCTTTGAGCCCCCCCGTTCGGCATGGTCTCCGCTTGGGTCCAGGGTGGCCATGTAGGGTAGCGGCACGGCGTCCAGCCCCACAAGATCCAACTGCGTCGGCCTCTGGGCGACGGCACACTCCTTCTCCTCCATGTCGCTCAGTCTCTGAGAGAAGAACCCCACCTCTGCCGTCACTTCCTGAGGTTTCCTGCTTTCAGGCAGGAAGCCACCACCTTTCTCGTCATCCTGCAGGCACCCGTCTCCGCCTGCGTGCAGACTGACACCGAGGTTTGAGTCGGTGTCGGAGGAGGTCGAGGGGACCAGGGTGATACCTTGAGGATTCATGTCGTGGAACCATGCCATGATGTTGCCCAGCAAATTAGCGTTCGCTGCTAACGCAGAGGACGTGGATGGGTCGTGGCTGCCGCACGTGGTCGAGTCCAACGTGTCGCTGGAAGATGAGAAGAGGCCCGTCGACGAGTTGCTGCCTCCTGGAGCCACTGGTATCGGCGCTGAAGCCCCGTAGGCCCGGTGGTGACTGTCGCAGTGCTGCACAGAGGCAGAAACACCGGTGGCAGCAGAGTACTGGCTGCTGATGTTGATGTTGCCGAGTCTGGCCAAGTTATCTCCCAGCTCCAGCAGTTCTGAGCTGCTGAGAGAAGCTCTGGAAAGGACCGCTACCCCTGGAGCACTCTGCTCAAGCCGAGAGGGCAGCGAGGTGCCGATGGCGCCGAGCGAGGCCTCGTTGGCGAGGACGTCATGGTTGGACCCGATCTCCGCCATCGCCGAGTCCTGGAGAGACAGCTGAATGGCCAGTAGAATGTTCGGGTCGTCATCATCCAAAGAACCGAGACCCTGCAAGAAAATCCAGGAGACGGTGTGAGAGTGAGGCTGGCCAAACCAGGATCATCCACTTACAAAGCTCCAGCAGCTTCCAACCTGCACCAACTCTTGGCAAGGAAGTAAAAGCAGCAGCAGGTTAGAACATGCTGTGCACAATCTACAGACAAGGAAGTAATAGCAGGCAATGGTATTTATTTTTATCTTTTAAGCTGCTGTGTGTGTTTTTGAGGTTTTACAGTTTAAAACTCCACAATGGTAAAAGATAGGGCTGGTGATATTGTGTATTTTTGTTGTTGTCGAACAAATGAAATCTCAGTGATTAAGTTTGTCTCAGTGCGTTCCGACTTCCCAAAGCTCTTTCGCAAAATAAATACTTTAATTTACAAAAGGCAAAAAATGTCCAGCTAGGAACTGTAGATTTTACCAAACGTTACTCAAACCAGAGTAAATTATGTATTTTGTAGGGGATTATTTTCATCTGCAGATAAATGATAATGATAAAGAAACATGTTGCCCAACAGTAGTTGAGTTTTACTTCTTTTGTACATCATCTACATGTATTTAATGTTTATTTTACCAGACAGAAATCACGAGGCATTACTGACGCCAAGGGAAAGACCATGCAATTCGAACAATCTGTCAATTGTCCCAATTTTGATTCTGAATTCAATCTTCTATATTTTATATAATTTAAAAGTGCACAATATCATAATTGTTATTAAATGTTAAAATGTTTTTGTTAGGATTGCCTTTAAAGCCCAGACTCCTCAGCATTATCATGCCAGTGAGGAAAAAGTAGCCCTTAAGAAATCAATCCAGCTCGATTAACGCGTACACCCTTGACATTGTCTGAAAGATTTCAAAGGATGAAAAAGCCTTGAGCCGAGATGAAAATGGCAGCTGTGCACTCACCATCAGATGATGTCGACGTCCACCTCCGACATCCTGTGCGTCTTTGTAGAAAAGGAAACGGACAAAACGCCCAGTCATTAAAGTGAATCTTTACAGCTGCACCTGGATGGCTAATTTAACCCATTGCTAATTTCCACTTTTCAGGAAAATCATCTTCTTTTCAGTGAACACAGCAAAATGATCGGAAGCAACCTGTGCCCTCAGTAATTTCCCAGGAAATTCACGAATTTATTATCTTAATCTGAAATCAATTATTCCTTCTGACACGACAAAATCTTTTGGCTGGCTTCAAAACTGCAAACTCTGTCCTCGTTTCGTTCCACACAGCCAAAAACAAAGCAGCACTGTCATGGACAAGACTGATGGGATTAGAAATATTGGCTTGTTGAACTTCAGCAGATGTGATTTTCCAGAGTTTGGGCCAGTATCCTCATTTGGGTTCTGTACAAATCCGTATTGAAAACATAGGGAGGATCAATTACTCGATTACTGGATCAATGGCGTTTGATTTGTTGTATACATATTATTTAATCATAGATTAGAAAACCTGGCAATTGCACGATACAATGTTTTTTTATGTACTTCACCCTCATTTCCTGACTTTGCAAATAACCAACTGTGACAAATGACCCCACAAAAGGAAGGCCGACAAATGAGAATAGAGTCCAACACTGAGAAAGTGTCCCGTCCTGTATGTCCACTGCAGTACCTAAAATGCTGTCGCTGGAGTCATCATGGTCGGGTGTGTTGCTACGGAGACTGGACATGTCCCCTCTCCTCCGCTGCCTATGCCTCCGTCTGTACTGGAACTCTGCGTACTCCTTAAAACGACAACGACAAACATTACCAGTCACAATGTCCTCCACTCTCATCATCAACACATCGCTTTCTGACCAAAAAAAAAGTTTCCGTGTATTGCTGATCTGGGGCTACAGTTGCACATTTTTCTTTGATTCCTACCTCGTTTTTTTTTTGGGGTTATAAAACATTTAAAAGGTAAATTTGTAAACTGTAACAAGCAGTGATGCAGTCTGCTTCAAATGTGGTCTGAGTGTTCTGTTCCAGGAAAGCTCCGCACCGAGAGATCATTCAAACCCTTTCATCTTCCAACCAAGCCTTCAATCATTAGGCTCCAGTCTAGACCGAATCCAAGCAGAGGACACACTCGCTCACTAGAAGGGAATCGGAAATTCAGCAACGCGAGTTCTGAGGTTCAGATGTTTGAAAACACTTTGTGTGTATGCCCAACTAATCTCAAAAGCAACCACAAGTGATGTAACTAGAAAGCAAAAAGTGAAATATTCATTTACTGGCAAGTTTAAAAAAACACTAATCAGAATGAATTAAAAATTATACTTATTTTTGTCCAGGTTCAGTTATTTATTGTATAGAATAATGTAAAATCCCACATTTAACTCGCCTCAAAGCAGTTTTACAATACTGTATGTTCTCAGCAAATCTTTCCCCATTGGGACAAACAACAAAACTCTAATCTGATATTTCTAGCGCGTTATCACTCGGGACTTTGAATCAGTTAACACACGCTGTGTTTCACACAGCGGGTCTAAATTATATTACAAAACAAAAAGCACCAGTGTAATAGGCGTGTGCGCATATGCATGCATTTCAAATTATAGGATGTCTGTGTGTGTGATGGTTCCTTGTGTTCATTTAAAAATGTTGATAACTGACAAGAGACTGCGATCCAGTGATATGATGGTGTCAGAAGATGAATGCTGTAAAGGTGCGTTCACACCAAAAGCGTTGCGAATTTTTCGCGCGAGTAGATTACATTACAAAGTCAATGCACAGACACAAATGGTTGCAAATAATGCAAATTTTCACCGGGTGGCGCGAATGACACGAATCGCGCAGTGTGAATAATTCGCGTGACGCTGAGTTGCGAAAGCCAATCAGCGTTGAGAAGCTCCGCCCGTCATCACTGACGTCCTGCCGTTGCTGATCAGAAACTATGAAGGAGAAGTCGATAGACTGGAAGCAGCAGTCCTCCAGACGCAGATTCTGGAGAAGCGGTGTGCGGCGACGGATAATATTATGAACCCAGACATGAGGGCGTTTGATGTTCCAACATTTGTAGGACTTCCACAACATGTACAAAGCAGAACTAGTGGTTATTTCATCCATGGTGGATGGCAGAAATGAATTATTTCCACAGAGATAAGCCACACCCCCTCTCCGGTGGTGAGTCTAGTGCGAAAAAGCGAATGATGCAAAATAACCACAAATAGTCCGGCGAGTATTTTTCGCATGTATTTTTCGCCAATATTCGCAACGCTTTTGGTGTGAACGCACCTTAAGGCATAAAAGATGTCCAAAAAAAAAGTTTTACAGGGAGTATATATCTAATTTAGGCCTATATTACATGTATAGAATTTCAAACTGAAAATAATACAGTACATGTGCCTTTTAATTTAGTTTCCCTTCCAACCAAGCTTGAGTTATTTTTTTAAATAATACTTCTACAAAGTATGAATTATAGTTTGGGGATTCTGCTTCAACCAGATGGTACTTGTACTGGTCAATTACACACTGAATGTAAACTCCAACGGCAACCTAGGATTTGTATTCTTTGGTTGTAGACCAACATGAAAAGGTTACATACACTGACTTTGCTCATCGGTTGCTATCGGTACCGCGGGAAATAATAATCAACTGCATTCTCCATTCACGCATCTCTTGCGTTTGCAAAAGTCTATGTCTAAGTATATGTCACATTCATATAAATCAAAAAATCACCCGAACATTGTCTTTCATGTTTTCCCCGCTCTAAAAATAACCCAGTATGAAGTGATCTGCAGGCTTTGTAAGAAGCCTGCAGCAGACCATCTGTAGCTGTGCCTGTGAGGCAGAGTCATCAGGCCTTGATTATTACTATGGTGTTCCCATTAACTACTGCAGCTGAGAGACAGAAGCTCTTAATTAGGGGACAAAAATAAACCCCCTTTTTTTTAGTGGCTTAGTGTTCAGCATCTGGTGGCAACATTTACTGTGAACAAGTGGCCAAGAATAATTTCTTGACAACGATTTGTTTGTAATTTAAATCCTGTTCCTTTGTCCTCCTTTAGAAGTGAGATGAGATTTATATTGATAATTTATTCTTTTGAAGATAAGTCACATCTTTGTAGTGTAAATCTTTTCTTGTGCAGTAAACAAATATGTTCCATATTAAAAAGGTATGATAGTCGGCAAACTAAACAAATAGTATTCATTACTTCACAGTGGAGCAAAACATAGGCGTCCATTTATGTCTTATGTGGAACAGCAGAGAGGATCAAAATCCTCTGTTTTAAAAAAAAAGGTTGACCACTACTTCGCTTGTGACCTGTGAGAGCATGTCACGAGGCTTTATGTTGTATGATGTACGGACGACGGAGGGTCTACGTGGGTCATGTTACCGTGTCAAGATAATTGAACATTTTATGAGCAGACTGCTAAATAAAAACAAACATCTGTGAGAGTCTCGTTTTTTTTTTATGCTTTTATTCTGGAAAACGGCTCAACACACTGGGTCCAGGTTTGGATAACACAATACCTGCCCGGCAGTAACCATTTACTCAGTAATCCTTGAGTAAACAAAAGCTTTACAGAGCGTTACCTATGCCTCACTGCGTGGTGCTGAGCAGGCAGAGGATGCGGTTCGAAAGGCATTTCTCAAACTGGCCGACAAGACTGATCTTGTCATTAGTTTCCCTGTCAATGGGGAGATGCCTGCTTTATGCTGCTAAAAAGGTGTGCACAATAACCGGAGAGGCTTAGGTTTGATGTGAGATTTGCATATTTGTGTCGCGCTTCCAGGAGCCTAAGGAGAGCCGTTTAGCTGAGTGAATGTGTTCCGGATGAGAAGCCTGTGTGTTTAAAAACTGACACAGTCTGGAAACGAAACAATAATAGAAGCTTAGAGGAGATCTCCAGCGTATTGTCTCATGCACCGCTATCGAGAGCGTGTATCAAGCTGTGCAGAAAAAACGGAGGCAGGTCAATAATCAAACCATTATGGGGTTGACAGTTTTATGACCGTAAAAGTTAACTACAAACACCCGTTACTAATGCGCAATGATCGGGAGCAACCTGCTTAGGTGTTTGCCAGAGTGCTACTCCTTCAATCATTCCAACTGGGTGCACAGGGGAACACTGAACCATCTGGCTTGCTCCAGTGTGTCGAATAACACGGGATCTTTGGGTCACCGTGGTTTGTCACTGCTGTTGCACATCCAAAGTTAAACCAGCAGTATTAAAAAGATGTAGCTATACATACTGACTTCATAAAAAAAAGTATAGTGTATGGCTGCATCATTTGATTACATTGTTATTACGATTCTTAGCAATTAATTAAACCTGATTAAGTGTGATATTAACAGAGAAGTGCCTGAATAACTGCCTTAAGTCAAGCGCAAATCAAGGTATCGGTCTCAAGCACAGTGATTAACCACTTTCAGCCTCAGGCATGGGTGTGATTGCTGATTATAGCTTCACATAATGTAAGTGCATCTTCTGTAGGGATTAATCCATTTATTTGGCTGCTTGCTGTGGTGGCGATATAGATCTCGAGTTCAGTTTATTCACGAGAAATCTCGACGGAGAAAGTCTTGGTTGGATTTAAACTGATTTGATGTTTATTTTCTTTATTTTTCAATTTCTAGCCTCATGATGAATGATTAGGACCTAAAATTGTTGTATTTCAATTTTAAGGGGCAAGACTAATTTACTTTCCAGGTATGTTATTGGAAAAATAAGATAACAAATGGAAAAATATGCATTTGAGTAAAATAAAATAAAAAACAGGCTGTGATTAAGCGTGTTAAATGCCACTCGCACATTTTGTTCAAACAGCACCGAGGACATAGTAACCAACTGAAAACGAAGGAAGACGGGTTCTGTTACCTCAGGAGATGCAAAGCCTAAATACTCCCAGTCCCACGTTCCGCCAGCAAAACTGCAAGTGAGGAGCGAGACAGAGGAAAGATTCAGTCACTCTAACATCGTGATTAATTGCAGAAGTTTTATAGCTAATTAGTCACTTTTGATTATTTGAAACTGCTGTTCTGTGACACTACGGCACTGCTTTTCATTGTAAGAATTAGACACTTTGTTGAGCTGCAGGTCTGGATTTTACCTGCGCCTGGGGGCCTCAGGAGAGTCATTGGGGGCCACTCCCCGGGCTACTGAGGCCAGGAACTCCTGCCTCTTCTGCTGAACGAGACATGCTGCACGGATGATTTTGTGGCGCGGCGTCCTGAGATAAGGCCGGTTAACCTTTTGTGCCAGGTCCTCAGTCACCATCTCCAAGTCCGTCTGAGCACAGAAAGAGAGCTGGCTGGGTTTTTTGGAAGGGCAATGAATGAGTGATTTTAGTAGTGCGTGAATACACAATTTCAAGTTTAACGTCATAACCTGTTCCCAAACTGGAATGTTCAAGGAGAAAGTGACTTTAGAAGTGGCCCTACAAGTTAACTACTTTTAGGGCTACTGTGTATGTATCTTTAAAAATGTATTCTTTTTACAAGTCTTTAAGAGACAGTACGTGTGCCTTGCTCATTCATTTTACAGTATTTAAAAAGGCCACACTATTAAAGATGGCAGGTAAGTACTTTCCTCGTCTTTACCAGAAATCATGAATTATATAATGCCAGATCTTTAACTAAAAGCTGAGATGGGCAGGTATAACTGGGGCAGCTTGTGAAGATCATGTGGTAGAATGCTTTAGTCCCAACTCTCTAATGGCCCGTATAAAAAACCGGCTGCTGTGAACATTGTCTTTTTTTCTGAATAAGTAGGACTGAAACCTGCATAAGCTCGTAGATCTCTTTCTTTGTGCTTTTGGGCTCCAGGAAGAACCCATAAGGATAAGAGCACTTCAGGATGCGGCGAGTCTTTAGTAGTTCTAGGACCGCATCTTCAATGAACGTAGTGTCAGGTGGGCCTCCTTCCCCTGGAGAAGAAAAGTAGAGCGTTGGATTAAAAAAGAAGAAAATGAGAACCTGCTTTACTTTTGTAGTGTATCCCTCATTCCAGCCTAAATTACCTCCACATCGAGGCAGATCAGCACATACGATGAGAAATCCTGAAACAGAGCGTTTGAAAGAACAGCTCCGTTGTATTAATTAAGATATTGCAGGTACTGTTCTTCTATATTGAAAGAGAAAATTCACAGATTTTCAACCTCACCTCAACAGCAAAAACATGGCATCCCAAAATATGAAAAGACAAACAAGACCAGCAGGGCGATTTGTATTTTGTTGATTTAATGGTCTGCCTCTGAAGGAGTAGTGAGAGCTGATGGCAAGCTGAGCAGAGAATTACAGCGGGCGGCGGGGGGGGAACAGCGTGAAGATTCGGTTTATTTTCATGTCTTACTCTGTGAATTAAGGATTTATTTTCGACCAAACCAGTGTTTGAGATTGTTTGATAGTGGAAGGACTAACCAAGACGTGTTTGGTGAGTTTTATTTTGTTACTTTTGTTGGAGTGAAGTGTGTTTTATGATGAGCTAACACGGTAATTAAGCCCGTCTTAGTTCAGTGTAAAAGAGAAACTTTGATTCAGAAGGTGCAGTGAACGTGTGTTGCCCGTGCACAATGCATCCTGGTACATATAGGCACGTCTACCACAGCTCCGTGAGAAGCAGAGATCAGTTTTCTCGGTCAATACAGCACACACCAGGTAATTTATTTCTTCATTGGACACCATTTTTAAATCAGCACTGAATGGAAATCCACAAACGGTTGCAAATTTTCCATTTCAGGGGTCGGGATGGCAGGGGAGGGCCATGACATTATGATCTGCTCTTTTGAATACAACAAAAGAACACACAATCAGAATACACAACAGTGAGTCAATCGCGTTTGATTGCAAATTGCAAGTGTAAAACGTGTCTGCAAATGTATTGTGCAAGATGAATTGTTTCATCTTGCTTTCAACTGAGCCAGACTCATAAACAATGACCATTGCCATTTCTCTGTCAGCTGATCCGACTTATGTTAGTAAAACAACTGCAATCAGAATCTCGGCTATTCTAAAGAAGTTGTAATTGCTTGTACCAATGGGGGATTAAAGCACTCTAAAGCAAAGCGTATTCACAAAGCAGCGCTTTCTTGTAAGTTCGACGTTCCTGCTGAATAATAACTATAGCCGTGGTTGTGTTGTTAACACATTAATACAACACCTTTTGTGTCTGCCTACTTCCAAACGCTCAGTATCAGAGGACCAGATTACGATGTGTCTAAATGTGTTACAAAGACTGCACACTCACTTCCACTCAGGGCTCGACTGAGCTGCTCCATCTTCTCTTTGGCTGTTTTTAACAGCCGCTGCTCCAGCTGTTGTGAGGAAGACAGAAGACGTTTCAGGTTAAGTAAAAATGTCTCGAGAAGATTGCCCGTCCAGACAATGAGGAGGATGCCACGATATGAAGCTGACTAAATTGGCAATAAATCAATTATCAATTATTTCTGCCACAACAATCATTGGAAAGGTAGGACAGTCGCCAGTAATATTTTAAATGTACTGAATACAGAATCGGCATACTTTAATCGTTTTACACTGTATTGCATGAGTATGCCCACCTATGAGGCCATGTGACAGTACAATAGATGACAGGTTCCCGCTGCCTCAGCCCCTACATGACTGTTTGGACACGATGCAGAGCGGACATCATTGAAAGGCAAAGCCAGGCCTGCTTACCTGATAACTGTGCTCATGGTTCTTGAAGCGTGTGTAGTAGTGCATGAAACGGTCGAGTTCCTGAAAGCTCTTGTGCTTCTGTTCTGCCTGCAAAAAACGCGATGAGACACCGGTCACAGTCAATAAACCCATGAGCATGTTGTTCCCCCTCACAGAGGACAGAGTAGATTCTCTGGTTGAGAGCAGTCAAAGTAAGTGAGTAGTGCCACGGGCAAAGTCACTACTTGTGATTGGGAGGAATGTTAGTGAAGGTGGGCGGACTCGATTGTGGATCGCTCCATGGTCAAGAATCGGGACCTATAGTGTGTGTGTGCGTGTGTGTGTGTGTGTGTGTGCGTGTTTTTCCATCTTACTTATGTCAGCTCCCTGGACGCAAGTGCTTTCCTGTTAAGAGTGTATAAGCACACAAGTACTGTTCTTGTTTGTTTGCACACGTGCACTTTTAACTTGAAGTGGGGTTGTATTAGGTACTTATTCACAGTCAGTGTGTTTGTACAGGAGATGGCGGTGGGGTTGTACAGGAGAGTAGCAGCACGGAAGCCAAGCAATGAATTGGCGTGTAGGGCTGATGGAACATAATGAGGTTGGTTTCATTTCAGCACAGAGGAAGTCTTTTCTGTGTTTTGCTGTCATTTTCTGTCTGTCGCGCTAGTTTGTCTCCTCTGCTCTCTGTGTTTCGGGGCGGAGCTTTGCAAGCTGAGACATTCAAACACTCGGCCAGCTTCTTGCTCTCGCTACGAATAGTGGCTGCTGCTGAAATTCAACTGCAAATTTGTTCTGTCGGGAAATAAAGCGACTTAAAAGACGTAAGAGTAGAAGAGCGAGGAGTGAGGAAATGTCTGCTAGCTGCAAGGCTGATTCATGCATTGTAAAATGCTGATTACAGCACACTGCAGAGGGATTTATGTTTTATTTTTGTAATGTGTGTGTACTATGGTGGGTCACACAGATGCTGTTATTGAAAATATGCAGCTTTTTTTATTAAAGGCTGTTATAGTCAGATTTTTTAAAGCACATTCTAAATAAAGGGGATTTGTTTTGACTGCTTGTAATAATTGAGGAAATAGCAGCCATGTGTAGTGGTATAGAAAATTGAGATACATTGAGATGAATTCAGAAATCGCACGTTATCTTTAGATTAATTTAACAAGACACAGTGCACTATACCTGAACAAATTATAAATAAACATACAATGCTATTTGTAGTATATTAAAGTATTTTCAACCTAAACATGTTTTGCTTAAATGGTAACAACAGACCGGCCCATATTCATAGGATTTCTGAAAATGGAACGAGCCGTTGAAGCTGTTGCAAGGGGAAGCAACTAAACAAAAGAAGACTATATATTAGACCAGACATATTGAAATATGCCAGTTCTGATATGTTCACACTCAAAGCCTATCAATCTGTGATACACAGGTCACGTTTTATTAATAACCGGCCCCCCCTGACCCGTTATGAGAGCCAAACCGCACCGACCGACCTGCAACAATATGCATTAAATCGACCAGCTAAACGCAAAACGACAACTTTATGCATTATAGTAGCACAACCATCAGGACTGAGCGACCCATCTCTGGAGTACTTTTTAACATTTAGAACTAAAATATAATATAAAACAGCCAAAGTTCTGCTTCCTCAAGCATATTTCCTGTCAGTATCTGTGGACGTAATAAAAGGGGGCTCTCCCAGTACTATCAACTTTGTCTGGTCAGTACCGTCTGCTGCAAAGTCACATTTCTTGGAAATGGGACAGTTAAGTTCTCTGAACCACACGATGAATGTGATGTCAACCAACTCGAGCCGCTCTGCTTCTTAACTTTGTGGCAGGACGATCTGAAAACAAGAGCCCAGCTCTGAAGTGTGAGACTACCTCTTCAGTCATGTCCTTCGACTGCTCCTCCACCTGCTGGATGACTTCGTAGCGAGTGCAACGATAGTAGCCTCCTGTTGATGAGCTGTGCTTTTTCCACTCCTCCAGACAGATCCAGCAGAAGTCGTACTTACACTACAGAGAGACAAAGGAAACATTAGACTGCAATCTCTTCTGGTCAGCTGTCACATCAAAAACCGGTTAGCTATATACCAGACTGGTCCAGATGTACTGGGGTCATTCGCATTTCATGAATTGATGACACACATAGTTGGTTTATGTTTATTTTCAACTGATTAATCTCCCCGAAAGTAAAAAGACTTCCTAACTCAGCGGAAGTGGTGCAACTCCAAACATGATCAAGTATGGATCTCTGAGGATATAAGAACTAAAAAGATTTTTGGAATTACCATGTATTATTAAAAATCTGTTTTTTCTGCTGTCAAAATCAGAATAATAATTAAGGGTGAATGAATTTTCAAGAGTCCCTAAACCTCGGAATTAGGATCTACTTACTTGTATCTGAGCCGTCTGTTTAATGGACAAAGGCTTTTGTTTGAACTTAGCGATGAATCCTCGTAACCTGCTGCCACTAGAAGGCACTCAGACTATATTTGAGATTGCAGGTCCCATTGGGTATTGTAAAACTACAAAACACTGCAGCCACTCGAATCTGCATCTTATTTGGGTGGAAGTGATTTCATTCCCAATGCCACAAGTACTTCTGTAGGTGACAAGTTAGCCAGAGCAACACACACAACCCCAAAGGCTGAGACCTCTGTTGTCCTGGAAACACCATGCTTACAAGGCATATAGAAAAAAAAATCAATACTAAATAAAAGAGTGGGAGGGCTGTTGAATGGCAGGACAGAGAGACGCAAAAAGATAGTTTGTGGAATGGTGAGAAATAAAGTGTTCAGCCAGACCGGAGGGAAGGAAACGTCACTGAGAAGACAGAGAAATGTTCCTTTGCAACACCGAGTCCCGTGTTTCCAAGCAACAGGGGCAAAGCCATTTCTTGCCAGGTAATAACGGGTCAAGAGGCTGAGCCCTCCGTGGCCTCTCAGCTTGTGAGAGCTGCTCTATTTCTCTCAAACTAATCTCCATCTCTAGTCGGCCTCTTTAACCAGGATGGAGACAGCGAGAGGGCTGTCAGCGAGACAAAAGGAGCCCGGCTGGATGAGACTGCACTGTGCCACTTTCACGGCCTGCCCTCCAGCGACAGTGGTCGTAACAGAGATGCCGTCTGTGTGATTATCAGTCTCACACACTCTGCCTGAGTGTCTTTGTGTTTTTGTTTTCTTGCCTCAGTCACCTCTGTAGTACTCTCTCTCTCTCTCTCTCTCTCTCTCTCTCTCTCTCTCTCTCTCTCTCTCTCTCCCCCCCCCCCTCTCTCTCTCTCTCTCTCTCTCTCTCTCTCTCTCTCTCTCTCTCTCTCTCTCTCTCTCTCTCGGCATCTAAGTAAGACAGAAGCTGCTGGATAACTTTCCCAGATGGCTTGTGGATTGTTTGTGAGCACGGCCGTATCATAAGCTGCCATTTGTAAAATGAGCTTTTATAATGACGGCTAAACTTGGCTGATAGCAGCTTGAACGTGATTACTCATATTAACCTTCAGAATTCTTTTACAACATCATTACTACAATTAACTTCACCAGAACTACAGCTTCTTACTTACTTACTCAAATCTAGAGAATAATGCTCTCAGCAATGTAACACATCAAATCTTTCATACTCAATGATTCATTCATAAATATCAGATGAGTCTCCGGTGTAAATTACAATAACCTGACAGACTATTGTAAAAAATACCAGACACTGTAAAATCTTGTGTAATGGCAAAAAGTGAATAACCAAAAAACAAAATTGGTTTGTGAGATATTTGAAAGTTAACCACAAATAGTGCGAGAACACATCAAAACCTGCCCTGAAGGAAAATATTTTATTAGCCAATACTTTAAATCTTTTGTTTCCATTAGGCTTCTGAAGTTTGAAAATGGAGCAGCTTTTCACTGAATTCCTCAGTGGACCAAACGTGTGCTTCTAAAAAATGATTTGAGTGCCGTTACTGAGACTTCAGCTTCCTTTCTCGTGTAAAACAAATTTCCCCAGCGACGCTCCCACCTAAACCTCGGTTAAAGCTGATTTAAAACCAGCATGCTCAAATCAAGTCCCACTCAACTTTTTATCCTGACCCCAGGACTCCCCACTTTTCAGACATTGTGAGACACAAGTGGCAACATCTAGCCTGAAGGAGTGGAAACCGACATCCAACCACAGACATGATGAGGTAATCACAACCCAACATGAATGCGTGCATCGTGTACACACTGCACATACAATAACATAAATGAAACCAAAGGTGCCCCTACATGCTGCAATGAGCTTGCTGCAAAGCTCTCAGCTAACTTATGAAACGATCTCTAAGACCAACGTTTAAATGTGTCATGTGTGCCAAAACTTCAAACTTCGATTGTTATCACTATTGTTTTTGTCAAAAAAAAGTCTACTTATGAGCAAACCGATGACACACTGGCCAGAATAGCCTCTGAGATGAAACAGACGTACTGCAACGGTAAGACAGGCATGTGAAACCCTCCCACCCGGACTTACCTTAGCACACTGCATGTGGTTGCAGCCCTCATTTTTCTGTATTGGCGACTTGCAATTGGCACAGGATTTGGAGTTCGAGAGCAACCACAAGCAGTTGGCCGCGTCCTCATAAGCCTCGCTCACACCAGCCACTGCGACGGGAGGAGGTAAGCGGAACAAATAAAGGCATAATGAGACAGAATGAGAATGACTATTATCACAGCGTCTGAACAGACCACTGCACTGCACTGAGTGGGAAATTGTCCTGTCTGACTAATGTGTATTGCTTATATATTTTGCTAACATCTCCCAAGATGCTCATGCACCCCCCTCCGTCTCCCTTCCCCCCCCCACACACACACACACACACACACACATAGAAACAGAATAATTGGCTATTATCAAAGCACCTCTGATGTGTCGTTTGAAATGCCACGATAAAACTGAATCTGGGGAAATCGAAGGGAAAGATAGTTCCAAAGCTAAATAATTGCTTTTATCTGTAACTGTCACATCAAGGACGTGGCACTTTGGAGCGACTTGGGCCATCTTAAATCATCTATTAGATATCCCACCGTCCAATTACTGCTTCAAAACATTGCATACTCTCTCAATGAGTGGGTTGTTCAGTTTACTTAATAATGTATCATCAACGTGGTGGATTTTAATTGGCTTGGTGCTAAATTGTTTCTAATTACTGTGGTTGAGTTCCAGGCTATTTAGCTCCAAATCAATCACTTGACTGCAACCCAACAAAATCTGGGCAAGTGAAGGAACTGGCACTTTACCACCAGGTAGTTTAACACCATTCTACCGGTATAATGATGAAGACAGTTGATGATGGAACAGATCAAATAAAACTACAGAGACTCCTGAACACCATTTGGCATCATGTCTGTTCAAACAGCACAACAACTTTTTAAAGTTCAAAACGCAGAACGCCTTGCAGTTTGTAAATGCAGCTGGATGTCTGAAACATACCTCCCAAAAAACTAAAATAAGTAAGTTGATGTCAATACTCACATTCCTCAGGTCTCATCTCAGTGACTTTCTGCAGCCACAACTTCCAGGTCGGACAGTCACAGGGCTCGTGGGCCTCGCCTTGACACTCCCTGGAATAAATATACGCAGACAGATTAAAGTGCTGCAGACCGCTAAAGAGAGCTATTGAAGCACACCCTCTGTCCCTGGACTACACATAACATTAAGACACACACACACACACACACACACACACACACACACACACACACACACACACACACACACACACACACACACACACACACACACACACACACACACACACACACACACACACACACACACACACACACTGCTGTCAGAGATGCTGTCCAAACCGTCAGCCACCATCAATTGGCCATATCTGCCTTTCAGCCAAACACCGTCCTCGTGTCAAGGGAACTATTAAAGTCGTACTTGTGTTACGTACAGTTCCATTACCAAAATCAATCAAGTCAACTGCACTCCTGAGTAAACATAACAAGTGAACCCGACGGACACTTTCGCAGACCATATAGTGAGGTGAGATGCAGTGAGGTGGGTAGTATTAGTTGGGGTGGAGGTCATGTTATGATGATGATGTAATACAGAGGACAGAAGGTGGAGGACTACACAGCATTAGGGCCCTTCTGCCCTTGGGCATGATGCCAAGCTAACACACACACACACACACACACACACACACACACACACACACACACACACACACACACACACACACACACACACACACACACACACACACACACAATGAGTAGTTACAAATATGTGTACACAGAAAATATATGGATTCCCATGCAAACAGTTTAATTCAGTGTACACATTTAGTTGTGAAAGACCTAAAAAAGATTGAATTATTTTATGCCCACCTATCTGCAAACATATTCCACGATGGAAAAAAGGTTTTAAGTTCTAACAAGAGATGTGTTCGTTCATCACAAGTAAGAGGAGTAGTTCAATATTTTTGTGAAATACACTTAACAGGCATAATATCAAAGTCAATCTCATGTCTGAGCGTTAAGTACGAAGCTTGAGTCGGGAGGACTTTAGTTTAGCTTATCATAAAGACAGGTATTAGCCAGATTATGAGTGGTACCTGGTTTTTCGCCAAGAAATCTTCCTCATACTCTGAGATATATATATATATATATAGATCTATATATATATAGATCTATATATATATATATAGATCTATATATATATATATAGATCTATATATATATATATAGATATATATATATAGATCTATATATATATATATATCTATATATATATATATAGATATATATAGATATATATCTATATATATACTGTTTTTTTGGAGAGAGCTTCAGAGCTCTCTGTTGGAAAGGCCACTGGATTCTTCGATGGCTCCCTGAAAACAGCTAATCTTTCCGAGTTACTGGCACACTCAACTCAAGACGACTCTTTTAAACTTTTTTCTTTTCCGTAGTGAAAAACCTAAGAGTGCATGCAATGACTTGATGAAGTCTTGCAATGACAATAATACAAAGAACTCCGGAAATGTTTTCATTTCCATAAGGTGTGGTACTGATTACTGACCAGCAGAAGAGGTGGCCTTTGCCACAATCTACAGCTGGAGCCCGAAGGAGCGGAAAGCTAAGAGGGTCTGAGTTGGAGGTCCCAGAGCCATGGGTGCTCAGTCTCACCGCCCTCTCACACCCTGCCTGGGGACACCAGCGGATTGCTGGATTGTTCTCCACAAATGCCTGTCAACAGAAGAAACAAGGGCACTCGTTTCTAGCACAACAACTTGTTACAGGTTCGAAAGTGTCTGCCAGCCAAGGAGATCAATGAAACAATCCTTTCCCGCTTGGTGTTAATTTACTTTTAAAAAGGGCTTTAAAATCTGAAAAGATGATGAATGAACCTGATGAAAACATGTAAACCGCTTACCTTTCAAAACCAATCATTTCTCTCTACTCTCATTAATGTTTGCCCCTTTCTGACAAACCATGTCAGTCAACTGGGTTCTTTACATTAAAACTGAACTGCAGGAGTCGTGTGCTTATCCCCGTGTTACCATTTCAATATTGTGTGTAATGTGTTTAGTGCGCGTCTCTGTTATTTCATCTTGTTACCTTGATGTCAAACTGGAGGTAGCGCCTATCCATCTCTCTAGACACCACACTCTCAATGACTTCCACAGGCACGAGCTGGTAGCAGTCAAAGGCCGGGCAGAAGATGTTGTGGGCTTCACCCTCTTGGATCTTTAGATTTAGAAACCTGAGGAAGCATACGTACACTGAAAAACGTAGTAAGGAAATTAGGTACACCCTGGGCCTATCTGCAGCATCCGCAGGCTTAACCAAAACATGACTTACCCTTCCCAGCATCCTCTGCAGAACTCGTGGCCACAGGACATGTCCACAGGTTCCTCGAAGACGGAAATGGAAGACATGCAGATGCCACACTGCGATACAAAAGAAATATGTCTTAAGGCCACAGTGCAATTAGTTTCGGTCAAGATATAAAAAATAAAAAAAAGAAGTAATTCTTAAAACTCTGTAGTGCAATTTCAAAAGGCCCTGCAGTACAATTCATGTGTTATTACATCATCCTTTGAATAAAAGTGAATGCGGCCTTCGAGTCAGTGACAGGTTTTTGCCTGAAATTCAATCTTTAGAAGAGGCTGTCTGGGCCATCTTCTCAAAATGTAGCTTAATTGTAATATTCAATGTGATGACTAGACCAGGAAAACCCCGCCGTAACTAGCTGATGTCATGCTTTGACCACACACAATGGTAAACAAAAAAATAATTAAAAAAAAGAAAACACTGCCCGAAAAGCCAGCCCAGGCCTAGATGCTGAGCTCTCATTAGCATGTGGTTCAAGGATTACCATTCTGTCATAAAATGTCTTTTCTCACATCCACAGAAACTTGAGACACAAACGGGGACAAACACACACAGTCCCACACACAGTCCTGGTTACAGTGAAAGACTGACCCTAACAAAAGACATAAAGGAGGCAGTGTACTTCAACAAAGTAAGTATTGATTTGTGAAAGAGCAGAATGTGATATAATTAACTGTAACCTTTAAACGGGCCCTTGAGTAGACCCAGTCGATTGGCACAGTGCACTTCGAGGCCCAAAGTCACAACAGAAGATACTGTCAGCCAAACGCAACCTATAATTTCTCCTGAAGTCATTGATAAATCCAGGCAGTCTACTTCAGCTACCATCTATCAACAGTTTATTTCTGAAACACTAATCATCATTCATCCAAAAAAGCTTGACAGATTTTCCCCACAGGTAGCAATGTTATTTCAAATGCTCAAAAGTCCCATGTCACCTATGTCAGGTGTCAAAAACATCAAAAACACACAGTTGTTTTTTTCTTGAAAAGATCAGCTTTCCATTATTATTGTGTATATAAATTCTCAAAGACATATGGAAGTGGAAATTACACATTTATGGACAGCCTCTTTGCCTTTCACTGCTTGTTATCAAACACACTTGATAGATTCATTGACAGTCGTCTATAGTTAGTTGTCGAACCAGACAAAACGGCAACAGCATAAAGGACATCTCACATGACTTGACAAAATGTCCATCTTGACAACTGCTCACAAAGAAGACTGCTGAGGAAAACGTCAAGTATGTTTGATAATTACCAGGAAACCCCAGATCAGGAGGACGGGATGGGGGGGCAGCAGTGGGTCAATAAGGCTAAATAATATTCTTGTAGATGCACAGATTTAGTAGCACAGCTGTGGGAGAAAAAAAACAACCTTTTTGAGAGCACACTTGCATGTCTACGACCTGTGGGAGCTGTAGTTATTGCAAGCTCACCAAACACTTGTTTCCTCATTGTTAAACTTGTAAGGTGCTTAAATTTGGACTTTGCGGGCAGTGCTTGATACCTTTATTTTTATTACCTTTATGTTAGATGTGGAGTGAAATCAATAAGCAGACAGCATTAAAGTTCCACACAACATCTGGGGGTCACTACAGTTTGATTACGAATCCCCTCATGCTCGACACAGAAGCAGATGGTCGCTATGGAATACTCTGACTACCTATTTTTATTGGCCTATCGACAGTGGAATTTTATACACTAATAACATTTTAGAAAGTATTACAATATTCTCTCATGTTCAGAGCTTACACCATAATTAACAAACCCCTTTGTTCTCCGAGGAGTAGAGGAAGTACTGCTTGCGTTTATGTTGGCGAGACCACTGGCGTGCATACTAATGATTGCTCGCAATATATTGCTGGGAAATAAAGCAACATTATGCAGAAAGACAGGTGCGGCATTGAGAATGTAAAGAATTCAGCAGAAACCCTTCAGGACGCCGTAGGGAATCAATTTAAATAAACACTTGTCAAGTTTTCATGGATACACCGCCAGTAACTACTAGTCTGTGTGCTTCCATGCTAGCTTTATCCTTTACTGCAGCGGGAGCTTCTCGGCTCCCTGGAGCAACTCGTCTTGTGGTTTCATTTTATGTTATCGCTCTTCACTGAGAAGTACAGTTAAATAATGGCATTCAATAAAATGGTGTTCTCATTTACCACGTCTGAAACTCCCATTTAAAGTTTTCTTTAACTTTGTAGCTGCGACCACTGTAGCTGTTGGTCCACAAAGATTTCCCCGCCCTTTGGCGGCCACAGTTTATCATAATAACATCATCATAAACCGTTTGTCATAGACTCTTGTGAAAAGCATCCCTGCCATAGACTGTATATAAGAAGTGGACGTAGTCATCGTGACGCCACCCATTGGTTTGTGGACTGCCGTTTTGAAGGCTCGAGTTCGATATTTGGAGGAATGACGTAGAGACGCCATATGCGGCTCTGGTGGCTGTAAGCCCGCCCTGAAGCATACTCCGCTTGAACGGAGTAGCTTAGGGAGGCCTGGGGCTGGGAGGAGTAGCCCCCTGCTGGCCAGTAGAGAGAATATCTAAGTTTTAAGACACTTCAACATTGTCCTTGTTAACCTTAAATGTATCAAAAGGGAAAAGGAGTTTGATGACAACTGTGTAACCTATTTTGGGTGAAACGGGAAGCCGCAGGCATCTCTCACCAGAGAGGACTCCTCGTCGGCAGGCATGAGGCTGATTTGGTCTGGGGAAGTGACGGAGGAGCGGGTGGCACGTGGCGTCCGGGGCGAGGGCAAGGTGTCCCAGGCATTGTAACCACTTGGAGGCGGGTGAGGCATCTGTACCCCTGAGCGTTGGCAGCATTCCCCGGCATTGCTCATCCAGGCCTCTAGGAGCTTCTCTCTGTCCCAATCTGATGCACAAAAAAAAGTAAAAGGCATAATTAAAGAGAGAAATGCTAATGCATAAAACCAACCACAGAAGAATAGGGCAGAATCAAAGCAAATGAGAACCCTATTAGTTTTGTTAGAAGCACATCGCAATGAGGCATGAATGAATGAAATATTAAGCTGCAAGGGGAAAAACGTAAATTACTCCACCAATGTAGTAAAAGGCCAGAATGACCAGTTGAGTTGGCCTTTGTAGAGGAATAAAAGCTTCTAACATGTGATTTTTATTGACACCATCGACTTTTTTAACCATATGATAGTCAAACAGACACGACATCGTCACACAAAGCAGCTCTAATTTAGAATCACGGAGTAAATCACAAGAACAAAAAGCTCAGTGTGTTTTGTCTTCAGGAATGTTCGCAATGGATAAACATCAAAGGCACCGTATGACATAATTCTCATTCAACCTGATAAAACAAGACTTGTTCTCTTTTCATCCACACAAAATGTATTTACATAAAAACTTAAATTTTTTAATCCATCCTGTCTTATGTTTGTAAGAATTGGTAAGCGAATGCTAAATCCACCAAAGCCCACACAAATTCCTCTCCAGTGGCAACACTACCACCTAAGCCTTTTAAACACAACAACATAGACCTGCTGCCATCTGCTTTTCTGTTTTAGAATCGCTCTCCTATCTCACATTAGCACAAGAACCGGCTGGAGAACTTTTCAGTATGACTATTGAATGACTTGTGGACTGTGTCAAATGTTATCTGCCGGGAAAGAAAATCCCCTCAAAAAATAAGGAGCATGACCCGGTCAACTGTGCATTTAGGCCTTTATCAGCCTCGAGACACGTTTCGCCACCAATCAAATGCCTCCGACTCTAAATGGCCTCGTTAAGATAATGAATATTGCAACAATTTCCCCCATCTCCATTCAATTAAAACGCATCAATGAGTAGGACTCTATCTTCCAAACCTATGGTCATTAAATGGAGTCTGAAATTAAAAGTCTTCATATTTAGTCCTAAATATAAAAAAAAAAAAAATTAGCTGTAAAAGACAAATTGTCCAAAGCACAGAGAGATCCAGAGGCTGGCAGCTCCGCAGGAAAACACCAAGAATTGTGATAAGAGAACTGAAAAAGACTAATATGGAAATGTTAAAGTTAGACAGTGTGGAAGTTTGTTAAAAGTTTTACAAAGAGGTAATGATAAATAAATCCAAAAAGGCCTTCTCCTTGAGATTAACAAAAATCCTGAAACGTTCCATCCCTATTACACAGACAGACAGCAATCCCATGCTAGAGATGAATAAATATAGCCATGATCTGGGGCTCACCCCTCTAATCTCCCAAAAATATGTCTAATATGTAGCACACACAGCTCAACAGCCAGCCACTGAGCCAACGGAATCAGAGAACAGGGTATTTAAAGACTGAATATCAACCCAAAAACGGTGACACATCTTTCAAGTCCTCCACTATTATAATCTGAGCCAAGTTAAATTACGTGGGGTAATGCTGTACAAGGACTTCCAATGAAATAACTTTGTTTTAAACATTTGAAGCGCTTCATACACATTATCTTAGCTAGGTGAAGCGAGAGACTTAATGTCTCTTGGATGCATGTGTCTTTATAACGATTTGATGACAGGGCAGGATCATTTGTACTGAATTAAACAGGAGCTGACCTGTGTGGATGTGTGCTTAATGTTTGTTTGTGAATGCCGATGTGTTGGCTTTTACCTGAAGCTACCATTACTTCACCCACCAATAGATTTAATAAGGCAACTCAAATTTTACCCTCGGTGTCACTCCACACTCTAATCTCATACTTTATATTCCCCCTGGGGCATTGACCCTGACTGCAAAGACAAACTGTCTGCTTGAAGCAAACCATTAATGTGTATTATTGCTCTGCTTTACTCACATTTTACTTTTACTCGAACATTACTTAACGACCTCAATGTCAGCATGCCATTACTTATTTGTGACTGATAAAAATTAAGCGACCTATTTAGAAGTATAAGTCAACAAGAAATGCTAAAATGTGTGTGTGTGTGTATATATATATATATATATATATATATATATACACACACTTGCACAGCTAGGATGTAGCTCAAACAGGCAGCGTTCCACTGCACACTATTATTTCTAGTAAGCACAGAAAAGAAGAAAACAAAGTGTTGAAATAAATAAAAAGTGCAAAGATACAGCTCTTTCCCATGGTATTGAAAACCAATGTTTGCAACAGCAATTCAAGCAAAGAAACGAGACCTTTGTGTTAGTATACGTAGGAAAAGCCTGAGTCTCTGCTGGGGACAATGTTCTTTATGGAAAATGTCAACTGTGTAAGTACCCTAATTTTTGAATGTACCAGTGTTTTCACATATTTGGAGGAAAGGACGAGCTCACTAAAATAGCATTCAGAGCGTGTGACAATGACATTCTCTTTGATAACAAAGGCTGTTCACATCTTGCCCCTTTCACTGCGAGGAAATCATTGGAGCGTAGCAGGGAGTTTATATGAGATACCGCCCCTCTCTATCCCAATACAAATAAAGTATACGACACATTTACCAACAAATGTTTTCTTTACAAGTCAACAGCAAAATATGCTTTGTTTAGGCTCTTTGTGGAAACAAGGGACACGAGGTAAAAAAAAAAAAAACGGGTCAGGATTTTTGAAAGCATCTGTGTGAATCGCCTTGAATTTTAATATTCAGAACCTTTTTCCCCTTTATTAGACAGTTACAGTGTAAATGGGGAGACAGAGAAAATAATATGGCATGCAACAATGGTACCTGGCCAGAATTAAACCTGGGATGATGCAGATATATTTTATACCAGGCAACCAGGTCGCCATCGGTGCCAACCATTTTAAGGACAAGCAGACACTCTGCGCGCGCCTGTGTCTGTGTGTGTGTGTGTGTGTGTGTGTGTGTGTGTGTGTGTGTGTGTGTGTGTACCATGGGCACGTAGCAGTGCCTCTGCAGTGAAGAGGGGGGCCTGCAGCATGTCGGCTGTCTCAACTATCAGCATGTCCTTCAACCTCCGTAGATCCTGAGGCCGCAGGCCTTCATACAGCTAGAGAAGAGGGCAAGGGAGAGGAAAGGACAGAGACAAGATAGGAGGAAAGAAGGATGGTGACAAGAGGAGGTTAAGAAAAGAGGGAAGGGATGGAGTAAAAAAAAGAATAAGGCGGGTGGGCAGAGAAACGTAACAAAAGAGCAGAGGGAGCAACAGAGGGTGTGATCAGAGAGAGAGGGAGAGGGAGAGGGAAAGGGAGAGGGAGAGGGAGAGGGAGAGGGAGAGGGAGAGGGAGAGGGATGAGGGAGAGGGATGAGGGATGAGGGAGAGGGAAGGAATGAGGGTGGAAGTAGAAGTATTTAAAGCAAATCAAATACAGACAGTTGCTGATGCCTGACTAAGTCAGGCCCAATGAGCTAACAGGGTGATGGTGATGGGAGTCACATGCCTTATGGCAGGTTGTTTTGTGTGACTAATTTGTGTGTGTGTGTTTGTGCACTACGATGTGGGGGCCTGTCAAGCAGAATTTCAGCCAAAATGGACGACAGACAAATAGGGCTTGGTTCCAAGAGGACACTATGGACCTACACACAGTTCTTGCACCCCTGTGTGGCTTTGGCACGGTTAAGATATCAAGGGCATCTTACTCAAGAGAGTTTTATCTGAAACAGCAATAAAATGGACCAAAACTGTTATTCGTCTTTGGATTTTTTTTCAACAGTTTGGTAGGGACTACATGGAAGGTCGACGTTGGTGGCGTTGTGAGTGACACCGGTTGAGGGTGACAAACCCAAAGCTGTGTACCCTCTGCCTTTTTGGTGTGTTATTCTGTACCTCTCTTCGGTCGAGGGCTGCGTACTCTGCCTCTATACCCTCCACCTCGGGGGCAAGAGAGAAGACCATCTGCGACTCCAGGCACAGGGCCAGCTCCTTGTGGTGCTGCTTCTCTGCACAGTCACATGGAGTCTCGCGGTCTTCGTTCTCAGCAAACAGGTCTGCTTCTCTCTGCACCAGTAACTAAAAAACAAAAAAAATAAGAGAAAATGTAGCTTTGAATAATTGGGCACCCACTACGCGCAGAGGCTTAATGGCTTGTGTAGTTTCAAACACCTCACATGACAAAAACTGTTGAGTGGTGCCAGGAACTCTGTAGTGGTGGTGGTAGTTATAGTAGTAGTGGTAGTGGAAAGGCTACACAATTATGGCAATCATGATTATTACATAACATTTTTAAGTTTCAGGACCTTTTGTGGATTGCACTTTGAAATAAGTATTTTTTCTCCCAATGGCTATGGCTGAGCCACTTTAAGTAAATTGAGGGACTTGTTCCGCCCATTAATAATATGTAATTTCAGCTTCCCAAACATTTGTTCAATTTGTTTTTTTTCCACTTTGCTAACATTTTTTCCAAAGTTCTATGTCTGTTTCTCTCTTTCTATCCCACCAGACCTGCATATGTATCCCAACTCAAACATTTGGTTTTGCAAAGGACATTTTGCTATACATATCACTGTACAGTTTTCGTGGGTGAAATTATAATTGCACATTAACAGTGCAAGTTTACATAATTGTGAATCATGGGCACAAAATCCGTTTCAAAACTAGGTCTTTACAAACTCAGATATTGAGAGACACGCAACGATAGCTTGATTCATAAATGTGACTTTTGTATGTGATGCATCCTGCCCCACGGATTAATAAAGGTGTCATGCACGACATCCTCCCGAAATACGCATGGGAGCAGTTTGGTCAATCTTAACATGATGGATGTGAGCACCGCGCCACACATCAGCCACTATTCTACAAATACTCAAGAGTACAAAAGGGAAGACACTGAAACATTTGTGTTAAAGACGAGGGCAACTCTGGCCCCTTTTATCTTCATTCCACTTAAATTGCTCCCGGTCTTAGTGAGACTCCTCAGCTTCCATCTACAGCGCCTTTGACCTATACCTAAAATGAGAACATTCTACATTAGCCCACACTGTAAAACTTTGGAAACTCACCTCAACACACGTCTTCATGCCGGAGGCAGCAGCGTAGTGCAGGCAGGTGTTTTTCTTGTTGTCGGTGGCATTGATATCGGCGCTCTCGTACTCTCCGTGGTCCAGCTTTGCTCCGGTCCATGCCAGGGTGATTTGTAGGGATTCAGCCCGACGCTGTTTGTCTTCATATGGCCGTGAGATCCGGGGTTGCAGGGCCCCCTCTGAGGTCAGGATCTGGGGCCCCATGCAGAGAAGGTGCAGAGATGTCTCGTTGTGCACATTACGCTTGTTAGGATTCCCATCTTTGATTAGGAGGAAAGAACTAAAAGAATGAGACGGAGACAGGAACAACGGTTGACTTAAAACTTCTGCTTATTGGCCCACAAATGGCTTTGCGTGCTAATATCTGGGGCAAGCCAACATATTTTTGCTCACTTTCTATTTCTGCTTTGGTCAACAAAGTAACCTACTAGGGTTTATAATTATTGGCCTAGCTTGTTTTGTTTTCGTAAGCCTCTTTGTAGCCCCTGAGCATGTTTTTTTTGGCAACACAGCAAATAACACAGAAGCCACTTTATCCTCCGACAAACTCACAAAAAAATGGAAATAACAAATATTTTCTTTCTATATTAGTGTAACTGTATATTCTACAGCATTTTAAGTACCGTAGTTCACAAATATTTGAAATAAATAAATTGCAGTTAAATTATTAGTCTCCAATTTCCGGTGCTTCGTGTGGAAACTAGAATCATCAGAATCTGCTGTTACCTGCTGAGATTTTAAAAAACGAGTGTTTTTAAAGTAAAGATAACCACATGCAAGGTTGGTAGCTTGTGGGGTGGGAAGCTCTTGGAGCCCCATCCTATTCCATCCCAGCATGTTGCATTCCTGAGAGCTGCTAACAGATGGCTATGTGGAGAGACAGATGGGACGGAGACGTATGGAGACAAAACATGAAAAAAAAAACCATCTCTTACGAGGCAGCAATACAGTAATAGAAGCGACCAGCTGATCAGCAACAGAGGGCAAAACAAATAAAAAATAAGATAAGTGCTCCAAAGGACACTTGAAATTTAAACTGGTGCTGCATAAGAAATACAATTAATAATATATTGAATAAATAAACTGCAGCATATCAAAAAATCTAGAGCAAAATAAATTTGTCCCTCATCTCTCAACCCTTAGATATCCATTTCCCCAAAAGACCGAAAATATACGACTCTGAATGTGTACATTGTGTCTGTTTGCTCGCTCGTTGGTTTGCTCGTTGGTTTGCTTTTCTCTGGACCATCTCCTGACCTGAGTAGGCGGGTCATGGCGTGCCGGGAAGCATAGTGCAGTGGAGTGTTGTGCTGGTAGGACTCTCCGTATGTAGAGTTGGGATCCAGAGCCTCCTTGAACTGCGGGTTGCTCTCATACAGTTGGCAGGCCAGCGCCTCGTCCCCATTGATGAGAGCCTTGCGGAACTTGGTCGCCGTGTTGCCCATCTCTTTCCTGCTGTGGGTTCGAGCTCTGACTGATACAGCCGCTTATGTTATCCTCGACCTGTTCAAGTCCAATAGGCCAGCATACTGAATGTCCTTAAGAAAAGAAGAAAAACAGGAGTTGAATTCCTCAGTGTCCGAGTCAAATAAGGCCTCTTTAACTAAAAAGACGGTGAGTATTAATCACTTCCACTGCCTCTGAATCACAAGGACGAGACTTGCATCTCCAAGGTTGCTCAGTCTGCTCTGCCACAAGCCCCTATGTCAGCATCTCCACAGCACAGTAAACAAGCTGCCTGTGATTCTCTTTTTATTCTTTTTTTTTTTTTTTAATAACTAAACATAGGGCCAACACAGCTCACACGGAGAGAAGGACAAGACTTCCTCTGGCATCACCAGGAGCTTCCGCCTCTCCGTGCCAATGCTGCCCATCCCACTGAGGCCAGGACTCATTGTGAAACAAGGTATCCTCAACTGAGGAGCAACACGCGGCGAGTCAGCATTCCGCTCCCGCCAGAGCACCATATGGTCCCGACTGTTTGGGCAATGTGATGCTTTAATGTTTAGTTTTTATTTGAGAGCTACAGCATGAATCAACAAAACACGTCGTCTCCTTCAGCATAATAGAGCTCATGAAACTAAAATGAATTTGTACTGAAGTCTCACCACCATGCAAATCCTTCTGCACAGTAGGCAACGTATGGACACAATAGAAGGGAAAAAAATGCTTCCTGAAAACCTGAAGAAGACATACCATATGCTAAAGTCACCACAAGTGAGCAACAATAACAAAGGAAGTGGTCAACTTATTTTTACATTCCGTTTGCAGGACAATTGATTAATTTCCGCAGCTTATGTAAACAGAGGCAATATTGTGGATGAACCTGACTCACTGGTCTGATCTTTACACAATATCAACTTAAACTACGGAAGCAACTTTGTGTCTGTGTATTTGTCACAGATGGGAAGAGGAGCGAAATTCCAGGTCATTTGTGTCACCTTTTTGGCAGGAAAAAGTTATTCTCACCTTAATTTGGGGAATTTTCAATGTCATACCTAAATAACATTTCTAAAGTAAAAAGTTGAAGAAAGAAAAACAAACAAACAAACAAACACATACATACATACATACGGAAAGTGAGACTCCTGGGACTTTAATTATGTAATGCTACCAAAGCAAAGGTATACACTCAGTTGCCAGTTTATGAGATACACCTGGCTAAAACTAATGTGGTCTAAGACAACAGTCCTGCAATAAATCCCACACCATGAAGGTTGGAATGTGGAGTTGTTGTTCAAACTGATTTAGAAAGGTCAGTGTACTTTTGGAGGATGTAGTCTGTGTCACTGGGAAACTGTACTGCATTATACAGAGAGGTGTTTGTTATTTCCCCTACCCTCATTGGTATAATAATAGAAACACAGCTGTTAGTATACCGAAGGTGGGATTTATTGCAGTAGTTGTACCTAATAAACTCACAACTTATATATCTAGTAAGAGTAAGTTAATTTAGGAAAGTTATGTGGTGATCACATAAAGTAAGGAAGCAGATACCCATTTAGTTTGTGTCATGTAAGGTTTCAACTTTCTAGGAGGACTGGTGAGAGCAATCCTCTGTGAAAGCATCCAGTGAGACAAAGTCTTTGTCTCCTGACCTCTGTCAGACTCTGAGTGTGTTTACATGCATGATTGATCGTGTGTTCTTGGTGCAGACAACCTTAATAACGGCATACTGAATACCTCACTTATTTAAATGTGTTAATCCACTGCCATGTCTGGGATATGACGTCATCTCCAGCCATCCTTTAAATAGGACCCACACATTCAAATTCACATTAACACACAGCAAAGAAATACTTCACCCGTAAAATGACTATTTGCATACCACACACGGACTCGCAGCGCGCCTGCGCAAACATTGGACGTCCAACATACGACTGGATAAACGAGACTTGGGTTGTACTGAGAGTTTGTAAACGGATGTTTTTGATATGGCTCTGCTGTTGTTGAATCTGACCTCCGTTAACTTCAATTCATACCTCCGTTAACTTCAATTCATCAAGGGTTGACTTCCGTTTTCTGATTCTCCGTTCACCGTGGAGGCACGCGAGAAAAACTACGTTTTCTTCAAGAATCCAAGATAACCCCCGTTGAGTTAACCGATATAACTTTACTTTGGTAAATGGGCATTTTAAAAGGGTGAAATGTTGCTTTAAGTGCGAATCACACGTCATTAAAACAAGTAAAGCCAGATGGCACAAGTTAACTTTGCATCGCTGAATCTGTGACAGGCTTAAGTCGAGCGAGGACAGGAACAACCACCACCATCATCATCATCATCATCATCATCATCACAACAAAGTCAGAGGGGCCAGACAAACAGAAAACGTCTCACCTCGTTAACACCTGGTCTTTGAACAGAGTTATATAACCTGCTCACAGACAATAACACACTCCTCGATAAGGAACTCTCTCCAGACGTAAATGAACGTGACAAGTGTTTAACGACACTCCTCCATGACGCCATCAGCCCACGTCTACATATGCCCGTCTAACGGAAGCAGCCGAGCATACATATCATATCATATATTATATATGTTAACAGTAAAGTCCCCCGTGCAGGCCTTTCTCCCGTGTGGTCTGGTGTTTACCATTTTTCGCTAGCTCGCCCCGACGTGTTGCCTTCACGGACCGTCCGTTTTAACGCGTTGTCGCGTTTCAGGTCCATGAAAACATTCACCTGCCGACTAACCTTTGGGTGAGCGCGAGCTGCGAGCCATTCCGTTCGTTGAGAGGGGTCCGTGTTAATCACGAGACGCGATATGCCTAAGCCTTGTTAGCTGGATGTTGTTCAAAAACATTCACAAGAACAACAATAAACACACCATGACGCTCGTGTCTGCGTTGGCTCACGTCAGTGCACGCGCTAGCGGATCAGCTAGCGTGCTAGCCAACTTAGCTCGCACAGTTAACGAACTCTTTGTAAACAATGGGTGACAGGTATTCAGACTTACACAGGCGGTGCATATCGCTGCCGTGGACCTGCTCTCGCGAGTGGACTGTCACTCGCTCAGCGATACGCGGTTCCTGTCAGCGAGGCGACCCATACGTGACGTGTGGCCACAGCGGTGATGTTGTTCCTGTAAACTCTCCGTTGACTCTCTCGGCTGCTGGCTGCTACGCGGGTTGCCAGGTTGCGGCTCAAAACCCCAAAACAGGCGGAGGGAGAAGCGGCTCGTTTTCCTCAGAGACGATGAACGACGGAGAAACACACTCGCACACCGACGCCCACTGGTTGCGTTGTGCATGCTGACGTGACAACGTTGCAGTATTCTGGACTGATGACACGCGATGGACAACTTCAGTGCATGCGCGTGTGTTTTGTTTGTTCTTTCTGAAGCCCGCTGTGTCCGTGGTCTTACTGTGTGTTGCAAAGGCTCAGCATGCGTGCTGCAATGTGTCGATGTGACGTCCATACCAGCCTGTCCTATTCAAATGTGTCACCAATCTACAGGTTCCTAATGTTAGAAAGCACAACAACAACAAAAAGTGATCAAACTTAAAATACTTTTCAGATGTAGACTGTTATGGACCAACCACGGGATAACAATGTGATGAGTTCAATTTCACGTCAGATGCACTCAGTGTCCGTCTCAACCTGTCCACAGTCTGTGCGTCCAACTCAACAGGCTGCTGGAGGGATTGATTCTGATTGATTCTGTAGCTGTAGTTTCAATAAAATGCCACTAGAGTGCGACAGAGTCCAAGGAAACAAGTAGAGCTTTTGGATGGGCATGGGCCTTTGAACAGTTCTGATATGACTTGAATCAGTTTTGACTTTGTATTTGTTGTACATAAAAAAAAATTGTCTCTGCCCTCCGTCACACCCGTAATGAATGTGCTGGTTCTTAATGTGCAATGATCCAATTAAAATATGTATCATCATCAAACATTACCGTGGGAGGAATTACAGACAATCTTTAACTGGCAAATTCATATATCAAACAAATGCTTCTAGTAAATATACCAATTAGTGCATAATGTGTAAAGTATGTTGTATTTAAAAACTCATAACTTAAAATAAACAATCAGATACTCAATAGAACACATATGCCTTTTATTATCAAATATCTGAACATTGCCATGAAGGTATACACAGCATATCATCATCACATTTATGAGTGCACAAATTTCATATCAACAGGCCTTCAATAAATAATTTGTAAACACATACCCTCACTGTAAAGGCAGATACAGTGATGTATGTCCAAGGAAACATACAGAACACTGTTTGTTTGTTTTTTTTAAATGGGGGAACTTATCAAACGCTTTTGCACTTTTAAAACTTCAAATACACAGGTACATCATGGGGCGGTGAAAAATATATATAGTTCAGGAGAACAGATGGACTGAGACAGAATAAATAGACTATGCAACAACAACTCAGGATGCTGATGCTTATTGTGCCACATGCCCCCTTGACTTTTGACGTCACACTTGTTTTATTATTTGCGATATTTCCTGTCACCACAAAAGTTGAAAAATATGATCACCACATTTATCACCACCAAGACAAATTCTGGGTGAGCACATGATAAAAAAAAAAAAAAAGAGTAAAATATTAGTTCTTATTCATGGTGGCAAATGAAGAGCAAACGAAATGAGAGATGACAAACCATTCAAGGGTTTGTGTAAAAGGAATAGTAAGCCGCCATGCCTTTGGCTGAGGGGGCTTCTTTGCTGTAGGAGCTACTGTTGATGGCAGCAGAGGCCATGTCCTCACACTTGATGTCAGAGGGTGAGTCCTCTGTGCCGGGACCATTGAGTGACAAACGCCTTCGTTTGCAGGCTGCGGAATAAGAATCCGCCTTGTCTAAGGACAGAGCCGACGACTGTGTGTCCGTCCAGGAGGAGATCAGGCTTCCACTGCCGTTCACCTCCTCTTCAATCTGGGGCTTCACTTTGTTTGAGTCTTCTGGGAACCCAGTGGCGGGACTGGGCCTGGGAGACCAAGGCAGGCTGGGAGAGACCTTTCTCTGGTATGCCGCTCTGGACCCCCACCCTGCAGACATGGTGGTGAAAGGAGAGTCTGGGTAGTAGCCGAGAGCATGGGATGTTTGCATGGACAGGGATTTGATACCATAAGGAAGCAGGGAGCTGGAGTATTCTCCCTCATAGGGGGTCAGATCTAGTTTGCTGCCGGTGCCGGTGCCGTTCCCCCCTTGCTGCATGGAGGTGACAAACCACCTCTGCGAGGTTCCGTCCTCTGTCTGAGGCGAGAGGAGGCTGTTGGTCTGTGGCACCGCTCTCTCGCTGTTATAGAAGCGGTTCTGGGGAAGGTTGTTGACAAATTGGTCCTGGAAGAGGGGCTGCATGGTGTAGCGGGCCCCGGGGACAATCTGGTGGGCACGGGACGAGTCGGTCGGAGATGGTGTTAGGCGGTCATTTTCTTGAGCTGTGTACATCCTGGAAAATACATGTAGGTATGAACTTGAGGTCAAGGGAGGGCAGTGTCTGGGTGAAAGAAATCACGGTGTGAAAACCTCTTTAAGAAAAAGAGTTGACAGGCATATGAAAATACAGATCTCAAGTTGGCAAATTTAAAAAAGACATTTACAAAACAGTACGACAGTCGATGCAATAATACATATATTGGTGTATTTCCATATTGTAAAACTGTGGTATTTAATACTCAGTTTATAGGTACATATTATATTGTTAAGAAATGTGTGACAATGAAATAAAAATACTCACGAGTCATAATTATCTCTGAATCCTTTGGCAAAGGGGTTGTGATCAATTTTCAGCTGTGTAATCTGAAACAAAGCAAAATGGAAGAACACACTTCATATGAGAAGATAAAGAGAGAACAAGCATCCCGCAGTTACATGCCTATTAAGCATATACATGTGGAACCACACAAGGAAATAGCAGATAGATGATTAACATTAGAATAAGAAACGTATGTCCAATGAATGAGTTTCAATGAATAGAGGTTACAAATTGATCAAAAGAGGATGTGATTCCTAATCATAAGGCAGAGATACTAGTCTGAGTAGCTTAATGATAACCATCTGTAGCTCCAACACACATTGTCTCGTTGAAGAGGAGCAGAGAGGAATGTCTCGTGCTTACGTCAGTGTTCTGGTAGGCAGTCACAGCTATGAACTGGTTCTCTGGAAAGGTGAAGCTCTGAGTCTTTACGTCACTGCTTATGTCCTCCACCCCGTCCTCCGTCACCTCCACGATGTGCAGCCGGGGCTGGTACTTATGCAGCGATTGCAGGACAATCATCTGCATAATCAACATGGTAAAACCCGTTAAATCATCTGATAATAAAACACATTTAAAAAGCATTACATGTTTGTTTGTTTTTTCTAAACATGCCCAATTTGTGCAAATACGTCGGGCTTTTTTCTTTTTTTTTCTTTGTACACGTCGTTTGGTGTAATTATGTATTTACTTCCAAACATGATTAAAATACAGTTAAAATAGATTTTGTGATTTACGTTAAACTATTAATGGTGCGTGTTAATCTATTTTTTTCCGACTTATTTACCAGGGTATATATATTTAACTGTATATTTCAATGCAAAAAATATACATTTGGACATTATAATACAAGTTAATAAATTCGGTGAGGGTTAAAGGTGTTAGTTTAGGGTTATCTATTTATTTATTACCTGTGAAGTATTGAGATTGGTCCCTTTATTGTTGGTGAGTTTCAGTTTGCTGAAGGAGATCTCTTGTCTCATCCAGTGGGCCCCCGTGTTTGGAGACTCTGGGTGGATGTAGACTTTGTTTCCTGCAATAAAGAATTATTCAAACATCAAACTCCAGTAGACAACAGGCGTACACATACACAAGCCTCATTTATATCGAAATATTTTATTTTTGCAAGTAGAACACCTTCCAGTTATTGTATTATATCATTATGTTTTTTTTATTTTTTAAAAAAGGTTAAAGGTTATCCCTTCAATTTAAATCTTAATTCAACATTGAACAAAATAAAATGTTAGTAACGTCAAATATCGACCTGTTTCACTACCTTGGCCACTGTTGTCCGCCTTGCCACAGGTGACCCACTTGCCACCTTGAAACCTCCAGTGGTTCGGATCCGCCAGCACCACCTCCACGAACACGTTGTAATGCGCTGTCAGGTTGAGGCCAGCTATGTTGAAACTTAGGAACGGGAACATCCGTCTGAAAGCACAAAACAAAATCGAATAATTGATAATCGAATAAAAACAAAGATCTTATTGCACAATAATTGAAACTGGATTATTTTTTCCTCAGCAAAGACATATAAAGTGACTCCCTCTTCCTCCTCCCGTCTCACCTGCCCTGCTTGGTGATGATCATCTCGGTCTGGTGCCGGTGGAACTTGAGCCACAGCGGCCGGTTGCAGAGGTACACCTGGGCCCTCATCCCCGGGCCGGCGCCGGGTAAAGTTATACCGCTGAGAGCCGACCCCGAGCTGCTGTAGGGCGGGTAGATGCAGCCGGGGCTCTGCCCGAGCTGGTAAGCCGGGCTGAAGTGACTGCGTCCGGCAGCGGAGGGGGAGAACCCCGCGGGAGGCAACACGGAGCCCAGGTGGAGAGATGACGGGTACCTGCCCGCGCTGGACGCGGCGTAAACCGTCCCACTGGGCGCATAAGGGATAAAGGAGCAGGGGCTCGGTGCTTCTGGGCTTTGTTTGGAAACCGTCGGAGGGATGTAGTAGGACCGGTCAGCCCCCATCCCGTGCTCCCCGTACCTGCTGCCAGCAGTCGGGTCGTCCCCATCCACAGCCGGAGACTTGCGCCTGTCCTCCGCGGCTTCCTTCGCAGAAGAGAAGGCGCTGCTCTCCCCTTCACCGCCGAGCATCACTGCTGTTCTGGTCTCGTCGCAGACTTCGATGGCTTTCTTTGAACTCAGTCGAGACTGCTCTTTTCCAAGGGGTCTTCTTCGCCCTCCCCCCACCCCTCCCCCAGGAATAACTAAAACAGGTTTGTTTTTTTATGCCAGGTGTCTTCTGAGGAAACACGTCCCACTGAAGTCTGAAATCTGAGGGCAGAAACAGATTATGGTTAAGAGGAGGCAACATCTGCAGTCACGGGACTGATTCACCATCTTTTAAAAGGCTGAAGTGCCAAATTGCGCGTAGAAGAATAGGCCTTCAGAGATGTGTTACGGTGAGATGGTGGGGGAAAGTGACCTTTTTCCTATCAAAGCAAAGCAGATCACCGTGGGCGTACCAGGGTGTGGCTGTGAAATCAATCAAAACTTAGACTGCTGCATTTAATTGTCGTCCTTTAAAAAGCAGTGACTTTACAGTAACTTAAAAACAATTCGCCATAGTTCAGGTGTTCCTCTCGTCTCTTTGAATGGTTTTCTCTGTGTAAAAAAAAAAAGGAAAAAATATTATATTTAATTCAGTGTAATAAAATAAGGCATCATCCCCTATTTATTTATTTTTATTTTTTTCCACTTCACAAGGAGAGCTAAACACGCGAACCATGGCTAATGTGTAACCATAACACAACTGACCCGATCAAAACTAAATGAGGTGAAGTGGTGACCGTACGTTTATTTGGATAACCTAATATTCAACAATAATATTGCAGGGGAATATCCTTGAAGTAAGAGCCAATTTCTTGTAAATCACATGACAAACTTTAAATAGTCAAAAGCACAAATTCTTTTTGAGTTGGCTTTGTAGTATCGGCTCAAACCGAAGTGAAAGCACACCCACGTCTGGAAATCCGTGTGATTAAACCGTGCGAAATTCGTGACAACAAATAGTGATATTTTTGCTTATCTTATCATTATTTTTTACAAAATAATTTATTTATCTTCACAAACATTTCTTTGCGGGAAAAAAGTATTGTTAAAATGTACTCTTTTTCTATTAGACGGAACGCGCTTAATCCTATATTATTATTCAGAGTTGATGAATTTGCATTCGTTCAATTCTGATGCGACTCTGTATCCCAACGGGATACCCGACGTGAAAAGGGGAAATAGGCAATTATTTTTCCGTTTGAAGAAACCTGTGATGTTTCTTGGATCAGACAGCAACAAACAAACGTAAACCGTCCTGTCCAAGGAAGAAGGAAAAATAATAAAGAAATACAAGTAAATCTTTGTGTAGACAAAATGATTTAATGTGGCTCGAATCCCTGGAAATAATTCCAATGGTTAAATTGCAGTTGAAATTTGGGGCGAGTTTTAATTTCTCATTTATTTCAGTGCTGAATGAAACCAATGTTTCACTGGTCAGTGTCCTAATAACAACGCAAGCATTCAAATTTACATATTCCTATCCCATGTAAAAAATAATATATATATTTATATAGATATAAATATATATAAACTTACCAAGCAAGCGATTCTCCCTCCTGTTTCCGTTTGAAAATCAATTTCAAGGCACCAGAGTAATTTCGGCTAAAAAAAAACTTCAGTGCGCAAAATACCCTGCGAAGCTGCGCCCATACCAGTGCAGGACATCATGTTGTGTTTGGGGTTGAGGAGGGAGTAAAAAGGTAAAGCCTGAGCCATGTGGAGGAGGACTGATCGGAGTGGAGAGGCGCTGCTCTCTCCGTGTGGCCATGACGCACAGATAGCAGCCTATTATCAGATTCTCCTCTGATCTCCAGGGGAGGGGCATCACGGCCAAGGTGTATAAGAGCGAGGCTGCTCCTCAATCCATCCATGCATCCTTCCATCTCATCATCCTCACAAAGACATCAATAACAGTCCCATCAGTGTGTCTGGTGGGGTCAATAGTGTATTGCCTTATACTGTGCTCTCTTTGTCATTTCTAGGACACTGATATTTACAAATAATTAAAAAAAACCTCTTACTTCAACAGACTTAAAGACATTGAGTTCAGATTTCCGAAAACGTGGTGCTGCGGATTTGGAGTTGGCCACAACTTTTCAAAACTTTCAGCACAATCGCAAAATTAGCCTGAAAAAAAGAGAGCATGAAATCAACAACCTGAAAGTTGCACAGCCATTGTAATACTTTAATAACATGTTGAGCAAAATGTGTTAGACTGTGAAATGAGAACTTGGAAAGTAAATGTACCTCACTGACAATAAGGCACAAATACAAAATAACAATGAACACAATTCTTTAATTTTCATATCAATAACTGCACAAATGGAACCTGCCAAGATTGAAACTCAGCTGTTATCTTTGTGGTTAGAGACCAGGACAGATAGGCAAATCAATAGGATCCACCATATCAGTGCTAATAGTGAGGAGCCCCAATTAAAAGAGCAGCCAAGGCACGAAGGAGCTGTAATAGGAGAGTTACACAGCATTTGTGATTTTGCCATAACTGGGCTGAAAAGATCGAACACGAGAGAAAACTGTGTTGTAACCAGTGACACGAACATAGAGAAAACCCCTAACCCACAGACATTTTTCTTCGAGATATCTGTATGAGTACATCGATAAGGATCTCTGGAACTCTCCTACACTGGGACTCACCCCGATAAAAAGGTTTGATGGTGATGATGGACGTCTGTTGTCCCAGTGTAGGTTTGTCACAAGGAATTCACTGATCATTCGGCCTCGTAAAGGAACTCATATGAGGCTCTTTTCTCCTTGGTTCTTTTCACTTCTTCAGTTGAAAGGAAGCCAAATTCAGACTTTAAATGATGCTTACTGTGTTAATGGGGCACCATTAACAGCTTTAAAAAACCTCTCAAGACCAGACGATGGTCTGCAGCTGCTGCTGCTTCTGCATGCTTGGAGAAGCGTTTACATGATAAAGACAGTGAGAGGATTAATGATGCAGGTCGCCACCTCTGAAATAAACACATTGCACATCAACCAAGACAAATCAACTAGTTGAGTAAACTATTTGCACAGCAAACAGCCTGAAGCTAACACACCTCCTAAACTGATTGAGTTGTTTGATTATTTCAGGAAGTCATGAATATAGAGTAAGAGTTTCAGTGGTCTTGAATTTACTTTGACCCAGAAGTATTTCCCCCCTGCTTGCCTTTTTCCCCCTTTGTCAACTGCATTGCTTTTTTGGGTTGTCATTGGTATTTCAGCGAGTCTAGGTAAATGTATTATATATAGTAAATGTAATCAAACGTTTACTCTCAAGTACCAATTTGTATTGGATTAAAATCCAAATATACTCTCTCTTTCCCTCTAACTTTCTCTTTCTTTATTTAGCGAACTACCCATTTAACACACAAACACATATGTTCACGTGCATTGATGGTAAAACCAATGAGTCAGATGTGAGAACGTGTGAAGTGTTGCAAAGTTTCTATTGCAGTTTCTATATAAGTGTCTCGGCTATCCCAGTGGTGCAGGGGCTCGCACACTCACTAACATTACCCATGTAAACATCTGTTCTTCTCCCTCCTTCAGAAGTATGTTGAAGTCCCCCCTCGAGTGAGATAAGCCGATTTAAGTCTTTTGCTTATTGTTACTTTACTTGGATGTTTGAGCTTCACTGTGCCAAAGGACATATGTGCAGTTTGACACTGGAGTGCTGTTTTCACATTCATCTGCTGAAGGGGGAAATATACTCTGTTCTCACCTGAAATATTCTGTATTTGATATTCTCAACATTAATATAGCAGCAATCAACTATTTGCTATGTAAAGATATAGAGGAGCGATGGTCTACCTGAGCAGAGAATAAAGTCCCTCTCACCGTTGCCACGCTGAGAGCCGTTGAGAGGCAATAGATATGCTTTCAATTCCGCGTTGAGCACATTTGAAATCTTAATTTAATGCAGGCATGCGCAAGAATGAAATTGTGACAATCACGTGGTTCGAGACAACAATGGTCCAATATGCAACAATACGAATGTGACGTGGCAACTGGAAAACACCAGTGCACACACACCGTGAACTTTCAGCAGGAGGCGTCTTGTGTCAGGCAGTTTAACCTTTGAAATAAACAATATATAGATCAATTGCTCATTTTTCAACGGGTAAGAGGGAATAGATTTTGATTTATTTCGTGGAAAAAAATACATCAGGCACAATTTATTATTGAAACAAAAGCCCGTCTTAAAATGTCTGAGGGGATCTTTTAAAATAAACTTTCCAGCATTTGTTTAAACAAGTTCACCCTTTGCTTACTTAGGTCACTATTGTGCTCTCTGTGATGGTAAAAACATACAATTTTTTTTAGCTTGAATCAGCTTATCTCCTTTCCAAAAACATACAAAAAAACCACAACTATCATATAATGCTGTTTGGGTATCGTGCGTTCATTGGGCAGCCTGTCTGTATAGTGGCCTCACGCTTCTCTCTGTCACGCTCGACGAGCAGCTTCCCCTAGCTGTGCCTGCTTTTTGACACGTCTAAAGGGCTGTTTCTGACATCCTGCCATCCTGCCGGCCACCCCTCCTGCAGTGCTCATGCCAGGCAGGAGGAAAAAGCTGGTGACCTGGCCATCGCCGCCCTGCCCTAGGCCACTTCCACCCTGCCGGGAGCAGAAGGTCTGTTGGTCTGAAGCCATGCCAGGAACTCTGCCCGCCGCAGCTTGTGATGTCACGACAGACATGCTCGCAGACGAGAGCTCTGATTGGCTCCGAGGGTTTGTCTTTCTCACTTCCTGGGAAATGCCCTCTCAACAACATACAGACATAGAAACCCTAATTAATTATCACTTTAATTGAATGCGAGCACAGCTTTCTGCCCTCCTGGCTGAACAGCTGCCTTCGCCCGTCATTGCAGGAAACCACAAATATGTTCTCACCTTTTGTGGTGTAATAGAGAGTTATGGGAGTTTTGTAAAAAAAAAAGTTGTACAACCCCTTTCTTTTACCCCCTTTGTTAATTAGTTACCAGTGTATAAAGAACAGACTTAGTTTGTGCAAAATTCTACTTGCCAGATCAAAACTGAACGTTCACGCAAATACACTTGAAGAATTTTGTATTTGCAGACTATAACAATATATAAAATGGGATACTTATTCTTATGGTCATCACTTCAAAAAGCAGAAGATGAAGACCTCTAGTGACCCATTTCCTTGTCTCCCCCCCTACTCTTACATTTATGGTTTGGTCCTGCATCCTGTTAAGACTAGCAGCAGGAGCAGACCATCACATTTGGTGCCCAGCGTGGGGGCGGTTGGTGAGCTGTCATGTTCCAGCTATCCCAGGGAGATACACTTCTGCCTCTCCGCGAAGATTTGGTGTTTTCTCATTTGCATTCGCTAATGAGATCCTGTTTGCATGACTGTATGCTGAAGGCTATCTCTCTGAATAACTCTTTACAAATACAGGGGGTGGATGAAGTCCTATTTATTTACCCTTTATAAACCAATTAGTCCCATTGAGCTTAAGTTTGTCTTTTTCAGGAGAGATCTGGCCAAGAGAGCAGCATGATGGGGATGTTAGTAAGGCCCACAGTAAACTTGTAGGTATTTGTGAGTGGTCTCACGTTCTTAGTTAATAGTTTTAGTTCCAAATTTGATGCAACACAGGAACAACATTGGTATTCTGAGGCTACATGGTGAGTCACCAGGGAAGCAACAGTTGTAACAACTTCACAGTAATACTGTGAAAACTCTTGTGCTGAAATTCAACAAAGGCACAGGACAGGTTTATGCGATTATGTTATGTTTAAACTAAAAGTACGGCACTGCCTATTTCTTGTTTTTGTACTGTCTTTGCTACAAGAGCCCATTCCATTTCCCTGATGGTCTGAGGCCGCCCTTGCCAGTTCATCCGGATCACAACTTCACACAAGAGATTCATCTTCCTAGAAGCTTTCCTCAGCCAAGATACATGACTCTCAAAATCACTTATCTGAAGGGAAGTTGCAGAAGTCTCAGGCAACGACCAATTATGGCCCGTTTAGAGCACTTCCTCGTTATCACCCAATCTGTACTGTTAAAGAGTTCCTGCCCACCAATCTGCCTGTGTCAGCAGCCTACCCCCAACACAGTCACAATTTGATCTCAAGTCACAGTAATGAGCTATTACCTCAACAAAACCAAGTTGATCCTTAAGAGATGGTGATACGTTTAAGACATGATACGAACACACCCTTAAAAAGTGCTGTGGTTGAGCTGAGGTTGAGTTACAAAACAAGATGGAGAATGAACATTCTAATGACTTCTACTACGCCCTCTGTATCATTTGCGTGCAGCTAAAATTGACCATTTTTTAACCAGACAATTCAAAGTGTCAAATATCCTCCCTGCTGAAGTGCTGCTGAGCAAGCCATCGCGTATTTACCACTCCAAGTTTGTTTTTTCTCCAGCTGACCCCTGACCTCCTTGTGAAAGAAATCCCTCTAGGCTTTAATTGAGCATCACATTATGTTATTTCGACATTATCCCATCCTGGTCATAATGTTTACAAATAAATAAATATCTATATATAAAATAATGAGATTTAATGAGAATAGATTGTTTGTGTCGGAATCACTGCAATTCTCCCATTACAGTTGGTTCTGAATATGACTTTTGTTTCCTATACAGCATATCAAAATAATAAATACATTCTCCGTATTGTTTAGAAGTGCGTCCCTCTCTCCAGTGGGGTGGAAAGAATATTTTCTGCATTATGTCCTCTCTTTGAGCCGATAGGCAGGACCCTGGGCATGATTTTCTCATATGGGGAATCTGCTGACTGTTGTATCACATTGTGATTAACAATTTAACTATGGTCCCCCTCTTTCCCATTGTTATTCCACAGATGACTGAGGGTAAGAGCGAAATGCCAGCGACGGCATGCAGGCTTCATTAGATTCATTGATTGATTTATTGTTTTCCATGGTTGTAATCACTTCCCCCACGGTAATTTGTAAGCTCTTTATGGTTCAGAGGTATAAGCCTGAGAGTTAATTAATCGGCTTTGTTTAGAAGTTTGGAAGCAAAAATGCCCGTCTGAATTGATAACTGCTTGGAAGGCAATAGTCCCTGTGACTTAGAATCCCTTGTTTACTACCGCAAAAGATCAAAACTAAGCAGGTAAACAGACATAATTATGATTTCTAGATCTTATATATTCCCCTTGATTCATATTTTCCCCCTTTTTTCTTGTCAAATGCAAATTTGGGATTTCGTCACGTTTCAGAAGTCTCTATGAATATCTTGATAAAAAAAAAAAAAAAACCACAATTAAAAGTCATCATTCAAATAAAAAATGCAGTCAGTGCTCACCAAACAACAAAGAATCCAAACCCCCCACACACAGACACATTAATACCAAATCAGTGTAAGTCGTTAATTAAACTGACATGCAGTGAAGACTTTGAGGTAATTCAAAACTCTATTTCCCAGTAAGTTATTTTTCACAGTGTACTCTCAACTCTGAGACCCATTTTGGGCTTTTATTCTTATGTTAACCACTTAAATCAGCCCTCTATCAAAAAAAAGAAAAAAAAAAAAAGAGTATTATCACCCCAGAATCGGATGATACTACTTTTATGTCCTGACCCAACTCTCTACTCGTGGCAGAAGTTAAAGTGACACATCCCGTCCCCCCTCCCCCTCACCCACCAACCCTCTGATATTGTCTGGCCTTTGTCGGTCTTAATTGAAGTGCCGGCTTGCTTTAATTGGCTTTTCGACGGTGTGTGAATGGGGACTGCTGTTTATGGGTTAAGTGCATCTTAATCAGAGCTTTAATCCAGTCATTAACAGAGAAACACGAGGTGTTGAGAGGAGTGGAGAGAGAGGTTGATAATTGAGAGGCTGCTTCCTCGCTCCCTGTGCTGTCTGAGTGCGTATGTCTTCGCTTACTTTGGGAGTGCTAGGAACGGAGAAACTGGCAGAACGATATTTAAATAGCAACATTTTACAAAAAGTTGTCAGCGTACGTAAGGTAAGGGAAGAGAAACATTTGCTTTGCATATGTTTAATTATGATTATACGTAGGTCTGAAAAAAATAGGTCAGAAAAAAGATGCATTTGAAGGATTTTAAATATGAGTACAATGCCCTCTATCAAAAATAAAAATGTCCAGAGAAAACATTGCAAAAAAACAATTTGCTTTATTTCAAACCACACATTTGTATTCTGAAGAAAATACTACTGATAGTAAAAATAGATTGATATTGTCTACAAAACCCAACTCCTCCATATCCACCCTATTGCTCAGCTGTCACATTCGCAGTTTTTCTCACTGTTTATTTTAGCACCTATCCCCTGTGTGAGGCCTGTGTGAGGCCTGTGTTCTTCCGTACCCCCACTCTTGTCCCCGTCTCTCACACTCCCACACACTCTCTCACACACACACACACACACATGCACAGAGCGTTGAATCAACGAGTCTATATTGAATAAACATGCTGCTCTTAGAAAGGGTCCTGATTTGCATCATCCTTTGCGAGGTGTGTTTTTCACCATTTTTGTGTAATTTGTTATAGACATACACACACCTACTGATCCTATAAAAGCACTGTCAATTGCTCACAAACCTTCAGTGCTACTCACCTTCTCAGAGAGGATCATCGCCAAATAAAATTTCAAGAAAATAGACTATTCACATTCTGATGGTGGAATAGAAGCTGAACAAATTAGGCTCCAAGAGATAGATGAACATCGGTGATTTGGGATCGGATAGCATTCAATGTGAATCTAGTATAGAATTTGCTTAAAACAAATCCTATCCCTTATTGAATTCATTTTGGTGGAGCATTTAACTATTTTAACAGTTACAGATAACGCAATAGTCAAGAACTATAAATCGAGATTGACAAAGAAATAAAATTGGTGAATAGTTTACATTTGCAAATGTTTTGTACATTGATCTTTACAAATAAGAAAAGAGAGAGACCAAAACCGGAGGCCAAATCTTGTGTTCACTAGTGTGAACAAGTGCACATGGATCTTTTTGGGGTTTGTGCAACACCTTGCACAATATGTGCATGAGTATCGTTTGTATTAGTGTATTATTTTAAGGTGTGAAGGGCCTGATGACTAGATGTACACTGCCAGCCAAGCTTTACCTCTACCAAAGCTTCCCCACACACAACTCTCCCTGTGAGCGTGTGAAACCATTTACAGCACGAGACGACACTTCCTCCCAGGTCAGCGGGTCACACACACACACACACACACACACACACACACACACACACACACACACGCGAAAGGAAAGAAAGAGGAGGCAGCCCTCTTCTTACTTCAGTAATTCATTTCATCGGATGAAGTGAAGAGGAGGAAAGAGAGAAGACTGTGCCTTCTTATTGTGAGAGCGTTTGATAAATATCTCTGAGCATTGCATGCAAAAAGCAAAGATTCAGACAGCTGTATCTGCAGCATACTGAAGAGTACTGACTGTGGGACTGATGGAGTGGGAACATAATGGTGTCTGGACAGTGCTTTTCTACATTTAAAAGTCACAAATGTGATTTCACTTGAGCACACACACAAGCACACTCTCTCTCTCACACACACACACACACACACACACACACGCACACGCACTAACACACACACACACACACACACACACGTGCGCGGTTGCACATACCCTCCGTCGTTACTTCTGAGATGTTATTAAAAAAAGTCTCTTTTATCCATTAAAAATCTATCGATCTTGTGCTTTGCCTTCTCTACTTGACGTTTTTTTTCTTTTTTTCTGTCATAATGGAAAGTCTCCCCAGCCGTTTCTTCAGCCTATTCTTCATTTGTAGTAATTATAGATGGAGAGGTAAAAGATGTTTTTTCCCCTTTCTTTTCTTTTCTCCTTCCTACCCATCTTTCTCTCCCCTGTGTGCATTCAGAGGCGCTCTCACCACTGCATTCTTATTAGGGACATGTCTGAAAGGCTCCCGCAGCATGTGGTGTCCTCTGACCATCCGCTATGGTTGCTTTTTGTTGGCATTAACAAGCCAAGCAACCAAGGATAGCTTTTCAACAGGTACAAACTTTTCCTTTTAGATAATTAACCGCATTCAGACACTCAGCGCAGTGTAGGCGATGTGGGTACAGAAGCCTAGAGAGGATCATATTCTAGAAAAAATACGACAGAGAAAGGGGAGAGAGATGGAGAAAAAACTTGATCAAAAGACAAGATGTTCTCTTTGGTGTTGTTTAGTGCGAGTGGATTCTGTACCAAACCCCTATTCAAATGGTCTGGCCTTCATTTCTGCTCTCCTTATTGTCCTCATCGCTGTCCTCTTCATCTTTTCATCAGGATAGACCATGTAATGAGGGAAAACTCTGGTCATTGTAGAATGGTCAGAGGTTTGCTGGCTTAATGAATGGGAGAAACACAAGAAGGGTGAATGCTCTCCCTCGTTCCCGTTTGCCTCCCCGCAAAAGCCCCGGGATGCCTCCTGAAGAAGGCCTCCTCCATCCCCCGCCGTCTCATCTCTTGTTAAAGGGGGCATAAAGCGAAGGCAGAGGGGAAAAGTAATTTTCTTCTCATGTCCTGTCCATTCTTTTGGTGGGTTTCTTCCACTTTTTTCGCTGTGTACTTTCATAAAGCTTATAATTATCTTGGCGAGAGCCCCTCAAGTGAGAACGAATGGGGCCTTTGTAGCCTTCTCTCTTCAGCCCTCTCCTGTTTCTGGGAAGAAGGAAGTCATATTAACATTTGGTCTTCCACTTTTACAGATGCAGTGAGAAAGCCAGATGTGTCTCGTCTAAAAAAAATAACCTTTCAACAACTTAATTTCACAAACGTATTTTCTAAATCCCCACTGAGCATGGCAGAATACAGCGACAGCGTAATGCAATGACTGCAGGAAGTTGGCAAACTTTAATATCATAGTTGCTGTTTAATCTATACTAATTAGCAAATTGTCCGGTTGAATTGTTTAATTGTGTATTTCAGATGTGCAGCGCTGTCGTGTGAAACTACAGACTGAGAGAAATGTGCCATTTCTTTTTTCTTGCTGTATTGTTACGGCTCCAGAAAAGTAATAAAACGAGCACAAGCTCACCAGGTATGACGAGAGCAACATCATCTCTGACCTGGCAGCAGATATCATTGGTTTAGGGTCAATCTCTCCCCCTGCATCATCTATGCAAAACGTACCTCCGCTCACCCAAGCCTCCCTCTATGCCCCTGTCCTCCATCCCCAACTCTTCCGGCTGATTACTCCTAATGTAATTTTAATTAAAAACTGTGGTGTCAAAGGGTTTAGCCTGCCTGAGAAGCGGGTACAGATTGTGGCACAGTGGCAGACCCCTTCACTTGCTTGAGAGGAAATGCATCCTGACATTGCTTGGGTGTTGCCAACATGACCAAAAAAAAAAGCAAAAGAGCAAAAAAGGTTTTGGGGCTCATCTGAATATCATGGTATAACTTTATTTCGCCCGGAAATATGTGTGTTATTTCTTATTCTTATATTTCTGAATTTGGGTTGTATGCTTTTTGACATATAGGTGTCTTCATGGACGTTCACACCAGTGCAGTTAATACTTCAAACTTGTATCAGTTGAGCTGGAGTTAATTGTTGTCATCAAAATTTGAAAAGAAAAATCTCAATATCGTTCTTCTGTGACGCATATCAGGTCTGGTTAAGAGCTTAATAAAAAACAGGACGGCAGCGGGATTGATGATTGGAAGACGGTAAATACTCGTGCTTGCCTTTGCCATCATTCTAGCAAACTCCATCACAGGTCACCATGGCTATTTCATCAGAATACTTACTATCTGGTGTCAAACAAATCAATACCCAAAGCCAGCAAGAAGACAAGGTGAAGCCACCAAGCTGTGACTTATTCTAACATCAAGATGCACTTACAGTTGACATTTACAATAATTACCACTGCCAAATTTCAAAAGGGGTGACCTGCGGAAGGTGCCCCACAGCAGGACTCAACAGCAGAGGTCTGCCTGTAGGTTTGTAATCCCCTCACCCGAGTCGTTGGATTATCTGCTCTCCATCGACCCTGAAGAGGCTCCCCGTCGCCCGGGCTTAAACACTCTCTAAAATCTCCTCTCTACACCCCATCTGCCGGCCGCACGACGTCTTGGAAGTCACAGATAGCGAGGAGTGGGGTCTGAGGCAGCACAGCAGAGGAAGAAATCCAAACACACCTCCTCCTTCACGCTGTGGCTTTGTGGAGCGGAGAGGAGCCTTTAGCACAACAGTCTGTTATAGGCATAATGCTCTTAAAATTACTTTTAAAGTTTTAGTTATTAAATGTTTTCATCCATGGTGCAAGGTAAAAGCAGTGTCCTTGTTGCAATAAAGGCTTTATTGTCCCTTCTGCAACACAGCTTTCCTCCACTTTTAACAAGGCTTTTAGTGGATGCTACATCACTATATTTAGATAAAGAATATATATAAATCTTACAACAATAACTGTTGTTCTGGAGACTCACAAGTGCAAGAGGTGCCAGTGTCAATGATGCTTTAACTTTCTCGGATATGGGCCTTCTTTTGTGGCCGTCGGTGGACAGTTGGAGGAGCTGGTTGTTGGCCCTGAGCAGTGGGGCATGTAGTAAGGGGGTTTAACTTTGCTAACCTCCTTCTGCCAGGTTCATGGGGCCCTGCTGCTTGGGTAATATTGGATCAGTGTTGGGAGCCCATGCCCCTGCCATATAAGCCAGCATGCTACCTGGGGTAGTGAGCAGTTTCCACGATGGAGCCAACTGGGCTTGAGCCTTGCTTACTTGCTCTCCTAATGTCTCCTAAGACACAGGATTGATTCCTTTCCCTTCTTGTTCAGTATTAGACAGACTAGGATATTATTTTAAAGGCACATTATGTCAGATTTGTATGTGCGGGAGTCTAATAGGTTTGCTGAGTAAGAAATCAACAAATACTGTTAAGATTTCTGTCCCTAAAGAACTGAACTTCCAGTGTTTACTCTGTTTCAGTACAAAAGAACAATATGCATTTGCTCCACTAGTTGCTTGTCTTGCATAGTAAGTTGGTGAGTGAATTAGTAAAACCACCTGATAGCTGTTTGACTATTGCATTTTGGCTCTGTTATTCTTTATCTTTTGTTTGATAACCTAATTATAAAACCCAAAGAGGGTTCACACTTACAGTAAATAAGCATTTGGTGTTTCTGTATATTTATACTGTGACCAAACAAGAATATAAGGGGAGATAAAAGTGTTTTCTTTGAGTACGGGTGAGCATAATAGCAGTTCAGTAGGCAGGCAACACTGTCAGAGAAAATCATAAGGAGTCAGTTAGACTGCATGCTACGATATGTGTTCCCAATACAGAAACCTGCGATGATTCAGTTATTTTCTCTTATGAAGATTATGAATGGTTTGAACGTAGTAAAACACACGATGTGCGTGAAAAGTAGTTATATAGGTGGAGGCTTCAAATAAGAACAGTGGGCTTTCTGCCTCTTCCTGCACTGTGATATTATTTATCTCTGTTAAGTTTTTGTATTTTTTAAATTGTGCAAAATAATATTTATTTCTTTTATAATTATGAATTTGCATTTTCCACCATCATTTGCATTTGTGATGAATTGGTGGAAAAAAAGACTATTTTATTTAATATTTCTCATCATCAAAGAATCTGATTTTCTTTGTAAACCAAAAAAGTAGATGATGTCCTATTTTTTTTATCCATTGCAAAGCATTTCCTCTCCTCATTAGATATTAATGTTAGGCTCCTGCTTTTAATTTGTTAATTTACTAATTTTATCAAGAAAACATTCCTTATATACATGCATTTGTATGGATATACATACACTGTGTCTGAGAGATTTGTCAATACTGCGGAGAGAGTACATTTTGGCTTCAACTGTTTGTATAATGGCGGAGTGGATTTTTTCTTTTTGAAGGGACATATCACAGGCAGCATGACACATATTAAATAAAGCTCATGTTTTGTCAAGTATTCAAGACATAGGATGTAGTTTTTCTTTTCTTCTCAGGTTGGTTCAGTGTGTGCAATCGTTCACATGTGCTCCACTTGGCCCTGTTGTGGAAACTTGGCTAGTGCTACAGTTTGGAAAGATCTGCTGATATTAAAATCTGCAGATGCCCACCTGGTGTCAGGAGGGATGGAAACAGAAGAGTGCAGTCTGGAAGGTGTTTGGTTGGGCTTGGAGATGTGTGTGTCCATCTGCTGTAACTGTCTATGTCTGGGGTAAAAAAAATGACATTTAAAAAAACATTCAGTTCATACAGGTGATGGCCTATGGTCTCTGTTTGTCAAAGGGTTGTTTTTTTTTTGCTTGAGAAAATCATTTTTTTTTCTTTTCTTTCTGGCTTTTGATTTGTAGATGAAAAGAAAGTGCTCCTCCACAGAGGTAAAGTGGCATCTTTAGCTTTGTAAGGTCAGAGAGCCGTTAGAACTTCAAGTCAACAGGCAAGACATTCACAATATCCCCTCTGCTGGTGGTGTGTGTGTGTGTGTGTGTGTGTGTGTGTGTGTGTGTGTGTGTGTGTGTGTGGGTGGGTGAGTGTGAGTTGTGAAAGTGCACTGGGTGTACATGTGGTTTGGAAGTGGAGGTGGGTAGTTTACGCGTATTTTTTAGTATAGTCTAACGTGTGAAGCTTCAAGGTGTGTGTCTGTGTGTGAATGTCTGCAAGTGTGTACCTGTCACTTTGACTGAACAGGTGGGGGCTCCTTGCATGGGATCTAGACTGCCAGTCCGCCCCACAACTGACTGTGGTCAGGCTTACTGCTCAGCATGCAGTCTGTGGTGCAGGCTCACAAACAAAGTGGTTGGATGTCGATGTACTTTCAGCGGAGTACTCTTTTACCCTTCTTTTGGCTCTTTTTTCCCTCAAGCGGGCTGGTCCACATAACAGATGTTGGGGTTTTGATTGTGTATTGTTTTGTATGTGAAAGAACAACGAAAGAAGAATTATTCATCAAAGCAGTCAGTCATTAAATCCTGAAAAACTAAAGCTATGATAATTCAGCCATAATTTGAAATACTGTGACAGTCTTTCTGCTTCTGCCCTTAAATCAAATTACATGTGACATTGGCAAAGGATTTGTACAATTGTTTCATAATAATTAATTAAATTGTAAGTGAAAGTCATGTAATAACGGTTATGGGGGGAAGCACTAGTCTTCACGAAAGTCACATTGGCTCTGACAACATTGCACCATTACACTATTTTACATTAATCAAAAAAAGAAAGAAAATAAGACCATACAACTATATAATGCTTGGCAACATCTCTCACAAAATAATAAACCTAATGGTATGGCATTTCTACGACTATGTCCACCACTTGTACTGTGTATATATATATATATATATATATATATATATTTATATATAAAATGTTGTTTTATTTATTTATTTAATTTATTTTTGACCAACCAGGAGGAAATAACAGTAGAGGTTATGTCTTTCTGGAGCACATGATTTGGACCATGAATGTATTATGATTATTATGATTATCAACCACATAGTGAGTGGAAAGTGTTTCTAATATTATGGGTCTCTTATTAATGTAAATGGTCAGGGCAAAAGCATCAGAAACTCCTTTCCACAAAAATGACTGAGCCCGTCTGTGACTCTGGGATTTGTAGTTTCTTGCGCCACCTAACTACGTCAGCGGAAGTATTGTGAGCGTAAGCGAGGTCACATTGGTCCGGTTTTGTAATGTTATGAGAAACATCACCACAATGGAGGTAGTCAACACAGGTATGAAACATTTCTGCTCCCTTAAAGTGCATGACGTGTGTTTTTATCTATGACGTTATCACCTTCGTTAAGTAACGCTATCTAAGTCACGTCGCTCTTCATACAGCTTCGACGTTATTCAACGTTACGTGGGCTCGTGTTGAGCTAACGTAGGCTAGCATAACTTAAGTCACTGCATAAGTCAACCGAAGTGGCCTCTAATGGGGACTTATACATTACTGTTCGTGTTTCCACGAGGTTTTAACGTGTTTATGCACACAGCCTTCCTCAATGGTATAACAGTTGACTTTGTAAGCATTGCACGCTGCTCGGTTGTCTGCATGACTGTAATAAATAACATTGAGGATGCCAACCATGGTCCTGTTAGTTTCCCTGTGCATCCGTCTTTATGTTTGACCTGCTTTTTCAGATGAGATCCAGCTGAGGCATGTGGAGAAGGATGTCCTTATCCCCAAAATGATGAGGGAGAAAGCCAAGGAGCTCTGCTCTGAGAAGGTTGAAGGTGTGTGGATCTATGTGCGACAGATATTTTCCTTCCCAACTTCATAGTCACATAAATAAATAAATAAATACGTTTAGGTTTAGGTAAGCAGGACCACGGTTATTCTGATCTTGTGTTTTGGTTTTGCTAATAACATTTACACCAGGAATTAAAATGCATTTTCTTGACACATTTTGGAGTTTGATTCAATTAAGTTTAGTACAGATTAACTCCTTTGTGTGACGCTGTTTTGATTCATTATTAATTAAAATTGTTTTAGTAAAATATCCTGGTTAAATTCATGGCCTGCAAAACTATTTTCTAAAGTTTTTCTCCAGAAACATGTACGGCTGTGCTGTCTAAGTCCATGATTATATCGTGAATAAATACAATAAATTATGTTTTATGCAGAAAGAGGTGACTGCATTCAATTTAGTTGATGCGGTTTCTGGTTCTTGGTGTAGCGTTGCTGCTTGTAGCAGATTTAGATAACATTTTGGAAAATAGGGAAAACTTAAAAATGTGATATTAATCAATTAACTCTTAATCTCAGGGTTGCTTTGGAGTTCTTTACAAGGTGTACAGGGACCTATTTTCATATACACCACAACGTTCTTTATAACTGAAATATTTATTAGTCTAACTACATAACTAAACTACTAAACAACAGAAAATATATGAATAAACAAAATCATCATGTTGGATGATTGTAGTTGGTTGAATCACATTCTTCCATCTATCGCTCTGTGGCAGTTGGTTCGGCTTTCTCTGATACCTTCGGAACCTGGTCGTCTTCTTCTTTGAGGTTGGAACCGTTCTTCCTCATCTCCCTTTTTGTAGCTGCAGGGTTCGTTAAGGCATCTTTGCCAGTTTCAAATTGTCTTTCATTTTAAAGACTTTTCTTTTAGAGTCTCTTGCTCTCAATAGTTGCTGAAATAAATCTTCAGCACGTTGGTGCATCGCAGGTCGGAGCTGCATGGCACATTAGACGGCACCGGATGGCCGTGGTCGTCCAGTCAGGAACACAAAGCCAGAGAAGAGGCGGAACCGGCAGAGCCGCAAGGGAGAGAGCTGGTGTGCAGGATTCAAAGTTATCAATCATATTTATAGTCTTTTAGAAACGGGTGAAGGAAAGCGCTTCTTCATATCGGCTGGATGTCCTCTCAGCCTATGGAGATGTTCTCCCCCGGGCCTGATGGCAAAGGGGGGGATAGGGTGGTGGAGACGTAAGCGTCAATGTTAAGAGTCGAAGTGCAGTGGAAAAGAGGAGAGAAGAGAGCGGTGTCCTGGAAATGAGACATTGAACTGAGCCATTATTATCAAAATCAGCCATGCCTGGGTTTTTGCTGCTATGACAGGTCAAAATCTCTGCTGTGAAAAAAAAAAGGTCAATCAGGTATTAATCTGTACTGAACAATGATGGTCTCGGTCACACCAGTGACATCACAGTTATGATCACAAATATATTTGATCTGGACCTGCACTCCTCTTTGTTACGTCTGCATTCATTTGTGGATCTGTGATAAAATTAGAGAAAACCAAATGTTCTTTCAACTACATCATCAATACCACCCTCCAACTTTTATTATATGGTCATAATGAAGTTGTATTGAGTAAGGTTTTCAATGTTTTCTCCTGCCAAAACCTGTGCTTTTCCTACGACAAGTCAAACTACTTGCTGTGTATAAGCCCGATTGCATCAATGAGGGTCGATGAAAACATTAGAAACACCTCCCATTATAACGCAATGCAAATCAACAGCACCACAAACTTCAGCCACATGACCAAAACAATGGAGTCAACGCCTGTCTAAAACTAAAACTAAGTTTCAATAAAAACTCACCACTATGAGCTTCCTGAAGGTCGGCTGTATAGTTGGGCTGCTGTATTACTCTGCATTAGTTTTAACCAGGTGTCAACTGAGTGTATCCTGTATTACAAATGCAATAGAAAAGCCCTGCAAACTGAAGTCCTTATACTATTCTAGACTACAAACGTTTAAGAAAAGGTAAAAAAATAAACCTTCATACATTGCTCCGTTAATTCAAGGTGAGGAATTTGTATGGCCAAAGCTGTAATATACTCCGTATGAGAGTGCAGTGGATTTAGTATGCAGTCATTGAAATATGAAAAGATCACTCATTTAGTCCCCCATTGTGATCATTTTAGATTATTGTTTGAACTAATAATATTCAGTTCTCATTACAGTTAAGCGTCACAATAGGATACTGCCACCCTCCAGTTTGGTTTCCTATCAAAGTCTGCATTTTACCTCCAGAGAAATGAATAGCTTTTGGAAAGCTGTAAAACAAAGAAATGCCTAGAAATTCAAACAGTGTGTTTAGAAAACCCCAAAGTATTAGATAATATGAACAAAAGGTTCATTAATGCTTCGTTATTTATGCTTTAACTTCTCCCCGAGGCTGGAGTCCACAGCATTTGGCTGAAAGTCTTCCTATAATAGCCTGTTCACCACACTTATTATCTGAGTATGTGTGACTCCACAACTATATTTAATACGTAGGAAAAGTATTATAGAAAGTATGACTCCAGGCCATGATTTATGGAGTGTTATTTTAATCGCAACCATAAAAACCCCACTCTCACAATAAAGATGGATTAGTCATTATTTCAAATCATGCTAACTTTATGGTTTGACAGACGCCTTTACGTCATAATGTGCAAAACTACATTTGTAGGTTTGGAGGCTTATTTAATCCATTATTTAATTTAATCTTCTTTCCATGGACTTTTTTTTTTTTTTAACTGTCTCTTTTAATCATTTGACTCTTTTTGGCTAAACTGCTTCCCACCATTATTTTTATGTTTTTGTATTTCTCTGAATTGATAAACAGGCCAATTGGCATGGCACTAGTTAATCTGCATGGAAACGCCAGCTGCAGCTTTTGCTCCCGTATGCCCCGTCTACTGCAGCAACACATCAGCCATATGATGACTCGGTGATGTGGTTTGGTAATATCCGTACAGGCAGTGAGAGCCAGTGTGCACTGCTCACGCGGGCAGACGGTGCACATGCAGCCTCAGGTGACGGGACAGACAGCGGCTGTGTGGGTAGTGGAAACCCCCGTCACATTACTAGCTTCTCATCCCACTCATTTTCACACCTCCATGTCCGCCCTCATATCATTTCATTCTGTATGTTTGTGTCTGCACTGGGCTCCCATGTGTGTTGATGATTGTGTTTTACAAAAAAAAACAAAACACTACTGAATCCAGTAGTGTGTTTTCTGTGATATCTGTCTCTGCTCGTGGGCCTCGATACACCCCACAGCTCTGTACTGTTGGCACTACTGGCCGTTACGCAATATCTTTAGTAGTTTTGATTTAGCTGGTGTGATATTTCCTTTTGCATTGGCTTTTCATTTCAATACTCTCACTTGTCCTTCAGAATGAACCATTTAAAGTAAACAACCCACATCTTCAATGAGCAGCCACCTGACTACTGTTATATTTTTGCTTCCATTTCCAGAAAGCTGAAATAGTGTTTTTCCAAATTACATACTAAAAGTAGAGATGTGCCGATCTGACTTTTTCCATTCCAATACTGATATCAGCCCACACCAAGTACCGATCCAATATCAGTGTTTCATTAATAAGCTGTTTGCCTCACTGAGTGGAAGTGACTGGGTTCCTTCTTTTATGTGTAAGGAAAGGTCAGGCTTCACTTCAATGTTGCTTTCTTTTTTTACTTTGCAAAACTAAATGTAACAAATTAAAATATTATCAAAATAATAAATAGGGCTTCTGGAGGTACTTGATTTAGTTGGTTGTGTTATATCTTTCAGTGCTACTGCCAACCCCCTCGAGACATTGGCTTTGTAGTTAGCTGTAAAACCTGTTGGCGTAGCAACCATGAAATATGTTGTCGCTAGCTTGCTCGGCTATGCGGTCTCCTGGCGTGTGTAGTGTACACGTGTGTAATCAGAAGTAAACATGGAATAAAACTGAATAGATTGTCATCATTGTCACAGATACTTGATCCAGCTATTTGAGACATCATTGGCCAGATATCTGATATTAGGGATGCACAATTCTTTTATTATTTTTTGCCAATATGTGACTTGCTAATTACTTGCCTGTCATAGCCAATACCAATCATTTCACAATTTGTAATTTAAAAAGAAGTTCATAACCTTTTAGTTTATTTATTTTCTGGTAAAGAACAACAAATAACTTCACAAACATACTTTGGCTTTTATAAAGCATTTTGCCAAATAATTATAAAAATAAAAAGTTGAATGCTTTGATATAATCTGTCAAATCAGAGAGGTGGCTGGACTGTTTTCTTTTTTTCATGAAGCTATCATTTAATTATCGGAGTAATAAATAATGATATAAATTGCCCTTTATCGGACGATACTTTATCAGATTGGTATTTCTCGCGCATCCCTATCTGATACCGGTATCAAATCGGTGCATCCCTCAATTTCAGGTACTACACATTATTAATGAATTTCATTATCCAGGAATGCACATATCTTGCTTAAAAACCTGACATTTCTCTTCCGTTCTAACGAACTATGTGTTGGAGGTTCACACCCTTTTATCTTCCTCTGGAGGTCCTCGGTTCAAGCCCCGAGCTTCTTCTTTCTACTAACTGTCAAACTACACTTCCGTATCTTTTAAAAATGGCAAACAAAACCGCCTCAAGTGAAGGTGCCATCGCACCTTTCTTTAGAAGGGCCTTTTCTGACTAGTCTCACAGATTTGCCTTTGGTGTAGCTGCGATCAGAAAGGCAACCCTCCGCAGCCTCTATTAGTACCATGGGACAGGGATGAGGCGTTTGCTGATTAGATTAGTCGCACTGTTCTGCTTCTCTAAATTGGTTTTGCTGTTGCTTTTTTTTTCACATCTGCATCCTGATGAAAGTGACTGTGTGATAACCATACTGATGCCACTGATAAAGGTATTTATGATGTCAGATGTTCGAAAAGGGGCAGTGTTTTTAATTAAATCCTTGAAAAAGAGCTTGTTAACGAGGTGAAGAGTCTTCAACACCGTGTTTAGAACGAAGACCTCGCATGTTTAATCTGGAAAACGCCACCAGCCAGGGCACGATGTCGCTGACGCTGCCTCGTGGAAGGGCTGCCCATTTGCATCTCAGTTGACAATCACCATATTCATTGCTCACTTTGTTTTACAAGTTATGTTCAAGATGTATAGCTTTTTTTTTTTTTTTTGCATTACATTGCAGCCTGTATAGGGGGGGCAGTGACACCACCTGATTGCCGACCAGGATGTGGCCACTCCTCTGGTAGAATGACAGATGACACGTGAGGGCATACACCTGTTTTGAAGTGTTGCAGCAACACAACAGTGGGAGAGCCTTTGTTGAGACGGTGCTTGTCCCTTTTGTCTGTCTGTTGTTGGGCTTTGTCCTTATCTGGTGAGATGATCAGTGAGGCAATAACTGGTCCACAGGGGGCACGTGTTCCTGGCCATGTGCCCCTGCATTGCACATGGAGGCCAGAGTCGTAGAACGTCTGCCACGGGGGAGTTTATGACTGGAACAGCCCATCGAGAGAGATGGGTTGCCCATACGCTGAGCAGAGGGCTTAGAGGGCAACAAACTACAATCTGACCATAAAGCCACAGGCAGGATGACAAACAGCATCAACACAGAATGTGAGATCGGGGGGATACCGATACCGATACCGATACCGATAGGTTTCTATATGTGCGTGGTGGGTTACAGAGCCAATGTGGAAACTGGGCGACCACTCTGTGGCCTGCACGGCTAAGTTCAGACTTTTGTTTGAATGAGGAAGCATGGGTTACAGTTTGATAAGAGCGTTGGCAACATGGTTCCTTCTTGTGGTGGAGTGCGAAGATGAGGCCCATCTTGATTTGCATGTAGCTACTTATTTTCTGTTCCACGCATGCACTCAAGGATTCAATAGCGTAAGCTGACGGGTATGACGTCAGTGTATTTAATACAAGTTCTAGTAATACATTTCTGTTTGTGGCTGTTGTCCGTGTTGAACCTGTTCCTCTTTTTCTGCTAATTTCCCCCTCTCTACCACCTGGGTCCTCCGCCTCCCTCCAGCCTTCAACCACTGCTGTAAAGACAGCGGCTTCTTCATGGTGTTTAAGTGCCGAGAGCAGAATGCGGCACTGAAGGAATGTCTGACGATACAGTGAGTATTTTGCAATTTCCTCCGCAAAAACACACAGCTCTCGCACAGTAAAGGTGTGTTATTGCACCCACCACGTGTTATCCCACCAACACCGTCACCGACAGCCCAAACTGTTGTGCCGTCAAGTCTCTGCTGTCTCATGCCATATAATCAGCATCAAAGGGAGTCACATAGGGCTGCATTTAATTCTGTAAACTAATAAATGCTGTACCCCTCTGTTTTCCACCAGCTACAAGGACCCCGTGTTCTACGAGGAGTGTAAGCAGGAGTACATCCGAGAGAAACTGGAGTATTTGAGGACGGGGGTCGCAACAAAGAACAGGAAACAAAAGCTACCAACTAGCATGTAATGAACAACATGACGCCCAGCAGCTTCCCTCCTTTGTTAAGGTGCGGAGTGTGACATCTCTGGTCAGAACCCAGCACCATGTCCTGCACACCCGGGACACATCGTCATCTGGCAGGGTTCACGACTCTTAAAGGCCCGAGCCTGTGTGTTTTTTTATTTAAAATCTGCGAAGTGAGTGAAATTAGTTTGCTGTGCTAGAGTGGTATGCAATAAAAAATGAGCAGTTTTCTTGGTTCTGTATATTTGTAAAATGTCCATCAGATGTCCAGAATAATCTTCCTCACTTGATTGATTGATTGATTGATTGAATCAACAGCATTTACATTACGTTTGCCACCGAGCTTCTAGAGTGATAGACTATACAGAAAGATCTGATCATACAGTCACCGGCTGTACCTCAATGCTCTGCTCTGGAGGTTATAAATTAAGGGATGCTCAGTATCTGCTGAACACTTTGTAGTGCGTTTATGTTGTACGTTTTAACGACGGGCACGCGTTGTAATTAAGAGTCTGGTTGGTTGTCTTTGCTTGGCCCGACAGCTTGGTAAGTCATCTGCAGGAAAAAAGTGCCTCATTTGTTAACATAAAATAATGTGGAAATGAGACGCTTGTCCAGTGTATGTAAAAGCGCGCTGACATCTCGATGACCCATGTGTGAGCATGTGACGTTAATAAAAAACTATTCATTGGCAGCAAAGTGTATCTCTGTGTGGTAAATGGGACGAAACGTGAAATGTTCTTGAATGCATTTAGTTGGAGATGTTGTTTTACTCAAATACATGTCCAACATGATTGCCATGTGTTCCATAGAAGTTTGGACAGTGAGGAGTAAAAAGTATGATGGTGAGGGACTAATCCTGTACCTGTACCCTGGACCCCATTCCCACTGCTCTGCTCAGGTCACATATCCCCACTCAGTCCTTTCATCACCAACGTTGTTAACCTTTCCCTTCAGTCGGGCTGTGTACCAGCTGCTCTCAAGGTTGCTGTCATCCGTCCCCTTCTCAAGAAGCCCACCCTGGACCCGGAGGTTTTAGCCAACTACAGGCCTATCTCCAACCTTGCCTTCCTGTCCAAGGTGTTAGAGAAGGTAGTTGCTTCTCAACTTCAGGACCACCTCAAACACAACAACTTGTTTGAAAAATTTCAGTCAGGATTTGGTTCAGCCCACAGCACTGAAACAGCTTTGCTCAGGGTTACGAATGACCTGCTGATGACAGCCGATGCAGGATCACCCTCACTCCTCATCCTCCTGGACCTGACTGCTGCTTTTGACACAGTGGATCACGATCCTCCTAGAGCGCCTCCATGACACCATCGGACTATCAGACTCTGCACTCAAGTGGTTTCAGTCCTACCTTTCTGGCAGAACTGAATATATCTCAGTGGGAAGATGCAAGTCCAGACCGCTTCCTGTCTCCTGTGGTGTTCCGCAAGGGTCGGTCCTCGGCCCCGTGCTCTTCATTATTTACATGCTCTCCCTCGGTCGTGTCATCGGCAGACATAAGATGTCCTTCCACTGTTATGCTGACGACACACAGCTCTATATCAAAACTGCCCCAAGCCCCTCTGCAGCCATGTCACGTCTCACCTGTGCAAAACCTCCTTTTATCATCTTAAAAACATCTCTAAACTCTGCCCCACTTTAACCCTGTCAGATGCAGAGAAGCTCGTCCATGCCTTTATCTCCTCAAGACTGGACTACTGTAACTCACTGTTCACTGGGATCACTGGCAAGAACATCCAGAAACTACAATACATTCAAAACAGTGCTGCCAGGATCCTGATGAGAGTCTGGAATTATGAGCACATAACTACACTGGCTCCCTGTCTCACTCCGGATTGACTACAAAGTCCTATTACTCACCCATAAAGGCATAAATGGACATGCACCACCCTACCTACAAGAACTCATTACTCCCCAAACCTCCACCTGCACCCTCACATCTACTCCCTGACCACATAAGGGCAACAAAGACACTGGACTCTTTTACGACTGGCCTAAACACCTTTTTATTCAAGAAGGCGTTTTTTACTTTGTGTTAAATCACTGTCAGCTATTTATTTGTTATTATAGTCTGTTTTAACTATGTAATATGTACTGGCTCTGTGGCACTCTGAGATTCTTTTTGAATGAAAAGTGCGTTACAAATAAAATGCATTATTATTATTATTATTATTATTATTATTATAATGGCGAATCCTTGTCGTACATAATAGTGTAGTTGTCTCCTCATTCGTTGAATATTTTTCTCTTTTTTTGTGACAGCTGACTAGACTCCACAACTGTCGGTCGGCCATTTTTAGATTATTAAAAACATATCGCTGTGCAGCACTTAGTCTTAAATAGTAAACACGGCAAAGTCACTCAGTCATTTCCTTTCCTTTGTTTAATTGATCATATTTACAAACAGTCTGAAGTGCAGTAAATCTAAAATATAATCCATATCTACTGTACATTGCATTTTGGTTTGCAAATCGTTTACAGAAGTATGAAACTACTGCTGTAAAATAACATTTCTTAAAAATGAACAAAAAGACCACAGTTATCATGACACATACTGAAGAAAATGGGGAAAAAAAAACAACCAAAAAGTCTTTTCAACAAGCATGGGCCTTTGTGTTTTGTGCACTTTGTGTTATTTCATCAAGTCACAGCTCACAACTCTTCAAGTTTTCTCTTCGAGCCGCCATGGGATACAGATCCTAAACATGTCAGGAGCCTTGGGGGTCGGGGAGAGAAAAGGAAAAACCTAAACCTATGCTTTGGAGTGCAAAACTGTGTTTGGCAGAGTACTGAAGCTCACCATATACATTTATACACATATGCACATTCTTCCCTCTGTGTATCTTTTTTCTTCTACTCGTGTGTTTTCGTTTGTACATCTTTCAGTTGTTTGTACTCATCGGACTTAAAAAGAGAAACTTCTCTCCTCACAACAACTTAGCTCATACTGGAAAAAACAAATGGATCATAGATTAACACCAGCACAGTACAGAGTTTAGATACATTTTCTATAATTCAAACTCCACAAACCTAATTGGGTTTCCAACTTATTCAGGGTTTCAAAAGAGTGTGTCCTTCAAATGAAAAAAAAAACAAAAACAGCCTTACATCTTATATGTCCCTTTTAGAAGGAGGCTTGTTCGTTGTGACAGCTCTGTGAAACAAATGGTAAACAGTTGAACCATTTCTGGTGCCAGTGAGAGTGCAGCGGTTTATTATACTGGAAGTGCATTCTCAAAAAGGGTTAGGCAAGCGAAGGTGGATTGACAGCCAACTTTGATATTGATCCGTAAGGGCTGGAATGAAAATAACTAAGATGTAATTTGGTAGCTGTTTAAAAACGTTAAAACAAAAAACTTTGATTATCCCACAAGTTACTGCATGTCTGCCGCCATCACAGTACAAAAACAATCACATCAAGTCCTCACGCCGACGACGTCTCCTTCACACGATCATGAGACACACATGGGACTACATACCGTGTATACTTTACAGCGATTAAATGTAAAAAGACTTGCATTGGAGGGAGTAGTTTTACAAATTCTAGTACAATGCTGTGGCCCTCAGTGATCACTGGCCACAGTGAGTGGAGAAAGAGGCCCTTTGAGAGCCCTATCAGGTTTATTATGACGATATACAGACGCAGGCAGGCGAGAGATGCCCGCACACTGATCTGCACACACAGGCACACTCTTGCTTGACATACGTGTGTGTGTGTGTGTGTGTGTGTGTGTGTGTGTGTGTGTGTGTGTGTGTGTGTGTGTGTGTGTGTGTGTGTCCACACGCAGAAATCAAACTGCCCGTATGCATGCTTGCGCTCATGAAGCGTGTGCATACGAGGACGCATACACACAGACAAACTATTTCCGGTGAGGGTCTCTTGGTCGAACGCTCCTCTGCGAAGTCCGATACATCCTCCGATGCGATGTGCAGAGAAGACGGAGCAACGAGTTTACAGAGTCTTTAACCTAAAAAAAAAAACAAAAACAAAAACAAAAAAGGCCTCGTCTGGCCCCAATTAGTTCCCACAACCAGCAGGTCCAGTGCAGTCCAGCCAAGAGGAGTGGTCTTATCAACTTAAGGCAGGTTAGGTGGTAGCTATGTGGCAGGGTTGGAGAGTCCATTCATTCATTCGTTTGTTTGTTTGTTTGTTTTCCATCCAGTGACACACTATTTAATAATCTATTCGCCCGTCGAAGCCCCTCAATAGGGCTTGGCCCACTCGGCATTGGGGCTCCTGGGGCTGCAGTTTCCAATTGAGGACGAGGAGTTGGACGCAGCGGAGTGTCCCTCCCAGAACATGGCGTCGCTGGGTTTGGGGGGGCTGGGGAAGGACCGCGAGCTGTCATCCAGGGAGGCTTGGTTCAGGGGAGGCGGGGGCAGCACGACGGAGCAGGGGTCGCTGCCCACCAGAGCCTCTCCGGAACAGCTCTGGGAGGGCCAGGGCCCATTGTACCAGCAGTCCTCCCTCAGGCTGTCCGGCAGCAGGGTGCCTGACGGCCCGCCGACAGGGGGGCAGGGGCGGCCGGAGCACGAGGGGAGCGGGGGGGCACTAGGGGGGCGAGGCGCTGACGCCCGGGGAGCTGCGTGGTTGTTGTTGGTGTTCTTTTCCACGTCGTCGTGACACTGGACCGGGACCGTCGAGGCAGCTGGGGGACGGAGAGAGGGGTGGGAGGACAGAAGGGGAGGAAGAGAGCAAAAGACAAAGAGTTGGATGTTGGAATTGTTGCAAAAATGCTTATGAGAGCCTGCCAATTTTTGCATTTTTAAACAATATTTTGACATGGTTCCTAACAGAGGGATCAGGTTGAGTATTAAAAACTGTACATTGCCAAAAGCTCAATCAGATTCTTGGTGTTTCTTTACTCATATTTGAATCAGTCAATATGAGATCAAAGAATATATTTTGGTTAAGTGTCATACAATATTTTATTTCGACAAAGTTATTGTATGGCTGAGAGGATAGAATGAAAATGAAAAAAAAGCTTTTCACTACCTGAATACAGTTCAATTTGAGTGCACTTCAACTGCAACTGTAGACACATTAATAGAGCACAAAAGATTATGGGCGTGATATACTGAAGGGAAAAATCAAAGCAATGTATTCTCTATGTCTAAAGAGTTGGTAATTAGCATTAAGTACTTAATTCAGTAGACATATCTGCATTATTAAAAGCTGTCTGTCAGAAATGGATATCACTGATTATCATTTACGTCTCAGCTCTCGGTTCAGTTCTACTATTCAGTATAAGTAGACAGGAAAAAAAACAAGTGACACACTCGAGCGGGATATTCATAAGACTTCAGATGAGATTATTTTTACTCCATTTTTCTATGTACAAGGTGATGAGAAGTGTGTGTGAAAACAGTTTATTTCTTTTTTCTTTTTCTTTTAACTACATCATGTCTGTAAAATCCAGCTGGCAGCCTAAATAAAAACCATCTCGTCTTTCCTCCGATAGCTGGAAAGTCTCCTTCTGTATTTGGCACCGCGATGGCGCCTCCATACTCATTTCTTTACTCATTGTACTCGTGTGGATTAGACAAAGGTTTCTTAAGAGATTTCCAAGGTGCATTAAGCAGGCCTTTTGATCCCTCACTAGATAATAATAGGCCTCACCGTGTAAAAAAACAGAGACGGGAGGTAAAACCCCGCACCATGCAGAGCAGGCTGCACATCGCACAATGAAACCCCTGCACCATGTAAGTATCCACAATAATAATAATAATTAGATTTTGCTCACTCAAAACTAATCAAACAAACCCCTATGCGTAAACTAAGCCACACTTTAATTCCGTACAAAGCATATCAATGCACGAATCAGATGTCCTAATCTCAGACACGCACGCACGCACGCACGCACACGCACACACACACACACACACACACAGCTATCAAATCATCATTTTGAGCGAATAATAAACTTAAAATAAAGTATGTCCTCCCGCTCCCCCAACCCCTCTCTCCATCCACACATCATCCATCCATCCGTCCCTCCCCCCTACTCTTCCATGAGAGGGTCTCCCGAGTCTAGGATTTGAATAAAAGTGATTCCAAAGGAGTAACATTAGAAGAATACAGATGCACAATATGACTGAATAAGTACATAGCTCAGCTCAGCCCCCCCCCCCAATTCATATCTCCCTTTCTTCGCCGCTCCTGCTTTTCCTTATTTCTCCATCGGCCTCATCTAAGTTACAGGATTACCCTGTTATTCAGTGGAATAAATAGGCCAAGATTTATTTTCTTGCTGTATTTCGTTCTAATTTTCACCTCCTAGTCTCCTCTTCTGACACTCCGAGGGAATCGACAACAGAGGTAATCTCTCCTGGAGTAGAATACATCATCACAGAGGGAGGGGAGAGGCGGAACAGACTATTTCATGATGTCCTTGATCAAAGTGTTTGAGTACTTTGATAATATCCACAGTCTTATCACACTCTTATACAAATTGTGACAAGGAGCAGCGGGAGGAATCTTCTCAGTGAGTAGTGCTTCTCCTCAGAAAAGCCTTCCCTTAACAGAAGAGAGGCAGCAGACCCCCTCTCCCCTTCCCCTCCCCCCTCCTTTTCACGTTAGCCACATTAGTTCTTGTGTAGAGAAGCAAAGTTTGAATTCCAGCCACTATACTTGAAGTGAACATATCGGACGATCCGGTTAAAAGACACATTTCCAAATGTCAGATTGGTTAAATATACAAACGCTTGTCAGTATACTTTCTTCCCCTCCTTCAGGTTGGCTATGAAAAATTCAGCGTGGTTATACAGTCTCTCAGTATAGTTAATAAATTCATATTTGGATCTTTTCACTCTCTGTTCATCATCCAGCTTCCAGTCTCGTCCAGTATGATCTTTATGTCACTTTCAAACTGAAAGCTCCTTCAAAAGCATTACGGACTATGCGATGCTTATTTCCCATTGTTATGAGGCGGCTTCTCTGGAGATGGGAGCTCCTCAATGTGTCCAAAATACAATCCGGTTGGAATCGGAGATGTACGACAGGCCAAATGCAGGCATGCGAAAGTACATGTACATTTATGAATATGACACTTGTATGTGCAAGACTTTTTGATTCGAATTGTATACTAGTCTGGGAGACATAAGTAACCTGTGAGAAATTGCTCTAAGAGTATGTAGGGGACACAGGAGGCTCCCTACGCTGTACATACTGGAGCTGGCGTGGAAAAAGCAGGAGGGGAGCACAGACAACAAGGTTATCACGTGTACCGACACAAGCACGGGAACAAAGGTTGAAATAAATTCTGGTCAAATAAACGGCAACAAACGGCACAGCCCCGAGAGCGCGTGCCCACAATGCTTTGCGTGTGGATGTGCCTCACCTTGTCTCGTCTCACTGATGAGTGGCCTGAGTTTTCTAATCAGGCCCGTTTGGTGCTTCAGCTCCGAGTGGAGACGAGTGACCTCACAGCACAAGGTCTCGTACGTCTGCTGCATGCTCCTCTCCCTGCAGGAGGACAGACAATTTCTTTCTCAACGTTTTTTGTCTGAAGGATTTCGGCTTTTCTGGAGAGCCCGTGTGGTTGGAATCGTCCAACCGTCAAAATAAATCTCTTCTGTGGTGAAGACTACAAGCCATGTGGCACACTGCAGCTCATGATGTCACTGGAGAGCCACTCAAATAGCCTCGATGTTAAGTGTACTTACTCAAATAGGATTGTCCTTTCCCTAAACTCAAGGAATGTGTAGTTTGTTGACATTCCAAGATGAATAACTGGCTCATAACTATATACAACTATATGTATAATCATAGGAGACTAATCTGTTTAGTAAATTCCTAAAGAGGCTTGTTTCTTTGGGAGAACTGTAATCCTGCTATGTACTTTGTTTCTTTGCTGACACATTCAACACGGTCTCCGACCGCTCTGATTTAAAGGCACAGATGAGTTTCACAGGTGTTGAGCATCATCACCGACCATCATGAAGGCACATTTACGCCATATTTCATTGACAAGTAAAGGAAAAACTCTTCCGGACTCTAACAATGATGCTGTTCTTGACACTTAAAGGTTGATTGATTCCAATGATAAACCACCCAATGGCATCAGACCGCAAAGCAAACCTGTTTGGGTTCATGGAGGTATTTGAGGCAACACCTAAAAACTGTCCCATCCACACCTTATGTAAAGTTGCAAAATCTCATCAACACTTGAAGCGTTAACTTCAAACACCTGCCTGGAACAGCAAAGAAAAAAATACATATCATATACTGTGAGGAAAAACTAAACGTTTTTTTTTTTTTTTTTGTGCTTTATGAAAACTGCTGACACGTGAAACAATTATAATGCACCACAAATAGAATTTTCTTCAAGAAACGCGAGGAGATGCTAATTTACTGGAGATTATCAGAAGTAGGAGAATGGCAAATCCAGATGTTACAGACCTCGTTTTAAGTGTTTGTAATGGACACAAGTGGAAGGGGTTTATCTGGTGTGATCATAGAGTTCAGGTACTTCTGAGGTTATCTGCATAACACAGGGTGGTTTGCAGAGTTAAAATGTATAAAGCTGCACCCTCCTCTAGTGGCCAAAGGGGACCATTACAACACCAGCAGATTCCGTGACATCACATCCCATATATCACGATACACATATCTTACCAGTGTGGACTCTCATGCCATTAGTTCCAAATTTTAGCCAGAATACATGGCTAAATTATGCTTATATTTACCTTCTAGGAAGCAGCTGAACTCATGTAACATTAGGTGTGGTGTAAAACCCGTCATCTCAAGTCATATTTGTTGCAGTTCACAGTTGAAAACATAGATTGGAAAGGTCATCCGTGGAAGACAATAAATGATCTAACATGATTTGTTTCCACCGATGGTTGCCCATGACGACTACGACCAACTGAAGGATGATCGTTTTATTTAGCGCTGAGACAGCGCAGTCATTTTTCTCACTGAAATGAGAGTTGGCCACTGGATTGGCAGCCACTCTCATAACTGATCATCATAAAACACTTTACCTTGCATTATGCTTTGCGTCACAGGTCTGTTCCAAGTCTGGTCCGTTAAGGGCATGGGGTTCCTCCTGAAATCAGAGGAAAGTTATGCAAAACACAGAGAGTGGAAGTGGTGTCTGAAGCTGTAGTTAGTATTTTTGCTGCGTTTACTGGACCCATTACTCAGCACTCTTCCGCCTCCATTCAACCCGTACTCCCACTTTCTATTTGTTTCTCTCTTTTGTCCTTCAGCAATTCTTTTTTTCCCCGACCGTTTAAGTTAAAGCAGATCCCTCCCTGCCCGTTGTTCTCAGTCCTACTCCTCTCCATCACCGTCTTCCAGTGTCACCCTGTCTCGCTCTGCCCTTACGCCTCTCCTCCGTGCTTTTCCTCTGTTCTAGTTACGCCACATCTCTCCCGAGAGCAGCGCTGCTCTCTCCAGTACCTCTTATCTTTCCACCCCCCCACCCTCCTTTTTTACTGCTCCGTCTTCCCACTTTCACTCACCCCGCTTCTATCCAGCAGTCTGCTGTTTTCCAGTGTCACCCTCTCCAGCTCCTCCTGCAGTTTGAGGATTTTCAGGTCAGTGCCAACACTGTCCACTTGCCAGTAGTCCTGAGGGCTGTTCAGGCTCTTCATCACTGGACATACACAATCAAAATAAATAAAAGGAATATTGAACTTGGAAATGTTAAGTGTTGATGTTTTTAAGCTAAAGACGGTTTTACGCAGTACTCGAGTAAATGCAATGAATTACTTTTCACCCCTGGTTTTAACGTGTCATACTTCAGATTTTACACAGCAGCGTAGTATTGGCTTTGCCTCACAGACCTCATTATTAAAATATTTCAACAAATAAATGCACATCATCATCTAACTTCAGTAAAAAAGACACTACGAGGAAGTATGAGGTGTCGCTCGACTGTTATACAGAGAAGAAGGCCAACCCTGTGTGCTCTACCTGTACCTTGGCTGGTCTCCATCTCCGTCCTCAGCTGAAGCAGCTCCAACTCTTTGGCCTGGAGCTGCTCCGTCAGCAGCCTCTCACTCTCACTCTTCTCCTTTTTCTGACGGAGAAAGAGACGATACAGTGAGGTCGGGGGGGATGGGGGGAGAAGGGAGAGTCAGCATTCATATTAATGAATCAAACTCTTTCTTTCTCTCTCTCTCTCTCTCTCTGCCCCGGGCAAGATCTGTGCACATGTGCTGTATTTGTGTAATGATATCATAAGCTTGGTGTTTCTACTAACCAAAATTACAGCAGAGGAATTGGTTAAAAAAAACAAAAAAAAAATCTTTATTCTCCCTATATAAAAATGACTACAAATTAATCAGTAAACGCACCAGTTTGTTCAGCTCCATCTGCATGTCCTCCTTCTCTATGTAGATACCTCGGTAAGCACTGAAGGCCTTGTTTACGTACTGGGGACCCTCTGATGGAGGAGCCTCTGGCCGGAAGAGCTAAAGTGGAGATAGAGAAGATACGGAGAGAAGAGAAATCAATTTCCTTCAACTCGCATATCTGTGGTAGGAGGTTACCTTCCTACCACCACATCCTATCTTGATGGGCCAAATGCTTCATCAGATAAGAATAAATGAACCACCACTAGAGGGGCAACTCTGTCCACATGTTGTGCAGCATTTTTGCTTCAGCCTACCATCTGGATTAGGACCCTTCCTGTTTAAATAGCTCTCTCTGTATTGTACTCGATCCTTTGTAGGGGATTTTTTCAATTCATTTTCGGGAGCCAAGTTTAGAGCTCCAACTCATTGTGTGGCAATAGCATAGTTTTCCAGACCCCCTTTCTGTTTTTAGACAGAGCAGATGTATTTCTCATTGTTTTATAGTGTTGACTATAGGCCAACAATATTAATGATGCTGGCATGCACACTCTCCTAGAGGCAAATATTTTGCGGTTGAATCTGCTGACTTTTTCTAAACTTTCTCTGCACATTATCTCCAACTCCAATGTCCTGGAAAATGAAAAAAATAAATAAATAAATAAATCTCCCCTTCTAAACTTTGCTCTCTGGCTTTTAAGCCACCCGGATGAGCAGTAATACTCTTTCACTTCATTCTATTATCTATCATCCGCTCGCCTCTCTCACACCACCACCTCTTCATTTACATCCATACCTTATCCTCCAGCTGCTTCACCCTCTTCCTCAGCAAGGTATTCTCTCGCTCGGTGTCTCTCAGCCTCTTCTTGATGTCCTCATAGGCCGTGACCAGGGCAAAGTGGGAAGCAACAGATTCATCGCCAGCGCACACCGACACGGGACTCTCGCCAGCAGCGGTGTAGGCCGTCTCGTGTTTCAGGATGCAAATGTCATCATCCACTGTCAGGGGCTCCATGCCTGCACAGGCCTACTCTGTAGCAGATAGAAGACCTGGGGATCACATGGAGGGAGTTTCATCTTTAACATCGAGGAATCTCTGTTGGGTTTTTTTTTTGTTTTGTAAAAGAGATCACAAGATGAATGAATTAAATGAAGTAACATTTGGTTTGACAACCTAAGTGAGCACCGACTATCATAAAACATTTGTATTGCCTTGCGATTACAATACATTGGTTTGTTAAGTTGCTTTGCTACTAGTTTCTGCAACATTATAGTGACACGTCAGGGGACGGCCGGCCATTGCTATGTTTTGTACTACGTATCCCACAGACCATTTTGCAATGAAACAGTGTCTCATTGCTGTTTGTTTTGTTCAGTTTATGACATTTGCTGCAGGAAATGTACAATGCATCACTTCCTGTGTGCAAGGGACATTTGAAGTATTTAGAACAACAACAAAAAATAAAAAAATCTGATCAGATTGAACATGATTCCTCAGAAGAAACTGGTTTGTTGCAACAGCATATTGAAAACCAAAGCTGTTTGGCTGTGTCACTCAAATTAAATGAAGTGTAAAGGGATGTAAACAAGAAGTCGAGCACATGCTTCAAGTAATTCATATATACGTTGTTCAGTCTGGATTCAAAAGGAAACTGTGACTAATAGGCAGAGTTCAACTTAAAATCCATGGGGTTTACAAATTGTAAACCTTTTTTAAAGTTGTCCTAATCTTAAAAGTACCTAGTTAATGTAATTGTATTACTGGCTCTTCAAATGTTTGTTCGACAGGTGTGTTTGGTTTCATCATTAGTTACTGCAGAAAGTTAAGGAAAAGGTCTAGGGTTGATCGTAGGTGTGACTACACTGACTGAAACAGGCCTCAACCAGCAGCATCCATCCACATATGGATGAACTCCGTGCCGACGCCATTACACGGCCCACCTTAAGATAACATATCTTTAACGTATCTTTCTTGTGCAAAGGTGATTCCTCCCGATGTGTGCGATCCATACAGTTGTTGTAAAGAGAAAGTGGCAGCTTTGCAATTTGTGATATCTGGGACATTCGTGTCATCCATAGCTTTTAGGCACATGGCCCTTGCCCTATAATAAATCAATACTGTGCATACAATAAACATACCATTTGTGGAAAAGCGATTTTCTAAAAGTCATAAATGCAAATGGTAAACTTTGATTGGCCACAGTTACAGGGGAGAAAAGAGAGTCAACAGTGACCTGTTGTCACAAACCACTGACACAGATCAGTTGACTCTCAGCAAGAATGACAAGAAGTCCAGCCAAGCTCCCTGACACAGACCAACCGGTTACCTAAACCAGAACCCCCCACCCTGCTCGATCCTTTCTGTTTAGAGTAAGTTAGCTCGGCAGGAGAGACAGTGCAGAGTTGATGATGTCAGCATGCAATGATGCAGCAAACACTGGGGAGCCAAGTTTTTTTTAACAGTGAAGGCCGAATGTTTTCGAAAAATAAGTTTTCAGGGGGATGATCGGACGTGCTCTAAGATCCGTGTCACGACTACGAATCGGGAGAAACACAATGCAAAAGCGTTGACTTTTAAAAATGACGACTTCACAAAATGGTACGAAATCGAAAGTGACCCCAGCAAGTTAAAACGAAAGTCAACGCGTGACCAAAACAAGGCTCGAGCCGAAGCGCCACTGCGTTAACCTCCCCGGTAAATCACGAGAGGTGAGGGCCGACAGGGACACGACAGCAACCAAAAGACCCCCGTTTGACTGAAAATCATCCGTAATTGGGATGTAAACAATCGATGACTCTCGTGCCTGTGCGATGCTAACGTGACAACGTTAGCTTCCGTTAGCTCTGTTGACAACCGACCCCCCAAAACAAAAAACCCACAATGACAGGCGAATCTAAACCCGGCTTCAGAGTGAACAACACAACGCAAACAGTCACACGGAGCCGCGTGAGGTTCGTGTCGGTAGATTCACACGAGCGTCGGTCTGTTGACGGGGACAGCTAGCTAGCGTTAGCTCGCGGCTAACGTCTCCTGGCGAGGTGAAGCGAAAGCAGTCGGTTGTTTTCCCCTCTCGACTCCCACTGACCGTCTCGGATGCTCTCCTCAGGTATGCGACAGCCGGACACACACGGTGGTCATTTATTCTCGGGGGGAGGGGGGAGGAAAAAAAAAGCAGAGCCGTTTCTCTCCGAGGTAAAACAAAGAGACGACGCTAGACTCTCGCACCGTGTCAGAAACTGACAGGTGAGGAAACAAAAACTTCCGGGAGTCACTCGACTGCCGAAGTCCTTTCAAAATAAAACACAGGATGTAAATACAAGTGGGTGATGTGTCGCTCGTGGCGTACTAGCTCGTGCATGTCGAAAGGAAGAGGATTAACTGGACGACGTGTAAAAAAGGAAGAGGTTTTGCTGGATAAAAAAATAAAATAAAATAAAAAAAAACAGTTCAGAAAGCTTGACGTCAGTAGTGTGTCGGGTAATGAACGGTTTCACCACCGGAGGAGCGCGAGCCTACTTAACTAGAGTCACATTTCTTAAAGTAAGTAAGTAGCTAAGTGTGACGTCACGTCACGTCCTTTCCCGATGGCGGTGCCAGAGGTCAGGGGGTCAGCAAAGCATAAGGCCCCTCAGTAGGTGGTGAGGTGTGAGTCTTGTCTTAGAGGCGCCCGATAAGCCCCGTGACAATAAAACAATCAAAGAGAGGAGAACAACTGTCTTGAACAACTTCTGTACACTTGATTGACGTCACAACAAAAGCTGCTGACGTGACCTGTCAAATTGACTGTTGGCGTTATAACGTGAACAAACGTTGCCAGTATTTGCTCACTTGCTAAGCTCAGCTGAGGTAAGGTCACTTCAGCGGACACTGCTCTAATATAACTGTTCATTTATATATCAATGGCAGATAAATAAAATAAAATACTTTTCTGGCACAGTTATTGAGCTGGGAGGTAACTAACGTTAACTGTAGCAATGTCACGATAGCTAGCTAGCTAACGTCAAATGTTAATCTCCAAAGCATTGTGAGTTGACAGTGAGTCAATTGATATTTGTAATTTAATACACATTTATAACCAGCCCTTGGCTGTGATGACTTTAGGTCAGTAAAGACCGATTCATGAAAGCCCATCAGCCCATCTTTCTTCCTTCAGTGCCAAAGGTGATTACTGAGAAATAAAAGGTGACGGATGATGAAAGAGTTTGGAAATTGTAGACCTGCAATCCTTTGGCATGTTTTTTTTTTTTTACATTTTTTTTAATCATGAATGGCTAATGATGTCACTGGAGATTCCAACAGGAAGTATCTATCAAAGTGTGTTCCTGGTTCACCTTCAGCACTCAGGCCTCCCCCTCAGATTAACCCACATAGCTGTAGCTGAGAGGGAGTCCATGAGAACTGGTTACTGATGTGACACAATGAGGGATCCTCAACCGGTTGTACCATTCATTAACACTGATGACACATTCAGATCTCTCGAGTCCAAACATAGCGATACTAGTTGATCAACCTGTGATAATAACTATTTTAATATTGATATTCATGTGAATCTTTGGGAATCTGTGTTGAGGAAGAGAGAAAGAAACAGTCATTTACAAGCAGACAGTGATTGTGCTGGACAGAACATTGAAGTGTATGTACAGTATATGTGTTTGTTAAATTAGAAATTAGAGTTCATGTGCCAAACTTGTTTTCATCTATAATATTCACTGCTTTTAAAATCTGCATTCATTGTTTTGCCAAATAATTCCTAAATGTGCTATATTAATCACTTTGAAGGGCATAGGAGTCAAAAGTGTGAAATACAAAACCCCGTGCTTTGGCTGTGGAGGAAGCTGCAGAGATCAGTGACATGACATGTGAAGAGGAGCCCACGATCTGCATCACGAAGACTCGTGAGTGTAAGTCCAGCACTTGCATGTTTCGCCTCAACAGATACTATGTTTCTACTCACTTCCCTTTGACTGTGGCACACTAGTTTTGCTCTGTGAATAGTCTTCCGGAGAGTAAAAATGCTTTTCAATGCTTTTCAATCAAAACTGACCAATGGGAAATCGGCCTTTTATTGCCTGAGGCTGTGGTGACCAATGGGAGAAGGGCTCGCGCTGTTTGTTTTTTTTGTTTTTTTGAAGGCAGGCAGAAATGGACCTTTTTTTATTTTTCTTGGGCGATAAACAACAGTGGATTGACCGTATAAAGCTGTTCTTTCATTTCTTTCCAGATGGGCTGTGACTGATTCATAATCGATTAATTAATTAATTTTCTGGAGTTCAGTGTCTTGTCGTGGTCAGGCTTAAAAATGCATAAAAAATGCCAACCAATAGTTTGTGAGTCCTCTGAGTTCATCCCATCTTGTAAAATGTATTTTCTTTCTCTAAAGGATACCCATCCCTCTACACCTTTTTAATGCCCACATGTGTTATATTCAATCCCACCCTTCCACTATCAGGCAACAGGCAACACAAGTAGCATATCATATTTTTGCGTTTATATTTGCAATATATTCTCTGTCTGTCTGGAACTGAGAAATGTACTGTACATGCCTGCAGAAGTGTTTGCCACATGTAATGTGGATAGTAGAGGTGGGGACTACTACTGTTTTTATTTTCACGTCATTGTCTTTGCAGTGTTGTCTCAGGCTCAGTTGCTGATGTATGACATAGAGGAACTGCTGGACTGCTGTACATCAACAGGCCCCTCCAACCAGAGACGGTGCACAATGGTACGTGTAGACCACAATATTTCCCTTTGCCAAGTAGTTTTATTTGTCTCAGCTTAACTGTTGCCCTAAATGAAGCCTTTGCGGAGTATGTATCGGTCATGTGGCTCTATGAGGTCTGTCCTCTTTCTTGTTTTCTGTCTTTTTTCTTTGCCCCACTGATACTGCAGCTCCTATGTCATGGGTCGACCAGAGAGATCTAGTTGTTTAATTCATCTCATCCTGTCTTTAAAGGACATAATGAAGCAGATAGGACTATTACATTCACTCAATACTGAGGTCAGAAGTGGTCAGGCTCCATGAGTTCCATACAGTTGCATAGCAACACCATTAATTTGCCTCTCAGCTGCAGCCTGAGAGGCAAACTGAATTGCCGTCAATGTAGTTTCCAGCTGACACGCGGTAGAAGCTACTTAACTATTTTACTGTTTAATTGTTGCTGTGCACTCTAAGCCAAGCCTCTCACCTCCTTTTACATGGTTTTCCATCAAAGTCATCAAGGGGACAAACGGCTTGAAACATTAAATCTTCCCGACCTATTTCTTGACGTACCAGAGGGGGCCACAAATAAAACTTTTTCCAAAACCTTCGGTCAGAAAGAAATACCTTCAGCATGTGGTAATCTGATTTAGGAGCTTTTATTTCAGTCCGTTGCTCTACTATGGCCTCCAAAGCGGCATTGATTTCATCCGCGCTTGTTGCCGTATTTCTTTGGGTTCTGGCTGTGGCCCAGTTATATGACGTTCCCCCCACCTCAATCCCACCTACAAAAGGTACTAATTGGCTCAGCTACTTCTCCGACCGGAAAACCAGTCATTCTTGAAAGGCCTTTGAGTCTCCCGACAAAATGTGAGATTTAGGCACTTATTCAGAAGTCTGGAACCAGGCGAGCAAAACACTAATGGTAGTGAGGACTGTTTATATATTCTCTGTCTAACAGGAGGCATGCGCTCACTCTCTCTCTCTCTCTCTCTCTCTCTCTCTCTCTCTCTCTTTCTCTCTCTCTCACACTCACACACACACACACACACTTACACACACACACAACATTCTCTCTATTGCTCATACTGCACAAGGCAGTTTTAAACTGATGCATGTGCAAATGGTTCTGCCATTGTTTTATGTGCCCAGGCATACCATGCACAGCGTGACCTAGTGTGCATGTTGTTGTTGTTGTGACTGATCCAGCAGGAGTGTCAGGCCAGCATAGAGGAGGACGGAGAGACCGTGGTCATAGAGGGCTTCAGGTTTGAGAGTGCGGTCAGCAGGGAGGACCTGGGGAGGCTGAGATCACCGGCTGGTGGAGGAGGAGGACGCCAGCGCGACACTTGAGTGATGGCTACCTTTAGTGGTTTGATCACACAAAGTCAACAAGGTCAAGGGACTGGCAGAGGTAACAATGGCAGACGGAGAGCCAACAACTGACATGTTTTAAAAATGACGGGAGAAAGGCCAACAGCTGACATGTATAGCACTTTACAACGGAGAGAGCAAACAGTATGACACCATGTCGTATCGAGGACATCGACTTTTTCACCGTAGATAAGCGCTCCAATTGTTCCTAAATGTTGGCGTAAGACGACATTATGAGTTATTTCTTCATTGTCGCTTGTTTTTCAGATAAATCGTCCTTGAGAACTTACTAGTTTGACAGTTTTGAATTGCCATAACTCAGCGTTTGCATGTATCTGTGTTGCGTGTATCAAAGTGCTGTATTATATCGGAGAGAATATTCCAGGTTAAAGATCGAATGGCACTGTTTAAGGATAACGGTGATGCCTTTGCATTATTTATTTCACGGCTCTTATCCAAGCCAGCATAGTACATTTTTGCCGTTTCAGCAGTGTGATCCGAATGGGAACAGTAGCTCACCAGCATTCCATACTGTTATGTATTTATTTCATTTGTTGCGTTTAACTATATGGTGTAGGACACACACACACACACACCGTGAATGTCCCGTATACAACAACACACTCCATAGGTTAGTTGGGGACACAGCTTTCTGTTTGATTACAGAGTCCTTCCTGTTTGTGCCCTATTGTATATATATCATATTGCTCCCTAAAAGCACCTCTAGTGCTCTGAATATAGTAAAGTCTCACAGCCCACCATAATTATTTTTAGTGCAGTTGACTTGAAGAAAAACGGAATAATAAATACATATGACAGTGTTATACTTTGGCATCTGAAGGTCTATAAGTAATCTTGTAATTGAATAACCTGAAGTCAAGACCTTTTAAAGCTCATAAATAAAGTCCATTGCATTCTTCCTCAGTCCACTATGTGGGAATCTTCCCCTCATTGGTCAGATACAGTATTTACTGTGTCACTAAACTAGTGATACCGTGTGCACGACATCATCGATTCACAGTATTTGATGACATGCCATATTCTAAATATTGTGATACTGTTGTATCAACTCTAAAGGGGATCAAAAAATAATACCTGGTCAAACTAGTTTTCTCATTGATTACTCAAAACATTTATTTTTTAAATGTTTTTACCATAATTTGATCTTAGTAATAATAATAATAAATGTATCTCTCTTTTCAAATTTCAATTCTAGTGCAGTCTGCAGCAGAAATGACAACATAGCAAACGGCCATCTTACAAGCCTGGACCCGATTGTGTCGAGGGGAAGCCAAATGCACCGTACTCATCAGCCTTTTTATTACCTCGTAAATCCGTCTACTGTACATGTTAAGAGGAAACGCTGTGCTGCTATAGCCGGCCATTGTGATCACAGAGTCCGCTTCCTTCTTCTTTTTCACCTGACACCTCACACACGAGTCGCATCATCATGAAACAAACTGTAAAATGAACATTCTCCGATGGTGAGACCTGAAAGTGAATCGGTCTCGTCTCTCCGCGTAACACCCCGTGTAAAGTGAGCGGGCCGTTTGGTGACGAAATGAAGAAACGAGACCCGCCAGTAGATTAACAAGTGTCAGAGCATCAATGTAACCAATTAACAAACTCCCAATTAGAATGTCCGCTGAACGATTAAACCCAGAAGTTTACCGGGCATTAACATACTAAACAGACCGACATAATGTTATGCAGATAAGGTCATTATTATGCATGTGCTAGTTCAGTGCCTAAATTAAGTGCTTGTTTGGAGCACTCGGGATGTGTTTGCAAGCATGAGCTCTATGACAACATAATACAGAAATAATGGTCACTTAAAAAAAAATCTAATTCGTTTGACATTTGGCTCCGAGCTATAGTCGATTAACAAAGACAGCTTGAATCATATTTAGTAACCATCCACAAAGCTCGAGCATAAAAATCTCATATTTCTATGAATTGGGAAAGGGCTTAATAATGAATAGTTTGACACACCCTCGCACTGTGCACACACACACACTTGCATCGTCATGCAATCAGGCCAAGTGGTAGAAAAAAAAAAATGGTAGAAAAGCATTCAGCAGATGCTGAATTAATAATGACAGAAGTTGCAGATTGACTGCGTTGATTGTCATGTTTTTGTCCGAAAGTGCCGCATGAATTATTTATGTCATAGCCCTTGTAATTAGATGTTGATGGGAAAAGACTGGACCGGGAAAACAAGAGCACTTGCTGTTCTTTGGAAATGATTAATCATTCGCCTGGGTCTTTATCATTTTTGACAGTTTTAGGACTTTGACCCTCTCTCTAAACCGAGCTGTCCATGGCCGCCTCCTCACAACGGATCGACGCCGCTGTAGTTGGGTGGTATCTTTTGGTTCATGATTGTACTTGTGGATCATCTCGTGCCTGTTTTTTGTTTCAAACATCGGCTGCCCGTGACTCGACATCGATGGAGCCGAGAGCAACAGCAGGATGCACGCTCACCTTCAACCAGAAGAGGGTGCTATTTCTTTGTTATTTGCTCAGTCCTGGCACCCGAGCATTAAGTACTCCAGTGATTTATAATGGACGACAATGAGACATTCAAAGGCATATGAAACTCACTGTAGAGGAGTGGAGTGGAGTGGCGGAAGGTTGGACTCCTCCTGAGTTGTCTTTTACTACCTTGTTAAACCTCGAGGTAGAACATCGTGAAATTAGTAGGGAGCACGGACATGCAGAATATACTCACCTTTTGTAAAGTAGAACGCATTCACCGGCTATTCATCACCAGTGAGTCATGCATGTGCGGTGAGGTCACAGCATACCCTCTCTGATCCCATCCTCTGCAATATAACACCCCATCAACTACAACGGCACTCCGGCAGTTAAAGTTAGGTTGGGTGATGCCGGCAGCGCGCTCGTATATCACACTGCTGTCTCAGAGTTGTTTCACACTGCTGAACTAAACTGCACCAACACAAATTACACCAACGGCAGACATAACTCGGGTCTTTCTTTCTCCGCCTTTCAAAACACTGGGGGGACGTTCGACAGCCGCGGATTTGCCGTGATGCGGGGAAGTCTTATCGCCTATCAATTGTGCTTTTTTTTCTCGAGCTCGGTTTTGTTTTTCCAAACACACTTGATGAGAAAATGGCTCGGGCAAAAAAACATTGAATCCCACACTGTACGCTTTGTGCTCTGTGTGAGATGGTTAGCCTCGGAGCACTATTTGCATGTCGAGTTCACAAGACCTCCATTGGTCAGAGTGTTCTTGGCAACCCACCGGGTGTTTTCACATTGTGCTTCAAAACGGTTCAGAAGTAAAAGTGCACTCGCCTGCTTACTGATTCATTACAGACCCTGAAACTGTGCCATGTAATCAAGAACTGGCCTTCTTTAGACGGCACAGAGGTCAGCTATATCCAAGGCCCCTGTGTGTATGTGTGCGTGTGTCTGTTGGTACAGCGGAGGGCATCCCGGGAGACCGAATGAGCATAGCCGCAGCAGGGCATCCAAGGCCCTTCCTTTGTTTTTGCTGAGCCAATTAGAGAGAGATAGCATCTGCTATGAAAGGAGAACAATGGCTTGTTCACTGCGTGTTTGAGTCCATGAGAATATGTGTGTGTGTGTGAATACGCATGACGTTTGTGTGTGTGTGTGTCCGTAGGCTAGTTAGTAATTATGCGTGTGTGTGCTCCTGTAGCTACAGTATATGAGCATGTGGAGTATGTGTGTTGAATAGTAATAAGAGAGAGCGAGAGAGGAGTATTGAATACAGCAGAGGAGAGGACACAAGAAAACGACTGCCTACAAAGTATGACAGACAGCATATGGCTTCATCTGCTGTGATTCAGTTAAGCCCCACACACACACGCACACACACACGCACGTACACACACACACACACACACACACACACACACACACACACACACACACACACACACACACACACACACACACACAATCACCAGAGAGGCAAATACAAATCAGGAAGACTTCCTTGCATTTATGCGCCAAGACACATACAATGCTAGTAATTAAAAAGTCACCGCTGCTGAGTGACGGTCTCGCTCGTGCACAGCTAGTTTGTTTCCTCGCTCCAACTCCTGTGAAACTTTCTGACAGGAAGTGTGGCAATGATTTCACAGTTGGCCATAACACGCCATCTCGCCAAAGGACCTGAAGGTCATCAACCCCTACCTGCTGCTGTCTCGAGCTGTGAAGAGTTTGATGACTCCTCTTTTCTACAGCGAAGGAGTGAAAAGAGTGAGGTGTGTGTGTGTGTGTGTGTGTGTGTGTGTGTGTGTGTGTGTGTGTGTGTGTGTGTCTGTGTGTGTGGGTTTAGCAGAGCTAGCTAGCACCCCTGGCTTGGCCAGCCGGCTCCACCATATGGCCTCATTTATCATGTATCTCACTATTCATTAAGACTGCCCTTGCTGGCTGCAGACACGCGGCTGGGGGTCCTCACCTCAGAAAACGCTGCGGACGACTGACGACTGCAGCCCACTGTAATTCTGGGAGCGAATGCATCAAAAAATGATATGTGGCCGACAAAACGCCACGACACCAAAGGTCGTTTTGCTCCACAGGAGGCCCCCATTTTGCACGAGAGGAAAGAAGTGGTTAAAATGTAGTTTGAATTCAATTATACATAATAATAATAATAATAATACGATAGTTTAATGCCGAAATATGTGATCAGTGCTTTAATGCTCTGGAAGGATGCAAAGATCAATTGTCTGTAGAGAGTCCCCTACAGTGTGCAACGCTTACGCACTGTGGGACATATTTTTGTGACTAAGCAAACATAACAACGGCTTATCGCTGTCATCGGACCCTTTGCTTGACTGCCCTCACCGAATGCAATAGGTTGGGGAAAAAATGCTGTTTCTTCATTACTTCTGCAAAGCCGTTGGTGTCCAGTTCTTTGGAGAAATCAGTAGCTAGTCATGTGCTTGTGTATTTTCCCCTTTTGGACTTTCATGTACACATGTCAGCACGTCTTCTCATCTGGCTTTGGGGATGTTTTCTTTAACTGCATTTTGTCGTTTCAACGGTATGTTTCACACATATGGATCAACAAGGAGTCAAAAATCTTTAATTTACGGCAGACACGATGATGAAAGATCAACAATGATTGCGTGACAGACATATTTTGGTCTGTAATGATGATAATGCCCCATAGTTTCCAAGTTCCCTTTGTGAGCAAAGGGAACAAAAGCTTCTTTAGTTTGAAGAATAACATTTCTTGTTCCACAAAAAGAGAAGACATTTACATTCTAGACTTGATGCATTAATGGATGGTTTCCTGCGTCAACTACAAATAGTGCTCTGATTAACATATCAGTGTTGTTCCCTGAGCTAACTGTGGCAGTGCAAGAAATAATTACCTGAGCGGGGGATCTTTTGATCTGCTCTCAGTGCAGTGTGTCAGACTATTTACACGAACCACAAACTGTATCATCTTTGACTTCCTGATCTTGGTTGTGTTCATTCGGTTAGAGTTTTCATAATTCTGTGCCCCCTGTTTAAAAACAGAGGTGTGAAATATGTCTGACTGTAAATCCCACCGTTTTTAACCAAGGGGAGGCAACCTTAGGCGGCAGCTTAGCCAATGGCACACTAGCAATAAGTGTGCACGAGAGTTTCTTTGGAAATATTGAGGTGCCCTCTCATCTGCATGCCAAATTACCTCTTTCGCAGCCATTGGCGGTTGCACATTCTCTTATTCATGGGAGGTTGATTGAATTTTTTTTTCTCACCCCAATCCACGAAGACCCGCCCTACTCTGCCTCTGATTGGCTAGTACTATTTGCCTTGGTGGAAGGTTGGTCGGGTTAATGATTTTAACTCAGATGGGGATGTTTTCATAAGGATGGCCGCCTTCTTGTAGAGTGCTTTCATAATTATAATTTCCTTATTACGGGGAATTCTTCTTTAATTTTGCTATTCACGTCGCCTATATGAATAGAATAGAATTACAGATCCTTTGGCGGTTTCCATTTTAATGTGGTGTCATGGATAAACTTAATGTTCACCTTAATGTTGATATGGCACACTGATTGACGAGAACATTTAGGGATGGCACTCTGTATCAAAAAGTTTGCCGACCCTCGGTCTTTACCAGAAAACACTCACCAATGGAATTTTCCTTGATCGGTCATGTGGGGAGTCTGGCGAGGAGTTAGTAGCACTGTTTGAGCGGTGCAAAGTCATTTCTCTTCAGTCTCCCTTGCTTTGCTTATTTGTTTTCCTATTTTTTTACTTAAATAATGTCAGGGTTGACAAGTTCCAAGCTATTTTTCGTTCCCTTTCATGTCTGTAACCTTAAGATATCCATGGGCTTTTAAAAATGCAGATGTTTAGAGTGTTATGTCTCTTTGTGTATATATATATATATATATATATATATATATATATATACATACCTGATAAAACAGGTTGGGAACATAAACCTGTTTTTATTTAACTTTTTGGGCATACATCTGCTGACATCCTGGCCTCAATAGCAACAATTCTGGGATTCTGGGGCAAAGTATTTCAAACACTTTGCTCGATGGTAAAAGTTGAAGAGGTATGGGAGAAGCCTGGCGACAATACCGTATCGTGACATCATCCTCTTGACAGATAATCATACCGTGAGCTGTGCAGGAATATCTGCAGCAATGAAGTCCAGACAGTGCCGGTGGTGACGAATGGAAGAGCATTAAGCTGAAGATCTAGATGGATGTGATCTGGAGCGGGGTTTGTGGTGAGCTCATGGACAGCTGGTTCTGATGAAAACAGGAGGAGGAGAGCTGGAGGTGGGTGGTATCAGTGACAGCTGAAAGCAGCATATAGAGGGAAGAGATTTGAACCGCAACAAGATGATTGGCTAATGAGGTCGTTGCAAAATCTGATGAATGAAGTGAATCCGCAAATTAGGCTAGAATCGGGAAAGGAAACTATGTATCTATTTATGTATGCACCATATTTACCCTCTGCAATTTGATGTGATAGTCTGATTTCTGAGTGGTGAATTTTGTTCAGTAGTCTAACTATTCCCACAATGGAACAAAAGTAAGTCTGCCACAATTTTGTGTTAAGCTTATCACACTAGATGTGAGATTTCCAGTTGGTGACACTCAGATTTGAACATTCAACGCCAGGCGTATAACTTCCTGGTCGTGATCGGTGTGGTGGTGCATTCTGCCTGCCGTCTTCTTCTTCCGATACTACGCCGGGGACTCGGTATCGGCAGGACTGTCCCACTTACTGCAGCCCGTGCTGGGACTGTGAGGCCAGCTGTTGTTCCGGTGCGTCTCTGTTCGGCATCAAAACATTAAACGGCGAGCGTGACTCAACTGCCCAGAGAAAATCACAGACTGTTGTTGTGCCTGTCATTGTTATCGCAGGGAGAAGTCTTTGCATTCCTCTCCCACTCCGTGTGGCACACTTGATTTTCTCTCATCCTGCCTGTCCGTCTTCCTCTGTCTCTTCTTGACGGTTTGACAGTGTGACAGCGAGGAAGAGACGTCTTCCGTCATGTGGGGGGAGGGTGTGGGGGGGCAGGGGGGGATGGGGAGGGGGGGGTGTCAGCAGGAGTGAGATGTCTGTCTTGGCACCACTGATTGCTCTCCGTGTGTGTGTGTGTGTGTGTGTGTGTGTGTGTGTGTGTGGATACTTTAAGCGTGCTGAATATTGAATATGTTTCGGTGCGTACTGTTGTGATACTTTTCGGCGCATCTTTGCGCTAGCGCTGTTTTGATTTGTTTAATTTGAGTGTACGTCGCAGAATGAAAAGCATGAAAGCGTGAAGTACTTGTTGTTTTCGCGGGTTATCACGATGTAGATTAGAAGGAAACAATTTGGAAAGCAGAGGTTTGTTCTGAGTGAAGCACCTTCATGAACAATATCTGAAGACATTCAAGCTCATGAGGCAAAATCCCTCTGAAGAGACTTCCCCGACTGCAAGTTAGACCTTGTTTTTCTAGATTATCTAAGAGACAACATTCATGTAGTTTTAGATTAGATTAGGACAAAGCACCTGCTACACAAATACTTAAATAAATGCCAGATATACCTATATATTTACTTGCTTGCAGGAACATTGAGCCAGTACTAGAGGGTGTAGAAGAACAGTGTTGTGAGCTCAATGCCTAACTTAAGAGCATTTCAACGCAGCTTGTTATTCCCAAATGCTATATAATACTAGCTGCTCACTGTGCAGTTACTTCATGCTCGTGCTTTTACCCTTCATTTTGCCCTTGCCAATATCAATTATTGAAAAAGAAGTAGTGTGGTTTGACAGTTTGTAAAATCCCATTGCTGTGGATTGTATTGTAGATATCTGAGGCTAGAGCCTTTAGTAAATAGACTAAATCAATTATGCTAGAATCTAGACTGTTGATGCAGATGTAAAAGTCTCACTTTTTACTGCTTACATAAGCTATTCCAGTTTGGTTCTCCTCTCAGCTGTCACACAGACAGTATATTGGCTGATGTGGGCAGACACACACATGTTTGTGTGCGTACCCTTGTGTATTTGTATTCAGTGATGGGTAAACTTTTGAAAAAGACTCATGTCTGAAAGATGTCCTTCACCATCGTTCTGAATCTTCTCTGGGTGTTGCAATCAGCAACACTGAGAATCAGCTCTCAGCAAATGCAAATGTACTCTCAATGCAGTTGGCGTCAGTTATACCGCAAATGAGTGGTGGCTCATGACCTTCGTAGCCAACAGGCAATAGTTTCTGGAGTCACAACAGCGGGCCGACTTGCCATTAACGCGGCAGCACAAAGCAGCTGCAGTCTTCCTCTGTTTACTTTAAGAAGGATTTGACAGGAGAGCAAAGCAGCCGTGGAGCCCTATTGTTGTAACTCTAACAGCAGCGTTCATTAGCCTCTCCTTTTGCTTGGACTCATTTTTTTTATTTTTTATTACGGTCATTATTTTTATTCGTAAGCCTACGCACAGCGCAACATTTATGCTCAGCTATTCCACCTTCAGAGGAGATGGGTTTCAAAAATAAAAAAATGTAATTAAATAACAAAGTACAACGAAGCACCGCCGTTAGGATCAGACTCCTTAATATTATTATTAAAGAAGACACGCATTCGACCAAACTGTCATGCAGCTTTCATGGGGCAATAAAAAAGTAACTGAAATGCTATTAGGCGAATATATTTGCAGAGAAATTGCTGATTTTCAGTGCAAAAACGCTGGACATATTTCCAGAGTGCCGTACTTCCTGCTCCTGCATAATAGCCCTCCTAATTCAGAAGTCACCTGGACGGGTTTGGTAGACCGGTTCAAGTGGTGCCTATACAATGAAGCCGCTGGCAGAGAGAGACGTGCCGGGGCATATGAAACCAGCGTAATGAGAGGATGTGCGGACGCAGATAAGGATGAGAGGGAAACCATGACCGTGGTATGGTATTAATGACAGACATGATCACATATAACCTTTGACGACAAAAGAGGCCCTTATTACTGCGGGGAGGGAAAACCCTACCAGGGCGGTATCTGCATTCTGAAAATGATTAACTAATCAAATGTTATGTGTGAAGGAGTTTTCAAGCGCTGTGGAATTCCCCTGATACTTGTATTCCTATCAGTGGAATTACCCTCCAGGACACCTGATGCTTCACAACACGTCGAACACACACACACACACACACACACATACACACGCACGCGCGCGCGCGCACACACACACACATGCCACGCCAGGTCTCGTCAAAGTGACAGAGAATTATCTGTCTGCTTGTGTCTCTTTGGTCAGAGCCTTGGTGTTGGGTTCACAGACATGCCCTCGTATGTCATACCAATATGACATATCAGAAGACATATCACACTAATATGGAACAATATAAAAAAAGGAGAATCTGCTGCCAGTCTAGATGCTTTCGACCCGTCTCATTAGAGGTTGTCCTGTCTCTCTGTGTTTTAGGTCGTACAGGAGCAGCACATGCAGTTTTATACCTGAATTGATATCTCAAGAGTATAAACAAATGCCACATTTATCCACCCAAAAAGATCATTTATTATATTAAATTGCTGTAAATACATTTTTTTGCTGTAAAATCGATGTAATGGTATGATTATGTCAATGCTAACAAGACCACCAGACACACTCATAATGTTATTACCTTTGAGTGTCACATCGGCTTTGTGTGGATTAGTGATCATGTGTAGAGCGGTCGTGTTCACAAATTCCTACTGTGAACACACAGAACTACATGAAGGCATCATTGTAATGCTGATTCTTTGCCATTTAATGCCTCAGGCGCTTCCATGTTCGAGCGCCTTTTCTATACGGTCCCCTAATCAAAGCCAGCTTCAGCCGTCCTGCTGGCACCCACACACACACACACACACACACACACACACACACACACACACACAGAGACTGTGGACTGGAGGATGATGTTGTTGTTTTCCACGCTGAGCTAATTATCTCTGAGGCTCAGTTCTCTCTCTCTCTCTCTCTCTCTCTCTCTCTCTCTCTCTCTCTCTCTCTCTCTCTCTCTCTCTCTCTCTCTCTCTCTCTCTCTCTCTCTCTCTCTCTCTCTCTCTGGTTGCAGTCGGACTTTGCTCGGTTGCACGATGCAGCCTCGGGTCCCTGGGAAAGGCTCTAATGAAGAGTTATGAGAAGCCGGGTGCCTCTTGGCTCGGGATGGAGGGGTCGGAGGGAGAGGGATAGAAGACGGGAGGGAAGCAGAGGAGGGTGAAGAGTGAAGCACGAGAGTAAGATGTAGAGAGGGTGAGGGGGGGGGGGGGGGAGAAGGGAGACGGCATGCAGTGAGGCAGAAAGATGGATGGATGGAAAGGAAAGGAAGCATGAGAGGCTGTGGGAAGAGAGACCCAACACCCTCGGAAGCCTCTCCAGGCCAAAGGTGTCCTGCTCGGCTGCCGTTGCTCCTTTGCAACATGTCCGCTACATGCCGCTTCGCACACGGTGCGATGTGCCCTGCCAACAGGAGGAGACTTCAGCGGAGTGTGGTGAAAATGAAGATATCAGGAGCCGAAACCTTTACAATCGTCGTGAAAGGAGATGGCTGGTGTTCTGTAAGCAGAACATAACTGCAGCGTTTGCCTCTTTATGTAACATTCGGGGCTTAAACCCGCTGGCCGGCGTTACAGTTTTACGGTCCTCGGGAGTGCTAACATAAATTATCCTCTGATCGCACGAGTCGGGTGTTTATGTGGTTTCTCCCTCATGGCCTGCCTGCAACTATGAGCTTGTTTTTTTTTTTTCAATTTATTTCGCCCCTCTCTTTCTTACTCTGTCTGATAAATATCTGCTTGTAGAGTGATTACATTTGTGAATGTTCAGGCCTCCAAGCTTTCTCCCCGTCTGTCTTTTTCTTACTTCCTCATTTCTCTGTTTGTGTCTGTGGGAGGGAAGTATCTTGTTTTCACTCTGAGCCATTGTGGGTTTTCTGAGAAACATCTGCAAGATTTAAAAAAGCAAATCTCTGTCAGTAAAACCATTTAATGCATCACATTAGGGTCTTCTAAAAAAGAAAATATGCGTTTTTCAAGTGCATTTTCAAAATTGTCCATAAGCTGGGTCCATAAACGTCTATGAGCTGGGTTTAAAATGTTAGCTGTCACAAATATAGAACCATCTTACTTTTGTCAGTTGCAACAAGTCTGTGAAAAATGATTAAGAAAACAGAGGAAAGAAAATGATTTGAAATTAAATGCAGCCTTGAAAACCTTCCTGCCTCTTCCTGAGTTTATTGGAAGAAAAGAAAAGACGTCTTTCACAAACAGTCTGATCCATTTTTTAATAATCGTGACAGCAACATTGCTTTTACCATTTGCATAAATCGCAGACAAACACACAAGGAATTGAGTCCACGGTGGCCATTTTTTCAGTCTTTCTTGCCGACATAACAAAAAAAGGCGTTGCTTTCCCCGTGGTTCGAGCGGGGCCTCCTATATGGATGACAGAGCAGCTTCGACCGTTTTGATTTGAGATGAGGTTCACCGGGTCACGCCTTCGGAGGGGAGAGGAGAGTCTCTCCGTCCCTTTCCTTTCTTTGCCTTCCCCTCTTCCCTCGGCCTTCACTCCAGTCTAAATGTCAGTCAGCCTGAGAGAGACGGACAGAGAAAGGGAGATCTGCAGTCTGCTGGGAGAAAGCCATTCAAAGCATACATGATGACACCCCCCACCCCACCCCCCCGCCGCCCCTCCGCCCCCATTCAGTCGGATGAGCTATTGAAAAGCAAGATGACATTTTGCAATAATACACCACACAGCTCCGGAGTTTAGTGAGATGAAACAATATTCATAAATATGTGATGCCTGGCATTTATTGATGTTTGTGGCTAGATTCGCTCTCAAGTCGTTCTCGGCTTCAGTTCGAGTTTCATTTGTGAGGAAATATGCCTCACTTTGACAACGCAAAGGACCGGAACGGTGAGCTTTCATAATCAGCTGTACAACCACACTGTTTAGCCCAAGGAATGTGAAGCGTCACAGCGGATAATATGACGAGATTCACAAGGCATCTCCTGCATAATTATGAAAAATGATCTACTCTGTGTGTGTGTGTGGGAGCACATTCCTGTGACTGTCGAGGTTGCGGAGCAGAGTTTGTGTCCTAGTTACGGTGGAGATTTAGCTCCATCAGCCTGCACACGAGACTGCTAAATCAGTATTAGGTGAGGATGGGATGAAATAAAAAGATATTCAGTTGACTTGGTTTCCCAGGAGACTGTTTTGAAAACTTCTGCATCTTGCACTCTCTGCTGGGAGATTAGTGTGTGTCTGTGTAACTCACAATACGGTGATTGGGGAAATCAGATTGGCTGTTTTGGGGAGATCACGCTATTGTGCTGGTCCTCACTCCCCGTTGGCCTCCCTCAGTTTTTACCCTTTTCACCTCCCGCTCCGTGTCGCCCTTTCCATCATTCCTCCCTCTGTTCCAAAGTGGAGGGCATGTTTCTTCCCTTTGTGGCCCCGATTCGGCGTGAAGTCCCCATGAAGGGTAGTAGATTAGCGCCATTCTCATCCAGATAATTTCAACAGCTGCAGCGGTGGTGGTGCCGCCGACATCTGAAGCCTCTTGTCTCCTGAGAGACTCTGTTGGTTGAATTTCTGTCGCTTCAGATCAGCCCAGCTGGAGAAACACTAAACAGGCACATTTTATTCGCTGCGGGCCCCCGTGGATGTTCTGGCTACACAATGCTTGAGCTGCAGTATCAACGAAGTATTGACTGTTGCATTCAGAGGAACAGAGATGGTACCGAGGGGGCTTGAATTCAATTTTGCAGAAAAAGGAAAAGAGTGTGCTGTGTGAAGAGAGCAAACAGGCTGTTGGTTTGGATTATCTAAGTATGCTTTTGTTCAAGTCTGTGGGTTTAATACCCTGTAGGGTCAAGTGGAAAAACAGAAAACCCATTAATGTGGTCTTCTTAGAAGAGACTTCCAGGCAAGTTGTGGCTTGTAGTGGTCACGTTTCTCGTGTAAATACGCTAATTCAATTTCTTGCTGAGAGTCCGATGAGAAGATCGATACCACCCTCATGTCTGTACGGTCAATGTGTACGGCGTCTAGCTTAGCTTATTTTAGCTTAGCATAGCATACATAATGGGAACGGGGAAACAGCTAGCCTGGTTCTGTCTAAAGGTAACAGCACCTCTAAGGCTCACTAATTAAAATGTTATGTATGTTTCTAATCAATACAAAACCTGAAATGTAAATCACGTTGTTTTTTTTGGGGGGCGGGCATGTTAGGGACTATTCTGGTCTGGGATCAGTACCTTCTTGGAGTCTCAGTTGGTTGCCTAGCCACTGGTCTGGCAAAGTGGGACGGTAAGCAGCTGCATATTTAGCGTACATCCATGTAAATGAAGCGATCTTCTAATCCAATCATTCCCTAAGACTTTGCCCTTCAGGTGGAGATTTAATTGGGGTCGCCAAATAATTTTGCTGCAAATTTTCCAGTCTTTTATTACTGCAGTACACCTTTGAACCACACGAGGGAGCCCGAATGTTCGTATTGTTCTGATAATTGTCGCCTACTTATAACACTTAATCTGATATGAAAGGCCACTGTGAATTCTGTTTGATTTCCTGAAGAGAGGGGGAAAAAATGAGGGCCCGTCCTAAATTCATGTATCTCATAAAGTATTTAAAATGTGTATATGTTTTCAATAACACGTGCATAAAATGAAGTTGTGATTTGTCAAGCGTACATCTCTTCAAAATTGCTGTTTTTTTTTTTTTTTACCTTTTCAAGATATATTATAAAGGGAATTGGGAATGGCAGTAGAAATTGTTAGGAACATCCATCTAAGCAGCGACTTGGCCCCGTTGTGAATTGGGCATGTGATGAGAACGCTGTTCTAATCCGTCTCTGGGTAAGACAGCGAACAAGCCAGTTCCCCCCAAAAACAATATCCCTTTTTATTTGGCAACTCTTATGTGGGACCACAACAGTTTGACACACTTTACTTTTTTTTTTGCAAACTTCTTTGGTCTCTGCAGACACTAAAACGATGAAAGATACCATTCCTTTGTCGTTTCAGCTCTGTGAGCACTGAACTCAGTGGCAGGGCGTGAGCCAGCGTCATTGGCAGATCTGCCAAACTGCCTGTGTGCTGTGTTTGCGCTGGGTGGGTATTGATTTTGTGTTTGTCCTTGTAAATACTGTATTTTGGAACCCAGTGCCTCGCTGAAATCTGGACAGAGTTGTTGGATGGTAACAGAGGAGAGGGATTGACACACATGGGAGGGAGGTAAAATAGTTCATGGAGCAAGAATAATACAGCAAGTTGGAGGGAGGGGTGGGGGTGGGGGGGCGAAAAAATGGGAGCGAGAGCACAAAGGAAAGGGAAAGAGAGCGGATCAGAGAGCAGTGAAATAATAGAAAGTATTAAAGGAGAAAAGAGAGAGGAGAGACCACGGGGTAGAACTGCAACAAATGAAAGCAGAAGAGCAATAAGGAGGAAGAAGAAGGCACTGGACTGCACTGTTCGTTCTTACTTGGAATCCATACAAACGCACATACACACCAGCTCACCTCCAGCCGAGCAGACAAGATTTGTGGCCACCCCCCCCCCCCCTTCCACTCCCTCCCGTTGCTACTCAAGAACTTAATTACAGTGATGATTTGGCCTTGTTTGTTTTAGCCGTTATTACATTCTGTAAACACCGGTCAGCTAATGAAAACACAGACATCAGAGCGGAGTCGTGATCAGGCCCGTGCCTAAAAAATCCGAAGAGGAGACAAAGAAAGTTCAGGAAAGAAAGAAAGAAAGCTTCAGAGATGATGTTGAGCCATGTCAAGTAGAATGAACACCGACGAGTTCGCTGTGCTCACTGAAGCCAGCGGACGTGATCAGGAGAGAATTAAAGACGAAGGAATAAATAGTAAGGTTGGGTCGGCGCTTCATCTTGGTTGTTGACTGTGGTGTGTCATTTTAGGAAAATGAGACAATGAGAGATAAATGATTCTCTTAATGCTTGCTTTGTCTCTAATTAAGTGAAATTACAGACTTTCCTTCATTTACACATCAACTGGAGACCCTTCCAGATCGAGACAAGCCTAATTACAAAGAAGAGCAGCAAACACCAGAAAACTGTTGTCCCCGTGAGCTTAAAGTCCAGATGAAATGAAACATTTATTTTTTAAACTTTTTTATATCCCATCTCATAATGTCACTTAGACTTATTACAAAAAAGATATTTCTTCCTGTAAAACAAAAAAATGACGTGTGCTTATGTGAGCTAGTACCGACCACTTTCAACCAACAATATCATGACATCCATCCATCAATCCATCTGCAACTTTTAGCGACAATGGATTTATGTGTGGAGCCCCAGTCTCTCGCTACATTCTAAGCCCGCCCACTCTTTAGCGGTCCAATCAAATGCGAATGACTTGATTTCCATCCCACTTGAAACATACGCCGCTCAAATATTCGAATAGATGTATAAGTTGCTGTGACTTCCACCCCATTCCATTGCACCTATTCCATTTCCAAATTATACCAAATGCTTTCAGATCAACAACAAATTCCACTGCAAAAACGGCCATCAATGGAAGGCAGGGTTTTAAGTGAGACGAAAGGACTGCCACAGTTGGAGGCTGCATTAGTTGAAGTCCTGACTAGATAAATTGCCAACTAAGCTCATCCTGAAGCACTACTCAGTCTCTAGAATCCCGAGGAGGCATTCAAGTCTGCTGGGATGCCCCCTCCTCCATTTATTAAATGATTTTGCTGCAGTTACATAGCTGTGTAAATGTCAGCTGACATGTGGGCGAAACTCCATTTAAAGCTTGTCAGAGAGATTTATCAGGGTATTAAAAACTTAAAAAATGTGCAGTTTTTTAAAGCTGTTGTGATGTGTCATACACCTCCAGAGCTGTGTTTTGTTGCAGGAGAGTGAACTGGGTTCTTAAGCAAATAAACACTGTATATTTACTTCCTGCAAAGGCCACCAGTGACCCACAGAGGGATCCACGGTGTATTCATTCAATAGTGTGGCCTGTACAAACACAACAATATACAGAATATACAAAAGTCCATCGAATACGTTGGTCTTAATATATAATTTTTTTGATGAAGTTTTGCCGATTTATTAAATTGTCTAACGCACTCAGAATCACTTCAGTACAGAGTGATTCATATCACAGGGAAACTGCTTCCTAACTAACAACCGAAACGTGACGTGAGACTGCCCTCACGTTCAAACTACGCAGCGCTCTGATTTATTTTTATTAAGACACCAAAGTAAGCGATATGTTGCACAGGAGACGGAGGAGACCTATCGCTGGCCTCACTGGTCCGCGTGTACTCCGCTAGCCTAGAGACCCGTGTGATACATATTTGGCGTTGGCTCCCTTTTGGTGACAAATACATGTTCTCAGTTGACTAAGCACAAATGAGCCACAACCAGAGGCCATCACTGACCCACACTTTCCAGATGAACCACGCTCATATGTTCCACACGCTGCATTGCTAGTCGACTGGTGCATAACATGGAATTATGACAGCAGTGTCATTTTTATGATACTTATTCTAGAATTAGGGCTGATGCAACCGAGCCAACTGCGGGCTTTCCGTCATGGTGGCTGCCGTGGGCATCATAAAATTCCCCCTGGTGCCTTTACACGCACACGCACATGTACACGCACACGCACACACACACACACACACACACACACACACACACACACACACACACACACACACACACACACACACACAGTCTCTTCTCGTTTACTCTTGCACATGGCAACAGACTGTGGACCAGTGGATTTATGATGTGTGAACAACACAGTTTTTTTGGTCTTTTTTTTTACGAGGGGCTTAGACAAACAGTATTTGGATCCAATTGATCGTTATGCCGTACATTATCCCATTTGTTAGAACACATTTCTCTTTTTGGCTGAAACTTGGCAAAACTGGAGAGTGGACCAGACACACGCGCACACACACACACACACACACACACACACACACACACACACACACACACACACACACACACACACACAGACAACAAAACACACATGCGAGTATGTGGAAATGTTGTTATTTCAAAAAAGGCAATGGGGATTTAATTGTTTATCATTTGGTTTTTACAACTGTCAAAGCAAGAACATGCACACATGCAAAAATATGCTGTAGCATATACACCTATCCAACATGTGCACACACACACACACACACGCACACACACACACACACACACACACACACACACACACACACACGCACGCACACACACACACACACACACACACACACACACACACACACACACACACACACACACAAACACTGACATGTTCTACTTAGTGGCAGGTGCAGCATGTAATGTGGTGCTGGATCAGACATGGTCCTGCTCGGCTGTTAAAGAGTCCCACGGCTGTCTTAGGAGAACGACAAATGTCTTTCAAGTAGATATCCAATTCTTTTTCTCACCGATAAACAGAATTAAGTTCTATACAACAGGAAAATGGGGTCATAAAGTGGAGCAAAGAAGTGCAGTGTACTTCGTTGCGTTAACTGAGCGTTTGAGGGTTTTAGTATTTTCACTCGTCATACACGGAAAGTCAACGTCTGTTACTCAGAAATGTTGCTAATTGAAGAAGAACGTTGTTTTTGCTATTGTTCAAGAAGTTTGTGAGACAGTACTGACTTACAGATAACATATGATGGACATTGCCAGGGATTCTGTGTCTGTTTATGTATGTCTTTATGCTTACAGTATACACCAAACAGAACTGAATTTGGCCCATGTATACATGTCAAACTGCTGTTCAGGACATTGCGGGACATTGTTAGTAAGCATTACTTACTAACTAGTAGCAGCGAGGCGCCAAGCCCCTCACTTCTTTCTTAGAATCATCTGTTAATAAATAGTTTTAACTATTTAAATGTAAAAAAAACAGCACCGCATGGGGCAGACTGTCAGACCCTGCTGCAATAAAATGAGAGCTTTTCCAAAGGGATTCTGGTTCTCGGAAACACGACCGCTTTTGTCCATAGGAACCGCCAACGTCAACACAAAATTAAATAAAAGTTTCCCATAGTAGCTTTAATTGAACATGTCTGTAACAACAAGCAGACTAGATATTATTGAAATTGCAATGGTGGAAATCATCACTTTCGCAGATGAAATGCATATTGTTGCTTGTTGTAATCATTAATTGGGAAGGGGCATGTCGTTTATTTGGTCAGGAGCTTTCTCTTGCATAACAATGTGCAGGTTTAAGAGCTGCCGTTACTTTGCACGGGGTGGGTCGCATCTCGAGGGACAAGACGAGAGTGGCACAAGAGATTTGCCGATCCTCAAAGTCGATGAAAGTGAGAAGCGGCAGCCGACACTACCTCACCGTGCCGCCAGTATGTCTTCAGTCTAGACGAGGAACAGGTGACTCAAATGGCTCACGGACAATGCACTAGGGGCAGCGAAGGAGGCTTTGGGAAAAAATTCAACAAGTTGAGGCTGGTCAGCCTGGTAAATACAGCGTTTAGAGAACAACAACATGGTTCCACCTGCACAAACACATCACATTTGATTCTGCTTGGACTGTGCTGCTGACCTTACTTACTACATTAGCAGGGTTCATCCATCCTTATCAAACTGTTATACACTCCACCAATGGTGCAGTCACTCTTACACCTGACTGCCTTAGCTAATTCAATTAGCTCAGCAACATTTGATCAAATAAAAGTCCAAGCCTGGGAGCTTAATTAAATATAAGGGGGTGGGGAAATGCCCGTGTGTGTGTGTGTGTGTGTGTGTGTGTGTGTGTGTGTGTGTGTATGTGTGTGTGTGTGTGTGTGTGTGTGTGTGCGTGTGTGCATGCGCAAATGTTTTAGTATGCGTGCATGTACACTGGGTATCTCAGTGTATTTGTGCTTGTCAACAGTATGAGTACATGGACGGTCTCTGCATGTGTGTGTGTGTGTGAGAGAGAGCGACTGCAGGTGCATGCATGATTCAGTTTGTGTGTTTATGTGTGGCTGTTTGGGTGTGTGTTTTTATAACCGGTTGCTAAGCAAGGGATGAGATAAAGTGTTTAACTGAGACACAGGAGATTTCCAACATGCTCTTCCGTTGAGCTGCTGAATACACAATAGGAGAGAGTTCAGCAAAGTTCACATGAACCACTTCTGACTGCTCGCTCGGTGTTACATGAATATGGATTTGTGTTGAGTTTGTTTGATTATTTTTCTTCACAAAAATGAATTAATTATTCAAAAAAAACCACCTTGCAGCCAAAACAAACAGGCAGCAATGTTCACGCACAAGGTAGGAGCATGCATGCCCCAAAGAATTTGAACTAGCAACTTTACATCAACAAAGCTCAGGCAGAAGTTTAAAAATGATTTACACAGTTATTCACAGTGTTTTGTCGCTTGTTTGCTCGCTTGTGCTCTTTTCTGTGGACATCTCCTTTGTTAAGATAAATAATGGTTATGAAACAATAAAGCATGTGACAGATAAATTAAGTAAGTAATAAGTAAGTCAAGAAACTTAAAACAAAAAAAATTTAAGTATCAGTATTTTCAAACTGTGGAAGAACACTTAGTAGGCTAACTAGAACGATGAAACCCTCAGCTGAAGCAGGAGGAGGGGGGGGGGCAGCATCAACGAATATACGTGATGGCACAAGTTCTGGCGGAGCTGTGCTCTTGAGGAGTACATGGCCATGCACTCTCCCAATAAGTCATCTCCACCAACTTCCGATTCTCTCCACATTGAAGCGGGTGACTCCGACAGATTATCTTCAGACACTTGGAAGTGCTTGAAGTGTTTGCTGTACAGCCATTAGAGACTGGGGGGCTTTGACTCGTTTCTGTGTCACCAGAGAAGCATAGCTCACAGCACAGTTTTCTGGCGCCCTTGTGGACCGAAGTGGTTAGTGGGACCCCCTGTAAGGATGCTGGCTTCCCTTTTCCCTCTTTGACACAGGCAGATGGTGATTATAGCTGCAGATTTCCAGCCTTTGTGCTTGAGAAGCTCTGTGTCTGCCTCTAGAAAGTCAGTCGACTGGGACGAGTGCCACCAGCCTCGTCGCAGCCATAGCGCAAGAGGAGATCCATATGTTCATGTAGCCCGCAGGTGGACACCCGGAGGCCTGGGAGGACACCCGGAAGCCTGGGAGGACACCCGGAAGCCTGGGAGGACACCCGGAAGCCTGGGAGGACACCCGGAAGCCTGGGAGGACACCCGGAGGCCTGGGAGGACACTTGGACATGCTTTACACCGACTGAAAGCCTGCACCTGATCCTGGTGCCGTCTCCCTTGCTCATGTTCCACCTCCATCCCTGACCGGACTGCCATTATCTTGACCTCTTGGAGGTCGATTGAGAGCCGAGCAGAGTTGCTGCTTGTCGTCTTGTGATGACGCAGTGTGTACAAAAAAAGCTGTCCGTCATAAATAATTGTTCAAGTCTGGGTAAAATGGTGTATTAGATGAGGTAATCTTTCCTCAAAGGCATTCGCAGTGTTGCACTCATTTTACAAAAGGGAAACTGTGGGTAGAGGTTCAAATCCTGCTTACTTCCTCCCCTCCGCACACCTTTACCAATCGCTGAAGTGGGGTCGATCGCCACATCATCAGTGTTGGAAGGCTACAGCAATGGTTTATAATTTCGACATAGGAAAGGTCTGTGCATACTGACAATGTTCTTTCCAATAGTTAGAACTTAATAGTTCAGGTTAAAGACAGGGCCATCTATTATTTCTTGTGCAGGAAGTACTCACGAGATCCAGAGGATTTTCTCCTTCTGACTTGCTGTATGGACATAAACCTAGGGCTGTATTCCATCTACTCAAAGAGAACTTGGAGGGCTGTCCAAGCACCAATAAAAATGAAATTCCGTACATCCTGGACATGTGAGCAAATCTCCATATACTAGGCCAAATAGTGCCGGAGAATTTGCCCAGGTGCAGGAAAACTCAACAGCGTCTGTCTTACGGAGACAGTCACTGAGACAATGTCCCTCTTTTTCAGCTCCAAATTGATCGCCGGGTCTCGGGCCATTTATGGTCACATGACAAACGAAGGATGTTATTTATGAGGTACCCCTGGGGAAAAAAACAACAACAACTACCACATGGTTGTCAGTCCCCCTAAACATAAAATGAGGAAATGTAGTACCTGCCTCTCTGGAAAAAAGGGAGAATGAAAAAATATCAGTTCAGACCGGCGGTTACAAAATCACCCGAGCTCGACTGTGCCCTTTGTGATGATCATTTCTCACGAGGCCAGAGAGTAAAAACCACCAGAGAGGCACCCTCGGGGATAGTGGGAGACACTCGTCCCTGCTCCACAATGCTTTAACAACTTGTGAACATGTTGCTGAACTTGCGTAGCTTAAATGGTACACTGCTGCCTGCCGGAGATGAGATCTTCATCTGCTGTGACAGCTGGCAGCAGAATATACAGTACTTTGAAATGACAGAAGTGGATGGTCTTAACATCACATGAGTGGTTGTCGACCTCCCCTGCCGCCTGTAAGCATGCCTATTTGCTCATACTTTTCTTGATCAGTTAAGTCATTCAAATTTAATTTCCCCTTCAAATGCCATCAGGGAAGAGTATCTGCAAGGCGTACGAGGGATACCCAGCAGTCACCATGGGACACGAGCTGACTTGCAGCATTTCTAAAATAATACCTGCACTGGCTTTTATATCGTAGCAATGCAGCAATGCACAGTAGGCAGATTCTCTGGTTGCCTTTGCATGAAGGAGCAATTTGTTATCCTGTGTAACTAAGTGGAGGAATGTCCCGTTGCTACTGTCAAGGTTCAGAGTTATATTCCCATCGGTGCCACTCACATTAAACACAAGAACACAGTTTGGCTTGCTGCACCGGCCGACAGTGGTGCATTCTGTCTCTGTATTGATTTGTGTCGAAGCAGATTTTGTTTGCAGTTGACTTGTTCCTGTTTGACATTTTGTTTATGATGTCCACAGTATTAAAATCTGCATAATTAACAGTCAATGAGTTTAGTCTTTCCCAGGGTGTTGAGTGGAGCCTGTATATGTGGCCGTTATTTGATAATGTTGATCGTGACACCCCGTTCCTCATGAGAGCCTCTCCTCTGCCATCCTCGATTTCTCTTGTTTCTCCTACCTCAGATCTGCCCTTTGGCCTCTCTCTGATCTTGTTCTTACCTTCTTGCTCCTCTCCTCTCCTCTCCTCTCTTCTCCTCTCCTCTCCTCTCCTCTCCTCTCCTCTCCTCTCCTCTCCTCTCCTCTCCTCTCCTCTCCTCTCCTCTCCCCTCCTTCTTGGACTTTCTCCCTCTCCTCAGGTGACAGGGTGATGGATTAAGCCCAAATAAACTCGTTCATCTTTCAATTAGAGCCAGTGTTGAGGAGGTGCCAGCCATTATGAAGCTGTCTGGGAGACTGGAGGGGGGCGAGGGAGGGATGGAGAGAAGAAGGGAAAAAAAAGGGTGAGAGTAAGTTATTGGATTAGTGTGAGAGACTGAGATAGAAAGAGGGTTGTGAGAGATGGAGTGAGAAAAGAGGTGAGAAAGGAATAACGGGAGTGCTGTGTGTTTTTGGGGAAGAAACTTATTGGTTGAGGGAGCAGATCCAACTATTAAAACATCACTCCTGTGCCGCCATCAGAACAGAACTCCCATGCCTGGCCGACCGCCCACGGTCTAGCTCCCCACGTCATCACCAGCCCAGCTTGCACTTTTACGCAACATTGCCTTTCACTGATTTGATTTTTTCCCTCTATTGTTGTCGCCGTTCCTTATGAGTGTGATGAATTTGTTCTGAGTGGCTTAGTCATAGAAATGGAGGGCCGCGCAGTGTGAGCGTGGACAGGCCCTCGCATATACATGTAGGTGGAAAGGTAAGCAGAGATATTTGTCTGCAAATGTGTGTACTTATGGCTCACATATTACAGTGTGGGCGCATACATATTTATTATAGTGTATGGATACGGTTTGTGTACTCCTATACAATAATGTCTGTTTGTGCGTGGGCGCATGGAAGGGAGAATACAATGGTGTATGAGGAGGCTGTTATGACTTTTTACCCCCGCCTTCATTCTCTCCCAGAAACCAATACTGAGTTGTTGGCATATTTTCATTTTTTTTTTTCTCCATTTTACTTCGTCTTCTTCTTCAAGGGAATATTATGTACTGTAGGCACACAGGGACGGGTTCTAATGAATTTGAATGAGCGTCTCAATTTATTTTCCATGTTTTATTTATTTTTTCAGGGTTTGGGGAGTAAATTGAATCGACGGCGGTGATGCGTGCGCTAGTCAGGAGCAATATAGGGACCTGCTGTTCTGATTAAGTTCCTGTTATGGAGCCGTTCATTATTGATTTCATTTCTCCTCACTTCTCCTCCCTCTCACATTCGCATTCGCTCCATATCTCTTTCTTCTCAGCAGGTCTCTCCGTCTTTCTCTGCGCCTCTTACTCTTTCCCTCTTCGCTGTCAGCTCTCATTTAAAAGAAGCAAGTTGTTTATAAAACTCTAAAGCTTCATTTCAAACCTAATACAAAAGTTGTATTTTTTTTGCTTCGAGTACTCGAGTTTCCTTCTCTTTTTTTTTGCAACATTATGCGGAGGCTCGCTTTGTTCTGATTGGAGCAAAGTCTTGAATCATGTTGTGCGGCGGTTTCACTCCCTCTGATAAGTGGACTTAGACAGCATCCATGGTTTATTTACCAATCAGTTAGATACAGAGCTCGAGCTCTGAGCTGAGTTTTATTTGGTGATGCACTAAATCAATTTTCTCTGTGCGGATAAGCAAGTTGTTCTAGACAGACGACCACTGGCACGTGTCTTGAGACAGGAATTTGCACAATATACTGTCAAAAAAGCAAAATATTGTTACTTTTGATTAAGAATTTTTTCATTTACATGTTTTTGTGTTTATAGTATTTCTATTTTGTTGATACAAATTAGAACAGGATCTTTCTTCTTTCTACAAAAGAGGGTGTAGGAAGCAGAACGATCCTACACATCTCTAAAGACAATTCCCTGTGAATCACTAATTCTTTGATGCCTGAAATAAGGTCTGTGGGTAACACAAGCATAACAGATTTTTAGTTAGTTAGTTTAGTTAGATTCAGTTTTTGTTGTCTTGTGTCTAAATCACAATGTGAAAAATCCACTCAAGAATGCATTCGGGTTATGCCAAACTAAGTCAGTCTTTCTTAAAGGCAAAAGTTGCTTGAGTTTGTTTGCCCTCCATAGATATTTAAGTTCAAACAATTGTTTTCTGAGTCCGTTGAATCTACCAGTTCCAGTAGCTAATCCGATAATAGATCGCAGATGAGAGTGATAGGGCTCTCCTATCTTCTCAAGAAATAGTACGCACTCAAATTAAACTGCATTCCTTTTAAGGAGTCTGCAGTTACCGGTACATTTTCTTTGTGGAGGACTAAGAAGGGCCGCTTCAGTAAAGTCAGAGGCCGGCAGCTGTGTGGAGACTGAGCTGTGGTTAGGAGGCAAACTGAAGGCCTCTGTCTGCTTGTGTTATGATGACTAACTTCCTATAACTCAACCTCTCCATGAGTCAAGAGCCACCTCACGGGGAAAGGAATGCAGCGACAGGTTCCATGGAAAAATGAAGAGGGGAACCTGTTGTTTTAATGAGTATCTGGCCTTTTTCAACTGGCTGGCCGTTTTGCTGGCAGTGTGGGTGGCAGGCTGGATCACAGACAGGTCAGCCATATAATAGCACAACGTTGCTTTTTTTTCCTGGCCAGTACTCTCACTTCCTGGGTTCTTTGCTGACTAGCCAACGCTAGCTTCTTGGCTTTTTGGCTGGCTCTCTGCTGAATATGTGGTTGGATCCTGGTCGCAGGAGATTTTATTTGAGTAGCCAAATACATTTCTTCTTCCAGTTTTTTATTCAACATTCATATCTGCAGTACACCTTTGAGCCTTTGAGCCACATGAGGAGCCACTGTTTTTTTTTCTAAATGTAGCCTACTATTGATAAAATTAAGTAAAATTATTTACATCTCTTTAAAAAAAATGTTTTATGTATTCAAGATGATGTAAGGTGATGCAGAAATGGCAACATGGTCAAGCAGGTTAATTTACGCACAGATTCGCTCTTCTCATGATTGATAGATCTGATTGAATTGGGTTGCAATAGTTTGTCATTTTAAAAAAAAGTGGGTCCCAGGAAAAAAGTTTGGGAAACACTGTTATAATGTACTCAATAGTAACTATACAATACTCACATTGTGGATCAATTCAGCACCTTCAACATCAGTCTGGTGTGTTTATTTATACAAAGATAATCTTTAAAGCAGGGTTGGTTTTGTTTTCTGAAAACCTCCGTCTGCCTTTAAAAGGAACTACCCTGTCAAAATTCTGGCCTTCTTAACTCAGACAGTAAGAGAGTGAGTGAGTGCGGCCGGCTGAAACATCTGTGGTTTTGGCTGGGAATTAATGACTACGGATAGACTGGAATTAAGAATCCTGGACGTGAGCTCTGGGGTGACGGAGAAGTTGGCTGCGGCCGGGGGGTTGTGAGTTGGGAACAAGGGGTGGGGTGAGGACGGGGGTTGGGAAAATGAGGACGCTAGAGGAATGGAGCTGAAAGTAGGGGATCGGTTGAGTGCAGGACTAAGGGAATTCGGGGTGAGGAAGGATGGATATGGGAAGGGTGCAGTGAGAACGGGACAAAGGCCGTTGTAGAAACTCCAGCAAAACGGCCGTTCTGCTTCAACATAAAATCAAGGTCTTGTGGCAGTATTGGATGCTTCTGGCCCAGGTAGCAAAACTGAATGGACTTTTATTTAATCCCTTTAAATAACCAATGCAATAAATGACTTTAACGCTCAATCAATATTTTTTTAATTATGGAATTTCTTAGGTATCATGGCTAAGAACAAATGACTTTCTGTGATGTGGAGGCAGTGGTGAAGCATGACAGGTTTAAGGTCTACGAATTGAGGTTTGTAGAAGTAGAGTTATGTGAAGTATTTTTTTCTTCTCCTTTCAGGACTACAGTGGGAGGCTGATGCCTGCTTTGGTTGAGGCCGTACTGAATAGATAGATAGGTGGATTACAGATACGTTGGAATACAAAAGAATTTGGACTGAGCTGGGACACGTGAGATTGGAGTTGGCTTCCCTGCTGGGAAGTGGTTCTAGAGGTGAGGGAGGGGGGAGGGGGGGGGGAGTTGGGATGAGATGAGATGAGGGTCATTTGATGCTGTGTGGTTGTTCCCGGATTCAGTAAGGGCTAGACGTGAAGGCGGTCTCTCCTTTCTCTCTCTCTCTCTCTCTCTCTCTCTCTCTCACACACACACACACACACACACACGCACACACGCACACACGCACACACACACACACACACACACACACACACACATTGACTCGAACACACTTTGATGTGCACAAACTCCTTTCGTTCGAAGCCAGTTACACTTTTGGGAAGATGATATTATGGACGATATGGAGCAAGATGACTCAGCCACAGGAATCCCATAAAGCCCAAAGTGGCTGGCTGGACTACACACAGAGAGAGAGAGAGAGAGAGAGAGAGAGAGAGAGAGAGAGAGAGAGAGAGAGAGAGAGAGAGACAGAGGGGGCAGAGGAAGTCTGTGTGAGAGAGAGAGAGAGAGAGAGAGAGAGAGAGAGAGAGGGGAAGTCTGTGTGAGAGAGAAATATGAAAACCAAGGAGAAGTAAAGAAGACAGGGATTCATGTGAATGGGTCATTGGAATAATTGTTGTCTCTGGGAATAAATGATCTTGACCTTATTTTATTTTTCTATGAGCAATTCATTAATATAAATATCCCATTATAGTCACTAATGAACACAACAAAAAATTAAAGATTGCAACCAATAAATAACTCATGCCTAATGTCAATTGACGTCCTGTCAGATCGGTGTCATGTTGACTGAGGCAGTATTAATCTATTCCTTTCAGCAAAACTGTGCATATAAAAAAAACTAAAAAACTCTGCAGTTGGAACAAAAATGCCCTTCCACAGTTGTTTGGAGGTAAAGGCTGACTGCCAAAAGAAACATTAGCATCAATGAATATTTCATTACCTATCGTGACTAACTGATAATTGTCTGCAGCCAAATTCCACAAATTCAAACAGCTGAGAAGAGTCCCTGCCTGAGGTTTGTGATTTGAGATGTTTGTTCTAAGTGCACCTGATCTTTTCATTTGTATGTCATTTGTCATTTGTATTTCTTTATTTTATGGACCGTAATTACAATGTACTTGCAAATTCTGTCGATATTTAACTTATAGTGTGTTTCAGTGTGGCTGATGGTAAAATGTCCAATGCCTAATTGTCGAAGGACTGGACTTTGTAACAAAACACAGTGGGTGTGTGGGAAATATTGTCTAAGTGTTATGGAACACCAGCAACACACCACCGGTATAATTCAGATATTACTTTCCATTTCTACTAAGGTCTTATGGTCATAGTACAACAACACCATAACTAATTAGAGAATGATATATTATGGATTGAATAGCCAACATTTTCTCTATGGCTCTTTGCTGTTATTGGGGCTGACATTCTGTCTCTCATAGGGTGTTTGGTCTGTTGTCCTGCCAAGCTGACATGAAGGGGTCCAGAAACAGGCCCGGGATCAGCTTGAGGCTGAAGTCCAATATGCTGCACCTCCTCTGCTACTAGGCAGACACAACTGGAATGAAGCAAAGGGTCATGCGGGAGGATGTATAACCCCAATTTTTCATGCATAGCATTGCTGGCTGCTCGCCTACCAACAGATTTAAAATTGGTTCTGTGAACATTCGTCTATTCCTCCATTTATCCATCCTCGAACTTTAAGGAAGCACACTACAAAGGATATTTGTGGGGCTGTTTCCTACTGGCCCATTTTCTCAATTGCACTTCACAAACTAGGGGGGGGGACGGATACAGGCTCAAGTTATGCTTAAGCACTCACTGTATCGGGTGGTACAGTTTTAATTTCATTGAAAGCAGAAATCCTTCTTGAATTAGAAGCCTGTCATTTAAAAAAAATCTATATGAATCAACAGCATGGCAGGGTCATTAAATAACTAAAGAAGCCACTATGCCACCTGCAGTGACATATAGGCAAGATATGCTGGAATAGGATTCTCACTTGCTCTGTTGTCGGTCTGGCTGTTAGAGAAGAGCAGATGAGTACAAAAGTGCTGACTCACCCTTTAGCTCCTGGTATCATGTACCTTCCAAACTTTCGCAGTGTTGCAGTGACCTTGAGTGGTGCGAGCCAGTGAGTGACTGTGGAAAATGAGGAAGAGAGAGAGAGAGAGAGAGAGAGAGAGAGAGAGAGAGAGGGGGCAGAGGAAGTATGTGTGTGAGAGAGAGAGAGAGAGAGAGAGAGAGAGACAGAGAGAGAGAGAGACAGAGACAGAGAGACAGAGAGACAGAGAGAGACAGAGGGGGCAGAGGAAGTCTGTGTGTGTGTGTGTGAGAGAGAGAGAGAGAGAGAGAGAGAGAGAGAGAGAGAGAGAGAGAGACTCCAACCGGCTTCTCGACAGATAATCTGTCAACCCCCCACTGGTCCCCAGACTCATGGTACATGCGGCATACACACACACATGCTACGTAGAGCGCACACACATCTCTCACCACAGCAGAGTGTCTGACAGAGAGGTAGTTGGTGGAGAACGTGCATACCCCCCCCCCCCCTCCACTCCTCCTTTTTTCAACTCCATTCATCACACCTATCGCAGCGCTTTCTTACTCTATCTTTCACTTCCTGCCTCCTCTCTCATACTTTATCTTTCATCTCTTTAATAACTGTCCTCTCTTCCTTGCTGTGGGTCCGTCATGCTCTCCCACTCGCTCATTACTCCTCTATTTTCTCTCCGGTTTATCACGTTTATTTGTGTACGCCTAAACCTCCTGAGTTAGTTGAGGAGGGGAGAGAAAAAGAGAGAGAAAGAGAGAGAAAGAGAGAGAGAGAGAGAGAAACAAAGCTTAATCAGTGAAAAATGGCCTCTGTGGAGAACACACACTGGTCTGTAATCTCAGTACAAGCTGGAAAACTCTTGATTATATCAGCGGTGTGAAGTGCTGTAACAAACATGTGAAACAAGGCTCGCCGTGAATGGCTGCCGTTAACAAACCTGAAATTGCAAACTATTGATTGGCTCTCTCACTGTTCGCACACACCAGTGCTGGGCGAGAGAGAGTGGTGATATCACGGTCTGGTCACATTCTCGCCAAGTGGTTGTCTCAGAGGCCTCCTGCAGTCCTTCAGTATTCTCATGTACAGCAGACCTCTGTCTCACACACACACACACACACACACACACACACACACACACACACACACACACACACACACACACACACACATACACAGACACACACACACACACACACTAGTACAGACATATGAGGCCATGCACGCAGACCACAGGCCCCCTGTGCCCTCACATGCACAAATATATGCAAACAAAACTCCCAACTCCTACATCTAAGTCAGTGATCCTGCACTCTAGGATCCTGCACTCCAGGATCTTTTCTCCCGGAAGTTCCAGTGGGTCATCACGTGCAAGCTGTCCTACGAGAGTTTTCTTTATTTTACAGTGGAAATGGATACAGCAGTTAACTCGCATGTCTTTTTTCTTTCTTTCTCTCTTTCTCCCTGAGTGGGTTGGGTGCAGAATGAGTCAGTGGTCTGACATTAACTGGCAATCCTGCAAAGTGCGCGAATGCTTCGCAAAGACTCGAGATGAGTCATTCCTCCCCTTCCAAGATGATAATTGCACTTACTGACTCAATTGCCACATTTTGGATTTGACTTATTTTCATGGAAGTTGTTGCAGATCAAGTGAACAGGCGTACCGTAGACACAAAGGCCGTGAGGCGGAGGGCGAACGGGGCGCATCGGGTTGTTTGGTGAGGAATCAAAGAGACGGTGGTCGTAAATGTGTGGGAGAGATGGATTTAGAATACAGAGTGGTGAGGCCTCCTCCGCCGCCTGTGATCATTTCGACCATTACTGGTCGTACCGTTTGTTCTCGATGTCTTTGCTCCTTCGTCGTCCATCTTTCTGCCAACTTAATTTCCCTGCTATGTGATGGTTAGATTTATAGATGTGTTCCCCCACCAAGCCGCCACGGGAGGTGGAGCAGCGCAGATGTGATGAAGCCCTGTCCAGAATCCAAGAACTACGGTCCAGTTCCCAATCTGTGCCAAGAGCCGCGTGAATGTGTGTGGGTTGATGAGGTGGTGTTGGTGAAAGCTGCTGAAGCTTCTAGAGACGCTGTGGCTAAATTCAATTTAACATCTGTGGTGGGAGATGTCCAGTTGGTGATGAGTGTCGGTGGGCGTTCAGGGGTTATGGATTGGATCGGATCATGTTTGTCGAGTTTAGTGTAGTAATAAAGGTTAAAGGAATAGTTCACCCACAAATAAATAATTCAAATTTCATATCATTCAAAAGCCAGTGAGGTTTGTAAAATAGCACAAACTGAGCTACTCCGAAGACCTCATTCCACTCAATTCAATTCAACTGAAATGTTTCCACTCCAGGTCTAAATAACATGACATTTGCCGTACATATCCAGCTATCGTTTCAAAATACCCATGTGACTTGGAGTGCTACAATTAGGGCAGATATTGCCTTTTATGACCCTTTCAGTGGAATTACTGCGATGGTCAAAATGTATATTTGCATGTGATGGCTCGGCCCTTTTGATGAGAACTGAAGGGGTGATACGCTGCTAACTCAACATTAGAGCTACCCCTTATCATTTTATCATGTGATAATACACTCATGACAAGATCCTGTTTATTTAAGATATTTTATATACCAAAGGTACTTTTCATTTTATCTCTAACTATGTGGGAAGTACACTGCTTCTCTGACCTCGATGACTCTCAGTTGCACAGTTTTAGAAACTGACATTTAGCAGCCCAATAATCACCAACATGGACCACAGGGAATCACAAAATAAGCATCTCGCAATAAGGCAATGAAGTTACTTCTGAATTCATCAGGTTGTCTGACAAAACAGAAGCCATGGCGGTTGCTTAATGAAGCACTTGATTTCCATCATTGTTTCTCGTCCTCCACGGGATTTCAATGTACCTTTTTTACTTGATGTATGTGAAGTGCAGCAGAGCACTGTATCGACACAATTGTAGATAGAGGGCTCTGAAGCAGCGCCTCAGTGTTCAGAATGGGCTGGTAATGAGAGTCACAATGTTCCTCTGCACAGGGATAGCCGTTGTGTCTGTGCATGTACGCATGCATGCACGTGTGAGTGTGCGTGTGCGTTAATGCTCTGTGTGCGGAACAAAGATAATTGAATGTAAGTGGTGCCTATCAACTGCGGTCGTATTTCTCTGTGGTATTGAAACCTACGGAGATTTGAAAAAACTCATTTAGCCACGCCACTTCAAAGAAAAGAAAATAGTGTATGTAAAAACTGTGCAGGAAGTGTGTGCACCCTCCCATTCTTCCTCCCCCTCTTCCTCCCCCTCTTCCTCCCCCTCTTCCTCCCCATACGCTGGTGCGACGTAAAGTGCACAAAATATATGGCATGTGGAGAATGAATGGGAGATGGAGGAGGGGGGGCGTTTCACTGTCTTTTCATGTGCTGTAATTGTCTATGTGTGTGCATTCACACATGCATACATGCATGCATGCCTACTTGTGTGTGTGTGTGTGTGTGTGTGTGTGTGTGTGTGTGTGAGTGTGAGTGTGTGAGTTTGCTGGTGCCAGTGTGCGTCTCTTCACATCTTAAGCGAAGTGCATATTTGTATTCCTTGCTAATTAGTGTGTCCATTAGAAAAACCGGAAGCTATTCCCAGTCCGCAAAGATGAAACGCATCAGAAATGTGTCCAGTGTTTCCTCCCCGGTGTGTTACGTTGCACTGCAGCTCCGCGGGCTTTCACAATGAGACCACGACAAAGACGGAGAGCAACCGAGAGAGAAGAATGACTTGACTGTCGCAGAGTTTCGAGATTTCTATTTCGCAACAGAGGCGTCAGAGGGAAAAGCCTTCCGGAGATAATTGAAACCAGGTCGGGGAGGTTCCAATGTACAGCGCTGCGGAGGGCGTGAAGTCAGGTTATTTGCATTAATAATAGCTGATGCGGTGCAGCATTTTAACCTGATTTAGCTCAACTTACAGTGCTGCACAAATGGAAAGAACATGAACTGCTCCTAAACTTTTACTGTAGTTACGGCTGAACATGAGAGCAGGGTATCAAAAACAAAGCATATGCTTTAGATCAAACTAAGCAGGAAAAATAAAATGGCAAAACAATTAAAAGGACAAGAAAGGGTAGATATACATAGTATAAATGTGCCTTTGTGTGTGTGCGCCTACAACTAGGCCACGAATGTAATGAGTTGCCAGGCGTGAGCCATAATTAATTACTTGAAAGGAAAGATTGATGCACTCATTTAATTACATTTAATTGAGGTAAATGTTGCCCTAACATGGTTTTTCAGAACACTAATACACATAGTCGGGATGTTAAACGCTAATGTATGAATGTAATTTTGCTAATACTGCTTTAATAGAAGTCTAAATGTGATCTAATTGCTTTCAGCTACTTTGGGATAACTTTGCAGTAAAAATCCCTCCATCCAGCTCAAATGTGCAACTCACACAGCAATTTCATTCAATTTATAATCGTCGTTTACTACAATATTTGTCAAAAGTCTGACAAAAACAAACAGAAAATGAGTAGAAATGTATATCAAATGTGCCTCCCATTTGAAAGTTAATGCTTATATAAAAGCTGATGGATGAAATATAACGTAGCATATTGGCCTGAAGACCTTTTATAATTAAAGTGGAAAGGATCGCATTTTTTCATGCTAACGTGACAGAAGTGGCTGAAGGGGACAACTTTCCAAGTCTAATTAAACAAAGAACCTATTCATAATATGCCATGAAATATTTATTATGTGTCCCAGATACACACTCTCCAAATTTCACCTCACATTGTTACTTGAGAGAGGCACAGCTAAAGACTTTCTATTATACCTGCCTGCCCTCGGAGCGCTTTTTTTTTTAAATACATTTAATTCAAGGCTGCTGTCATTTGATTTAAGGGTGAAGTTTTTCCCTGCAGCGGGCTCCCTGACGGGGCTTCCTGTTTGTCAAATATTCAGTTTGGATTGGGCCTTTTAACAGACTCGGGGGAACTGTAATAAAGCAGATTATTTTCCAAAATGCTTCCCCCCGTGATCAATAATCGCTGACTCAGTACGGAGGCCTGCAAGATACCGGACTGTAAGTGGGATGTCGTTTCATGGTTGCATATTAAAGCTCGGCGATTAAACGACACAGCAGGACAAGGACAGTATAACGTAATGGCTCCTTTTTACTGCAGTTGTTGGTTGTCCTCGCCACGGCCCCCGGTGAGCAATATCTTTATATTCAGCAACAAGGACAGCAGAGAAGGTAAAATATTGTTTTCACAGATTTTTCTTTTAAAGTTAACAAGGGCAATGCATGACATATTTTGTGTTAACAAGGGAGATGCTGTCCCCCCACTCAAATTGCCCCTCTCCTGTTAAAAGCCACCAGGGTATGAAGCGGAAGCCGTCGCTGTGAGGAATGAAGGCCATTGAGTTAAGCTTGTTGAGTTTAATGGAGCAGGAAGGCTACAGTAGAAGTAATGGCTGAGGGGGGAGCTTAGCTGCAGGCCTGTCGGGTACCAAAGGGAGGGAAGAGGAAGGTTATATCCTGCAGGATCATGCTATATTTCAACGCTGACACCCATTTTTTACACCGAATACTGTATTTTCATTGTTTTGGCATTGTGGCCTCTTTAGTTGTTGTGCTATTGCAACTAGGGAGACCGCAATGTCATTAGTTGCAGCAACATCATTGGTATTGGTATCATTGGTCTGGTATATCTCTGCAGAACAATGAGGATTTTTCTGACAGTGAATTACGGAATTATAGCTGATTGTCGCCGTTAGTGGTTGCCTTTTATGCTTAGTCTTAGAAGAGGTCAACCATTAACCCCAATCATTACCTGTTGATATTAAGACCTGAAATGGTTTCCTCAACCGGATAATTAGGAGCAGATTGACATCTGGCTTCGATAATATTACGGCGAAATTAGCTAGATGTTGCCTTTCGTCACCGATGGTTTATGCCTGTGTGATGGTGATATCGGGCAGCTGTTGCGGTTGCTAATGTTCGGTTTTATGTCTGATGTAGTTTGTGCTGGTGACAGCCAGTGCATAATGTATTTGTGTTAGTGGAAGAAGTAGATGGAGGATGAGGGAGCGCTATTAAAAGTCAGCACCCTCACTGTCCTGTTAAGAGCTGCTCCATCTCGGAGACACACACACACACACACACACACACACACACACACACACACACACACACACACACGCACACACAACATGGGTGCAAAAACGATTCCTCTGCATATACGTAGAAATTCAGTCATTTTCTTAATCTCTTAGTCCCGTACAGTAAACAATCCCCTCAGCCCACTGTAGCTATGGAAACACTTTCTGCTGCAGGCCACTCATATGGCCGCACTAGTCAGCTCTACACACTGTGGTATACTATAGTTATCCCTGCCAAGTATTGAGGCGGGCAGACTGCTGTCATACATTGCTGCAAAAGCCATAAAGGCTCCTGTCACACAATCCAGCAGATCTATAAGCCCCGGGGCTTGATGTCACACGGTAATGTATGTCTAGCTGTGAAAACACTGACTTTGAGGCGAGCCCCATGTAACTTGCTTTGGCGGGGGTGTGGGGGTGGGGGTGGGGGGGTGGGGCAGAGTGGGGCTGCAGCGCTAATAATCTGGCAACCCGATAGTGTTCGAGGCAAACAGAACGGTTTTCACAGGACTCGCCTGAGCGAGTGCTGAGTGACTGCGGTGTGGCTCGGCACTTCTCGGTCTCTGGAAATTCTGAGAGGGGTTGAGTAATAATAATCTTACACTGAGAAAACTTCAGCTGATCTATATGTTTTTTTTTTTTCAGGCACTGCCTGTATTTGAAGGAGAGAGTGTTGAGTGATTGTGCAGCAGTATAGTGCTCCAGCTGAATGTGGACCCTGACAGGTTCCTTATGTTTTGTATTTAAGTTATATATAAATTGAATGTTGTATATTCTCATTGAGCTCAAGCTCACCTTCGCAAGAGAGACCTGAGCACAGAAGAAGAAATGGAACAGAGATAAGACACTTGCTTACTTATTTACTCTCAGGGTTTCAGTTAGCCAGTCAGAAAATTGCTCCTGCAGGCTGTGTCATCGGTCTGCGAGTGTGTGTGTGTGTGTGTGTGTGTGTGTGTGTGAATGAGCATTTAGATGCGTCCTGAAGGGCCGTTTGGCACCTTTGATTCCATCAGTGTATGAATATGTGTGTGAATGGGTGAATGTCGATGTGTAGTGTAAGGCGCTTTGAGTGATCGGAAGACTGGAAAGGCGTCATACACAGTAAACGTGAGCCTATTTACTGTCGCCATTTACCAAGGGATCTACTGAGGCATCTTTAGTGGGAGAGATTTACACACGAAAAGGATGTGTGTGTGTAGTTCTCTTCTTGCTGCTGCATTCTCCCACATGTATAGCACACAGCAATGAGTATGATGTTTATGCCCTGTAATGAAATGCAGGGTGGTAAACTGCACATGTTGTTTTGAGGTGGAATGGACTGCCTGACATGTTCCTGTTCTGTGCATTAGTTCCCACAGTTGGTGTGTTCAACAGGCCCTCGTACAACGGTTCGTATCATATAGAAGTTACTCCTCATTTTTTTTTGTTTTCCTTCGAAAGCCAGCCCCACGTGTCAATTTACACTCATTACATGCATACGGTCTTTTCAAAATAAACTTCTTCACAGGAAACAACGTAGTCAGTTTTAGGCAACAAAACTTCGTAGTTAGCTTTAGGAAAAAATTGCTTTTGGGTTAAACTATCTACCTAAGTGCCGTTACTGAAGTGCATATGTTACGTGACAACCAGAAAATGACGTCACGGCCGGCAAGTGGTCGCTTTTGTTTTCCAGGATCGGGTGCACGCCTCCAAATGCAGGCAATGAAATTAAGAACAACGACAAAACATATCGAGTTGTTCGTGGCAGAACATAATAGTTATTTAGGATATCAAACTAAGCTTTGACCTAGAATGAAATCATTTGACCAGAGTACTACGAGGATGTTTAGTCCATGATGCTACACATAATTAGCAGTGATGATACTGGCCTTTGATGAGGTCTGATGAGATGTAGTGAAATCCTTCATGCATTGTAATATTTTGTGGTGTGCAACAGCGTAGGCGTTGGGAGAATTAACACCATGAATATGGATGTTGGGTTAGCATCATGAGATTAAATGTGCTTACTCTATTGATTAAATCTCCCATCAGTCACCTAGCAGCATGGTCCCCGTCCTCTCTCTCCCCCTCTGTCTCTCACATCTCTCCACTCATCTCTGTCAAGGCGAGCTCAGTGGAGTGGTTAAATTGTCCATAGCGCGTAAACGCTCGTTTATAAAAGCCGACAGACGTGGCGGTCGTTTGCTGAAATTAATTACCCCTCGGAGCCACAGCAAGCATGGGCCCTAGTCAGTCAGTCATGGTCCACCACCTCCCAAAGCCCTGTACCTGCAGAGAGAGAGAGAGAGAGAGAGAGAAAGAGAGAGAGAGAGAGAGAGAGAGAGAGAGAGAGAGAGAGAGAGAGAGAGAGAGAGAGAGAGAGAGAGAGAGAGAGAGCAGAGGAAGTCTGTGTGAGAGAGAAATATGAAAACCAAGGAGAAGTAAAGAAGACAGGGATTCATGTGAATGGGTCATTGGAATAATTGTTGTCTCTGGGAATAAATGATGAGGGAGAATACAGTTGAACCTGATTTGAAATAAACAGGATTAATACACATTGAGGAAATATATTTAGCTGATGTATATATATATATATATATATATATGTGGATATATATATATATATATCCACATATATATATATTGTAATGATGGCACCAGACAGAACCCAAACCTCCAGAAAACAGTAGAAGTGTAAGTATGAAGACCTTGCGTCTGAACCCGGGGTTATTCATCCAAATTGCTCATTTTTTAGCTGTGAAACTTCTCTCCTTTTCTCAAGTAAAAGATCTGTGGGGCGTTTTGCGCTGATGCAGCCAAAGATGATGATATGATGCACACCATGGTGACATCAAACTAATCAGAATGTATTCATCTTCAACTAGAGTAACTTAATGAACTTCAGCACTATCTGATGCAACACTTCTCTAACATTAATAAAAGCTTCATCTCCTGTCTGATTTGCATAATTGTTCAAATGAATCCTCTAATGCGCTGCTCTTTTTTTTTTTTTCTTCTTTTTTAATAAAGTGCTGATTTGTGTTAAAGTGAGCTTTGGCTTGCCGTGGAGAGGAGAGGGAGGGAGCAGAGAGGAGGATGGGAGGAGCGGGATTTGCAAAGGGCCTAAGGTGATTTGTCACCATTTTGATTCAGTCATGTAATTAAGCGATCTGTGCTGTACAAGGGGTTATTGGCTTGTAGTGATTTCTCATATGGCTTTATGGCTACGGCGATAGTTTGGAATGCGTTCCTCATATTGTATAACTTAATATCTCCATTTCTTCTTGTCTCCACGTCTCATTGAGTGAGACATCTACACGTTTCCCTCTTCCCTTAATCTGTTTATTGTTGATGTCCATTACCAACTATGTGCAACCCATTTCAAATCCCTTGATATGGATACTGCCGACAGTCTTTGTCAGCCACACACTGTGAGTGCTATACAAATGTGTGCCCAGTGTGTGTCATGAAATGGCATCACAAAGGGGCTTTATTCCGAAAGATTTGTTCCAGTACCAGTTCCTCACCAAGTGACCTTTGAAATTATTATTCAGAATCTGATTGACTGAAAGTTCTGTTGAATTGAATGCATCACATTTTACACACAGTGATAAGTTATCGCTTTGTCAAAATTAAAGTGACGTGAAAGAATAAACAAACAGCAGGTTGATTGATTGAGTGTTTCACCAGAGTTTGACTATGTTTCTAAGGAGAGTTGGCTTATGTGCTTCCTCTCTGATTACCTTCTTACAGTACGAGTAGGGGTTCGACTGGCTTTGTTGGTTACTTGACCCTCGTCTTGCAATTTGCATCGGCCCTTTGAGAGTTCTTTAATGTCACCAGGAGGGCGTATTAGTCCGGTGTCGCCTGTCTTTTACTTTCCTGAAGTTAATGACTTCAGTTGTTTGACATTTGACAATGTGTACAAACTTCAACCTGAATTCTTATTTCTCTATGTCCGGGATCAAAGAAACTCCAAACTGTTTATTCTACAGTCTCTGTAGTCTCTGTGTTTGTATTCAGGGGACTTGCAAAGAGACAAATTCTCTCATGCTGTGTATGGCAATTGGATGTAATAGTCCATTTACCACTGTACATCTGTTGTGTTCAAATACCACAGTGTGTGTGTGTGTGTGTGTGTTTGTGATGATAGCCTGTCCAGTGCTTTCTTTGAAAACGGACCAGAGCAGCTCCTGTAAAATAGGACCGTCGTCATCATGACCTCTTCTGTTTTCCCAGCTGTATCTTCGCTAAGATGTGAGGCTTTTACTGCTCTTTCTTTCCCTGACATAGTGTTTGTTATACATCTGGTGGTCAACGATGAGAGGATCGCATCCCTGAGTCACAACATGGCCTTTCCTGCTCCATTTGAAACGTGCTTTGATGACCGGGGACTTTAAGAACACACAGTGTCAATGAAAACACTTTGATATTTTTGCTCCAGCTGTCAGTTTGGACATGGGAAATACTGTCCCTCTGAAGAGGAAGGTCCTTTTTGCGAAGTAATGCAGATGCAGCAGTTGCATATTCAGTCTTCAGAAACAAGTGGGCAATTAGATTGTGCTTAAGACATAATAGAAGTCTGTTAGATATCAGAAGGAATACAATTAACCAGTGTGTATTTACCACCACCATTATGGCAGTCTTGTCACTAGACAAGGTAATTAGGAAGCTTTATTCTGGCAGCAGAGTATGGAATGAGATGTAAAGATTGTGCCTCTCACAATGGGACTGTACTGTGCAGTTGGAAGAATCAATTCTTTCTCTTTGTTTTCCCAAACTGCGGTCTCAGCAGAATCCTAATTTTCTTATTTTTTAATGAAAACTTTGGCTGGCGTGTTACTCTGCTATACAGTAGTAGACACACACACACACACACACACACACACACACAAACGCAATCTCCCAGTATCCCTCTGTCATTTGGCATTCCTCACATAGTTCCGTTGAATTAATGTATAACCTTCCTCCATCAAACGGCTTAGTTCTGTCTGCCTATAACCGTTCTGACTGCAAAGATTCAGGAAGGCGCCTTCCTCAATTGCAAGTGCAACACAATCAATAGAGCCCGCTTTTGCTAGCAGCGGCCCTAGAGCACGCTTATGTATTTCACTGTGAAGATCGGGCTGAAATTACTGCAAAATGAGCTCACGCAGCAACTCCTCTGCCATCTACAGTCGAAGCGTGTACATCATGACGAGCATGTAACAGGTTAGACAATGGGTTTGGTTAATTCACAGGTAGCCCAAGGAAAATGTACAAAATTACATATCATAGTCTTATAAATGAAATATTGGAGCGCCTTGAAAACTAAATGATATGATCTTATTCAAAATAATGATTTAGTGTCATTGATGAAAGATGGTAATCTGTATTGATTGTTCCACCACCCCTACTTGACAGCAGTGTTTGCCCAACATTCTGTTTCTAACTAGGCACACAACTGTCACGGGACCTTTCTTTGTGTGTCATTCAACATAGTCTCATGAAGTGGTTTGAAAAATGTATCCTGATTTAAATAAACCACTGGATGAACACATGTTAAGTTTGGGCAGGTGTTTGTGGCAGTTGTAATGCAGTATATATATGTACATTTTTTGTCTTAACGTGTTTATGTTTAGTAAACATTTTTATTCTATTTTGCCTCACTAGCACCATTGAACTAGGGATTACAATGTTGGTCTGTCAGGCATTAGCATACCAATGTTAGCCTATAGCTTAAAGCAGCCGTGTGGATACAAAGTCTTGTGATACTTGACATCACGTCCGTATTTACTTTTATTTTAGTAGCAGCTTTTTACTCAGCTGGTCATTTGTATTTGACACTGCAAGCATGCTTTGATGTTTTGTTATGTTTTTGTGCTTAGCTTAACTACTTGTCAGCTGATGGCTTCAACCTGACTGCTACAGCTGTGCACACCGCTTCATTTCCATTTACAAGTGGCACATTAAAGGAACAGTATGTAACATTTAGCGGGATTAATTGGCAGCAATGGAATAAAATATTCATAACTATGATTTAATCAGAGTATAATCACCTGAAACTAATCGTAGAGTTTTCGTTTGCTTAGAAAAAGCCATTCATATCTACGTCTTCCATGGAGTCTGCAATTTTGCACCGGCATGTTTCTACAGAAGCCCAGAACGGACACTGGCTGTAGCGAGGGACATTCGCGTTTTACGTTATCTGAAGGTAGAGATGCGTTCCGAATCTCGATATTAAACCACCCGGTGCTTAATTAGTGGAGTATTGATAAGCACCGACGTTACTGGTGTTTTTATTAGTACTTTTTAATGTTTTGATGGTATTTATTAAAACACTGAAGTGCACGTCAGGCTAAGTTCCTCCAACTACACACACACATTGACACAAACACATGCACAACACGCGAGCAGATATGCCGCTGTGGTGAAGAGAACCAGGTGAAGTAAAGGATACTCGAGTTGACAGCAACTACGCTTGTTACTGTATGTGCAATAAAATATTTGCGAGTAAAAAGTACTTTATAAATACATCCGTGAACAAAAGTAAAACCTAATTTAACTGGCCACACAAGCACAGCATGCACGTTTGGCCAACAGCTTTTTTTTTTGTAAACTTCTCTGCTGGCTGAGACAAAGCATCCAGGAGGACAGAGGACAGAGGACAGAGGACAGAGGACAGAGGACAGAGGACAGAGGACAGGAGGAATGACTGATACTGATGTGTCTGTGTTCTTCATTCTTTATGAACTTCAATCAGAAGAGTTGTTTATTTTATTACCTTTTTACATTTGTTTCCACTGAGATAGGAATTACTTTATATAGTGACTTTCTTATTGTAAACATAACTGTTGCTGCTCTATAAACAATATTTAGATGTATTTCAAATATAAATTCTAATCCTGTTCTGTATTTGTTTTTTTACTATTCTAAATATGTTTTTAAAAGCAATTATTTAGTATTGATAAGAGTAGCTTCTAGTTGTACTGTAGGAAATCCTATAGATAACTCTCCCGACCTGAAAGCCACCGTAGTTCTCCGACATGCTTGGAAAGGGAGGGGTGAGCAGACGGGTATTTAGTTGGTTGCAATCTGAAACCTCACCACTAGATGCCACTAAATCTAACACACTTGGCCTTTAACTCCACTTTATCCAATGTAGGCTGAGCAGCAATCTACCTCATGACTAACTTCCTGCCTGTGCTCCTATGGGTGGCATATAATGTCTGCCACTGTTAATATATGATAATTATGATCATAAAACGTGATATCACAAGGTTATTCAGATGGCTTTTAAAAACAATATAAACGCTAATGGCCCTTTATCAGCCAAAATTCAAGGTTAAACTGTTGCACAAAACTTTGTCACTACAAAATACACCAAAGAACATATTATATCTGATTGGAACAATGAATAGCTAAACGTGATAACTGTAAACAAATTACCGCATGTCCTGAAGACAGACTTGTTTAAGTCTGGAATAAATAAACTCCATTTGTAACATGGTTAACAAGGCAATACAGACGAAAATAAAAATACAAGTGATTCACTGAGTGAAGGCTTGCCTCCAGACATGACGTTACGTCTTATTAATTGGAGAGGTGTTTCACACACCGGTGCTGAGGGAAGACAAGAAAAGAGAGCTGGAAACCTGATAGAGCCATCGCCAAGTTACTGTATAGGGACAGTTGTGAACTGAAATCACTGTCATCCTTAGTGGTGCACACAATGTTTACCCACTTCTCAAACCTAGAGTAGCATTTATAGTCAACGCCCCAGGGCCTTTTCTGCATATTTTACACTGATTAGTATGTTGTGAAGGGATTAGAGTCATCACATTTGTTGTTCTTGCTCCTTATCTTGTCGGGCAGTTCTTAATCTGGATCAAACATTGTAATATTTTTGTTGGTGAGTGGTCGAAAAAACAGGAAGGTCACACATCAAAATCCCTTTTTTAGATGTCTTGCTTTCTATATGCCGCGTTGTTTCGTTGTTAGTGCATTTCATAGAGTCAAACATATCATTATTGTATATTGTATAAGCTGAAAATACAGAAAGACACGTGCGAATAGTGGACCAACATTGGCACAAAGACAGCGATGTGTTTTTGCTGCACATTCTGTAAAGTAGTTTAATTGCCCACGAGAAATAAAGCCCTCGTCTTAGTGGAAGTTTGTGCGTTTGCATTCCGTTCTCGTGCCCCTTTTTTTCTACTGCAGTGAACTTGCATTGTCTGCCAACCCTCGTCTCCTTCACACACACGCACAGCTGCAGTCAGAGGGCAGAGCAGTCTTTTCATGCATGGCTCACTATGCTTATGTAAGAGCAGTCCTTAAACCTGGTTACATCACATAACAGGCGGCACTGTGTCAGTGGGTCACTGTGCCACACAACCACTGAACTACATGCACACTCTATGTTGGGCCCTTCACTGGACACGTGTGAATGAGGCATTCAGGCGCACGCTTCGGAGGGTCATTCAAGCGTGTGTTTATATGTGCGTATGTTGCTTATGCCAGCTATTGTATGATAACATACGATTCAGTAATGGCCAAAATAACATGGAAAATATGACCATTATGTTGCTTGGTTTACTTTAGAAGACGGCTTTAATTATGTCAGATGTGCCATTGCTGCGCCTACGGAGTGCCAGTAGGGGGGCCCCTCTGTTTCCAAATTATACTTGCGCGTATACTCTTCTCACCCTTAACCTCAGCTCCTGCTCCTCATACTCTCTCCCCAGCTCCGCCTTTCTGTCAGCAGAACAGCCCATCGCTGTCTTTTTCTTTCAGATTCTATTTAGTACACACACACACGCACACACACACTCACACACACGTACCCACACGCACACGCACACACACACGCACACGCACACACACCAGGGCAGGACCAACCCCTCCCACTGGTCTATAGTTCCATGAAAAACACAGAGGGAGAGAGACACAGACAGAAGAGAGGGAGAGAGAGAGGGAGGGAGGAGCATAGCTGCGCTGAAGCCGAGCCCCTCTATGCTTCAGCACGCAGAGTGGAGCAGACGGCAACAGCCACACAAACACACTCCACACACCACCACCACCACCACCGCTGCCGCCGCCACCACCACACAGACACTGTGACGGCTGCCAGGCGTAGTGGGAAGCAAGCCGTCAGGGAGAGAGCTTGAGAAGAAAGAGAGGGATCGCAGAGGGGAAGAGAAGAAAAGAGTTGGAGGAGGCACCTTGTGGATCAGAGGGGATTTTCCTCCTGTGCGAGTGCGCTTCTGGATAGGACTATCTGCTTCTTCCTGAGCGAGAGGAGTTTTTACCGAGGCTTTTTCTTTTCCGCTCATCCTCCACGCCGGGCTCCAGCGATATCTACCTATCTATCCCCCGGAGCTTAACAAAACAGGGAGGGAGTGAGAGAGAGTGAGATTAAAGGCAGTCACAGCTTCAGCTCAAGACCACCCTCAATCCTCCTCCTCCTCCTCCTCCTCCTCCTCCTCTTCTCTCTCTCTAGCTCCACATCCATGCGTGAGTTCATCGCTGATTTCACTGTCTTCTGAGGATAGAGCAGAGGACAGCGTGTGTTCTCCAGGATACAGCCGAGCTCCCGGTGGGATCGGGGTCTCGTCTGGTGTGTGCGAGAGAGAGAGGGAGCGAGAACGAGACAGGGGAACTGATACACAGGAAGAAGGAAAGAGACGGAGAGAGAAAGAAGAGTAAGAGACGCCCGGAGAGCAAATTGAGGGGCATGTTCAGGGCAGCGGAGAAGAAGAGTCAGTCTGATTTTTAGAGTGGAGAGTGCAAGGAACCGGCAACCGGATCCCATCCATTCCTCCTCCTCCCTCCTCCTCTTCCTCCTCCTCCTCCTCCTCCTCCTCCTCCTCCTCCTCCTCTTCATCGTCCTTTTCTTCTTCCCTCTCCTTTTTCCCTCTCTCTGTCCTGGTCTTCTATTCCCCCTATTGTTTCCGGTGTTGCCTCCCACTAACCTTTTTAATATCTTCCTTTCCTCCTCTCCTTCTCCTCAAACCCTTTTTTTTTTCTTTTTTTTTTGCTGCCACTCCGGATTCTCCCTGTCTCTCTTTTTGGACCTGTCTCTCTTTGTGAGGTTCCCTGTGAGCTCCCAGACAAGTAGACTGACTAAAATCCCAAGTGCTGTCTGTCCTCATATCCCTCCTTTCCTCTGTGCGTTTATCCCACACACACACGCGCCTCGGTAAGAGGAGAACGTTCTCCCTCTGCATCCGCCACTCTTGTAAGCAGTCGTCTGAAGGCCCCTCGGAGTGAACGTACCTCACCTGCGAGCTTCTATCTCCAGCCTCCAGGACCTTCAATTGGATTCCAGCTACATGGGAAAACGTTTGGATCAGCAGCAAATGTACCCCCACTACACCTACTACTACCCCCACTATCTCCAGACCAAGGTAGGATGGTCAGCCAATAGGTTGACCTATTTTACCACACTCTAAACTCAGAGGGGGAAAAAACGTGTTTGTGCGTTGGAAATACACATCAGCTTTTCATCCTGTAGCTGTCTTGCAACCGTCTTGCAACCCTCCTTTTGATTAACTCTGTGTCGTCTCTATCTGCTGCCTCTTTAAATCTCCTTCCCAATCAGTACCAGATCAAGACAAAATTCCATTTTCCGACGGCCCCAAGTATGCGATTTTTAAGTAATTCTTACCTCAATTATGTCGAATTCCTTAATCGATGCCCCAAGACCCCAAAGGGGATCTGTGAAAAGACCCAAATTTGTTTGAAAAAGCCGCAAGCTAGAGGCTGAAATTGTCTCGCACGACAGCTTGCCAAATGACACCATGTCCCCTCTCCCCCATCTGTCTCCGAGCGTGGAGATATTGGTGTCACTCAGCTTTTCCATCCTACCAGAGCGCTTGACCCCATCCTCCCCTCTCCGACCCCACCAGCTCCAAGTTCAAGTTCGGGGCATGAGGCCCACCTTTCCCTCAGCCCCTGTTTTCTCTCTCCTACTTTGTCCGTCTCCCGCTCTGTCACTCCAACCCCCCGATCCCCCCCCCCCCGCTCCCCCTTCTACCCCTCCCTTCACTGGCCACCCCCAGGCTATACTCACCCATGATACCATGCTGTAGACGTGATTGATGGAACCTGATACACTTATCCGTTTATCAAGAGTACAGAAAACAGAGCTCCGTTTTATTTTCTTTGTTCTTTCGCTATAGTCATACTTTATTACCCACACATGGCGTGCATACACAGATCCACACACACACGCACGCACGCACGCACGCACGCACGCACGCACGCACGCACACACACAACATATTTCCCTCTCTGAGTCTTCTACCACCAAGAACAGGAAAATGGATTGCTACGGCCTGATCGATGGCTCCTGCATCATATCGCCGAGCCCGTCATTCCCTTTGTCTACTGTGATTCATTTGTTTTTCTTTCGTGTGATAGTAAGTGTGAGGAGTTGGCAGGTTTGCTGCAATATTTGGTAAATGTGTGCATGTCAGTAGGCAAGAGAGATGGAGGGAGATGCAAAGATAAAAGTGTAGGAGTGGGATGCTCTGAGAGTAGAGAGATCATGTTATTGGGTGGACACCGTGTGGGAAGAACAGGTAAAGAAAATGATTGCTCCACTGTAAAAATAATTAAATAATAGGTTGCATTTGCAGGCCGATAGCAACCCATCTAGTATAATTGTGAAGTCCTAAATACTGTTCTTTGAACCAATAAAGACATGGGTTAGGATTGTCTTGATCAAGTTTCTCTTCCTTGACTCTAATCCAAAACAGAAAGATTACAAGAGGGTGTTTGGCTGCGTTCATTTTCTAATTTAAAATAGTTCCACATTGAAGACGTTTTCACGGCCCGTTAATGTTTTATAACACATGCCTCCCTGCCACAAGTTGTGGATAATTTTAGTTCACAGCAATTACAGATGAAAGCTGGCGGAGACAGAGCAGATTGAGATCCAATAAACAAGGAATTTAGAATGTAGGGTGCTGATACTGATCAACTAAACATTGGCTAAAATCAATCTGTCAAATCAGCTCTGGACATTTCTAATTGGTGATAGACAGGTTGGAGTGTTGACATAATTATACTGTTGTTACCCGTGATTTAAAATCAAATAAAGGTTTTTGGGATGAAAATATATTTTCACTTATTCAGCCCAGTCAAGTGCACGCTGACTCAAATGTAGTACTTTATTCCTTGGCAGCGCCACTGTAGCAGCTCTTCAACTTCAGTTCACAAAATAAGATTAATATTTCCAATTAACTGCAGGATATCTTTGCAGATGACATGTGCAGATCGCATTTGCTGCACGTCGACATTAGAGCCTTCGTTGCTGATCTCGGAGCTGCACACGCTCGCATCTGGGCCCTGTCTGATGTTTTTAAGAATGTGCTCAAGATTGAGCAATCAGAAGCTGGAAACTGTTTGTTAATGCACATCTGTGGCTTGGTTGTTACAACAAACATCTCCAATGACGAGCACGCCTTTTTGTTTGCTAATCTGGAAGAGTAAATGCACGTCTGCTACTGGATAAAATCAAATGTGTTGTTTCCAAATTTCCTTTTAATGAAAACAACTCCAAGGATCTCAATGGTAATAGTTTCTTGGTAAAAGTGTTCGTTTGTTTCATATTTGTTTTCCCTGAGCATAATTAAAATGACAAAACACAATTCATCTTCTTGATGTATTTTTTTCTTTTCTTTTAAAACTTTGACAGACAGTGTTTTTTTCTGTAGCATTTTCACCATTTATTTTGCGGCTGCATTAATACTGCATATTTACGCATGAAAATAATGGTTGTGATTGCATAAGGTTCATAATGAACTTCAAAGGAAATATGATTACATTTTCTAGCAATAACAAAGAAGCGGCATTTCTAATCAGCCCCGTCAGTGAGTAAAGGAGCATCTCGTCACCGCGTGATTTGTAGCTTTATTACACAAGATAGTGCGCTGCATGTACACATACCTTAGATTAACTTCAACATTTTGATGCGCGTCTGTTACGACGTTTTATGTGTGCAGATGTCACCGTGTCACACTGCTGTTCTTTGATTTATCTATCAGTTCAAGGTCACCTAATTTCTCTGAAGTATCTGCAACAGGCATCTGGCCCAGACCATCACTTGATTTTTTGCACTCCATCCATCCCTGCCTCCCATCAGCCCTCCCTCTGTCCCTCTGCTGTCAAGGTCAAATCAAATTGGATCCTACCCTCCCCAGTGTTTCCTGTCGACGGTGCCCGTGTGTGTGTGTGCGTGTGTGTGCGTGTGTGTGTGTGTGTGTGTGTGTGTGTGTATGGGTTCGCATATCTATCCATATATGAATAAAACCAGCATCTGTATGTCAGCTTTGTTTCCGTGACTGTACATGAGCCTGTAACTTTGTCCGTCAATGCGTGCGTGAGCGAGGACTGAATATATTTGCTCACGTTTGCGCGCGCGCGCGCGTGTGTGTGTGTGCAAGTGCAAGTCTGTAAGTGCGCGTGTGTATCCCGTGTTAATGGGAGTGTGTGTCTGCGTGTGTGTGTGTGTGTGTGTGTGGCCTCTGAACAGTGACTCCTTCTGACCCCTCCTTGGTGCAGCTTGCTGTCATTAAAGCTCTCGGTCCCAGAGGAGCTGTTCTGTCTGTCTGTCTGTGTGTGTGTGTGTGTGTGTGTGTGTGTGTGTGTGTGTGTGTGTGTGTGTGTGTGTCTGTGTGTGTGTGTGTGTTTCAGAGGCCCCATAGAATAGTTCAGTTATACGTCTATATGGACCTTGACAACAAGCCAGTGTTTGATCTGCCTGTGCTGCTCTCTGACTTCAAATATGTGAAGTGTGTGTGTGTGTGTGTGTGTGTGTGTAAATGTTCTGTGGGTGTGAATGTAGGTGTGCAGGTGGTTTTCAGACTCTTTGTGTACAATGGACAAGAGCAGACAAAGACTTACTGGTTGTATTTATTGTGTGGCCTCTTTTGAGCTCTTTCTCACACTCCCCCCAAACCCTCCTCCCTCTCTCCCCCCCCCCCCCCCCCCCCCCCCCACCTCTCTCTCTCTCTCTTGCTCACTGATCTGATTGGAGATGTAAATGGCCTCTTATTAATCTTTATTCCAGAGAGTGGAGGCTCTCCTTCGGTGGAAATCAATCATTTGTGTCCGTGTGCGTGTGTGCATGTGTGTGTGCATGTGTGTGTGTGTGTGTGTGTGTGTGTGTGTGTGTGCTGCCTTCACTGCCTTACAAGAGCAATCTTTAGACACAAGACACGCTCGCTGAAAAAGCACACACATGCATTACCTTCTTCACACAAAGGCAGTTATGAAATGACTAGCTTAAACTAACAATGCTTATCCAGATGACAAAGTGTGCGTAAATGTGCGGCCATTAAACGGAGAGCTGCGCTCGCTCTGCCTACATAATGGGTTATAGGTACAGTTAGTGTACATTAGCAGGGGGCGGCAAGGGACAGCATGGCCTCCTATGTGAGCCGAGCGGAGCTTAATCATGGCTGTAAAAGGGTTTGAAGGGATCAGGGGGAGGGCACAGCTGCATTGTTGCATTTTCTGTGTGATTTGTTCAACATGTTTAGGATTGTCTTGCCTCTGTGAGCTAGTTTCAGTCGGCGCGTTGTTGATGCCCATTCTGTGGCATCGAAGGCACGATCTACTTAAGGCTTTTCTTCTTCCACTTTCCAGGAAATCCAGTCTGTGAAATCCCTAATTGGACCCAATGAAAGTGCAAACACAAATTATCGTAGCTTGTGATTGTTGCTGTGACGTTTTGAGCGTTTCCCTGTGGTTGGGGTGCAATGTGTCATAACTGGAAATTACACGGCAATAATAAAACTCTAACATGTTGCCCTTTTGTAAAATGTGGAAAAGTGGCATTCACGACAAACAGATCTGATAATGAGAAAGTATGTCTACCTTTAGGTAACATATACTAAAACGTATCTCCCCTCATGCCTCCATTTCTCTTACTTCAAGCATTATTTGCTCTACTTTGACTTTTTCGTGATTTTATGTCTCTCTCTATATGCTTTTATGCAAATGCAGCTTGAGCTCATGGGAAGGTGTGTATATATATATATATAGCGCACTGACATTTTGCATGTCACGTGTACGTATTTGAAGTTTTTTCGAGTCTAATTTAATGCCTCGTTCTCATTCTCAACTTGTCACGTACAGATGCATGTCACAGTTTGAATCCCGTGGTTAACATTATGAAATCATCAAGCTAAAACACTTGGTTAAGGTTTGGCTAAACGGTCATGGTTTGGATTAAAATAAGTACTTTTGTTGCATAAACTAAGTTGTGCAGTTAACTCAAGTAGTCAACGTAAATAAGTCTTCGGTTGACTTTTGGTTTCACACGGGACACCAACGCAGTTATCAAGGGTGAAAGTCATGTGTTTGTGTGACATGTCCATCCACAACGTCCTCCCTATGCGGACTTCCTCACTTTTTATACTACGTCACAAGACTTCTGGAGCACATGCTCGGAGAGTGTAATGTTGCCATAACACGCAAAATGACTTAAGAAATTGGAGTGTTATTAATGCCATTTGGTGATACCAGGCTGTTATATATATGGATGATTGAGCCTCTGAATGTAGTAGTAGTGTAACTATTCAAGTTTTAAATCTCTCCTGCCTCTGATGATGATGATGATGAGGGACTGAGGACGTGAGTCTTTGATGATAATCGTTAAGAGTCAGATAAGAGAGAAGCAGAATGAAAAAGTTGCATTATCAACCAGCCGATCATTAGTTTGCTGCAGAACAGTGTGCTAATATGCTCAGTGGCACACGAGGAGCTTTAATTAGGGTAATGAGAAACGGCATTCAGCTGATATCAAAGTAATGGCACATGCGGACACGCCCGGACGTCTAAATAGAATATTCCATCCTTCAAAAATGAGATTTTCACATTCAATTACTCTCTATTACAGTATGCGCTCGATAAATGTGGTCCGTTTTTTTGCCTGAGCTGTGATGAGTAAACATCATAAAGATTAGGAGGGAGACAAGGACACAAACATGGAGATTCGCTGATGTCCTCCCTCTACTATCCCACCCTTCCTTCCTGCCTTCCTTCCTTCCTTCCTTCCAAGCTTCTGTTCCTCGTCTTGTCAAACAAAAAGTACTTCGCCTTAGCAGAAACAGCGGCCATAAATTATGCAGCACACATCACATACACACACATAAAGAAAGTGAATAGTGCGTGTCGTGTGGTGTGCAAAGTAAACAAGAGGGTATAGGTTTTATAGCATTCTGCTCGTGCCCTGTTCCTCCTCACACATCTGCCCGCCTGCATCAGTTGTAGTTTTACAAGCGACAATATTATCATGTGCTTGCTGTTTAGGACCGAGCTACTCTGTTTGGATCTCAGCTCTGCTCTTGATAGCATCACATGCCAATGTAGAGAATGTATAAAACCCTTATGTTGCCTTCTTCTAATGCCCTACCCAATACTCACCGCTCACTCCTTTCCCTGCTTTTCCTCTGCCGCTGTCTCTCTCTCTCTCTCTCTCTCTCTCTTTTCCTGCCTGTCTCCCACTGTGTTCTGGGCTCTTTCTCTCTCACTCTCTCTCTCTCCCCTACCATCTGTTCAGTTTGCCAGGCCTGGGTAGTTTTTACTGCTTAAAAGGGACTCTCCTAACCACCCATATATGTCCATTTATTATTCTCCGTGGGCTGTTCTATTCTTGTCCCAGTACAGTAGCGGACGCTGACCCGTGCCTCGCTACGTTGGATAGGAGTGAAAAAGCTTAAGCGGGTCAGCGCATGCACGGAGGGGTGAGGGAGGCTCACCCCTGCCAGTTTTGGAATAGAAAATATGTGCAGGAGGCAGAGAGAAAGGTGGATGGAGGAGAAAAAAAGATTTGTGAAGGAGAGCAGAGTGAGCTATATCGGAAAAGGAACAGATGGCGGTAGCAAAAGGAATTTGAAATAAGAGATAAAGATCCAAGGGGAAATAGAGAGAGATGCAGTGAAGGAGACAGAAGTTGTAGGCAGGGTCAGGGAATAATGCTGCTGCTGCATTTTTAATAGTTTGCCACTTTGTAGCGACCCTTGTCTAATGGATTCGCTGCCTCTTAAAAGCTCCTGTCAGGGCCCTCTACCTCAAACCAGGGGCGCCGCCAGGGCTTTTGGGGAGCAACACATCACATTGGGCCCAACCACCACAGGCCACGCCAACCTTGCACAATTGCCGCAACCGCACCTCCAGAACCCTGTTGACCCATTCAAAGCTTTAAATAACTACCTTTGCAGGCTTGCAACTCTCTTGCAGTCCAATGATTACTGCATGCTGTTTACTGACAAAGAGCGGTGAAAATATGACACCGTGCAGACATTCTGCACGCAGTGGAATTCACTATCTGACTGATACCTTCTTTAAGAAAGGTGCTCAAGGCCATCTTTTACAGTCTAGATGTCATTTTAATGGAAAATGATCTCAACATAACTTAAAATAAATATGAATAGCTTAAAATGAAGACATAATCATATATTATCTTGTAATATAATACCATTTGTAATAACATAACAAAAATGTCAGCTACTACCAATTCAACACAATACTGCTCACATATTTTTTCTGTTGGGAGAAGGGCTGGTTCATTGGTAGGGGGATGGTGATGGAGAGACAGGGCTGCTGAGCATAAAGCTGCATCTGTACTTGGGGCCCGGCACCAGCCAGTGGCCACGACAACGGATTTGAATAGATTGCTAAAAGTTTGGCTGCATTGATTAAATGTCGGCCAAAAGAGGATAAAAAATACGAAGATATTAATTAACTATTGTTAGGGGAGCAAACATGGTCTATTTCACAATGGACTAAGCTAACAGGTTAATGTTCACCCCTCACTGACCTCACACCTTTCTTTGTGAAACATTGGGTGATATAAAGTTGCCCTTTCTTTTCTCTCTCCTGTCTTTCTTTTTGGTTTTGGGAACCCCGATTTTTCTTTCAGAAGCTGAGACATGATGCACCACTGACACCTCTCATTAGCAAATCACTCTGCTAGAAAGTACCATTGGCACCTGGTCTTGAGGCAGGAACAAACCATTTCATGTAAATAGAAGGGGTGGGAGGCATCGTCCTAACTCCCCCCCATACGACGCCCCTGCCTCAAACAGTTACACCACGGAAATTGCTGAGGACTCCAATAGTCCCTCACACTTCCTGATAGAATGTCTAAAGGTCTAATATTGTCTGGCGGCAAACATAATTCCAGTTAGCACGCAGATGTTTTGGCTAATCATGTTCAGAGCAAAATGCACTCGCAGGAAGCAGCAACTGAAATATTGAGGGCTTAAAGAAAACCATTACTCAGGCTGATTCCACAACTCTTTGAGATGTACACTTCTGGTGCGCCGTCTTTTACAACACCGTGCTAAGTGCCTGACAAAGACTTTATCTAAGGATGAAAAGGGAGAGACAAAGAGCACAACCTCCAGCTGCTAGCTATTTTAAGTGTGTGTGTAATGTGCAGTGTAGAGGGTATGGCCCGTGGCCGTGAAGCTGATCTACTTTTTGGAGATAGAAAAATATTCTGTCTAGGTTTCACAAATGCCTGTATCTCTGCATTATATGGACTGGCCTTCAACTATACAGTGCATGGTCAGACTCCTCACATCCATTCATTGTAGGAGCTTTATTTAACATTCTGAGCATTAATATAGCATAGTCATATTAATACATGAGTAGAGAATGAAGTCGCTCTCCCTCTGTATGTGTTTTCATCCAAGCTTCCCCGGGCTTGGTTTACATAGCCCCTCTGATTTTTAATATGTTTGATGTCTTATTTTATGACTGGACTCAGACCATTAACATCACATATGTAAGTGAAAGAAGTAACATATCTATTTTTTTAATTGGCCAAAGTGTGCTGTAGTTGCGAATGTATTCTATTCAGGTTTCAGCGCAGAGCCGCTGTTCACTTGAAGTTACAAAGTTCACTCACCTCCAGCTTACAGTACAAACTTCAGTACACACTTCTTTTTGTCAACGTCTTTTCAACCCGTTCTCTCTATTTGAGGACATATTGGTAAAGCAAACAATTAATGAATTCCTCATGTTAAGAATCAACTAATGTGTTTTGGTGAAAAGATATGTTATGTATTGGGATTTTGGTCCGTGTTGGTTCGTAGGGCCTCCACCTATCTTAAGGTCATTAGCTGACCTGTGTGGGAACCTTTTTAGACAAAACCTGTTGATCTGCGATTGACCCTTATGTGCTGTCACAGATACCGTGATTATGAATTTATTATCTCCCTCCTCAAATTACACTTACATTAATCCAGTATAATCAGGATGCTTGTTTTGTTTCTTGATAATTAAGATTCTATTTTTTAATGAAAGCCGGCTATAATATAGTACACATCTTGTTCAGACGTAACAACATCTATTAGTCATCTGTAATGAATTTTGTATTTAATTAGCCCCTATCATCCTGCTCTCAGTTGTCTGGGGTAAAAATATGTTGGAAAGAAAACCAATATCTATAAAGCTGATGTTTCAATTGTTTACATGTAAACAAATGAAAATGTTGTCGAGCATTTCTACATTGTATTCAGACTGTTTATTGTTTATAACAAGAAATATGATAATATGTTGTCTTCACAGACTGAATATATGTATATAATTGAAAATATTCAGCTCTCCGATCATTATTTGCATATAAACTGTGCATTAAATGTCATTATTACCATCAACATAGGGATGTGGTCGGCACATTTCCTATTATGGGGGGTTGTGCGTTGGTGGGCGAGTGATCCCTCCACCAGGGACCAGAGAGATAATTGAAAGAATGGCCTGAGGGATTTCCCCCCATATGTTGTTCCTTATCCTACTTAGCTGTTGCTTCCTTCTATCTCTCCCCTCTCTCTTTTCCAATCTCACTCTCACTCCTCTCCTTGTATCTTTTACTGTTTCTATTTTCGTCCCAGAGCACTGCAGGTCAGACATGTTAAAGGAGAATCCCACCCCTCAATACCTTTTACACACTTTGTGTGAATTGATCTTAAACACTCTCCAGCCATATTGTCATTTGCCCTTCTCTCTTCTTGCTACTTCAGTGTCTTTACATCTCACAGAATGACTTTTAAAATCCTCCAATAAAGTGGACCTTTTGAATCCATCCATTTGTGGAGAGCGGGGAATAATAAGGGCAGTGGTAGCTGTAGTGAAGAGAGTCTGACTCTTCAGTGAAGAAAATGTGAAAAAGACCCTGATTATCTTTTGCCACATATTATGGAAGAAAGTCTCCTCTTGGGGACGAGATGGCATAAGCCTGTACATGTTTTCTACTCCTCTGGCAGTTGGTAGGCCACACCTGGTCCCAGTAAACACACGCAGACCAGGAGTACCAACAGCAATGACTATACATATATCTGTTAGCATTCTCTGTTCCAAAAAATACTGTGAGTTACAAAAGATATGCTGTACTACTGTAATCATTTCTATAGAAAGGACAATACAAGTGACACTTTGGCAGAGCCCCACAAAGATAAATCAAATATTATTGAAATAAATAAATACTGAATTAGGTGTGAACATGGACAAGAGACATGAAGGGGAAAGTGTGATTATCAACCTTAATTTATAGTTATATGTGAAGGGGTTACGCTGTAGCGAACCAAGCAATGCTAAGCAGGCGTTATGAATGAAAAAGGCAACATTTTCTTATCCTTTTCAGGAACACAGATCTTGCAAAGCCGTTTCCTTTCCAAACGTTCAGCTCACCTCGATCACGGTCTCATATTTATTAATGAAACCAGACAGACCTCCACAGCGCTGCTCATATCACAAAGCAAATAAATGTGGTGTTCTGGTAGTGCTATCAATGGACGTAATCTGGCGCTGAACAATAAGTAAAAACCTACACCCTAGGTATCAGCAACGGGACTACGGTTAACCCCTTGTGTTAACTCTACATCCAGATGGAGCCCTTAGGGTAAGATTTAGGCTGAACACGGTGAAATAAAGTCACAGCGCTCATAGTTACAGCCCTGTATTTTACACAAATGTGCCTTTATACCTTGAGGCAAACACTAAAGGTAAAGCCCACAATAATGTCCTGCTATGAACAGGGATTTCTCGCCAAAGTCTTCTCTGGGCCAAATAACTGCGGGACGTTAGGATTGTAATGTGCACCAGTGCATGCGCATCTGTTTGACTGCTTATGTTCGTGTTTGCTGAAGACTATTGCCCGTACTGAAAGAAAGCTGCCCCCTCCGAGCCCCATTAAAGTTGTCAACAAAGTGCAAAATCTGTAACCTGAAGGATAAAATGTGCAGCACGTATAATAAATAATAAACAAGGCCTCCATCCGCCAAGATTTCAGAGAGGCATCCAAGCAATGAGCATCAAATCCAGAAGACACTACATACACGGTCTGATGCCTTAAACCACCCAATCGTTTCTATTTGTTTTGTTACGGTGTTGCCACATGCTCGCATCGATATTAAAGAATAACAACAAAAATCAGAGAGACATTTGTAAAGAATGATACAATCCTCAGATATATAATCATAAAACCCCAGGCAAATAATCAACCATAGCACAGACAGTGCCTTCTCACCTTACTGGCTGCTAAACAATGATAGTGTCACTTACCTGCAAGCACACAGGACACATTTCTTTGTGCCCAGCAGCACAGTAGGACAGCTCCGAAGTGTGAACAAACTCTGGAGCTCAACCTCTGTACTTATCCTTTCTCAGTCTGAGGGGAATATAAAAAGAAACACAGTTAAACTCTATACAACTGCCACGCTGTTTGCCCTTACAGACAGTTTAGCCTGGTTACAGACGCACTCTTGTCCCTGAGCCAGAGGTGGCTGGCAAGGCCAAACATCTCCTATTCCCTGCTAATGAAATCCTGAATAAAACCCTCCCTACTCAGCTTGATCTCTCCCCCCCTCCACACACACACACAGACACACACGCACGCACACACACACACACACACACACACACACACACACACACACACACACACACACACACACACACACGCACACACACACACACAAAATTGCACAAACACAAAAACACAGACACCCACTCTCCAGGGTTCTGGTGCATGCCCACACACACTAACACTCACAGAACCCCTGCAGTCCCAGCCAGGGATTATCCTAGAAAACACTCCTTTTGTTGGGCCCCAGTCAAATTACTTTTCAGAGCTCTCATGCTTTTATCAGAGCTGTCTACGTAACTGTGTGTGTGTGCGCGTGTGTGCGTGTGTGTGTGTGCGTGCGTGGGTATGCATGTTAAGGCAGTCTAAACATAGGCTGTTGCTGATTGCAGGGAGCACATCCAAAGCAAATGGTCACTAATGACTAAGTAAGCTGTTTATATTGCCCTCAGTATGTATGTATGTATGTATGTGTGTGTGTGTGTGTGTGTGTGTGTGTGTGTGTGTGTGTGTGTGTGTGTGTGTGTGTGTGTGTGTGTGTGTGTGAGAGAGAGAGAGAGAGAGAGAGAGAGAGAGAGAGAGAAAGAGATTGCGTGTGTGCATCTACTCATAAGCCAGTGATTTTCTAAAGATAGTACATCACCAAATCACCATGTTGTGTTGCCTGTTGGCAGGCTGGTCCGTTGTTTGTGACATTTCAACTTGACATTTATGAATAAAGACACTGATGCTCATAAACACGGTTCAAGTTGCACTTCCTGTCAGCCTGCTGCTCCCGGGACTCCAACCTCCTCTGTCAAGAAATATTTTGGGAAGTTCTGCACGACTACTTTGACGACCTCACGAGAAGAACAGCAGCATTGGTCGTTTGGTAAATACTGCACTTTCTTTTCACAATGAAACCAATATTATCCAAACCATAACTAAGTAGTTTTACACGCTTAAACATAACCAAACCTTTACCACGGGGTTGACAGATCAGCGAAATGCTCATGTGTGTGTTGTTTTTTTCTCTCAGAACAGTGGTGTGTCTGAAGAGTGAGCATTTTTGTTCTTTTGGTATGAGGACTTGCGTGGCGTTCAGGGAGACCTCTGTAATGACTGCCAATGTACAGTCATACTTTTGTCCTGTGGATAATTACTTTCTGGGGTACCAACTCTCAGCCTGGGCAATGGCCAACTCAGTTGACTGGGCACAGATTGTAAAGCCACATTCGGCTTCTATTCATTCACACTACCGGGCTCTCCTCCGAGACCACCAGTCTCTTTCAAAGTTGTGCGAGAGTTTGTTGTGTGCAAGTATGTTTTGGTGTGTGACTGCCGGTTTGTGCGAGTGTGTGAGTGTGAGCGCGTTCGAGGGCTTGTGCCTGTGCCTGAGACGCACAGAGAGAGGAGGCGAGAGTGCCAACGTGAGAGATAAACAGAGACTAACAACGAAAGAGGAGAAGTGAAGCGTGTGCCCGTGCGCATGTGTACGTGTGTGCCGAGGGTGCAAACTAGCTTTGTAGCTCTCAGTGAAGTGTTGATTTAAGTGGAAGTGGAGGGAGGAGATGGGATAAAAGGCCTGACTAGATTAGGCTGGCACACACTACTGAGGCGCTCTACTGCCTGGCCTTTCAGCGCACTCTGCACTGAGCGTGCACGTGAGTGTATGTGTATATGTATGTGTGTGTGTGTGTGTGCCTGTGAGAGAGAGAGAGACTAGTACTTTTGTGACAACATTGAGGACGCTCGAATTGGGATTTGTGTGCGCGCAACTGTTGGATGCAGTTACTCTGCTGCTGATATTGGTGCGGCTGTACAATAAAGCAGCGGATTAGCTGAGCCACCGCAGCCACTATGAGAGCACTGAGGACACCAATCACAGTTCTGACATCTCAGCAATATCCTGTGCTGTACATCGTGTATGTTACCACGGGGAAGTGCATTGTTGAGAGGTGGTGTGGTGGTTTCACAGCGGCATCCGCAGGTCGGCACGTCCCAACTGAATTCTACAGATTCTTCGGAGGAGAGGTGGGAAATAGATTACAGACTTTGCAGCTGATTTTTTTTCTTCTTCTCCATCCTTTAATATACTTATAATCTTGCAGTTTCTGCCAGCAGGAGGCTGAATTACTGCATATTCAAGCTACTCCAACCAGACACCCCACTGTTTAAGTCAAAGGTGGTCTCCAACAATAATAGTTCATTGGCTAAGTCGTTTGCAGAACTGTCTTTCCATGTTAGTCTCTCTGTGTGTGTAGGAGACTGACAGTTGAGGGTAAAAATAACATTTGAAGTGGTTTAAAATGCTTGAGGTGTGCTGGATTTAACTTGAACAGACAACGCAACAGCTTCAAAAGGGGTATCACTAGTGGTGAAATTTGGAAAGTCATCCGTCCTACTATGTTTTTCAAATATTGAACATGTATCCCACTGCTCTTTAGCCAGGGTTTTATTGACAGGGTGTTTGTGCAGTAAGGTTTAACAATTATCTGGCCTTTATTATTAACAAAACAGTGCTTAAAACACAGCTGAATGAGTAGGAGTCTCTGGGCTGTCACATTTTGGCAGCAGGTGACAGTTAACGGAAATATCTGCTAAATGATGGTTTACGATATATATATATATATATTTTTTTTTTGCCTCTGTTAAGTGCTGCTCAAACTCCACCACCATGTTCACATTTATGCTGAACCATTGGATGAGACAGATGCATTAGTCTGCTACATGTGGTACAGTAGCAATCTGCATATTTCATTGATTTAACTTCCTGTATGAATAATTAAGACCCCAAGAGGCATTATCTCCTTGTGAATGTATGTTTGCATCCTTGTATGCACATGCTCAGTTGTCTAGCCTTGTATACAGTGCATAGCTGATGTGTGCGTTTATCGGCCTGCTTAGTATGTAATCTGCTCATTAAGAAGATGTTCCTTATGCAATATGCACAGGGATCAATGCAGAAGTGCCAGAGTAAATTAAATATACTTTCTTATCAAAGCTCAACATTGTTTTTAGACTCTATATCTGTGTCCGTGGGTGTTTCTGAGGATTCCTGCTGTCATTGGTGCTGTTTTTGGGTTGGCCTAAAATTTAGGAGGACTGACTCCTTCCAGCACTATTGAAGATTTAATCAGATTTCCCAAACCATCAAAATACTAATCACTGTATTTTGTAATCTTATAGCCTTTTCCTGTTAAACTCAATCTATAATAAATCTTCATCACTTCTTCCTGTTGTTATTTTGCTTCTCGCACAAATATGTATTTCCAGTGCTTTGAGAAGCTTTGACATGGGTTGGCCTCTGCAGAAATGTACACAACAAATTAATCCCTTATTTTAGAGGAAACCTGAGACAATTCATTCTAATTAAAATGGAAACAAGTGACCCATTGCCCAATATCATCTGTAATGCCTGAGTCCCATTTGTTTGAGTCAGTGCCAGGCACCAGCCGTGGCCTCGTCTCCAAATGCATACTGTAACGTCATTTAATATATACAGATTTAAATTTTCCTCTTGGATAAGCAGCAGCAGCAGATACATGCAGTTACATAACACACGCATAGTACCTGATATATGGACATTGCCACTTTTACAGCTGTATTATAATCCCATTACTTTTACAGCAGTGATTTGTGAATCCCCTCTGCCTTTATCGCCGAGTAAGTCGGCCTTTCTTTCTTTAACTGATGTCCCATTGTTCAACACTTTTGAATGAATCCTCATAAAATTGAAATCAGACGCATGCAAACGGGATTTTATGTGGATTGTAAAAGCTCAGGCGCAAGCATGCACACATGCAGGCGTAAATGTGATGTACAACAAGTATTTGTATGTAATAAGATGATGTGTGCACACACACACACACACACACACACACACACACAGCAGCTGTCAACTGCTAGATTAGATGCAGTGGAGCCGCTGAGTACAACAGGAGGAGCATTCGGTGCACGCTGTGACAGAAAATACTAACTGTAGCACTCTTACCAATACCAACCCCAGAATTATCCTCTCAGCAGAGGTCTCTCTCAGTCCTCACTGTCTCTCTCTCTCTCGAAACCAATGGTGTGGAGGACTCAGACAGCCAGACCCACCTGCAATAACTAATTCGATATTGTTCTGTAGAGAACATGAAGCGATTGCAGATGTCGTTTTCATTCTGCTGAAATGGCTCACTTTGTCACCGGTGTCTAATATCTCTTATGATAATTTGGTGTTAAAGTTGATCATACTGACGACTGAATTTTACGCTTTAGTTTTGCAATATCTCAAAAGCACTGCAGTGGATTAAATACTAAGAAGACAGAGGTGAAACTGCAACCAAGCTTGTTATTGCAATGCAGAAAATTAATCCATGGGATTATTTTCAAAAAGTCAATGTATTCCACCAACTGACATCCCTTGTCATGGGATACAGTGGATGAGTACTTTCCAGAGTTTGTTGTACAAGCACAAGTTGAGAGGCAGGTACTTGAAAAATAAGGAAGCAGTACAGGAACATACAACAGATAACCATAAAAACATCGAGGTACATGTGGCTGTATTGCTCTCACAGACGCACAGCAGCACACAATATACATAAGAAGGCGAGTCCATATCGTAGCACGATGGACGCTACATCATGACACTGATCACAAAGACACATTAAGTGGAGCAGGCCCAGGTGGTGTTGGTTACAGTCTGGAGGAGGTGTCTGGTGGTTTGTACATCCACAGAGGATGCTCGGTCAAAAAAGTCAAAGCACAACAGCAGAGGAGACGCAGAGGAAATAAAGAAGAGGATCAGAGTAAGGGTGGGGGGTGGGTGGTGTTGAGGGGGGGGACTAAGGCACAGATAAGGAGAAGAAAGGGGGCAGGGGAAAATATGAAGCGCTTCTGGAATAAGCTCATATGAATAGAGTGGTTTCACTCCCTGGTATAGCAGAGGGAGAGGGAGAGTCGGTCCCTAATGTACACTGAAACATTTTGCTTTCTCAAATCCATATGTCACTTTCCCGTCCTGGATCATATATTCTCCTCAGTATTCACTTTAATTTCTCTCAGCAATTACTCCTTTGACTTATTTCTGAAACGTATATCATCAGAGCTCTATTGCTCGGGCGCTACGATTCTTCATCCATCACATTTTATTATTGCGTGCTTCTGGTTTCCGTGCCCACGGAAGCTTATTCACATTCTCGGTTGCAAAAAGTGTAAAAATAAAATGATGAAATTATACACTAGATAACGTGAGAGAGGTTGTAGTCAGACAAGACGTTGTGTTGTTCGGAAAAGCTGAAAGACGGTCACGCAGATTTTCGAAACACGCAATCTGGACTGCACAAGAGTCAGTCAGAAGACAGGCAGGCCAGCTGAATTACAGATTGAGTGGCAAACGTAGACAGAAGGGAAATGGGGCTGACAAAAGTGGAGAGGCAAAACGAGACGAAGCAACGGAGGCAGACTCTTGCTTTCTTCCAAAGTACAGCCACAAGCTGTTGGTCTCAGTCTGCCAACCTAGCTCAACTTCCCAGCCATAGATAAACTGTGTGTGTGTGTGTGTGTGTGTGTGTGTGTGTGGGTGTGTGTGTGTGTGTGTGTGTGTGTGTGTGTGTGTGTGTGTGTGTGTGTGTGTACATAATTCATAAGCGTAGCCAAATCAAGATCTAGAGATTATTATGACCAGTGGCACAAAAGAGGAGAGGAGAGGAGAGGAGAGAAGAAGGAAGGGAGGAAGAATGGAAACAGAAGAGAGAAGTGTGTGGGGATAGAAATGCAGTTCCAGATTACAGAGGAATCAACTAGTTTGTATTCACCCCACACTTACCTGTATGCACCAGCATGTGTTCACATACGCGTTCCCATAGGCTCCTTGTGTATAACCCTCTCCTCCCTCTGTTTCTCTATCTCCAGTCAATAGCTCCCTCCCTCCCTCTTTTACTTTCAAGGAAGGGTAATCCCTCTTGTAGCTAATGTGCTGTGACATTTCATGGTACAATAGGATTTGGGGGACGCTATGTATTCTCATGGTGCTGGGGTCTAGCAGATAACCTCGCTGTCTGGGTGATTTTTGGACAGCAACAACTCTTGGACTCGTTTTTTTTTTTTATTTCACATTGGAAATCTAATTATCAAGGTGGAAAGGCAGTTCACAATAATACAGACTGAGGTCACACTTTGGGGGTTATCGGCAAACCACTACAACCACATGCGGTCACACAATATTTCATATATATATAAAAAAAAAAAAGGGATGATTGTTTAAATCTGATTCATAGACATGACGTCAACTGCCATGATACAGATTCATAGTTTCATGAGTGGAGACTCAGGTGACGGGCAATAAAATCATTATTCCAACTGAGTGGTGTGTGTTTGACACATACCGTGGACTATTTGATCCCCTTGAGTTGAGTACAGCACTCAATACTAACACCAAAACACATACAGAAAAATACAAAGACAAACGTTTTGACCACATATAGAAATAGATTCTTATTTGAAAGTACATCATTTTTTTGACAAATCAGACTCATCTGTTCTGCAGTTCCATTATAATGGCAAAATAGTTCTCTATACAATACAACTACATTTTCATCTTTCTTTTGAGGTAGAGAGGCGATCTGACAAGAGACGATTTTGCCTCGATTTTGTTGATGAGGCAATGACTCTATCATGTAAAAGATAAGTGTCATATCTGGACAGGATGTCTCCGTTTTAAATAAAGGTAGAATATGGATGCATGAGATGTGATATGATACAGACAGCCGGGTTTCCCTTTGGTGGGATGAAGTGCTTATCTCACCAACAGAGCCGATGTGTGAGGATATGGGGGCGGTAAATGTGCTCATCAACCTTCAGGCACAGATACGATGCTGCCAGAGTGCCTTCAGCTGGACGCTGTTTAGAGAGGGCAATGTTGGGAGAGATAAATGTTAAATACTCTGCATGACATTTATTGTGGATCTTTTTTTTTTCCTTCAGTTTGTCCGAGCAAATCCGGATGTTCAATGGAAATGAATGAGAGCATCAGAAACATACAAACCAGTAAAGATGAACGAAGCGAAGATGCTGTCTTCAATTGTGTCCCTCGTTCTTTTTTAGCTTTACGTCCCTTGATTGAGCACCCCGGGGTGATGGCGCCTTCACTCCCTGGCGGCCTCTTGTAGGGTTCACAAGCAGAAAAAACACAATTCGCTGACTTCTAGTTGCTTTTCAACACAACTGAAGCACGTCTGCAAACAGAGGCATTTGCTGGACACATCATTTTCTGTAGTTGGAAAAAAAGCATTGTGTTAACATATTATTTGATGCACAAGATGCAAGTTAACAATTTTTCAAAAAATTAGAAGAATGTCCTCCTCATTGATACCTGTGCAGATTTTAATTTTAGTAAAGGACTTCACTCACATTGGCACAGAGAGGGCTACGGTACATAAACGGGCTCTTACTGTAATCACGAATAAGAACACAGTTCTTGTTATGAGGCTTCTGCATGACAATAATGACATCCTCTCCATATTATTCCCTGATAATTCAAACTGGCTAATTTGATTCACAACCTGTCTGTATCCTCTACGCAAAATCAAGCCCTTAAATCAATGAATGACTAATCCAAGTCACGCAAAAGCCCCCCGATGCTGCGTTGAACGTCTTCCTCAGCTAAATGCAGATTACAACTGAAGTGAGTGTTTATCGCCCTAACAACCGTATGAGGGGAGTAACGTCTTGTCGCTTTGATTTGCCGTACGATTTGTTTTGAAAGCGTGACAGCAAGCGTGAGACGGATGGAAGCTGAGAAGTGTCACGCCCAGATTCATAAGACAGGGTTGTCGGGCACGCTATTGCTGTTTTGGCTGACTGTGTTATACCTGGAGGGAACGCGATGCTGCTGCCACTACACTGTAGCCAATTTAGCTGGAGCACAGCTGCTAAGAGGCTCCCCAAGGTGTGTGTGTGTGTGTGTGTGTGTGTGTGTGTGTGTGTGTGTGTGTGTGTGTGTGCGTGCGTGTGCGTGTGCGTGTGTGTGTGTGCTTTAGGATTAAGCCACAGCACCAATTAAAGCCTCAGACTGGTTTTTAAAGGATAAATTATTAACAGCAGAAGTGACCTCTCTCGTGGCCTTTCCTCCCTCCTCTGCTATTTTCCTCTCCTCTCCTCTCCTCTCCTCTCCTCTCCTCTCCTCTCCTCTCCTCTCTTCTCCTCTCCACCCTTCTTCTCCTTTCGTCAAACCCGCCTCCCTTCCCTCACAACGTCTTCTCTCTCTCTTTGCCTCTGCTTGCTTCTGTTTTTATTCGTTGGCAATCCCTTTTTATTTCACTATTTACTCGCGTCCCTTACAACCTCTAAAAGATTATGGGTGGATTGTTTACTCTTCTGTTTTAGAATTTAAGCAAAAAAAAAGCAGGTTGCATGTTTTTGTGTCCCTAAACTTGCATTTTTTAAATCTAAACTCTCATCTTCTCACTAGGCTAAAGAAAAGGAACGGCAAATATAGAGATATGTTTCATCAGCGACGCATATTCTTTTTGTTTGCTTGTAACTTGTGTGTCTGTTCACTAGGATATTTATCTTTCAAGATGTGTTTTCCCTCACTGAATACTTTGGTATATTAATGCCTCCAGGATAGTGTTGGCATTGGTTGCAACTCTATGCAGCTGCACTTCCCCTTATTCCCCCTTTGTTCAATAGTAAAAGCATGTTAGCCAGTAATGGATACTTTTAACCTTTTCCAGGTAATTTGATCAGGCCTTTAAATCGATCCAAGCACACAAACGGTCTCTGTAATGATCGGTGAATACATCAATTGTTTTTGTTTTTTTAACCGAACCATATCTCCTTTTTTTGATTTGATGAATTGTTCAACACTGAATTCTGAATTATAAACGTGAGCTGCCGTGTATCATCTCTCACGGGGACAAACGAGGAGGGAGAGTTGAAATGGTTTAAAGACCTGAATGTATTTAACACCGGGGTTACTTCATGCTGTCATTTAGTGCTCCAGCAAATGGAATTTCCTGTGGAAAATGGCGCGGCATCCCCTCACTATATCATATTGGTCCAGTGGCTCGTCATAATCCAGATGCAATTTGTTTTGGCAGTTGACTCTATTAACATACTGTTGGAACACAGTGCACAGAATATAAATTGTGAGCTTCATTGCAACAGTAGAGTGTGGCTGCATTCCTGTTTCCAGTGTTGTCTGATGGGGCTGGTTTCTGCCCAAATGGGCAACTTTTGATTAGCGTTGGGCCGGGGGAGGAAATTTGGTCTGCTTTTGTCCACATTCGCCGGGTTTTTAAAAATATTGTGAAAACAATATTACCAAATAAGATATCATATGGTCAAAAACACATATACAACATTCAGTCAACTTTGTTATGCCCACTAGCTCATATTATTGACTCCTTTAACTATTTGATTGACCTACTATTGCACCTACTGACCTTGGCGTCATCATCACTGATATCGACATTGAGGTTTGTTAACTTGGTTGTCTGACCGTTCTCTTTGTGGGTTGCGATAGCTGTGTTCTCTTATCCCCATATCTTTGATCTGTTATTGGATGCAGATGTGATGCTTTGAATGTGTAGGATTGGTTTTCTTTTGTGCATGTAATGGTTCGACAAGGGTTTCTGGCAAGGTAATGATTATTATTATTTTATCTGTGTTTTATTGAAATGGTCGGATTTTAAGTTGTGACTGGGCTGGAAACTCTCAATCTGATCCGGCCACACTGCTCGTGTCGTTTGTGTGTGTTACATCACTTTGCCCCTCTAGTCTAGCTGTGTTATGTATTTATCTCTACCACATTTTTCTTAGATGTGTCTGTCTAATCTTCAACCTGAGAAATAAAGAACTGACTGAGCTCTCTCTTTTTTTTTTACGATGCCCTGTTATGGATTTTCCCCCTACATATATCCTCGGTTCATCATCTGATCTCAGTCAGCCGACTTGGATTCCACTCAATATGTTCTTACACTCTGATCTCTTCCTCCCTACCTCCATGCCTCTGCCCCTCCCTCCTCTTCTCGGTTTCCCTGAATATTTGCTCCTCTCAGATTTGATGAAGGAATTTAATTAGTGCAGAGAGAGAGAAACAGGAAGGAAAGGTGGACACAGTGAGGGAAGGAAGCCGAGTAATAATGAATCGTCAGTGACCCTGAGAGCAGACAAGGTGAAGATAAGTGTGTTGGAATCTGACCTGGTCGATCTGGAGGAGAGAGGCGTATTGTACCTTGTTGCTACATTAGATGAGACTGTAGTGGTGCATTGACGCTGCAACATTGCTTCGCTGACAAGGGTAAAAAACGGCAACCCCTGAAGTACCCATGCAGGATCACGAGTTGAATATGTGCAGACGCTTACTGCGCCATCACATGTCTCTGTTTGCTCCCATAGCTCAGTGAGATGACCTTAAAAAATAGTTCTTGTTTCCAGTGTTTTCATATGACTTACATTAACATAGATTATGTTGATAGAATACATCAAACTTGGATTTGTTTTTACACCACAGCTCAGCTGTATCCTGTTGTTGAGTGCCAACACACATCCTACAATTGAGATGCATGTGTGTTTGTACGTTTCCTAATTCTCGGCTCAAAAATGTATTGTAAGAATTGAATGCTTCCCAAGAAGGATGGAGGTATATACTTCTTGGTCATTTCATGCATTTTCCTCATAACAAAAGTTAAGGTAGCTAATTAAGTATAGTAGTTTTTTTAATTTATATATAGTTGTTTGCTAGCAAATTTTTAGCCATGTAAGTGTTGGAGGCTAGTCGCAACATTTTTACTGAAATCATTTGTATAATAAGTTTCAGCTGCTCTATTTTATGTTTAGTGCTAATTATGAAACACTTCGCATGGTGGCGCGGGCAAACTAAATTAATTGTGAACATGGTAACATTATATCTGCTACATGTTTTAAGATTAATGCTGCCGTTATGAGCATGTTAGCATCATGTTAGCTTAAAGCATGCCTGTACCAAAGTATAGCCTCACAGAGCTGCTAGCATGGCTGTAGACTCTTATTATAACTGACAGGTTTACCTTAAGTGATGTCTTGAAGTAAGCGGTCTGCTACATGATTTAAAAAAAAATGTGTGAGTATGAGTGTTTCCTGGTATACAATATCTGAACAGCAATATTAACACATGTTAGGTAATATAGACTGGTACCTACTGTGCTTTTCCATAACTTCCACCACTGCAATAGACTTTCATAGAATATTCAGCAGCTGATATTGTTTCTTAGCTGCCTCTTGTAGTGTGATACGTTGCAATCTCCTTTTCTGTTGCCTTGTATGTCCGAATAATAGGCGATAGTGTATGTCTCGACCTGTGATGTGGCAAGGCTTTTAAAGACATTTTAATTGAATGCTAATGAGAGTAGACCCCACTAAACATACAGCACGATCGCACACACACACACACACACACACACACACACACACACACACACACCTGTCAGTTGTTATCTTTTCAGTTTGTCATTGCTGCTGTAAGAAGAGGAACCCAATGCACAAGTGCGCTTACCCAACACACACACACACACACACACACACACACACACACACACACACACACACACACACACACACACACACACACACACTCTTTTCAGCTTCTCATTGTTGCCGTGGAGAAACATTATTCTGTCTGCACACTTATTCTATAGTCTCCATTCTTTGACCTGACGCTATATAAGCATTCTGTCTTATTCTTGTGCCCTCTTATTCTGATGGTAATTTGACTGCCTGAAAGGACTGGCAGAGGATTGCTCTGTCTCGTTCGACAAAATGTGCTAAAAAGTCATTCCTGGGATTAAAAAAAAAGCTCCGCGGTGGATTTCCAGGGCTCTGTTGTCATCTCTGCAGTTGCCCGTCGGCCCCCTGTTCATATGCAAATCAGCCAGAGCTTGATTGTTTCCTCATATTTTAATCTCCTGCACGGTGTTGGAGGAGAGGAGAGGGGAGGGCAGGGGAGGGGGGATACGAGGAAGAGATGAGACGAGAGGAAAAGAGATGATGGACCAGGAAAAGAAGAAGGGGCAGAGGCTGTCGGCAGCCGAGGAATGGAGAAGAGTAGAAAGTTGAAGACAAAAGATGAGGAGATGAAGTTGTGTTGGAGGAGGAGGAGAAAGCAAAATGTTTGACTGGAACAGTGAAGAGGTGAGGGACACGAGAGGGCAGGAAGATATTAATATGCAAGGAGAAGACAAAAACATAAAGCAGGATATGAGCGCTGCTAGATGATAAGCGGTAGGTACGAATATTTAGTTCACCTATCAGGATTTCATTAGCAGTGACGGAGAACTGCTGCTGCAGTTGAAGCTCAATATTTAACATTGCTTCAGTTTAAACTTTGAGGGGAGTCACTAAAGAACAATGAAGCCTCCATACTTTCATGTAATTCTGTATAAAACCAATCACGAACCCCGTGTTCTGCCGCTCATCATGCATGAGTTGAATCACTGACCAGGGGGCAATGAGAGGAGGAGCGAGAGAGACTTTCTTGAATAAACTAATTCATCATTTGCATAAATATACATAATAAAAGAGCTTTGTGCAAAGCTCCTCTTCAATATGCATCCCTCCACCCCCTTTTTGTAACTTGCATGCTAGAGGTCATGCAATTAAATAGGAAAAATGTAGCATATGATATTTATTTTGGAATATAGTCATCGCGGTAGGTTTTGATGTGTAACGCAGTGGAATGATTTTCTTGGAAGTCACTCAGGAGAACGGTGTTTTGGTTAGAAAGAGAGTGCAAGGTCAACAGCTCTAGCGTAGGTAGATTTTATTTAGTTTCAGCAAAGGCAACACGTATGCAAGAAAATAGTTTCGCAAGGACTTGAATCTAAGCCAACATTTGCATAGTACATATGTTCAATATATGACGTATGTGTATTGGCAGAATTACTTGTCTTAAAGTGTAAGGAAAAGTAAATGAAATCCAAGGCCATGATCCCAGTAAGGACGTTTAAACTGAACACTGGAATGAAACTTAGATGGCTGTATTTTTGGGAGACATGCACTATTATGCAGTGAAGCTAAATGCTCTTTTTTGGAAGCACTGTCTTAGCTAGGTATATCACATACACATAATTCATCCGCAGAAATATATTATGTGAACGGATAAACTTGCACACACAGAATATACCCAAATATAGACACAGTCGTTGCACAACCTCATGTTAGTGGGTTTAGTCTGTTTCCCACAACCACAAATACACACACACACACACACACACACACACACACACACACACACACACACACACACACACACACACACACACACACACACACACACACACATAGACACACACACACTCTCACACACACACACAGCCTTGACCCCAAGAACAATAGCCGTGCAGCCTAACACAGATTCAAATCAATCTCAAGTTAAACAGCTTGCCTGTAAACTCGCACATAGCCCACACCTCCCCTCACACTGACCTCAGAAACACAGCCACAGGAATTCGCTGAGAGTTCAGCAGCTTCACCACAGCCCCTCCATCATCTCCTTATCTCCCACCAGGTCAGTCAGCACCAAGCCCAAACTAGATGTCCCCTCGGGGATGTTTGTGCAACTTGTTTATGACAGTCCAAGTGTTGTTGATGCTTTTGTTGCTGATGTTAACAAGAGAGATAGAGAGGTAGAGGACTGGAACATGGCGTTCCACTGGGAAGCAACCTAGACGACCTGATCTTCTAGAGAGGCCGAGAAAAACAAGAGGGGGGGGGGAGCCATTTGGTAAGAGGATTGTGAGAGGAGAGGAAAGGAAATTAGGGGAGAGGTGAGAAATAAACAAGAAGACTAGAGAGAGACAGAACATGGAAGCACATGACATGTAATGGCGGATAGATGAACAGGCAGAAGGCATTCGGCAGCAGAATGAGAGATCAGCATTGGTGTAAGTGGCTTCATCGCACTGCTCGTTCCAAAATGCAGGAACTTTGACAGAATACAGTTAAATATACCGCTTTACATTACTGCTTCAATTTCTTTTTACAAGCCGTAGAAATGTTGTGGTTTCCCGCTGCACTGTTCTTCTGATGAGAGAAGAAATAGGCCATGCAGACAATATTCTGATTGGTCCACTTTCTGCGTTTCTAATTAAAGTGATCTTTTTCCATTCTGATTGACCTTACAAGCATCTGAAATGGAGTCTGATGAAACTTGCAGACACCCTGGTAAAACATGATACCCAGTTATTTCTGCCTCGAAAAACTGCAGAGTGTCTGCAGGTCCTGTAAAGCTTCGGCAGACTTAAATTACAATAATTATGGCCGTATTAGCTCAGGGGTATAGTTAAATCTAGTGTTACACTTATAAAATAAAGCGGTCGGTGTGGTATGTTTTTGTCCGGTGACAAATATTTGCCATGTATTCTAACTGCAGATTTATTCAGGTACGTTGCTGTAATGGCATGAAAAGAGGTCGTTAAAAGTCTTTGATTTACATTAATGAAACGTGCAGACACAGTGTGTGATTGCCGTAAATCATGGCCACTTGCTTATCGGTGCTCTTCGTGTCAGGGCAAACTTAAAGAAGTGCAAATCCTTTTCCTGGGATTCCAAGCGTCTCCTGCAACTTGACTTGATATGATTTTTATTAAAAAGCTCTTAGGTGTGATTTCCCCACACGTATAATTTACTCTCCAGACTCATCACAGGCTATACCTCTAGCCAACACATTCTTCAACTTGACACATGGAAACCTGTAAGTATCCAGTATTGGGTATCATTAGGCTTGTCTCCAAGAAGGCTATTTATACCTGTACACAGCATTAACTGAACTTGCTGCAGTCTCCTCCACTTCCCCCAAGATAGGTACGCCATGTTTCCTTCCTTTAATTTTAATTATGTTGAGTATTTATTTTCTGTGTGGTAATTGCAACACCCTGAGGCCACATCTTCTAGTCCAACAAGACCTGGACACGACGTTTTGGCAATGAAGTTATTTTTGTACATTCCTGAAAAGATGATTTGTCGCCTTTCAACGTTTCCGACAGAAGCGGTAGCCAAGGCCTAATTTAGCTGCTTGTGTAATCGGTACATGAGGACGGTATATCGGGAGCCATGTTTCCACTCCAATGTATTCATAAGCTCTTCCTTAAACCCTTCCGCTGCTGTGTTTAGAGGCACAGAGAATGAGAGAGAATCTCAGCGCTGGACCCAAAAATAGCCCGCATTCTTTCCTCTGTGTTTCAGGAAGCATCAGAAGAGGCCGGAGCTCCCATGTCCCCCCTCTTTCCTTTCTCCATTATCCCATCCTCTTCCACCTTAGCCTTTCTCACTCATTTCTTATCTCCAGCCATCCCTCTTTCACCATCCCTCTACTCAGTTCGTTGCAGACGTCTTTTTTTACCGCCTCGCTCCCTTTTCTTTACCCCTTTATTTTTTTACCTTTCACCCAAAGCTCACTCCTCTCTGGGACTGTGCAACTTGTTTCCCCTCTACTCTCATTCCTTTCTACCGTCACTTAGTGAGTCTTTCCATCCCTTCATCTATAATGGACTCGCACTGAATACAGCTCTGTTTGATCCTCGTTAATGGCTCCGCATACACGCCCACATTAGTGAGAAAAATGATGTTGCGTCATATTAAATGCACATGGAGGAGCATATTGCCAGAGATGGGCCTTGTTAAATGTATAGACGAGCTTTATAGCCATAGCAGCAGATGAATGGACTCATTGTTGGCTATTACTGTAATGGTGTGTGTCTTTTATCTCTGCTTCTCTGTCTAGCTCAAACAAAGGTAAATGTGCACAGATCAAACAGCAACACACTGACACACCGAAGCCTCAGTATGCAATAACGGAAATCGTTTCTGCTGAAATAAGCAGGGGAAACCTGACCTCAGCAAGGTCAATGTACTTTTACTGGAACTCTGGAAACAACTGAGCTGTGTATGTGTGTGTGTGTGTGTGTGTGTGTGTGTGTGTGTGTGTGTGTGTGTGTGTGTGTGTGTGTGTGTGTGTGTGTGTGTGTGTGTGTTCTAACCTAGCCCTGAATAAAGAAGGGGCTGAGAGGAAGTACATTAAATAAATAGATAGAGGTAAGTAGAATAGGTAGAGTAAAGGACACATTTCATCAAAAAAGGCCCGTGTGGCAAGTAAATCCACACAAATTGTTTGCGTCAACTTCAATTTTGGAGAATTTCATAGCAAGCCGTTTTGACAGTGTTGAGGGAACGTAGATCCGAAGAGTCCAAAATAGAGGAAGCTATTGTAAATATCTTTTGGATATTCCTCCAAAAATATTCCACCAAAAAGGAATGTTTTGCAGGCAGCTATGAGACAGGAGATGATCATACAAATATGTTTTCCTAATAAACTTGTCCCATTAGTGACCCAGCTAACAAGCTTGTTAACTGAAAGTTAGCAAAGTGAGACCAAAGACAGCAGTTGTTAAAAATAAATAGAGAGTGACTATCTTGTTGGATTAAATAATGAGATCTATTTCAGACAGAAACAACATTAAGTGTCTTCGTAGGTGTATTTAAAGATGCGCTTCATACATTTCGTGACATTGTCTTGCCAACAAGTAACCGGAATTGTTTTCCTCTTTGCATTTATCCAGACAAATATACGCTCATTAGGTAGTCAGCAGCTTGCACATATATGACACCGCGCTGCGATGTTTCTGTGGTGTGTGTAGCTGTTCACAGGCTCAGCCGCGCATGAAATCTACGAAGACCCGGTGACTGTGTTTGCTTTGTGTGACAGTTTGTGTCTCTGCCTCCGAGCCTTTTTCCCACTGCGCGAGCTGCTCCACTGTACTAAGTGTGTCAACAATACCAGCTGAGAGGCAGCCTTCAGTCCACACACTCCGACTGCAGAGTAATCCATAGAAGAGAGAAAGCGGGAGGAAAAGAGAAGGGAGGGCGATAGAAATGTAGAGCGAGCGTGTGGGAAGTGGAAGGATAGAGGTGAAAGGAGCAAGAGATTGAGTGATGGTGGAGTGGAATTTGACAGTGAGCGAGAGGGGGAGAAGAGAGGAGAAAGCGTGGTTGCCAAAGAGAGAGAGAGAGAGAGAGAGAGAGAGAGAGAGAGATTTCAATGTTTCAAAGGATTTCCCTATCACAGTCTCTGACACATTACATACAGAGCTCACTATCGGCATGGCCCTGACAGCTGCACAAATTGGCTAAAAAGAGGTTCCCTGGGCAAGGCCTTTGATCAGGTATGTGTCTGTGTGTGTGTGCGTGTGTGTGTGTGTGTGTGTGTTGTGTCAGCGATTGAGAGGAAAGGGGAGAGATTTTGTGCATACCCATCTGAGTATGTGTGAAAGAATAAAGGCTATTCTCCTCTACAAATTGCGGCGGAATGAAATGAATGTACATAGATAAGGCTGACAGTGAGCGTGTGAATAAATGGCAGCCAGTTTGAAGATGCATGCGCGCCTATATTGGACGTGCCGCCATGTTTGCAATGTGTCTTATCCGAAGCATGTTGTAACTTTTATTACAGGGATATTTCTCTTTCAGATTTTTCGACTTGAGGTCTTTTATTTGTGTCTGTCTCTTCCCAGCAAACATGTATCCACGTTATCTCTCAGAGGTGGTCGGTAAACTAAGCCACTGTTAAAAGGCTCATCTCAAAACAGCCCTCGACACAGTTTTGCTTTGAAGCAGCGAGGTTTCCATTATCACGATCACAGGCGCCGCATGCAAAAATGTACACGCACCTCTCCGTACAAATCGTGCAGTGTCTGGCACCGAACAGCTACTTTGGAGGAATTTTAGAATTTGGATGCTTTGTTGAAGTCTGTAGCAAAAGGATAGCAGAGTTGACCTTTTTCTTGTCACTCTTTACAGTAATGATATTAACACATTTCAGTTGTATTCTCAGGATTTGCTGACGTTTTAGAAATGCAAGCAGCGTGGCTCCAGGGATGGTTCTTTGAGGCTGGTGTGTGTGCAAAGTATCGGGCATTAGTTATCCCCAGAGGATGAACCCGACTGACTTTGGTGATACCTGACTTTGGTTGGTTGATATTTTTGGATATAGATGTATTGCCATGGGATTTTGTACACATATTCAAGAGGGTAGATTTGAATGAATGATGATCCTCTGACTTTTCCTCTGGTGCCACCAGCAGGGTGACATGTTTTTTTCGTTAGATGTTTCAACGTTTTAATGGCTTGCCGTTCAATTTGGCACATACCTTCATGTTACCCTCAGGATGAATTGTAATAACTTTTGTGGATCCATCAACTTTTCATCTAGCACCATCATCAGATTTTTATTTTGCTAATAGATGGTTACCAGGTTTACAGGGCTGCACAACAACATTTTGTTTGTAGTCCCAATTTGCTATATATAAAAGAAAACAAATAACAACAACAAAAACGATATTATATATGAAGGATGGAGGATTAATTAAGAAGTCTCACAGCCAGAGGAAAGAAGATGTTTTGAAGTCTGGTGGTTCGGCAGCTTCTGTATCTCTTTGCAGACGGAATCAGGGGGAACAGGTTGTGACCTGGGTGGGTTTTGTCTTTAAATATTCTTTTAGCTCTTCGCAGACTCCTCTTCCCACCAATATCACTGATGCAGAGTAGATGGGTGCCAATGATGTTCTGTGAAAGTTGACTAGAACATGGCACGTGAATTTTGCCACGTGAATGGAGATGTGTGATGACCATGTCAGGTTGTTTGTGGTGCTGATTCCCAGGAATACTTTGTTTATATACTTTCAATACTTTGGTATTGGACCAAATATCCTCAAAACTAATGACATACCCTCAATCTCAGCTGTACTTTATGTTTAGTGCTAATAAGTAAATGTTAGCATGCTCACTACGATGGTGAGCATGGTAAACATTATACCAGTTGGACATCAGCATGTTGAGCACTGTCATTGTGTGCACGTTAGAATACTAATTTTAGCATTTAGAGTTTAGCTTTTTTTAAATTATTAATGGTTTGATTTATAAAATCACACCTATGATGGCATCTTCAATTTGCACCAACAGTTCAAAACCCAAAGATATTCAATTTACATTGATATACGACAAAGGCAAGCAACAAATCCTATCCTAAATTTGTAAAACTGGAACCAACAAAAATGTTGACAGTTTTGCTTGATAAATGACTTGAATATTTACAGTATGGCATTTTGACTTTTGAACCAGTCAATTTGAGCACATGTGACATTTATGGACAATATTCTCAGTGAACACTGTGTTGGGAGATATTCTGGAAAGAAATACCAGACTGCAAATATAAGGGTTTTAGGAGTCACTTGCAATATAAAGTTGCATTTGTCACAGCCATTAAAATGACGCATTACCCAGGGTAGCCTTTTTTTCATCTCTGTACTTTGTCACGTTTTCGTTGAAGTGTAAAGGCCCATTCTAGACTGTTAGAATAAGGCACTGCACAGTAAAGGCCGCTCCTCCAACAGGCACCATCTCCTTTTACTGCTGCACGTCTGCTGTACAGAATCCGGTTTGCGCAGTCTTTCCGAGCTGCCAGTGTGTGCCTTGTGTGTGTGTCAGGAATTGTGTGCCAATTGAGGGAAGTACAGGTAATGGATTAATATCAGAGCTGGCTCAGGCTCCACATTGCTGTGTGGTAGCAACCTGTCATTATCACAAACACCGGCTTTCTCACACACACACACACACACAAACACACACGCGCACACACACACTTTCTAGCATCTGCGAACACACATGCACAAACATCCGCCAAATACAGTATACATCCAAGCGCAAACATTTCCCATCTCCCCTGTCTCCCTCTCCCTTCCCCCTACTTTCTTTCCCTGTCTCTCTGTCGTCACTGTGGCACACAGCGAAACTGGCTTGTGATCATCTCAAACGGCAGCGTGTTCTTGAACATGTTCCATCCCTTTCCCTTCAGCGGGACCACTGCTGAGAACAGATTTCTTTGTCGAGCCAGTGTGCGCCGTTTTGCTCGAAACATCAAGAAGGCAGACGGAGTGTTTTGAACGCTGAAGTCATGTGAGCCATCAGGCTTGTTTATTTCCTCCAAACTTCACCTAATAGTTTGTATAAGGCGGCGGGCAGGCTGGGGTGGGTGTGCACTCTGAACCCATCATCCAAACACTCATTAATCCTCGCACTACCCTTCTTCCCTGCCAGAAATGGTCTTCTTATTTAGTCATTTAGTCAGCATTGAGCTGTGTAATTGGACAGTGGAGGCCGATAGGAAATGTTTGAGTAAGTTAGGGGTGATGAAGGTCCCAGGCCTGGATTAAACACTCTCTGGCCTGGTTTGTGCACCCATAATGGGATGCTTGACAGAAACTATTTAAAGCACAGTGAATGTGTCCAATGCAGTATCGTGTGGTTTAAGACATTTTAAAGTACCGTGAAGCAGGAAACAGGACATGTTGTTTGATACAAGTCTGCTTGCATTAGAAAACAGGTTAAATGATCACATTTTAAGTTTCAGTTTAGACTAAAAGACCTGTCAAAACAGCGTATACAACTTTTACTGTGCGCTGATTCGCAAATACACCCGTCACTGACAGTTCACATGCTCAGAGCCCTCTGTCCACAGAATGATCAGAATGAGAACTACTAATTACATCCTTGAATTAAAATATTGGTGTGGGACTTGATGCAGGGAGAGATTATTCCAAAGGATGTGAGTTTGGTAAAAGGATTATGTTATGTTTAATGGGTAGGACTTAGGAACAGAAATTGAAAATATATTTTTGGTATTATGAAATTTGTAATTATTGTGACAAATATTGTAAAAGTGGCATACAATGCTTTTTTTCTTCTTTTTTTTATCTGAAGTGACCTCTCCCTCTTTTTCTCTCTTTTTCTCTGCAGCAGTCCTATGCACCTCCCCCTCCGCCCATGGCTCCGCCGAGCCCTGGCATCACAGGAGGAGGTGGAGGAGGAGGAAGTCATGGAGGAGGGCTAGTGGAGCAGCTTAGTAAGACCAACCTGTACATCAGAGGCCTGCCGCCTGCCACCACCGACCAGGACCTCATCAAACTCTGCCAGCCGTGAGTTCTATTCTGTTCTACTCAACTTAATCTGAACCTGTCTTTGCTCTGCAGATACATCCTTCAGTGCAGCTGAACTCAGTTCATTCCGGTTCCGTTCGATTCGGCTTGTGGTAATTAGTTTTGCCTGAGTCCAACAGCAGTTTATAATGAGTATCAACAGTTTGCTCTTGACCTCTCTGCCCAACCCCCTTGTGTTTCCGCAGAGGAAAAAACACAACCCAGCTGGGCCTAACCCATCCGCTCCCTTCTGCACTAGGTCATTTAAACACACACGCTGCACACGGACAGACACTTACTTTTCCTTCTGTCAGTCAGCAGAACAACCCTTAATGACTGATGGCAATGGTTTGAGACATGTCTCACTCCATTCTTCCATAATAGCATTAGTAAAATGATACAGTATGCCAACATCTGCATCCCATCCTACCATCATACCCCCCCTGCGAGACTGGCCAACACACCAAGAGTGGGGAAAAACAGAAAAATACTAATAACGCTAGGAACAGATATTATACAGAATATAAATGAAAAGTAAATAAATAAAGCCAAAATGGCTAAAATATAATAAATAAATAAAATAAATATTCTGCAGAGATCAGATCAGTTACGGTCATGAATTTCTATTACTTTTAGTGTAGACATTAATGTAGTACTCCAGGAATGGTTACCATACTTTTTGAAATGTATTAACTAAGCCCTGAGGGGTATACCTGAGCATTTTCAAATTCAAATGAAACATTACTTCCTTAACTCAACAGTTGAGGGGTGGGGAGGGAAGTAAGATTATATAGAATGAGATGTCATGCAAAAAGCGATGTGAAAGCAAAGGCCTGGGCTCGCGAGAGTTTCGGATCTGTGTGAGCAACGGCAAACACTGCCAGACATGGTTCTGGTTGCATGGTCCTTCTCTCTCAAATACTTCAGCCCAGAATTGTCTCATATCTGGGCGGGCCCAAAAATGAATGAATAAGGGTTGCTGGGTCTCGGTTGCACCATTGACAGTTTTGCTCAAATTATGGCTAGAGTTGGGCAAGCGAAGTCCTAGTCAGAAATATTTTAAATTGGACCAAACTGTGTCTGACTCATATGGATGTGTGGATTATTGCAGTGGCCGACTTACAGATTTGATCCAAGATGCACTCACCATAGAGTGAGAGTTTGTAATAGCGGGTCATTGGTGATTGTCATACAGGAGAATGCTTGTCTTAGCAAAGTAGGTCCAGATTTTAAGGAGCCTTCAATAACAGGGAAACCTTCAAATTGATAAGTGGTGGTGCGCAAACTAGGGATCCTAAGTTTGCAGAGCCATTAAAGCTCCTTTCCATGTTTTCCCACTCAAGACTGCTCTGATCCCCTGGCACAGAAATCGAGTGGTATTGAGGCTGATGAAGCCTTATCTTCATTATTCACCAGCAGCTATGTTGCGTCTGAACAAATTCTGACCCAGTGTTTATTTCAACCCACTGTGCTTTGGCAGCACCAATTGTTATACACAGTTTGTGTCGTAAACGCCCCATTGCGCTCTGTTAAAACTTAAAATGCTATAAACATTTAGAATAAAAGTTCACGTTGGAAACAGCATTAGACAAAAACGGCGTTACTGTCCTGGAGCTTTCAGTCGTTGGACTTGATCTGCCTCAGCAGATGGAGTTTGAAAAAAATAGAATTAGAAAGATAAAAGTGATGAAAATGGGAAAGTAAAACAGTCGTTTCTCAGATAGGCGATGTTGTTTTCATCGTATTGGATAGACACAGGACATAGATAAAGGTGAGAGATTTTCTGTGGTATAATTATACAAACTTTTAATGAAACCCTTAACCAACAGCTCTGTGCAGATTATATTTTTCTTTATTTTCTTAATAATTATTATTTCTTGACTTTGTATTAAATGACTTGGATAGGATTTGCGGGCAAAATACTTGATCTTGTAATAACATTCCTCGTAACAGTTCAGAAATCAATTTTACACCAAAGGGTGTGAGCAAGTCAGCGCTGATGACTCGTGTAAAACTAACGTGCTTGATTTACTCGAGAAGACAACGTACCCACAGCAATACAGCTGATTATATCTGCTCTTCCTGATAATATATTGATGAATGATGAGGTCATCCTGGTGACTGCTTGACTGCAGTAACTTCAGCTGTTTGGCACTTCTCATTCCGTTCTCTTCCTTGGTGTTAAAAGCTGATCCCGCACATTCAATTCCCAATCGTCCCCATGTGGACAAACAGAGTCAACACAGAATGTAATGCAGACAATAAACCAGCTCTCCCTGAGAGAAGGCCTTGTTTGCCTCCAGCTATTACCTGATGTTATCAAATGTAATTGGAGAATGATATATTGTGCTAAATACTCCGCAGGTAAGGGCTTTAAATGATCTCATCAACATTTATAATTTATCTAATTGATTTTGGAATAAAGAAACGGGTAGATAAAAATAAAATGTGAAGACTATAACACTCTCTCACACATACACACACACACACACACACACCATACCTTGCCCTTCTGCGTGTCAGCTGCAGTTCAAGCCTGTTGTATTTCAGCTTAGCCCTGGAGGCGTTCTGGAGAAACAGGGTGAAAAATGGGGGCCAATAAAAGTTTCATTAGAGGCCCAGTCAGTGTGCCAAGTGGCCAGTAACATTTAGGAAAGGTCAGTGAGGGAGGGGGAGGGGAGGGCGGTGTGTACTGTTGGGCAGCAGTCTTTGCTTTGGGTTTCCAACTCTCTCTCTGGCTTTCAGAAATAGACTGAATGGCAGTTTCCTGTCACTCACTGACATGACATGCAGACAAGCGCGCTCACACAAACAGGCATTTCATTCATGCTCACAGTTACAATGAATAGCGGAAGGACAGTCCCTCGACACACACACACACACGCACTCTTTCAACTCAATGTCATCCTCATCCTTATTGTTACCAAGCGTGGCTTTTTTGACCAATCCACCCACCAGCACCATCCTCTCCCTTCCTATTCTGTCATCCTCCTCATTTCCTCCCTCCATCCTTCTCTACTCTCCCCCTCCCTCCCCATCCCTCACCCCTGTCTCTGTGCCAGTTCTCAGAGTGTCAGTGAAAAGTGCTGTTGTCAGCTGACATTTCCAATCACTCCCTCGGTCGCCAAAACTATGGACACACTTTTAACGTCTGGGGACAGAGCAGAACGTGATGGGAATCTAAAGCAGAGCACAAGGGCAATTTCTCTCCTGCTCGCTCGTTTTTTTACCCACATGTGTTGTTCTCTCTCACCCTTACTACTGACACACTACTCTAATCTATCTATCCGTCTATCTATCTATCTATCTATCTATCTATCTATATATCTGTCTGTCTGTCTGTCTGTCTCTCTGTCTGTCTGTCTGTCTGCCTCTCTACTTCATGATGGAGGGGTTATATGGCACAGACTAGCTTTTATCACTCAAACCCACTCAAAGGAGAAATCACTGCAGATGAATATAAAACATTGAATAACTTCACAATCTCTCGTTAATCCTCAGCAGTAGAGTTTGAAAAAAAATCTAAACGAGAGCGTGTATATGTGACACGAATGTGCTTGATGTTAACCTGAACCCTAGAAAATGTTTCTGTCCTAGAATGTATGATCTGCTATTTCAAAGACAGAATTCATCTTTAATTATCGCACTGTTTTATGAGCCAAACTCTGTGGACAAGAACACATTTAAGTAATACAGCTTCTACCCTTTTTCTTGAATAAGAGCAGTAGTATTGTTGGTGGAGTCAATGTTGAATATAAATATATTGTTGATTGAAAGACTGGTGCAAAGTGGGCAAATGCCACGATAGCAAACAATGATACAGTTTCTGCAAACAGTGGTTGACAAGACAATCTCACCTGAAGGTCTATTCAGGTGCTGTTCAATCATATCAGCATCAACAGATGGAGTTTGCCCATTTGTCATGAAAATGTAGATGTACATACATTTCCATTTTTCTTAGATCTTTAAAATAAAACAAAACAAATAAGCAAAAGCATTTTTGTTGGGGCTAGGAAACATGATTTATTTTTCAGATTTAGTAGATTTAGATTTAGATTTAGCTGGTGCAATGAAACTAACTGGAGAGTGAGGCACATGTCAATAAAACGTCGTCTGCACATGCCCACATAGTCCTGAGAAGAGCTCTAATCACCTGTGTAGGAGAACCACAGGTGTGTAGGGCTTTAAATAGTTGACATTTATGTCATACCTATCACATGTCAAATTCCCAATTTGAACAATTATCGAAACCCTTATCTACGACGGCCGGCTTTTCACCCCGCTTTCAAGTGTGTCCGTTTGGAACAGATACAGTAGTTATTTTCTAGCATAACCCGACCCTTAGGTCCAACAGTAAAGATCTTTTGCCAAAACTCTGGTGTGGGCTCGCAATTTCACTGTAATAACATTGATAAAAAGAATCTATATTTGGACCCAAATTGAGAAGGGATTGAGCTCTCTGAAGACTTATGGCCAGCGACGTAGTGGAGTTTAAACTCATCTAAACTCAATTTACTCTCCATCGTGTTTCAAATAGAGCAATAGCCAGCTATTTGATCGGACATAAATCTTTATGGCAAAAGTTCACACTCTACCCCAGAGTATTATCAGATGAAAATAAAATAAAAAAACAAACTAATGCGTGGTTCTAGAGTACTTTACCCACTGTATTATATACCCTACTAGTGTAATGCCAACTCCTACCCACCCAGAGTGCCTCACAGCTACGGATTTCATGGAAATCCCTTTTGGCAGATAAACAACGTTCCAGTGACACCGAGCTGTCTTCTGAATTCACAGCACATTGCCTCTTCCTCATGGAAACACTCCAACACTACATTTCTTTATAGCACCTGAACATTTTAAACTGCGGGGAATGAAATCGAAGACTTCTGAAGCGCTGCGCTTTCTCGGTCCCTCCCTCTGTGTTTGTCTCAGTCTAACTGGCAGAGTGGGGGGAAAAATAAGGGAAGTGCAAGAGACAAGACAGCTGCATTGGATCCCCAATTAGGGGATACCACACACAGAGACCAACCGGCGTGGACGCTCATGCACGCACGCACGCACGCACACACACACACACACACACACACACACACACACACACACACACTCAACAAAACACATACGCAGCCTCAGAGAGAACACAAACACATAGAACGTCCACATATACATAATGTATATATACAGTACACACTCGCATACATCCTGGAGAGATAGAAATAGCGCAAGTTTGTGTGTGTGTGTGTGTGTGTCTGTGTGTGGGTGGCAACCGTGGTTCAGTAGACATCAAACGGTGAGCATCCATAGGCTGACGGTGCTCCACAAGGAAATGAAAACACAGATCTGACGCTGTGGGGGCCCTCAGAGGACTGTCATTAACACTTCACACACACATGAACACACAGCCAGGATGCACCCAGATTGTGTAAAGACTGCCAACATTTGGTGCACTGAGTTTTGCATTGACGTTGCCCCTTAAATCTTGACAGTCTGGAAAATACTGTTGATTTCAGCGGTCTTACTGTATTTTGTGTATCGCATTTCTTGTTGGGGAAAAACAAAATGATTCTAAGGAGTTTCCATGTGTTGAAGAAGAAATGTAGCCCGTCCTGAAAGTTCTTCTCTTGCTTTGTGCTGTTTTTTGGGGCTTTGTATCATTTCTATGAAGCCAAGGAAAATAGAAAGTGTTCGGCTAGCCAGCTACTTTATGATATAAAAGTAACTTCTTGACAAAATGTAGATACTTCAGCAGGTTTATCTACAGAAGAAACTATGAATGTGAAGGATTTGACCCCACAGGAAAAGTGTAAATTGATTTATCTCTATTACTCTCTATATACATGCACTTGAGGTATACGCTCTGTTGAGCACACAGGGAATCAGAGTGTTGTCTTCTGGATGGGACTGAAAATAACAATCGTCATGGGAATCAACTGAGCAGAAAGGAAGTAAACTTTTGGTTCGGTGTCATCTTGATGTACAATGACGCGCCTCCTCATATTTATAAATCAGGGGGGAAAAAAGTTTGGTTACAGAACTGCAGATGAAGCTGTGGTGTAGCTCACTTTGTCAAGCATGTTGGAAAATGTCCCTACTGTTTCTTCCCACTTAACTCCCATTGTGGACTCTTTAGTCATGATTTACATTGAATGGAAACAAATGCCATATCCAGATCCCTTTCAGAACCGATTCACTCACTGTTTCTTTGGCCCAGTGGAGCGTAATGGAATAAGGAAGTGCTAACCCTAACCATCTGGCTCCTTGTAGTCCTTCATTGTTATGTTCTAAGTATTTGAATAGTATTCATGAGTGTCTCGTGTGTGCAGTCGGGTCAAGTGCGGGTCGAAGTTATTTCAACGAGCTCCAGCTTCTGCTGGAATCAAAGAGAGGGTTCCAGTTGGGACTTCAAGACAGAACGGGACATTCTGCACTTTTCCTCTCCTCTTATTCCATGCTGTCCTCTACCTCCTGACTTCGTCATCTGATCTATTATCAATACTTTCTTCCATTTCATCACCTCAATAGCAGATGGCTGCAGCTTTTTGGATACAATGGAATTTCACCACTGAATCAAGTCCAGAAGGAGACACCATTTTGTATTTGGCGCAGTGTTGTTGTAATTTGACATTCCCCCAAGGCCATGGTGTCATTCCTCTCTCCTCCTATTATTTTGTTTTTCAGTCCGGCTAGATTGTGTAGCCAGAGAATGAACAGGTGGATTCATACTTGTACGTCGCACACATTGATCTGAGAAGAACACACACACACACACACACACACACACACACACACACACACACACACACACACACACACACACACACACACACACGCACACAAACACAGCCAGGCATTAAATGTACGCTGTATTTGTTTTCCACTTTGTGACACCTGGGAACATATTTTCTCAAGATTCATAATGTGTCAGGCCAGGTAACTCTCTCTTTGTCTTTCTCACTCTCTTTCTCTTACACCGGCACACGCACCGACACTCACACACACACACATACACACACACACACACACACACACACACACACACACACACACACACACACACACACACACACACACACACACACACACACACACACACACACACACACACACAGAGACACATAGAGACACACACACAGACACAGACAAATAGGAACAGTCTGGAAATGTTTCACTTTTCTGCCGGGAAAAACAAGCTGCCAAAACACCAATGGTGCATGAGATTTTTGTCATGCAGTCATACTAACTCACCAGGCACATTCACTCACACATGCACTGTCGGTGTTTACACTCACGCACTGACACACACACACACACACACACACACACACACACACACACACACACACACACACACACACACACACACTCACACTGAGGCAGAAGTCAACAAAGAGTTGGGTATTGCCAGATGGTGTGTGTGATTACCGCTTTGGTGTTTTTGATCTGCGGTGTTGCCTGCGTGTGCGTCCGCATGTGTGTTTGTCTTTGCGTTTATGTGTGGGCGATTAGTCCTGCCTGGTTTTTTTTGGAGTGTTTTTTAGGTCTTCAACAGTTGGATTGCTCCCCAAACCGCAGGCCAAAGACCTTGTTTACCGCAAGCCCTGACTTTAAAAAAATAAATAAAATCAAACATTAGATTTTATTTTAGCCACAAATGGTGGATTTGTAAATACCCCCAAAAATCTAAATCTTAATTTACAGAAACAAAGTGTGAAAATTGAGCATTGTCTGAAAAAAGCAGTGGTTTTCTCAACCAATTTCAAGATCATAAGCTGCTCAGCTGTCGTGTTATGTGTGATAGCAGCCTTTTAAAGCCTTTTGTCTGACTTTACTTCTAACGTCTCCTGTCCCAATAGAGTATGATGTGAAGCTGTCAGGCGAGCTAGTCTCTGTTCTCTTCTCCTCACTGACAGAAGCAGTTGGCTGACAGAGACTCTCCTGATGCTGACAACTAAATGATCTCTTCTTTATTAAACACCTCTTACTATCTCTCTATCTCTCCCTGACTAGCTCGCTTCCTCCTTGCCTTCAGTGTCTCGTTTTATCTTTTGACTGACTGCTCTCCCTCTCCTCATCTATTTCTCATTCTTCAGAGTCTCTCTCTCCCCCTCCCTTCTCTTTGTTCTCCCCTCTCGGCTCGTAACCTCCCACACTGTATCTTCTCCTGATTTCTCTATCTTTCCTGTCTCCCTCCTAGTTGTCTCCCTCTTTTTCTCTTAGAGGGAAGAGGGACTGTGCTTCCATCCCTCACCTGTGGCCATCAGCCAGTCAGCTAGTCAGCCAGCTTGTCAGTCTGTCAATCTGTTTGATAGTCACTCAGCCAGCCAGTCAGTCATTGTGCAGCAGTGTTAAAACATTCATTAAAAAGTCTCATCCACATAGCTCGGCAGTGATCCAGGCTGATCTCAGCGATCCAGGCTTTCTGTCTCAGCCTTCTTGTGCCCTCCTCTCTTGTCTCTTTTTTCCTCTCTCCTCATACCTTCTCAGCCTCTTTCTCAGCTTTCTGTATTCTCACCCCTCTCTTTCCAGGAGGACTGAAAGACCGGGCTGATAAGAAACATTATTAACTCCTCTCTGTGAGAACAGTGCAGCTGGAGAATAGAAGTGGAATGGAGGGGGAAATAAGGGAAGAAGACAAAGAGAGAGGCAGAGGTGTCAAACGCTAGAAAGAGAGTAAGGGAGCGAAACGGACAGACACTAAAAGTTGGCAGAGAGAACGGAGGTAGGGAGGTTGTCTGTCTCTCTTATAGGTCCTCCAAGCAGGATTTGGTGCCATACAGATATCAAGTGATTACTGTATGATCATTTATAAGACAATACTGTCTGTGTTCTGAGGCTCCGGGTGAGATTTGGAACAGATAAGGAGAGAAGGAATAGATAGAAGCATAGACACAGAAAATGTAACTGTGACGCAGTAAGATGGATTCTCTTGCGGATACCCTGGAAAACTGTGTCATGGTCTTCAATTCAAACTTTGTAGAAACATGTTTGCAGCTGCAACTAAAGAAATTGTCTCAGATGAAGTAGCATTTCTAGAATTTAGATACTTATAAATGCAAAGGCTAGCACGTCAACATGCTCACTATGACAATGCTAACATGCTGCTGTTTAGCAAGAATAATGTTTACTAAATTCACCATCCCAGTTTAGCATGTTAGTATGCTAACATTTGCTAATTAGCCCTAAACAAAGCTGAGGCTGATGGGAATGTCAACAGTTTTACAGATTTAATGGTAAAAAAATAAAAATGTCAACGTGGTGACGGTGCTAGATGGGGAACTTGAATGTCTGTACCAAAGTTCATGGCAATCCATCCAATAGTTCTTAAAATCCACAAATTTGAATTTGAACACCTCATGGGGACGCTAGATTAAAAGTCAGGGGATCAACAAAGTCATAGTTTCATCCTCTGGGGACCAAGAATGTCTGCGCAACATTTCAGTGCAATCAGGTTGTCAAGTGGACCTATAGACTGACAAACCATGCAGCATGCATATGACTCAAAGAACAACCAATATTTCTCTGTTTAGTTGAGCAAAACGGGATATAACGACTGATCAGATTATTTCATCATTGTTTTTTACAGATATGGGAAGATTGTGTCAACAAAGGCCATCCTGGACAAGAACACCAACCAATGCAAAGGTGAGTGAGGATCCAATGACTTCATCCAGTGGGGCTATCTGTAGCCTTGCAATGGTTCATGTACTTCACAAACTCAGATTTTGATATGACACTTGGATCTGGGAAACATCAGTTGAGAATTGATTAAACTTGGCAGCTTACAGGCAGACCAATCACACTCTTGTTATATATACATCCCTTCCTCTTGTCCTTTCTTTTTTGCATCCACAATTCATCAATGCCCAAAGTTTTTTACAATGGGATAAAATGTCTGTCCACAGCGTGACGTCAAATTAAAACAAATGCACACGGTCCATGTGTTTGCCTCAGGATCGTGTGGTAAGCTATGTGGTAAGGGGTGTGTGTTGTCACACCGTATACAACACAACAGTATTGACTGCGATTCATGACCATGTCATCCTTTAATCTATTTTATGATGCACAGCGAGAGTATCTTTATTTTGTTTGACTTTTCTATGATGATGATCTCAGGATTGCACCCCAATCATACTCAAACTTAAGCAGCTTTTGAAAGCAAGATGTTTGATCGTTGATTGTTGTCATTGGCCAAACCCAAACGGAGAACGCTGCACAATAGCCACAATGTGTTTCAAATAGTCTCTGTGGTGAATGAGGCTCACTCAAGTGTCTTCTGATGAGAGTCTGCTTGATTGTTGGAGTGGTTTGAACAAAGCACTAATCAATATGATTGTAGTCGTCTGCTTTTGAAGAGGCACAGAAGAGCATGTGTTCAGCATGATTGCTGCTCATCTGCTCGGGCTGTACTCAAAGGTATACTGACATGGTTTAGGACAACAGCACAAATGCCCTGTAATCAGCGCATCAGCTTCAATGGTATGAGTGAAGGAAAAGCCAGTCTGATTGATAGCGATGGCAGGAATGTTAATGCAAACGATGCTTGTCTTAACATAATAATGGGAACACCACACTGCATTGAGTCTCCCCTGAAAACGACTTTACTTTAGTTAATATGTGGGCTCTTTTTAAACGGCCAGGTATATTAAATCTTACAAATTTCCTAGTTCCAGTACCTGCTTTGACATCACATAATCAAACATTGCTTGGAGCTCTGAAAGCATATTGAAATGCCCGTCCTGACATCATTACAGCACAGCCTGAGGGAAGATGGAAGATTCTATAAACCCAGTGATAATTATCAGTTATTCCATCTTCTCAAATCATTAAATTTTTTCATTACTGTTACTTGAAATGGAATTTAAGAAACCGGATTTAGTAAAGCATCAATGCTCCAGCTCGTGATTATTATGTGTGCCAATTATTGCTTCATGCTTCTCATTAGTATGATTTACAAATTGAAAACAATATTTACTTTTTATAAGATCACATTGCATCTGAAAAGGCCATTTAATTGCAGTGCTTACAAATAAACCACAACCAATCTTACAATCTGCTTTGAAATGGTGATATTCTATATTTTTCTTTTTGTTAACAAATCCCATGGAAAGACTATCCCTGTAGATTATGTTGAGTCAATCCCACATAAAAGTAGTTCTGCTGTGATAAATACTCACTAGAGCACCAAATGTGTATTATTGCTCAGCTGAAAATAGTCCTCAACAAATACACTATTTACTCTTACTTTACTTTTCCTGAAAACTGCAGTGCCCAGCTGTTTGAGGCAATTATTTTGCCTTTTTCAAAAATGATTTAAGTCTTCGGTAGGAATGAATAAACGTGGGGCTAAAAGCTACAGACAGAGCTTTGTTGGTTTTAGACCTCTCATGGGATTTTGTTGACAATAAGAAAAGTATAAAATAATACCAGCTTTAAACCTCACACAGCATACATTTCATTATCTGCCCTTCGTCCGCATGTGCTGCCCAGAATTAATGACTGCGTAAACTGTACACATTAAAAAAACTGTAAATATGTACATTTATGCACCCACCCAATATAGTATTAACAGAACTGCCTGTGCATCTGCCATCCATGTTCATGTCTCTTTGATTTCTGTCTGAAATTAGATAAAAAGTCAATGAATGACATTTGATGCCTATTTTAATAATACAAATAGGAATATACGACTCAAACAGCAAGTTTACAGACTGGTTTTAACACATTAAATCACATTTTAAGGGCTAAGTATCAAACTTTGTTTTGTTGTAATCTGGGTGTATTTTGTGAAATCAATGAGCCTGTATGTTTCTGAGTGACAAAAATGTGTGTGTGTGTGTGTGTGTGTGTGTTTATGTGAACAGTAGGGCCCTTCTTGGCATTGGAACTGGCACTATACTCGGGATTTACTCCAAAAAAGACCTATGAACAAAAGAACTTAGAAAGACAGTTTCAAAATGCAAACTGACACCTCCAGCTGTAAATTTATTCTCATTATTTAATGTACAGAACACTTACAATGCAGCAGCTGCAGCAGCATAGGCAATTTTTATTCTGTGGCCCTCATCAGCAATTTTACTGCTTGTGTTGTAGACTTCATACATCTCTCAGCCAGTTGTTAACTCACAATGAAGGAGTTTCATTATCAGGCGGCCATTAGAATGCCTTACAACCGGATAAGTGTTGGTTTGATTGCAGAGGCATTCAGTGGGGACAAGATAAGTGCTTGGCGTGACTAAGAGAGTACAAATTGGCACAGAGAGTTCGCTTGGAAAGAGAGGGATGGATGGGAGGAGGCACGGGGAGGTGGAGGGAGGGGGTAAAAATAACCTGGGGCTGACAGAAAAGGAAGGGGACCCCTTTAAACTGATGATTGAGCAGACAGCTTCCTCTTTTCAGAAAGATTCTGCAGAGGGGAAAGAGAGAGAGAGAGGTAGAGAGCGTGAGAAACAAAGAGACAGGTAAATAAATAAAGTCTTCCTTCTTTGCAGTCTGCAGGGATTATGTTCGATCAGTTTGTACACAGCTGTTGTCACGTGACAGCCGGGTGATCCCAATTTCTATGATGGTCCTACTTCCTCTAAATTATTTTGTGGTGTTCTGAATGATTTTTCTGTTACTGTTCAATGTCTTCAAGGCTTCTTTGCTTCTCTGTCCCTGAAAGGTTGATGTTTCCCTCTGGAACAATATGTAAATGTATGAAAATGGTGCATAGATGCATTAAATTATGAGCTCTAAAAAGAATACAGTTTCATGGATTCTCACGTCAGTGAACAAATAAAGCAAAACTTTAGCTTTGTGCTCTGACACAACATAAAGATATTCTTTGTAAAATCCTCAGCTTGTAGCAGGCTCAATGTTAAATACACTGACAGTTTTCTAGTTAGGAGCGTGGGAGCTCTGGGGGAGGGAGAGGGCACAGAGCACAGGATGGAGGAAGGAAGGGAGAGGAAACCACTTTAGATTGTAAAGGATTTCCATTTCCCAAAGACAAGCGCCCTCCCTCTCACTGTCTCCATGTCTCCTGCCCTTTCTCTGCCTCCCTCCCTCCTGTTTTTCATCTCTTTCTTACTCTCTCTCTCTCCCTCTCTCTCTCTCTCTCTCTCTGCCTGTCACTCTCCCTCTCCCCCCAACTCACTGCCTCCCCCCTTGCCTCCTTTGCTCTGTCTCTCTCTCTCCTTTTCCCTCTGTACTCGGTTAGTCTAATGGCCCGAGGCCAGGAACTCTGGCCGCTCAGGAGATTAGATGGGTGTGTGTGTGTGTGTGTATGTGTGTGTGTGTGTGTGTGTGTGTGTGTGTGTGTGTGTGTGTGTTTGTGTGTGAATACCTATGTTTATCTGTGCATCCATCTGTGTCTATGAGTGTGTATTCATGTGGGAGCGTGCTTGGTAATAAAACTTTTTCTTTTTTCATTCACGAGTGGAATATTTGTCAGGCCTGACTGAGCGAGATGAATTTTCATCCCTGTGTCATCATAAGGCCACAGATGGGAGGGCCCGGGCACAAATGAGAGGCATTATATAATTCAGAGGTATTATTTTCATTCTACCGTTCTCTGGAAATATCCTTATCGTCGGTCCTAGAAGAGCTATCGCTTCCATCCACATGTGATGAGAGTCTTCCTACCAAACTAAAAAGAGTGGGTTGTAGTGTTTAGGTTATATGAAAATGTACAAATTACATGTTGGCCAGAAGTGTGGCGTAACGATTTTCATCAGCTTGGAAGACGGGCATCTGCTCACAGACTCAACAAGCTTCAACTCAAGTGTCCTTGAGCAAGACAATGAATCTCCACCAGCTACTGGGGTATGTTCAGTTGCTGCTACTTGACCCCTGACCTCCCTTCAGGGAGGGGCAAAAACATGTTCAGGAAATACAGCTCGCTCCTTGAGTGATGAATTGAGTCAAAGCAAATGACACATTTCAAGGCTGATGTTCTATCATACAAAACCTGTCAATGAGAGGCACTCAGAGAAAAATGTCTCTATTATTCATGTCTTTGGTGAAGGGGTCTGGCGTTTTTCTGCCAAAACAGACGCTCAGACGTCTTAAGATGTAAAGACTAACTAATGTGTGCAGGAAATAGCTAAATTACATACAATAACTCAACTTTGATAAGCGATCATTATGTGCAAGGCTGCTGAGATATAGACTTAATTTTCTGGTTCTGTAATACTAACTACACATTTGGTATGAGCTATGCAGTTGCTCTCTAAATGGTGGCAGATTCAAGTCTCAAGCCTCTAGTTTGATGGCCATAAACCGGCACAATTGGCTGATTCTTAAGTATTTTGCCTATACAGAATCTTACAAGTTACCACCACTGATTCCATTGACTGTGTTCAACTTGAACAAATATACTGCGTTAAAGCTGTCTAAATAATGTATGCTCATATACAAATTCCTTTAGTATCATATTGATACCGTCCTACTGCAGTGGATCAGATATATTTTTTGTAGCCTCTTTATGTAGTTTTTGTAAAATTCTAACTTTCTATATCCTGTATGGATCTAAATAATTGAATACTGGCTATTAAGGCCACAGGTTACTGATGGTATGGAGTACAATTACATTTGTTTATGCAGACTGTATCATGGAACCCCCTGCTGCTCTCATAACAAATAAAAAACAACAGCATAATAATCCATAATGTGTTTCATGCTTGATTATTACAAAGGAAGTGATTAAATAAACTGATTAACAAATGAACAACTCTAAGTGAGACAATTACAATGTGTCACAGTGCTGTCCAGGAGCTTTATGCCTTCGTAATTATGATTTGTGTTGCGTAGATGCTCTCAATACACTCATACAGCTCATTATTTTTAAGTAGCTACATTTTTCTTTAATTTTAAAAGAGTACTCCATCGATTTAGCATTGCATTCCTATTGTATTGTGGGACTGAGGAAGGACAGTTTTAGAACTACAGCGTTGAAATAGATGCACAAGCTAACTTCAAGCAGGGATAAGAAGCGTGCTACAAAGGTCTGGTAAGGTCACTTCTTTCTAATGCCACAACCCCAGATATTTTCATTTTCAAATGTGTAGTCTTCCGCCCCAACCAACGCTGAAGTGACATCACTTGAGGCAGTTTATCCGATTTCGACGAGCTCCCATAGAGCCACAAAAGCCTTCATACATATTCTTTCCACATATGTAGTAGTAATCCTCAAGACCTGAAAACAGACTGTAATGCGTAAAATCGATGGATTTCTCTTTCAAACATCAGCTTGATCAATACAGTCGCTGTATTTCAAAAACTGTGTGCGCCGTCAATAATGCAGAGCTACTGCCATCAAACAAGAGGACTCTGTTTTGGACTAGTGGTGATTGAATTATCCATCGTGAACTGTGTTTGGAGTTTTATTTTCCCACTAATTACACGGATAGTCTATGGTTAAACAAACAGCCATTAGTGAGATATGAGAAATGGAACTTTTTAAAAAAATTTCTGGAATAAAATGAAAGCATCTTCCCAAGCTACTGATGAATGCTGTACGTTTGTACATTCTCAATTAGTTCAACTGTGTTGGTGTGGCCCTAATCAGATGAGTATAGATAAAAACCGTGAATGCTTGTGTGCGTGTGGTGTGCATGTGTATACACCGCGAAGAAATGAATCTGCACATTTTCTGTGCATGTGTGTGTTTGTGTTATCCTATTTTGGCTAAATTATGGGTTTCTCATTAGCAACAGTATAAATATTTGCGCGCGCTGTACGTATCTTGCTGTGAAAGCAGCTTGCTGCCTTTGAACAATAAAAAGTCATCTGCTTATCAGCAAAACAGAGCGGGGCTCCAAGTCGTGGAAAAGACAGACAGACAAGAACAGATGTTCGGAATGAAGTGTGTGAGTTGGAGAGAGAGAGAGAGAGAAAGAGAGAGAGAGAGGGAGAGAAAGTGTATTCCTCATTCTCAACATGTTTACATTTCGGATTGTAATGAGTGAAGCTTTTGAAATGTGGATCATTTAATCGTGTTAACACGCAGCCTACTCAAAACTACAGACGGAATCTCAAAGCTGATGTGCATTTAGCATTTTTCTATCTGGCTTAATGCATGTGTGTCAATATGTTTCGTTTTTTTATTCGCCTCTCATATAAACACACAATCAAACATCATTTTTATACTAACAGTATCTCAGGCTATCTCAGCTATACCACACACCCTTCGAGGCAAACCGCCAATCACACGGCAGACAGGCTGCGTCTCTCTTTGCTTCTTTCCGTCTAATTGACATCTCTTTCCAGCCCCACCCATGTGACCGTAAAACAGGGCGTATATCCGAAAGTATAGATTGATATATGTGTGTCAGACCTTTTATCTTTCAGGGCTTCCTGTAGAGCCCCAACCTAGATCCCCAGAGCGTCAGCAAGTTGACAGATACACTGCACACACACACACACACACACACACACACACACACACACGCACACAAAATGATGTGGACCATATTGCGATAAAATCGACCGATGCTCATTCTCTTTGTGTCTTTATTTCTTTAAACAGGACGCTGAATCACTTTAATGGCTCCATTAAATGTAGAGAATTTTTCTTGATGTCACTTGTATTGGCCACTACTATAGGAACCCCATATGTGCTGAGAGATTCATTGTTGTACAGGGATGAAACAAGCTCACATGCAATGCAGTGGGATATTAAATGTCAGACAATTGGAAGCCAGTAGATTTGACATGTTACAGTAAAAGAGGCTCTCAGCATTGAGTCACTACTGTACACACGATATATTATGTATATATAGTATGTGTACATCTACAGGGAATATATGGTGAACAACCATCAATGCGGCCAACATTTGAGTCGTTACAGAACATCAACATCATTTCATTAAAAGGAGCCGTAGTACACAAAACTTGGGCAGACATTAGAAGATCTTTTGGATCATAAACAAGATAGCAAGAGTTACTGTTATGACACCAATTCTGTTGATGTTCTGTGCTAAAAACACATTTAATGGGGGAACTAGCAGCTTTCATAAGATACGTGACCTGACTTGATTTTGACACATTTACAGGATTTATGCAGCATTGAAAACAAAACACAGACATGAGCTGTTTTTGCTCAGCGATATTCAGAACAACCTGAACTTTGTAATCTATTTATCCTGTTTTTCCTCCGTTTGCTGCTCCTCCTCCTCCTCCTCCTCCTCATCTTCTTCTGTGCTCTGTGTGTGTGTATGTGTATGTACAGGCTATGGCTTTGTGGACTTTGACAGCCCTGCAGCAGCCCAGAAAGCTGTGGCTTCGCTCAAAGCCAGTGGAGTCCAGGCACAGATGGCAAAGGTAAGCTTCACCCCGCACGCCACTCTCTCCTTTCCTTCTTGATATTGAGGTGTTTGGCTATTGGTTTTGTAAACCCTGGAGAAAGCTGATGGTGTTGATGGTGAGGTTATTTGTGGTCACAAAAAATAGTGACATGTGACAACAGTAGTGCGGTGATGATGATTATAATAACGATCACTGGATTCGCTGCCTATCAGAGGTCGAGATACGTGGAGCTTTGACTAAGTTATTGGTGAGATTTTTTATTCAGTCCTCACACAGTTATCAATTAACGGCTTTGATTTTTATGAAATTATCAATCAAATCCTTGAAAAGAGCGGAGAGTGGATTGAGCAGGAGATTTAGATGGCTGAGCCAGCTCGTTTTGTGCTCAAGAGCCCGTTGACGTAGTTATGTCGTCAATAAGCACTGGCAAACGGCAAGAATGACGTTTTTCTTCTACATTTTTAGATGGAATTGCATGTAGAGAGATGGGGACCGGAAGTAGTGAAACAAAAACATACGTTGGTTGAAGCTTCACCACCTGACTGGAGCGCTGGCAAGAAATTTGAGACTAGCTCAACTTTGATTTGTAGCTCGTCAGTTTGTAGCTTCATGTCACCGACTTCCATTGAAAATGACTTGTAGCCTGTTGCTTCGTCGCTCGTGGTGTGAACATGTGCATGCGTGTGTGTGTGTGTGTGTGTGTGTGTGTGTGTGTGTGTGTGTGTGTGTGTGTGGTAGTAGTAGTAGCCTATGCAACAAAGCTGTGCCAAAACATGTGGGCCTAACCAGCACAATCCCATTATCCTTCAATGCGTGTGAAAGAAAGACACTGAATAGCTTGCCTTGCTTTTCGATTCATTAAAGCTGTATCGCTGCATACTTCCTTTTATAAATGAGAGAGGAGTGCAATTAAAATGGGCCAGTCTTCAGGCACCAACAGCAACCCATTGAATTAAGCAGCAGCAAGCCTCTGAGCCACCTTTGCCTCGCTCTTCTATTAAACCTCTTTTCATTAGACTTCCATCTCTTATTTTGTTCCTAACGGCTTGAGGGGGCATTTGGATGAGCAGTGTTGATGTGTTTAGCTGTTATTAAAGAGAGAAGAACCCTCAACTCCTTGGAGATTGAGTTTCCCTGAGGGATGGAATTGAGGGCAAAGAGTCAATTCCAAGGGAAATTACACACACTTCTTGCCGTTTCATGAACTAATTATGCGCAGAGCTGCTGATGTCCCGGCTAACTTTCCCGAATCAGGTTTCTGGAGAAAGTCTCAAAAACACTGCTGTTGGATTTCCAGCTCGAGCCTCGAACATTTTGTAAGATGAGCAGCTTAATTGGGATTTGACAAAGTCTGGTTTCAACCCATTCAGTACCAATTAGACTGATTGAAGTGAAAACTCATGCCATGCCATTACCCACATCCTTCTCAGCGTACGCTGAGGTTTTGTAGGTTAGCTGGGACAGAAACTTTTGTTCTTAGTTCTAATCTGCAAGATAGTTAAAAGCTTTTCCACCAAATACAGTAATGGCAGTAGGTAGAGAGAAAAAGAGGATTAGGTTTTGTGAAAGAGAGAGGAGACATTGAATTGTATTGATTGCTTTTTGGATAGGGGACATTTGGAGAAAGGTTTGGAGAAAGAGCTGGACTGTATTACTCACATTGCTCACACTCACGTAAAATTGTATCATATATATATATATATATATATATACAGAAATACAAAGGTTAAAACATGTATGAGCAACAGCTGTATTGCCTTGTATTGTGGTGTGAATGGGTCTTCTTTTAGTTATTGGTTTGATTGAATGCAATATTATTAGGCACTAGTGAAAGTTGTTTTTACTTTTGTTCTTTTGTACGAAATAGAAAGATAGAAAAAGACAAGGCTGGTGAGGTGCACATGTTTTACGGGAGAGTCTGTATCCTTCATTTTATTGACAAAATAATGAATACATTTGTGCAGAATAGCAAGAATAGCAGCAGAAGCGGTTTTATCCATGTTTTCAAGTAAACCTCTGTTGGAAATAATCAGTGAAAAATAATCAGTTCTCACATCCTTAATCTGAACATTGTAATTTAATCAGAGCTCTATCCGGTGGAAATAGTAGATTTCCACGATATCTCCACCTTTCTTCACACATAAAAATTGAATATCATCATTTATCCACATAGCAGAGTTAACACAATTTCATTTTACATCGCTCACAAAATGATCAATATTATCTCAAATTTAGAGACACATCTTATTTAAAGATCTCAGCATGAGCATTAGGATTTAAGAGATGGGTTGGATTGGAGTGAAAAAATAGGTATGAAAAGTTTTCTCTCGAGTCAGTGTTAAAAGGCGTTGGAGCGGAAAGCATGTTTACACATTAACATCAATAATTAAGTTCAAATTCATTAGCAACACAAGTTACATAAGTGAATGATTTAGAATAACCAAATCTACAATACGAGAATATTTAACCAATTGAAGGGTGTCACGAGAGGACCAGAGGCACCATGAGTAAAACTAGGGGGTTATCATTTAGACTTCAAAAGAGGAGAAAATTCCAATAATCGTCAGCGAACAGTGAACCTGGGGCCCAAACGTAGTTGCAGGGTCACTGCTTCACGCATTCATCCTTGATCCTCAGAGTGCAGACTAAACTGAGGCCTGGCACTGTTCAATGATTAGAGCCTACGTCTTGTTCTCTGCCAAATTTCAGTTAAAATCATACAAGCCTAAATTATTTGACTTGAAGAGCTCATTAAGCATGAAGAGTTTACTTCAAGTGAACAATGATTGGAGGCAATGGCCCGCCGTGCCAGAATGAGTTTTGAAGTGTGTGTGTGTGTGTGTGTGTGTGTGTGTGTGTGTGTGTGTGTGTGTGTGTGTGTGTGTGTGTGTGTGTGTGTGTGTGTGTGGGGGGGGGGGGGTTATCCAGCTTTGGATGACGTAATACAGTGTTTCCCACAGGTTTTTGTTAGACTGTTTGTTCCCTTGTAACAGTTTAATTATAAACACATTGGTTGTATAGATATAAATCCACAAAGCATGGCCACCAGTGGCAAGCTTTGTTCAGCTTTTGCAGAAGCAGAGGATTCCTTCCACAACACTTCGGAGTTCTGGAGTATCGGATGGAAAGTCATTTGAAGCCTCCCTAAGGCAGACACCGGGGCGACAGAGTAGTGTATCCAGGGATACCTTAAACCTAGTCTGCATCTTGTAGTCAAAGCCAAACAGCCACTTTCCTGATGTGTTGCACATCATTTGAGGGATGTGGGGAGGGGGGGTTCACAGGTCTGAAAATCCAACCGCCAACCTCAAAGTTAACCATGATTAGAGTAACTTCCTGACATTACCCATGAATTAATTATAGCACAGACGAAGCGAGATTAGACTGTTTGGTGTATATATAATTGTGTTGACTGTGAGAAACCTTTATCCATTAAACCCTGCAGATCGCACTGACATCTTCTTTGTGATAGTTGCATGTTTTGGTTGTGAAATAAATGAGACGAGGAAAATACAGCAACCCTAGATGTGAAGAGAAAAGAAACTGTGTGTGCTTGTGTCACTTCCCCAGTCTTCTTGGTAATTACTGTTGACCTGAAAGATGATTACTGCTACAGCTGTACACTCCCCCTCTATCTTGCCTGCTCACTCACAGTTAGTTCTGTCTCCCTGCCTCATTCTCACTTTCTCTCTTTGGGAGTGTATCTTTACGATTAAAAGTTAAATGTCAAAACGTTAGTTAAAAGTTAAATGTCCTTATATGCCAAGGTTACATTCAGACTGCAGGGAAATCTGATTTGTTTCTCCAATCAGATCATTAGGACAATCTGTCCACAATGTTATTTGCAAGTGACAAGATGGGATTTGTGTGTCCAGACTCCACCTATCTGCATTGGTTCCTGTGGTAATGACAAAGGCGTCAGTAACTACGTAGCTACACTGGTGATGCAGCTTTTTAGCTCGAAAGCATGAGAAATGGAAGTCCATCATTTCGCCATCCAAGCAATCGCGCTGACAAGTCGCGGTGCCATTGGAGAAGCAATCCAAACTACCTAGATGTGGTTTGGATCCATTTCACACACAAAAAAACGCAGTTCATGTGTTTTTTTTTTTTGCTGTCCAGACTTTCTACAATCAATCTGGATACAATCTAAATATGCCAAAAAATGGAAGTGAATTGGGAGTCTGACCAAGGCCTTAAACTCCTTCCATTACTTAGAACACGTATGTAATGAGTGTGTGTCTGTTGTTTTAAACCAATTGCATGCTGGACTTGCCGGAAAAAACAACTATTGGTCTTTTTTTACGCCTCTGCGTGTAAAATATTTGTGAAACCTTGTCATCACAAAAGACTGGTCTTACCATCTAACAACATGTAGCATTGATAAATGATTGTATATTAAAATTCATATCAGGTGCTACTTTTACCATGCAAGCAAAACAAAAAACAAAAAAACGCTCGGCTAGGGATATGAGCACTGTGTGTGCGTGTGTGTGTGTGTGTGTGTGTGTGTGTGTGTGAGTGTGTGAGTGTGTGAGTGTGTGTGTTGGTGCACAATAACAGTTACAGAGGACCAAGGTCACTATGCTAATTAGAGAGATGGTACCACTGGCAGTGACACTTCACACCTCCCTCCCTTTTTCTCTCCCTTTTTTCTTCTCCCCTCCACTTTGTCCTTGGCACCTCCCACCTTTCTTTCCCCATCTCTATTTCTTTCCATCTTTTTTGGCCTAGTTTTTTCTCTTCATCTGACCACCACCCCTCCACCACCCCTCCACCACCACCACCAACTCCTCTCGCCTCTTTTTTTTTTGGTCCCACCCCCTCCTCTTGTGTTTGTCTGCAGCAGGTGCTGCAATGCCTCCTCCAGAGTCATTAGTTACAGGGTTGAGTGAGGACAGATAGTGAAGGATAGAGAGCGAAAGAGGAGGGGGTATGTGTGGGTTGAGAGAGAAAGGCTTGGTGTCATGAGAAAGAGAGAGAGAGAGAGAGAGAGGACAAACACACACACACACACACACACACACACACACACACACACACACACACACACACACACACACACACACACACACACATACACACACACACACACAGTAAACTTTGACTGTCATTTATCAGCCCTGATTAAACCCTTTGGTTCGTCCAGTTGTGTTCTTTCTTTCTTGCTTTCTGTCTTTCCTCTGTCTTGTGTGCATGTCTGATAAAAGCCAGATGCCCGATGTTCTCTTGAAATGGTTTACTGATGTGTTCAGTGTGTGTGTACTAGCTTGCATCTGCCTGTATATGCCTGTATATTCTGTGTGTGTGTATTTTTCTGACAGCTGAGGTTAGTGATGGGACGAGGACAACAGAGCCGACTGACATGTAAAACGATGAGAGGAGACAAAACACATAGACAGGATGACGTGGGCATCTTTCTCCTTCTCACCCTGCTTTCTGCTTGCCTGTCACTCTCTCGTCTCTTTTTTTCTTGAAACTGTGCACCTTCTATTTCACCTCCTCCTCCTTTTTTTTATTTTTCTTTCCCTCATCTTTCACCCCTGTTTGGTCAAATGTTTTTGTTTTCCTTTGCGTGTTTCATCTTGCTCTCTTTCCCTCTTCGTGCCTTTCGCAGCCAGATACAATACATTATGTTTTCACTAGCTGGCATATATAATGTGGAAGCAAACTCTTTTTCAAAATTATCGTCCTCCGATACCTCTTAACCTACTAAAACATGTACATTACAAGAGTACACAAGTGTTATGTGGTGACAGAGAAGATGTATTGCTTAGATTGACCTCTGCCAAATGTTGTTTACATTGCAAGCTTGTTTCTAGACAGTTGAACAATATTAAAGGCTAACTGGAATTAGAATTGTCTCCTTTTTGGGTAAGGAAGTATAAACTACCACAGCTATGATGATCATTTTTGAAATTTTTTGAAAAAGAGGATGAATTAATTTTTGGAGGAAAAAGCTGGCGTTGCTAGGACATGTGGTAGGCCTATTAACTTCTGTTGTGTGTTTAGCAAAAAAAAATGCCCCCTTTTTAAACAACACCACACATCATTGCCTTTGAATTATTGCCTTTTGAAACATTTGGCATGACCCATAGTACTTATGTTTATATTCCACTTCGAAAATGGAAGCTAGCAAACTAGACTAACCAGCTTGTAATGTAAGTGAGCCTAGCTTGCTAAAGTTCCCATATAATGCTATTTTTGGGCTCCTGCACACTCGGCAGTGTTGTGTTCATCCTACAGTACACAGGGGAGAATGTCTAGCTATTTCACTTTCATGAGTTGAGATAGCAAAACTCGGCACTCACACATTACCTTATGAATAATACACAAATGGGACTGGTCAAAAAAAAACTACGGAAATGGACTACGGACTTGGTTGCAAGCAGCGGCAGAGTGGCGGCAAAGAACAGCCGCGTTTGCACTGGGAGTTCCGTTAGGTAAAACCAAATAGAAGTGAGCTGCTGAGCAGCGGCTGAGAGGTAGTTAGCAGTGTGTGTACTGGTAGTTGTGTTAGCCGTTAGCCAAACACACCGTTCAAAACAACAACAGTGTGCATATTGTATGTGTCTCTGGGCGCAGAGTAGCGGCTGAGGGGTCGTAGATGCACTCGGCTGTGCTTTCACATTTTATAACAAGTTTTTAAACAGATTTAAAAATCTATTTTATAATCTCAGATAAGACATTTGATTAATTAAAATGTTTCTTTTCTTCCCCGTGTGCTCCATCCTTGTGTCTGGTTCAAGGCAGAGTTGACATTGTAAGAGGCAGATAATGAATCACATTCGGTTTAGAGTGGAGGACGGCGGAGTGGCCAAGGACGTGTGTGTGCATGTGTATTCACAAGCAACTCCAAAGTAAAAGCTGAATGCGTGTGTGCTTGCACACGCTGTACCCCTCTGTGCGAACCCGTGTCTTTTTGTGAGGCCAGACCACCTCTGGTCCAACAAAAGCAGGCGGCGGACAATGGGGAGAAGGAGGAAAGAAAGGAAGAGAGAAGAGAGGAGTGGGAGGGAGCCTAGTAAGTGAAACCCAATCGAATTAAATGTAATCTGGCCTGAATGTGCACAACCATCAGCTGCTCTCCAATCTTATTAACCCTGCATTACCAGCCCTGGGTGTATGTCTGCCTGCGTGTGCATGTAGCTGTTTTTTTGTTATCAGTGTGTGTGGAGGAGGGAGAGAAATGGAGGAGTTAAGTGGAGTGAGAAAAGAAAAAGAAAAGATGGACGTGATGGGAGGAAGAGAGAGTGTGAGAGGCGGGGAGATGGAAAATGAAGATGAATAAGGGTGTTTGGGTGATTAATGTGCCTCTGTGGCATTGCTAATGACATTTTTTTTTCTCATAATAACAGTAATCACAATAATTTCTGGTGACACTTAACAGTTTCTTTATTTAGCTGCATTAACTTGTGTATCATACTGTCAAAAGGGATGACACGCGGACAAAAATCAGGGACATAATGCTGCAGCCACAATTTAAATCTTAGCGATTAGCCTAACATACTTAATAGAGTGTGACAAAACTGTGTAAACACGAAGAGTATATACAACATTTATGCCTTGAGTATAATTAACAGTTTTTTGGTTACCAGTGGGCCACATCTCGTGTTTAATAACATACTCATTTACGATTCCTAGCACAGATTTAAAGTCTAATTCAATTCTGGTTCTGAAAAATGAACATTACCAACATAATTTAAGTAAAGAAAATAGGAAACTGGCATATGAAAGAACAACTATTTTTAGACTGCTTTCACTAATTGCTTGTGTTACCGCTTATTATTATGTTATATTACCTTGCATACATCATGCTAGCCTGCTTGGACTCTTCAGCACAAAAAGAGATATAATAATATTATAAGGTTAATTTGAAAGTAAGCCATTCAGAAATGTTTTCAGCCAAATTCAGAAATATTCAGCCAAAAGCCACCCAGACAAAGGTTCCCAACTCATTAATACTTCATGCAGTTTGTTCATTCAATATGATAATTTTAGTACTTAAGGCAGGAGTTGTGCCTTTTCTGAGATGTAGTTTGCCAGAGACATCAGAAGAAAAAGGTTGACAGACAAACTTAGGGCAGCCAGACACAAATAATGTAAATTGGGATGTATGTAATCGCTTTGATCTGTTTTCTGTAGTTTGACAACATCTTTATTACATGTGTGTGGAATTTCCCCAAAGATCAGATGAATTTTATTTCAATCCATGTCCCACTGAGACACATTCTTTGTGATGATAACGTTTCAGTTCTCTTTGGAGTTCCTCATCTGTTTAATTCAATCAAACGTTTACATCGGCTGGAAATGTTCAAATGTACCACGTCCTGTGTACCAAAGGGTGTTTTTAGAAAGGCGCTAACTACAACCTGCTGTTTAGGAAATATATGCATATGCTTTCAAGGGTTAGGTATTATAAATCCATACATTCATTTATTTATTTTTTATATGAAGAGGTCCCTGGTTATTACTTTAAGTCACAGATTTTGTTTTTTTACATATCTCATAATGTGCCAAAGTCTCTGTGGACAGCAGCAATTAACACACTGAATTCTGCTGTTCTCTGCATCAGCAGAAACAGAGCAAAAAGAAAACTGGGTGGTGGTTAAGTGGAGAGGGCTACACTCTGAAAGAAATCGTCCCAAGAGCTCCAAAGCTGAATTTTGTGTTTAAGAGAAAAGCTTTGAAAACTTAATGTTTTTAGACTTTTAGGGATCTTTGCTGCTGTATGAAGAACGTTCTCTTTTTTTCAGAGAGTATGGAAATATGGTCGGGGCTCTAGCATAGAATCAGTATTATAGCACAAAATCAGCATCTGAGCCATGATGTCATGACATGAGATCATGTACAGATAAAATATGAGTACACACTGCATAGTCAACACAGTTAATTATAAGACTAAACATAATGTTGTTTACGCAGTCGTGTTTTCTGAACGTATGAATATAAACAAAATACATTAGAGGCCATGTAATAAATTTCTCCCGCATGCCGAATTACTCTGCTAATAGCAACACAACATAATGTGTGAACGTTTTTCCCAACGCAAGCACAAATACACCCAGAGTAAGTTAATGGTAGATTCCGAAACAAATGTGGTATCTAATTTGGAAGTGAATGAAAGTATTGCATTTCCATTGCTTCATATTTCAACAGCACAAAGCAGTAGGCTACAACGATAACATTGAAGTACCATTCTAGAAGACAATTAGATAATGAGCTTCTATGGGGCATCATTGTGTTAAAGTGAGTTCTTTTTTTTTTCCAACTGGTGAATGTCTCATTTAGGATCGAAACCCTTCAGATTCAGTGTCCCCCCAACATTACCCTAGAGAGGATGGAAAACCAAGAGGAATGAGGGAAATATTGCCACGAACAGAGGAGGAATAGAGTAGGCAGCTGGAGAGTGGGGGTGGTGCTTGGTTTGATGGAGCTGGGTAGAGAACAGCTCTATAAGGACGGAGATAACTGGAAAACACTATAAAACGCCTCTCCTCACATTCTTTCCCTCTGTGGAATTAGCCTTTGAGTGGGCTGCTGGAGCAAGGGAGGGTGCACACAGAGATTGATGGAGGGAGGGTGTGGGAAGCCCAAACTGTACTGAGGGAGGATGGAGAGAGATGGATTGAATATGGAGTGGGCAGCTTGAACTCTGAGAGGGAGGAATGCAGCGTGATCAAGGAGAAGGAGGAAGTACAGGAAAGGAAATAAAAGGCTAGAAAATACGTGGGGGAATTGATGAAGAAAAGAGCGTATTCCACACACACTGTGGAATACATATGAATGAAGTATATAAATGGTAGTAGGAGCGGCTGACTGAAATGTCCCTAGTCCATGGGGACACTATTAAGTCTATTTTCTGATTGGCTGTCTGGTCCCCACATCTCTCATTGTTATTAGTGGCCAGGCATGTTTGTTGTTCATCATTGGGCAGACAGCAGAGTCGGCTGGATTCACAATCCGATGGCATAATTCAGCCATCGATCAAACTTTGTGGACAGCAGTAGCCAAACTGCTCCTCCAGACAGAGGGAGGGAGAGAGAGCTCTCAGAGTAGAATATCACAAATCAAATGCTGTAACCTTTTAGTACGTCTGAGTCTGCACATGCCCACTGAAAACCAATGAGGCTTTTTCTCTTGCCGTGTCTATCAGTCTGTCTACTCCACCTCTTCAATTGTCTTTATTTTTTCTTTGTTTTCTTCTCTTTCATTTTCTTTCAATCACACATCCCCCATTCCACTTCTTCCTCTTGAAAAGTTTCTCCACTGAGTTCCTCAGGGTCAGTTGTCTTGTCGATCTAAACAGGGACGCTCCAGGAATCATGATGTTCTTTGAGTGAGACACCTGCAATGCCTGCTGGTCCTTTTAACATTTACTCAGATGAAAGATTTGCATGTGTACGTCTCTGAAGCAAAACTTTGGAGCTTAAAATTCAAGACAAAGCCAATGCTTTATAATTTAGCAGTACAGGATCTGTGGTTCCAGAGAAACACGCAACATTTTCGTGGCTCTGTCACACTGTTCTCCAAAATAGATACAGAATTGTGTACTTTTACATCAGCCAGATGGTTTACACAGAACCATCTGAGAAGCAGTCTTTGAAGCCTGTTTGGAAAAGGGCAGGCACCTTCAAAAAACACTCTGCGGGTGATTGGATGAACCGTCTGTCAATAAAACTCTCACCGATGCGAGTCGTGAGAAGAGCAAAAACATCTCTTCCAAAGAGAATAGCCTTCATTGGCGAGCTTTGCTCTTTTTTCAGGGAAGAAATACTCTCCAGTGTTATGTAACTTATGCTATTGTAGCATTTACGCTAACCTCCTAAGCCATGATTGTTGTTTTGAACAAACAGTCATCTCTATGTGTCGTCTAGCTCCAAAGAGGACGGTTATTGGTCCGTGCTCTGGCTTGCCGGACACATATGCAATTTTTGAAGCCTGACAAGATGGATTTCTGTGTGATATGTGATCCTGCAATTCTCCCTTGATCTTACAAATATTTTACACATATACACTATTCTAAAAATATATATATCTATATCTATATCTATAGATATATAGATATAGATATCTATATAAATATCTATATATATATCTATATATAAATATATAGATATAGATATAGATATATAGATATAGATATATAGAGTCTAATGAAAACTGTGCACAGTAAGGTTGAAATGATCCTTTAAGTTCATTTAGATAGATTGGAGTCCAGATTGTACCAACTTGTTCTGAACAAAGTAATACCATGTTAAGCCATAAATTATGAAGGCTATAAATTACTATCAGAAGGACTTTCATTCTGATTCATCATTTTTGGATCAGTTAAACTTCCCTTGTTCCACAAAGAATTGTAGAAATATCAACCCTCCATACTTATAAATCAAAATAATTCAATTATTGCGTTGCAGAACATTGTACTTAACCACTACTAAAGTGATTTCACTGAGCCCCCAACAGTAAAGTCTCTTTAGCACAAGCGTACTTTATAGGCTTAGGTGTACAGAAATACATTCATGGTAATACTCAAACTGATACATTTAATGTCAGTTTTTTTGACTGATACTGATTGGTCTGCGTTCTGCCTTACCGAACACAAATGCATTTGAAGACTGATAAAGATGGATTTACATATGATATGTGATCTTGTGACATTGCAAGAATCCAGCTGTTGTGCAGTTAAAAACTAAGACTGCTTTCAGAAGAATACAGTAATAAATCTGTACAATATGCACTTCTGCATGGTACAGCTAAAAATTAAAATAATAGACTATGGCTTGAGCTTAGAAGATCCAATTGACTGCCACCGGCAGACCATTTTCAGGAACATTCACATTCTGACTACAGAGGGCAAATTGGACATTAGCAGCCATGGTCCAGCGAGTGGATAAAAATTCCTGGCTGCTCTTATGAATGTTAAATATAGAGGTGCTCGGGTCTATGCTCGCATTCTATTATAGTAAATCATATATAATTGCTGTTCTATTCTCTTTGTGTGTCCCTGTGTGTGAATGCACATGCGTGTGTGTCGGTGATACGGTCATTATTAATTGGTTGTATGGTTAGGGATGGGTTCTTTTTTATCAGATCTCATATAAGTAAATTCGGGGTTAAGGCACTGCTGGGAGCCGAAATAGAGCCCAGGCCAGTTTGTGGTGGGTGCTCGTATGACGGAGCTTTAACGAGGCTTCGTCTCAGGACGACACTAAAGCTGCTCAATTTAGTTGGTTTAAGAACCCTTGTTAGAGCCTAATGGCTTTGTAAGAGGGGAGGATGTGGTTTGTACAGGTAAATGAATAGATGAATGTGAGTGTGCTGTCATGACGTGTCATGGAGGATATGATGGTAATTAGGCTGCTGTTTTCTCAATGGTGTTACAGCAATGGGCCTACTTAACCTCATGGCGGTGTGTGTGTGTGTCTGTGTGTGTGTGTGTGTGTGTAATCTGTGTGAGCACTTACCATTGATGAAACAGTTTGATGGCGATGTCGGTGCATGTGCATGTGTCTTTGCAAGAGTGTGTAGGAGTGAGAGTTGTGTGGCTGCCCTTTAGTATTTGCTGACTCAGGCTGGTTTTCCCTTTCTAAAAGTAAATAACCTTGGTCCGCCAAGCTGTCAGCTGGCCCCACTGTGCCCTCGTCCCAACATCTAAAGACGGTGAGAAAAATCTCCGCTCTCACATCTGAGCTACACAGCTACACACACCACAAGCTCATCTACAGAGAGCCTGCGTATACTGCAAATAACTTGTATCTTCAAAAAGCCACCTTCTGATGAAAAACTGGTACAGTTTACATGCTTTTATTCTCTGCCAGCATATTAAATGAATTCCCCTACATATTGCTACATGTTGCTTTGAATGTGCCGTCTGTAGCACGGAGACTGTTCTTCAACCAGAGGGCTCGGGTTCAAACTCACACACGTTTGATGAAGAGGATCCTTTGCCAAGCTTAGAGTGTGATGCAGAAGCTGTTTTTTACATAACAAAGCATAGGGGAAGCCATTGGAAAAGCAACATCTCAATGAGAGAATTACAATATTTAGTTTTGAAATTCAGGCCGGTGATTTCTGTACGGCCAAAGCAAAGCAAGCCGATCCAAACCAAAGCATAATTTAAGAAGGGAATAAAGTTGGCAACGTAGTTGAGGTAAAAAGAAAAAGTCAGTCACATAACTGTTTTTGTGCTGTTCTTTATATTGCTGAAGTACTATGGATGTATATTTTTGAGCGATTATGTTATGCGCAAAACTAAGTGCACTGCCTGTTAACCTCTCCAACCCTTACCTTTCCTTTCCTTTTAGCCCCTAAATTACCTCTGTCTCTATATTCCTGTCCATCTATGTCTCTATCTATTGTTTATCTGTCTCCGTATAATATAGTCGGTCCAGCTTTATCTAGTTCTGTCGTCATATTCTTCTTACCAGTAGTTGTTTTTCTCTCACTTTTTCCCTCTTGTATTGCTCCTCTCTCTCACACTTTCTCTCTCCGTCTCCCACTCTCCCAAGCCATCCCCCTGGAGGTTAATCCCTCCAGTTTCAAATAGAGATAACCATGGCAACAGGCCACGGCTTTCGAGCTTTGGGTCTGTGGGACAAAGGCATCGATCAGGCTGAAATAGTGTCAGGTGGAGAGTGCAAAACACACAACATGCACACGTGTACACACTTTAGCGTGGAGGCAGAGAATCCACTAACCCTGACTCTGCTGCTCAGTCACTCATATTACACTGTGTGAAAATCAACCAAGTATGGATGTAGCTGCTGTTGTTAAATCGATACATTGTTAAGTCTAACAAATCCCTGGAACAGCACGTGTTTAAAATGATGAAGAACGCTATTAAAGTTAAATAAAACTTTAAAGGTTCTCTATACGACCTTCATTCAGTCCATGTTGAGAGCCATGTGGAGAAATTCGAAATTCTCTGAATTTCGAATTTAGCTCCTTCAATTGCCATTTGGGATGATTGAAAAACAAATGAGAGATGCATATTTCAGCCATGAAGTTCTCTGATGTGAAGCCCAACACTCACTAGGAAATCGTGTGCAGGCAAAAATAACATCTTACCTTAATTTTGCTTGCACTCTGGACATGTCAAACTTGCCATCTTACGACACACAAATCAATTCACACGTACTTACCCACACACACATACTTGACCTCGATGGCTGAATTGCAACGTGACAGATGTAGTGAGAATAGCAGAGTTGATGAAAAAGGCCTTTTATTGAAGTGTAAACCAGTATTTCTCTCCTCCAGGACTTTATAGCCGAGGCTAGCAGAAGGTGTGGGTGGACATAGACAGCTTAACTCCCCATAATACAGCAAGTCAACCAGCTTGTGTAACTTTTATAAGTGCTGCAAGTGTGATATGCCCTTGGATGATATGACGGTCTCATTTTTAGACTTTAACTGCAGTGCAGTTAAGGTGAGAATAAGTATGCAACCTTTGCCTTAAAGCCCCTCATTTAGACTCTAGCATTGACTCTTGTTTGTTTTCTCCCAAGAGGAATTGTTTCCAACAAATGTTCAAATGCAGGATACAACAGATGCATTGGTTGGATTTCTTCAGTCATCACCAAAACTGGGATGAAATTTGAATCTGAAAATAGACTTGTGTCGATAGTCTAATTTTCCCTCTACAAATTTTCAAACAGCATTTCCCCAGACTCATCTCCCCATGCATGTATGTATAATGACACAATGGGAACACCAACTTTGGTCAGAATCACATTGCGCTTTCTTCTCTCTGAGCCAATGTGATTCTTGTGTCTGAGCCAGTGCTTTATGTTTTAATCACTACAGTGCCGAGAGCACAAGCCTACTCCTCCCCTGCACTTAACGAGAACTTTTTTTAATTTTGAAGTTTCCCTTTAATTTGTTTTCTCTCTGGCTGTGGCTCTTAACTTCATTTTCCAATAATTTGTCTGAGGACAAGCCACATGCCATTAGCAGGGAAAAAAGAAGCCAGAAAAAGAAGAAAAAAAACTTGCATTCAATAAGTTTGTCTCAAAACTTTCGTTATTAATTTTCTATTTTCTTATCCGAGAAAGTGCTTCCTCAATGATAATACAGCAGTCCAGCAAGCCTTCTGGTTTATTGCATTTTTCTAATGAAATGCTCTGATACAGACAGGCAATCGAGGAGCAATTCAGTGAAAGGAGAAGAGAGAAAGGGGAAATAGAGGAGGTAGTATGTGAGTAATTTTAAGACCAGAGCTTAACTTGCCTTCAAACTGTTAGAGTAGGAAGTGTAGGGTCATTGTGTATGTTGCAGACAGTGCACCTAGGATTGCAGGGTTTGAGTCTCTCTCTTGACCAACTGACCACTCACCCCCCCCCACCCCCCTTCATTTCCTGTCACTTTCTACAAGATACCTTCAAATAGCAGAAAAACATCACTGTGCAAAACTGTGACTTTAGCAAGAAGCTATAGACTGATGCCTACTGTTCATGAAAGAGACAGCTATCCAATTCACGCTTAAATCAATTATTGTAGCTGCAACCAAAAAATAAGCTGTTGACATTATTGAATCAAGTAAAAACCACATGATTTTTGTTTGTCTGTTTGTATGAGAGAAAATAAGAAGTGAGGACCATTTCACAAAACTGAGCCAGAAATGTCAGTCGGCAATATTTCAGTTAAATATTTTTCAGTTTCAGTTTTGATTTTTCCGTTCGACTACATTGACCCTTCTTCTTTTATTTTCTATATCTCTGCTGCCACTGGGCCTCATGAAAGACTGAAAGACACAGGATCCAATTTGTATTTCTATGCTGATGATACACCACTTTGTATGGACCTAAAACCTCGCCAATTAGTCAATGTAACACACAATACGGTTGTTTATCCTCTGGAAAACATTTCACTTTAATCTTTCTTGTGAAAACATTTGGCTTTTTTATCTCACCTTGTTTGCATTTTTGCAATTGTGCCGCTTGATTTTGAAATAATTCCAAGAGACAAGAACATATTATAAAGATTATTAGGTCTCACTGACCATCAATAAGTGCTCAAATCAGTTTGGTGGATATTTAAGGCATTGAATGCATGATCAAGATACTACAAGATGTTAGTGTTACTAGCTGCAGCACTTTCCTGAGATTCTTATGCATGAGACTCCCGGAACCCTACAACTCACTTTATAACCAAATGATGAACTCCCTTCTTAGCCAAATCATTATCCACTTTTAAACAATTCTCAAAACATTCTTTTATATGACGGCCTTCTTTTTACTTTCTCAGATCCCCTTTGATCTACTTCCATTACAACTACATTTAACCTTATTATAGTATTATTATTAGAATTTGTATTGTTGCATAAAGTTGGCTTTAACTAGGGAATAGTAAAACTATATATGCTGCAACTGTATGTAGTTACATTTGACAAATCAATGTTTCAGTTCTGTTTATCATTCCCTTCTCTTCCTCACTTCCTTTTCTTATCTATTTAATTTCCATTCGTTCACACTTCTCTTCCTCCTTCCTTGCTCCTGCCTTGATTATCTCATCCCAGTGTGATGACTCGGTTTATGGCTGTGTATATGTTTTTTTTAATGGCTGTTTGTATGCCTGTGTGTATGTGTAGCTGCCGTCGTTAATGCCTCCTTCTGAACTCCCACGGAACCGGCCTCACAGTGATGATACAGCTTCAAATGCAGACTGACACACACACACACGCACACACACACACACACACACACACACACACACACACACACACACACACACAACTCTCTCTTAAAAGCATCATCAGGGTGTATACCTGCAGAGTCAGAGACAACTCCCCTTCTTGGTCCGGGCCTCCATTAATCATTTAGAGCGAGGATTTCCCTGAAGCCTGCTCTCTTTTCAAGCAGACAACACAACATCAGGCTGACGAGGCCTTGAATGACACTGAGACACATTTATCAGACATAAGAGATTTGTTTAGAAATTTTTTTAATGAACATTCAAGTCTCGTCAATGTTTTTTCTTTTCTTCAAATTGGATTTGTGGGATGGGATGCAATATTATCCTGAGAAACAGGATGTCTGTGTTGGTTTTGAATGTTTTATATTCTGGACAGCATTTCAATCAGCCCCATCTGGACTCAAAAAGGTACAAGTTCTAGATCACTTTGTGGTAAAGATTTTTAGAGCCCACGGCATGCTGCTTTATCAAAGATTTGCCACAAAAAATGCTTTTAAAAAGTATCTCTTAATATAAATTATTTTGAATTTTGACTCAAGGTTGTTTCTCTAGTGCTTCGGGTCTGTGTGACTGTTTGAAAATCCATCCACATCACCTTCTTAAGGAGCTAATGAAAAATAATGTGGTTAGAAATGAACAGCATGAATGAAAGTGATGGCAAAATATGGCCCATGTTGAAAACAACAATTATTCAGTTCATAAAAAAACGAGAAATAAAGACCGGAGCGGTTTCGTGTAAATTTAGCAACATTCTTTTCTCTGCCAGGCGCTTCATTACGAGAATTCCTGACTTGGAGAAAAAAAATTGAAATTTTGCATGAGCTTTCATTGACCTTTAACACCTGCGTGCATTCATGTACACACATGCTTTAGTATGTTTATTCTGTTAACACGCAGCAGGAGCTTTACTGTGTGTGTGTGTGTGTGTGTGTGCCTCCCAGATCATCAGTCTGCATTCCAGGTAATTAGACTGACCAACAGATGAGTCCCATTAGCCTTGATTACAGCATTCAGTACAATAGAAGAGGAGAGAGAGAAAAGAAACAGGTCTTTTTGGGATGTTTGTGCACTGTACAAACTGAGTATGTTTTTAAGGCATAATGTCTGTTATGTGTGAGTGTAATCCTTTTACATAGGTTTTATGTACAATTATTATAGCAGTGCCATGGCATGGTTAGATGCTGGTCTCTTTTTGTGTCTATGTTCATAAGTATGTGTTTCATATTTTATAGCATTGCTCTTCAAAAATGTATTTTTCTCAACTGGCTTCCCACAGCGGGCACTCAGACATTTTACCAGTCAACCAAAATTGTAATCTCAAACCCCAAATGAATCACAGGCCTGTTTATGGTTGATCCCCACAAGATAAGAAACGTCATAATTTTTCAAAGAGTCTAAATGCCACATTTATTTTGGCCTGAAACAAGTCCAGGACCGAGCCATAAAGAAGTAACAACAACCAAATAACCACGGGAAATGAAACCACTTCTACTCAGCTGTTAGGCATCAGGCCTACACTCGTAAGTTATGTTTGTGTGGTCTGTCTGAAGAATAAGATGAAACAGAGATGAAACATCACAATCGCGCCGGAATGTTGTTTAGTCTATCTGGGCATCTATCCATCTAGTATTTTCCTTTAAATCACACCCAAAGGGAATTGACGCTCATGAGGCATTTCACATTCAGTCTATGTTTATTTTATACGCACAGGGTTTTTTATCTCTCTATATGTCCACCTCCAGCCTTTCTTCCTCCCTCTAGTTTTCTCTCTCCCTCTCTTCTATCTCTGTCTGACCCTCTGATGGCTTCAGTGTCTTAGGTTCGGGTGATTGATTCCAGCTTTGGACGGCTGTCAGACAAGCAGCCTGCACACTGGTGTGCAGCACGGACTGCACTATGCTCTGACTCTGTGATGAATTACTGTCCTCTTAATACACACAGTAGAGAGAGTGTGAGTGAACAAAAAAAGACAAAGATCATATGAGAAGGGAAGAAGCCATGCATTCCCTTGCCCTAATAAAGAGAGGACAGTAGAGAGCAATGCAAACGTGAGAACAATTATTGAGGGCTGAAGAGAAGAAGAAGCAAACATGCAAATAAGTGGGTGAATTGAGTAATAACTGCATGTGTGACTAGATAATATGAGAACTGTGTGTGTGTGTAGTCCCCATTATCTAGAAAGGCCTCTCTTATTGCTTTAAATGAGTCATGCAGAGGGTGAAGACACAGGCAGTGTTGGAACCCAGAGGGAGGAGAAATGTTCTGCCCATCATGAAATTGAATTAAACATTGAAACATAGTCAGTCTCTCACTTAGTCAACTGTGATGCCATTTCTTTGAATAGTCAGGGTTTCCTTTCCGCTTCACAGCCACTAGAGAGCCACAGAGTGGAAAACAGCTTTTCTGCTTCTGAATATTTTCATAAGTATGTCATCACTTGAAAAGCCTCGAAACCCCAGTTTTGATGATGTTTGAGCATTAGCTCAATCCTTAAGTTAGCTGAGGTAAATTAGCTCTGCAGCCAATTTAGCACAGCAATTCACAATGTTCGCTGATCAATCTTGGTGTTTTCTATTTCTGCTTGAGAATGTATTTCTTAGAAGTTGAAGGGATGTGACAAAAGCGATGAAGTCCATTCCAGGATTATTTTTTTTTTGCATATAAAACCCCAACCTTTGGAGATATTCAACACACCACACACTAAATAAACAGCATTGGCACTTCTTGTGATGAATAGTGCATATACATCCACAAGCTTTGGGATCTCTTAACTTGAAAACATACTAGTATTGCAGTGGCCTTTAGGTGGCTGAAACATGCAGCAATTTTTCAGCAACTTTAATCGTATTAGATATTTCTAATACATATATCCATCCATCCATTATCCGAACCGCTTATCCTTTTTAGGGTCGCGGGATGCTGGAGCCGATCCCAGCTGACATCGGCGAAGGCAGGGTACACCCTGGACAGGTCGCCAGTTCATCGCAGGGCAGACATATAGAGACAGACAACCATTCACGCCCACATTCACACCTACAGGGAATTTAGAGTCCAATTAACCTGAGCTGCATGTCTTTGGACTGTGGGAGGAAGCCAGAGGGAACCCACACTGCCACGGGGAGAACATGCAAACTCCACACAGAAGGACCGCCCAGACCGGGAGACGAACCCAGACCCTCTTGCTGTGAGGTGACAGTGCTAGCCACTACACCACCGTGCAGCCCTTAATACATATATAATATATATATATATATAATATATTTTATGATACATGTTGGTAGATAAAGCCAACAGGGAAAGTGGAGCCATGCAGCTCTCTCTTTTCAAAGGGTGTCTTTGCCAAGACAGCAACATAAAAGATTCACACATAAAAGCTAAATAAGACTTTGACATGAATGCACAAATAACAGACGTAAAAAAAAAAAAACATCAAAAAGTAAAACACTTTCAAAAACAGAATTAAAACAAACAGCAAATTACACCAGCAAGCAGGCAGTATCATTTAGTACCAGGAACGTACAGTGGTTAAATAGTCCTTAATACTGTTTTTAAAATTGAGCATACTAAGAGAATATTCTAGTTTAAAGTGTCTCCGTAGCTCACACCAAGATTAGGGTGCCTGAGTGATGTACATACCTTGTCTGCATGATTGAAGGTTGCAGCTACTGATGGTTTTGGGAGTCAGTAGAGAGCAAAGATATGGATGCTGTTCGTGCAGTATAGAAAAATGTTCCATTTTGTGGTTGTATAAGGAGGATTCACCAACTTTTAAATACAAACTGTAATGATGTGTGCAGAAACATGAATTAGAGACAAACTGTAACGCAGAATGATATTTTGACATTTTCAAATAAGATGTATTTGCGTGCATGTATAAAATATCACCAAAATCAATTGCTGAAAGAAGTGTCGGTTGAAATCCTTCTTTCCTTACAGCAAACGGAAAGGAACATTTGTTTCTTTAGAAACCAAATTCCCCCCTGTGTTTCTTCATAAGACACTCGATATGATGAAACAAGTTATAAATTGAAACTCTTTCAATCATCCTATTTATTTAAAGCAATACTCTGATAAAAAAAACTATTACACAAGAGCAAACACATGCATGTTAGAAGCAGTAGCAGCCAACAGTAATACAGTATGCACTGACCAGAGTACAAATGTTGAGGTAATCAGTATCCAGTGTTGATTTCACTGAGCCTCCAGTCATCATGAAGATGGAGAAATGTGTATATCTGCATGGGTAATGAAACCCCGGGGATTTCAGGGTTTAGGGTTCATAAAGTATTTATGGTATGTTCATTAAGTATTGATTAAGCCGTTAGAGAGCGTTTAGACACCCAGACAATCATTATGAAAGATTAGATCTTGGCTTGAGGAAGAGGAAGATGGAGGAAGGCAGAAATGAGAAGAGGGAAAGAGGGAAAGAGGTTTGCGGTGAGGGATGAATGGAAATGGGGACTAAAGATGATGTGAAGAGGGAAATGAAAGATATGGAAGAGGGAAAAGAGCGAGGAGGCAAAAGGGAAAGGAAAAAAAGGAGGGAAATGCTGCTCTTTAAATATTAATTATGAATTCAGACAGCAAGGCTACCATTAAAGGAGATTAGTTCCTAATCTGAGGAAGAGGAAGGGTGAATAGTAAGAAAGGCGGGAAATGACAGGAGGAGGAGGGTGAGCATGAGAAAGGAGGAAGTTAAGGATGGTGGCTGAAGGGGGGCAAATGAGAAGGAAGAATACATGGATTAAGAGAGGAAATGAGCAGGAATGTGCGAAGACAAGCTTGAAAGGTAGGAGGAAAGAGTCAACATGTAATGAATAGAAAGTCTCATTTCCCTAATCACATACTGTCTCTTTATGGAAGTGCTCTTGCAAGTTGTTTTCAAAGCATTTCTCGGCCTATGTCTTCCCTTAATTTATCCTCATCTTTCCATCCATTCATATTCAACACCCGCTCATTCCTGTTCAGGGTTATGGGATACTGTGATGTGTCGTTTGTTTCTGTTGTGAAGTGTTGCAATTTGAGATGCAAGCGGGGTTGCAAAGAAGTGTGACATTCAAGTACCGTCTCGCCTCATATCCATCCATCTACTGTACAGACCCAGCCGGTGTTTTGCACAGGTATTTAACCATTGCTTTGCCCTCTCTTTACCCTCTAGCTCTTCAGCAGGTGTTGTTGCATTGCAGGGTAACCAGGAAGGTAGCATGATAAGAGGTGCGGACCTGCTATAATGATGCAGCAATGAGGTTTAATGGGGCTGAAAACACAAGCTGACTGGCTGGCAGGCAGGCTACACAGTCAGGGAGAGGCACAGTTGGTGTGAAGCTGTTTCCAGCTCATGACAGATGTTGCAGTGAGAGAGGGAGAGGGAGAGACAAAGAGACAGAGGGAGAAAGGGGACAGAGAGAGAGAGAGAGGTGAGTCGTGCAACATGCAGAGTGAGAGATCCCTGAGAAGTAACTTTATGCAAACGACAACTTTGAGCAAAGTCAAACAGAGTTCATTCACATGTGGGTGCTCCAAAGCACTTTAGTTCATGTCCCAGAAGTAGTGGGACATGAAGTTGTGCAAATAAATGGTTTTACAGCCCACTATGTCTGGAGATGGTGTAGTGAAGTGCAATGTGATTTCAATAAGCCATCCCTGTTGATTTTGTACCCATCTCACCCTTGATATGCTTGGATTGATAAAAAGAGAACTATGGATTTTCAGGCAGGCAGAGACACGCATATAATCAGCAACTGGAGGAGAGGTTATGGCATCCCTCTTGTTCGCGTCAAATCTGCATTCATTCCCGTTGTTATAGTAACTGCAAAGTGTACGGAAAATGTGTGCAGAAACAAAACAGCTGACCCACTTTTTGCTGAAATTGGGAAAAACCACTCTGAGACTTTGTGCAAAACATATTGTCTTGGATGAAATTAGCTTGCAACCCCATTGACCACAGGGATAGGAAATCTTCTGTTTTACCGTTTAATCTTTTTTTATGGCTTGCAGACACAGAGAACACGATTCTGCCACTGTTGTCTGAATAGATGGCCTGAGGAGACTTCTACACACAGGGTAGCTGTGGGTTAAAGAAAACCTTTGTGTCAAGATGAGCAAGTTATTGTTGATAATGACAAACTTCACAGCCACAGAGAGTTTGAAGCACAGCAGAGTATAGCTTCAGGTGTGCTCTGGAGCTAATTTGTTTGAATGACAGAAACTCAGAGACCTGCAACTCTAGACAGTGTGACATGGCGATGGATGTGTTTTTGTTTCTTCAGTGATTTCTCCACTGAATTCCTGTAACTCGAATGTGCAATGGTACCTTCATGAGCTTTAGACTTATTAGCTTTGGGCAGTGTTTCACTGCTGAATCTTCTCTTGGGTATTCAGCCTTAAAGTTCTCTTTTTTATTGTAAAGGGTTCTCACAGCTACTGAGTATATAAATTTCCAGTTTTTCAACCCAGGCCTTATTAAGCCATTATTTCTTATTCACAATGCCATTGAATCTAACCACTGCAGTGCAGGTCACTCGGTATAAACACATTCCCATGAGGACGTGTTCGGGCCTTCGCAAACCAGAATATATCTTGATTCCATAAACAGAAAACTCACAGTGTGGTGAGATATGTCTGTATGCTAGGATAATGAGAAGGCCACACACCATGCTTTCAACCATTTGATAAGTAAAGTTAGCTAACTCTACCCTGTCTGAAATAATAGTTGCAATAAATGGAATCTTTAAATTGTCAGTTTGAACAGGAGGAATGGATACAGCCAGCAAAACCTGTTTGAATATTCACATGGGCACCTGGCTGTTGTTTGAAGAGAGACTAAATTGTGAAAAAAACATTGTTAAAAACAACATTTGGTCTTTGTTGAAAAGCAGTGCAACTATAGATTAGCAGGTCTGTGATTTCAGTAAAAGGCCCTGATGGTCTTAGTGACGTAACACTTTAAGATCAATGACACAGCTGTTACGCATGACTCTATGCCTTTGATGTTGCTGCTTGAATAAATGCATGTGCTCAAATGTAAAATATTACATTCAAAGCCAGTTGCCCTGTGTGGGAAGACAACTGTGCCACTCTGTGTATTGGACACTCTGCCAAAGGAAAATCCCTGCTGACAAGAAGAGATATTCAGACTCACAGAAGGAAGGTACAATATTTCAGACTTCTTCACTGGAGCTTCTCTGCTTATTCTGAGTCACTGATTACATAGATGGCTTTGGTCACAGTCGGACAGATTTGGAACTCCCACTGTTGAAATCAAACAGCTCTGGTGCATACGAAGAGAAAGCCTCCATGGATAAAATAAATATTTATGCTCAAAATGAGCCACATATGTCATCTTTTTCATCACAGAGTTTTCACCAAAGAAAACACACGCACAAATATATCACTAAAATAAACTTTGCAGACTATTTAATTTAAAGAAGTCAGCATAGTACACACTATACATACTTTTTGTATCTGTTTTATTTTCCATGACAACAGCAAAATCAAATGTACGAACACATTCCAGAACTGCACAGGCTTCGCTATCAGTGTGAACCCTGCTTGGGTTTGTGCACATAAAATATGTGAGACACTACTGTTTGACTTAAAGATCTATCTGATATCATGTATTTGAGACTTTCCAGGCAGTTCTGGCCACTGATCGTAATATAATATGTTGTGAATTACAAATTTTAGTTGGACCCTTCTCTCTCCGTCACTAGCAAAATGGAGCACACTTCACCAAACCCTCTCCAGCATCCATCCCTTTTTAATTTTCTAGCACTCCAGTCACACATGCACACACAGGCTTTGGTCTCCTGCGGAGGATCATTTCAATGGAGTGCTGCTAAACTGAACAAAAATAATTGAAGTATAACGGTCTTACTAACTGAGAGGCACATTAAAAGGAAGTTCCCTCATTGCCTTGAAAATTTGTAATGCAACTCAGTTAACACCTATGAATCCTAGGGGGGTTTACTTATTGCTTCAGGGGTTCTGTGTGTGAAGCAATTGCGCTGCCTTTTCAGTAAAACGTTTATTCCTCTTTTGAGGAGAGTTTGCCGCTCGAGTTAAATTCACAGATATTTTGTAGAGGGATATTCAGTCAGAAATATGGAAATAGAGAACTTGAATGGCACTGCCTCAACCTTTCATGCATGGCACTTACAATTTTAGTGGAGGGTTATAGTAAACTCTTTTATTTCTCTTCCTTCAGTTTGAGCATTTTACACACTTAAAAGGAAGTGATAACTAGTACAATGGCAAGTGAGGATAAATCCATCATCTGTAATGTTCACCATCACAGTACATTTCTATGTATATTAACTATTGATTATTCAGAAAATAGTTTTGTGAAGTTTGATTGTAAGAATAAATAGTATAAAAGTGTCTATTTTGAGGACTCAGTGATTATTTTCAAGGTTGCAAAGAACATTTTCAATCAGTGCGCAAGTCTCTAAGATTAGACTGAAATATGCAACTTCTCCTTTCTGTCAGACATTGAAACTTTGTTCCATTTAAGATAAAATGAAGTGATGATAACTATTGCCACTGTCTCTCCCAACAGCAACAGGAGCAGGACCCCACCAACCTCTATATCTCAAACCTGCCACTCTCCATGGATGAGCAGGAGCTGGAGAACATGCTGAAGCCCTTCGGTCATGTCATCTCCACACGGATACTGAGGGATGCCAACGGCCTGAGCAGAGGAGTTGGCTTTGCTAGGTATGCACAGAGAGAAACGCGCATTCACACAAACTGTCACTACCGCTGATGTCTCTCAGAAAATCTTTTATTTACCAAAAAGTTAACAGTTCAGTGCAACTAGCATCCACGGAAAAAGATTATATAACTAAAATGTAATAAATATAATGATAATGACAAAATCTTAACTAAACTTCTTTCAGGGCACTAAGTGGTCAGACTCAATTTCCCATGTGCCTGGATAAACTCAAGATAAGACTTGGGGTCAATCTTGACACTCAAACCAATTTATGAACTACAAGAGCTTTATAAAAGCTGAGCTTACAAGGTTTAATGGCCCCACCTTTCCGGTTTTACAAGCTTCTACATTTCCGAAGAACAGAGACACATCCAATTTTGAATAAACAACTCAAAGAAATTTGATGCAAAATATCATGTACCTTAATTGATATGCTAGTCCTAGTCTTAGTAAGTCCTTGTATTTTATATATATATATATATATAATCTACCTCAGCATACCAAACTGACTTTATTTGTAAAACATTCACAAATTGCCTCTTTTACTGTTTTGTTTGCATTTGTTCTAATCTTGTTCTGTTGTCATACAAAACTCATCTTACATTACTGACTCACCTTAGTGTGCCTTCATACATCAATTGTGTACATCTCTAAATTTGAAACATCTGAGGTTTATAAAAGTTATGTATAGTTAAGTTCATGATAGCAACTCTTCTTTTCGTGTCCTGCCATATAAACTGGATGATGATTGTTCTGTCTGCATAAACACAGCCTGTCTGTTCCAAAGGGGGAAGCATCCTCCTCCACCCCCCGTCCTTTTTGTCTCTCACCCAGGAAACTGATTTGTGCTGAAATTATGAATTTAATCCTATCCATTAATTTATTATGCATATAGGTACACATATTAATCTACATAGGTCTGTCTTTGCCATGATAACAATGTATATCGATGTTGTGTCATTATTTGATTCATTCAATCTTTAATTGATCAGTTTATTCAGTGATTTATATCAAACAGTTTGGTACCGTTCTTTAGCTGAGATAGCCCAGCTTTTAAATATGGAAGAATGAAATAGACTATGTAAATTAACTAGTATTCATTTTTGTCAAAGAAGGTTAAAAGAAAGAAATAACTGTGGTTTGATGTTCCTGCAAAACACTGCACCCTCTTTCTCAAGAAGAGAAAGTAAGAAGAACTCAGAAGAAAATTTTCTTCTACACTCCCACTTCGACTCTGGAAATGTTTATGCTGAAGGGTGATCTCTGAGGGAGGAAGAGGGGGGGTGTATACAGTTTTGTCCGGGGGAGGGAAGCAGGCAGTTCCATCTGGTGGGCAGGCAAGCAGGCAGTTCTGTCCTCTTCTCTGGCCTTGTGTTCCTGACTCGTCGACTACGGCCATCCGGTGCCGTCTAATGTGTCATGCAGCTCCGACCTGCGATGCGCCAACGTGCTGAAGATTTATTCCAGCAACTATTGACAGAAAGAGACTCTTAAAAAAACTGGCATATGTACCATAATGAGCCCTGTTGCTACATAGAATGAGACGATAAGATGAGACGAAGAAGAACGGTTCAAGCCGAACCCCAACAAAGAAGAAAACCAGGTTCTGAAGATATCAGAGAAAGCCGAACCAACTGCCACAGAGTGAGAGATGGAAGAATGCGATTCCAACAAACTACTATCACCAACACGATCCAAGATGCAGAGATACCCACAGAGGAACAGCTGCCGCTTAATACAGCTTAATCTCCATTCTGCCCATCAGAACCGTCAGGGTGAAAACTATTTAAATATTTCTAGGCCAAATAAATTGAAGTCCAACAATAAAACAATCTCAAGATAGAAATATTCATGAAAACAGATCAATAATGTATACCTAAAGATCTAAATTCAATTTAAATTAGAACTAATAAAATCGCTTCACAATCTTCCCTGGTGCTTCTCAAACTCTCAACTGCTGAACGGTACATAAATCTTTTGAACTAAATCTTATGTAGAAACGTCAATTGACGGATTTAATTGATAGCCAGTAATCAATGATATAAGTCACTGATTCTACACAGTCACATGCAGTCCTATTTATTTATTTATTTATTTTGTGGTTAATTGTTCTTCATTGCACTCTTCATCATATTCTTTATTCATTCCATAAATCTTGTTTAATTTATTGTTTTTCATTTGTTTTCTGTTTAGTAGTTTAGTTATGCAGTTAGTCTAATAAATATTTCATATATAAAGAACTTGATCATTTGATTTGTGTGCATATGAAATAATAGGTTCCTGTACACCTTGAGAAGAATCCAAAGAAACCATGAGTTTAAGATTTTATTGATATAAGTTTTTTTTTAAGTTTTCCCTTTTTTTCAAAATTGGGTGCCGTCCTAAATTTAATCTGAAGTTAAATGATCTTACTTATATTAATGATGTCTTATCGTGGAAGCTGAGTACTATAATTGTTTTATTCAAATTTACGGGATTAGGATTCATAATTGAATTATTAATAACCGTTACATATTTTGAAAATAATTAATTAATATTTATGAAAACTGCTACAAGCAATACTAGTAAGACACACTGGAAGATCAGTGTGTCAGGAACTGATTTTACACTTCCCACTGTCAACTATGGTTTTCTGTTGCTGCTGACAGAAAACATCTAGATGTATTTAAATGTAGGCTGTTGCTAAGTGAACTATAATTACTTATCAGGCACAACATAACACGCATTCATAGTTATCACTCAATCTCCCATTCATTTTTCAGTGTGCATTACCATGAGTTGACTCCCTGCCATTTACAACCAAAGGAAATCTTGCTGTAATCATACAACTGCACATTCCTGTACTCTTGGCCCCTTCACCCTCCTCTTTGTGTGTGTGTGTGTGTGTGTGTGTGTGTGTGTGTGTGTGTGTGTGTGTGTGTGTGTGTCTGTGTGTGTGTGGTCTTCTCAGTTACACCGTGAAGCGTGCCAGTGATTAAAATGCAGTCCATTCAGGGTCACCGGCTATGTGTAGAAAACACAAGACACACAGAGACATGCATGCTCTCATACCACAAACACACTCAGTCTCTCTCCCACATCACCATTTTCTCTCCCACACACACACACACACACGCATACACACACACACACTGGTTTTTGCTTGCCAAGCAGGCAATTAGTCATTGAGCTGTGATTGGGTGAGCAGAGCTGAATGGGGGCAGACAAAGGGGACATGACACACGACAGATCAGACTGAATGGAGCTTTTAAACCCGGACAAAGGAGAGGAAACCTCATAGAAAACACACACAGACACATAAACGCACACACATGCACAGGCCTACCTCAGGCATTTTGCTCAGGCATGCATAGACAAACAAGCACAACAGGCAGGCATTTAATGTACTCGCCGTATTGTGGGACAAATCTGCATGCACACATGTCCACATACAGTACATTTTTCCAGAACCACAGTACTTTGCATGCATGTTGAACAGTAACATAAGGAGCTGATTGTCCTAGCACCTCTGTCTTTCTCTCTCTGTCAGGATGGAGTCGACAGAGAAGTGTGATGTGGTGATTCAAAATTTCAACGGGAAATTCTTGAAAACCCCTCCAGGCATGACAGGTGGGTGTCGATCACCAACACAATTGCCTTGCACTGGCATAGCATGTGTTTTTCTATAGTGAGAGCAAGGCGTTTTTTTTGTAGGTCAGGGTGCACATATAGATGCAGCACTTTGTGACATCATAGACTCAATCTTCCTACAAACACCAAGTTTGCTGCACTAGAAGACTATTTAAACAGGTCATTTTAAGTCAGCTTTAAAAGCACCTCTAACAAGTTCAAAGGTTTGTATGTGTTGATAGGAATGTATTGGAGGTCATCTTTTGGTTCTCATTGGTAAGAACACAGCCGCCTTGTCATGTTTACCTGTGCACATCATTGTGTTGATAAGTGCGCATCATGACAAGGAGGAGAGTATTGTATTGTTTGAAAATCTTTAATACTGGTACAAAAACAGTATCCCTACAAACACTATACTTATCTTCAGTACCTTAGTTTAAAGAATATTAAAAAATATATGTTTTCAGTCATTTGATTTAATAAACCCATAACCGTCTCAACTATCATAATATTTTTATGAATGAATCACATAATCAGCTATAGTCACGTGAGGGACATCTCCGTCTTTTGGTGTTCCAACATCGTCTGTATACAAGCGACTGATACTATATCACCATCATCTATGCTGCACTTTTTTCTCTCTGTCCCACTCCTTGGACCACCTTGAGTTGATTTAATAAGAAGATCTGAGTGATTAATTGAGTATTGACTGTGGAGGAAGCAGATTGAGACACACACATATGCATGAGGGGAAGAGAGAAAGGGGAGGAAGGGGTGTAGGGAGACATAGAGAGAGAGTAAGAGAAAGGAAGTAAGAACATATGGGTGAAGAGGAGACAATGCAATGAGGATGAGATTGAGGATGTCAGTGGGTTTGAAAAAAAAACGACAAGGGGTGTGTTGGTGTGAGAGAAAATGACATATACAGAGAGAGAGCCATGTGCAGTGACTGAACATGAGTGAAGTAACAGAGCAAGGGCTAAGGGGGAGAAAAGAGAAAACTACGGTGGGGAGAAGCAAACTGAAAGTGACACAGCGAGAGAAGAGATGGAGATACAGAACTATCAAATATAGATAGAGAGATGGGAGCTGCGCCACACTGAAGAAAATGGAAATGAAGGACAGACAGAGAGAGCCGCGCTCCATGCCCTGGCAGTATGATTTGTGAGGTGGGCGACTCAGTTTCTCAAACGAACACACACACACACATATACACACACACACACACACACACACACACACACACACACTGCCGTACCTCTATATACTGTGAGGTATAGCTGTGTCATTTTGTAGCAAGTGAATGATGTATCCTTCCATCCTGCTTTCTGCAGCCTGTGTGGGTGTCAGTGTGTGTGAACAACACAGAATCTTAACTGCTGCTGCAAGCAAAGACCAAGATCTTAAAAGAAAACTGCTGTGGGGCTGATTGTTATTTATTATCAAAGAAGTCACTGTTACAAATGATTGTAAAAGGACCAGTACTTGTATAGCCCTCTTCTAGTCTTCCAACCACTCAAAGTGCTTTAACACTACATGACATCATTCACCTATTTATACACTGATGGCAGTAGCTAAGGTGCCACCTGCCCATCAGGAGTAGGAGTAAGTGTCTTGGCCAAGGACACATCTATATGGGCTAGCGGAGCCGTGGATCGAACCGCCGATTCTCTGATTGAAGGACGACCCTGCTCACCACTGAGCCATTGTCCCTGTTCATTCCCTCAAAATCTATTAAGAGAAAAGTCATCATGTTAATAATTTATAAATGAATGAACTCTTGCACGCACTTACTGTGACAGAGCACAATATATATTTTAAAAGCTACTGGTGACTGGTGTGTGGCCTACTGCTTTACGCTTGAATAACTCTCTAATCAATATTTTCATAATAATAATGTATCAAGTCACCACAGTGAATTATCACCAAACTCTGCAGACCACTTTTCAGCCTCTTTCAGCTCATTGTTTCGGCCTTGGGGCCCCTATCTTGGGGCCTAGCACCAAACAGCCGACACACAGCGTTAGTAATCACATTGGAGCATTTAGCAACTTGACGGTCTAATATTTTTTCTCAGCAGTTATTGGAGGCCAAAACAGAACTAAAAAGAGACTGAATATTGGACTTGTATATGGAAATGTATACCCATGTATCAGCTGGATGCATGAATAAGCAAATGTTTGCTAACACGTTCATCATAACTGATTTATTTTCATCTTCTTGTCCGACCCCCAAGTGGCCAAAAAAATCAATTAAAGCAGGTTTCAACTCTAAGTCGCACACACAAACATAGATACAATCACCTTTTCTATACCCACCAAGTGGCTGACCTCTATAATGTAATAGCTGCATTGCTTGTCTTTGCCAGGGGTGTCCATTGTCTCCTTTGTGTCTGTGTATGTATCTGTGTGTGGGAGTGGGAGTCAGTGTGTCAACGTATGTTGACCGGTTTAATTGCTCTGAGCCCACAAAACGGTGAATCTGGGAGAATCTGGCCAACCAGATTCAGACCAGACCGTCTGTACACTAATCCACAAAACACACACACAGATACACGCTGTTTTAACTGATCAAATACACAGAGCGAAACCGAGTCTCTAAAGCCATGTTCTGTTGATTTATGTCACTGTTTTTCTGTGTCACTGAGTCTGTGGCATTTTCGAGGCCTTTGGGCTTTTTTTATTTATTTTATTTTTTAGTCTTCTTATTCCTTACTCTGGTCTTAAAAAAACACACCACAGAATCACTGGTATCAAGCCTGCTATTCTGATACAGTGTGTTAATGTACAGTATGTGTGCATATCATTGAGTGAAGTGTGCCTCTTGTTCCTCTGATTGATGACACAGTCTGTCCATCCCCGCTGATGCATTGACAGGCAGCAGCAATATTTTACTCTATAGCTGTGAGATTAATGCCGACATTGATCACATGACCAGAGCTTCCATCAGCCCTCGTTAACAGGAAGTCCATCAATCCGCAGCTTTCTGACTTCTACTGGTGGCTCCTGTCATAGATATAGAGTGCCTGTTTGGGCGTTGAATTTCTCTTTTATTGATACAGAAATATGTTCTGGAATTTAGTCACGCTTTATACATATGTATATCGTCTTCATTGTTAGGTGACATATTTAGATTGAGAATAGGTTCATATTGTTTAGCAGGTCTTTAAGTGGCTCCACAGCTTTTGTACTCCATAAAAATAATGTGTTGGAAACATGGTGGTGTCGTGGCTAGCACGGTCACCTCACAGCAAGAGAGGCCCGGGTTCGATCCCTGTTCTCGGGTGGTCCTTCTGTGTAGAGTATGCAAGTTCTCCCTGTGACAGAGTGGGTGTCCTCCCACAGTCCAAAGACATGCATCTTAGGTTAATTGGAGGCTCTAAATTACCTGTGGGTGAGAATGGTTGTCTGTCTCTATATATGTGCCCTGTGATAAACTGGCAACCTTTTCCAGGGTGAAGCCCGCCTGAGCCCAATGTCATCCCCCGCGACCCTAAATAGGGTAAGCGGTTTGGATAATGAAATGGAAACATTTTTATTGCTCCTAATGTCTCATCACTTTTAGTGATTAGAGTACTCCTGCAAATTCGACTTTCCAATTTGATGTGTAAATCGGGTAATAAGAGTCGGTGTGTTTCTACAGTTGTCATTCTGTCTTCTCTGTGATCGTCATTCGATAGTGTTGTGCCACCATGCTGTGAGGAGAGTCAGCAGAGTGAAGCCCTCCCTATCCAGCCACAAAGAGACACAGACCTTCTACAGCTTCATCATGACCATGTCACTTCCTCTACAAGCTGGATATGATAAATATTTTTGTTCTCGATGACAGATTCAAGCAGTGAGCACCTAAGAAGGAAAACAGACCGGAAATAAGTGAAATTTGACTTCAAAGGTGTGCCAAATGATAAAAACATGAAGCGATGATTCTGCATTTCTTTTGAGTTCATGGACCAGGGTGGGAGGAAAATATCACCAGGCTTCATTTCTATTTCTCTATTACTTACAGAGTTAAAATATAATCTTAACAGGATTAATATCTTACATGCCTGGTCAAGCATTATCAAGTTTATATTATTATTACTATGCACATCATCAATATTTGATCAACGCTTGATCTGAGAATCAAATCTGTATAAGATTTCTGGAATATTACATACAAGTAAATTTTAAGGAATACATCTTCCTTGTTTTTTCTTTTCCTTTTTTCTATTAAAAAATAACCCCCCAAAACAATAATGAATATATGTTTCTATTTAGATTCATTTTTACAATTTACTCCCCAAGCTGTCAGCACACACACATACTATATCCTTCACTGAAGATTGAGAGTTTCTCAAGAGATCTTTTTTGATTTTTGCTTTTTTTAAGATTTGTCCTGTATTCCTGATTTGATACTCAGCCGGGCCAATAATACAAATACATTTTGTAGTTTAATATTAGATTCATGTAAATCAGTAGCTATGTTCACTTTTTTTAATCACAAAAACAGCAAATACACATGTTCTGGTCAGATATTGCTTTACAAAAGTAGATATAAATAATTAGTAAGTAGACCCAGGATTCAGGAAAAGAGAGAGGGAAATGTACCTCTCTATGGTTCTCATCTAATCTCTTTTACCTCTCTTACCTTGGTTTCTAATCATTCTGTCTCTTTTTCTCTCCCACTATCTGATATAGTGTTGTAGTTGTAATAGTTCTCTTTGTCTTGCCCTTTCCTAATGGTAAGACAAATGGACGACAAGAATGAAAAGAGTCCACATCTCAGAGAAGGCCCCTTATCATTCAGTAGGTTTAATAATACATGCTTCTGGTATGATCACGAGGCGTTAAGCCCCCATTCATTGCAAAAGTGGTTCAATACTTTCATAAATGGGAAATGAATTTCATTTGATGTTCCTGGTAATGGATGAAAAAATTGAACGAGGCTGTGCTGAGAAAAAGACGATGAAATGATGTGTCTGTACTGTACGGTCAGACTGAGTCTGCTTACATGTGTTATTTGGAGCCACTGTTTCACGACACAAACAGCTATAGGTGTTAACACGTGATGCTGTTGAAGCACTGACCAAGTCACATCAGTGCTGTCAAGTTGTGGAAGTTGCAAAGACATTTGGTGCTATCTTAACATCCTTTTGGTGATTAAATTCCATGTACATGTCAGGGCATCAATACATTTTATTTCTACTTGTCTCACAGCCAACTGTTTTTGGACTGCTTTGCGTGTATGAGGAGAAAATGCAGTAAATGCAGTGAACGTCCTCTCCCTTCTAAATCTCAGTTATCTGTCTCAGCTTACAGACCTTTTTTTTGTTTATTACAGTCGACATATGTCTTACATTTTTAATGTCATAAAAATGCTGATAGCAATATAATTAAACATTTTCTAATACACATTTCTTGATTTTTGTTGCAAATAGTTGCTGTCCTCTCATGTGCGATGCTTGAACAAGTAACCCCCTCAAGTGCATGTTGTTCTGTCCCAAGGCTTTGAGCTCTTTGATGCCGGGTGTCTTAAAGAAAAAGAAAAAAAGACGACATCCCATTCAGCCCAGCTGAGGGATTCCTCGTTTTGTTACAGTTGGGGATTGGATCCCATTTTCCAACTGAATGATTTCCCATGTTGCTCGATAATGGATTGGATTGCATTTTTAAATGAGAATTTTCCCATTTGAGGGATTGGTATACTTATATGATATTCCCCCTCTTCCAACAGTGAAAACTGAAACCGTGATGCCGTTATAAGCTAAGGCTTTTTACTACAGATCAGTGCCTTGCTTCAGGAACACCAAAGCTAAGATCTAAAGTATCTCCGGCACTTAACCAGGTGCACCTGTGTGTTTCATCCTCCCCCATATTTTTCTTTCCAACCTATTTCTTTTCCTGTGTCCTTCTCACCAGAACACAGATGGATATGTTTGTTTGTTCTGCTGGCGTTTTAACAGTTTCTATATTGCACTACTCCGGTTCGCAGTATCCCACAGCTCCAATGAGTGGTAACAGTATGCAATCCACTCTTCACAGTTCAAGCCACCCGCCCTGCTACCTACGTACACATCCTGTCAGTTAAACACAAAACACCACAGATCGAAAAGTCATTTCATATCAGTCATTATTTTTTCTTTTTACCCTGCAGCATTCACATGTTCCCGCACACATTCAGACAGGCAAACAACCAACTCTCAGTCATTTTGTTGACATCTCTTGCAGTCTTCACGTCTTTTATTTCCTATTTGCATTGCCTGTATCTGCAGTGACAGAATGTCACAGTGTTTTTCCACCATAATGAAGCGAAAGAAAAACTGGAGGAAAAACAGGAGTGAAACTATTCACTATCTGAACACAAAGCTGGGACACTTTGATGGGTAAATTAAACCAGTAAATGAACAACTGCAAGTCTTGGTTAATGAGAACAAATAAATCTTGTTCGCAGTTATCTTTTTTTACAAACAAACACATGTAGTTTCTGTCCGTTTACTTCTGTTACTTGCCCCTTGTCAAGGTTGCAGCTCTTGGCAATGACATATAATGTTTGGTAGCGTTGACTACAGGGAAACACACACTCAGTGACACAACTACAGTACACACACTACATAGTAGCTCAACGTGTGGGTGTCCTTTTTCTTTGGTCTTTCAGTACTTTAGTCCACACATTCTTCATAGAAATGAACCTCAGAAGCCCATTTTACAACAAAGCAAAAGCAAGAATTTCAGATTCAATTTGAAACTTTGACATGATAGATGATTTACCAATCACAAAATTACAATTTCAATAGATTATGTTAATGGTTGATAGTTTTAAAGATGAATAGATGTATAGCCTCAAGTGCTTTAGATGGTTTTACACCTATGATTATGATGTTTACAGATCAATACACGGACGTGTTTTATACTAGAATATGAGAAACAACAAATCATGGTGTGCATGTGGTAAGTTGGGTCACAACTTGTTCTGCATGATACAAAAGCTCTTGTTACTCACGGAGCCAATAACGATGTCTTTATTTCTGTCCACATAGGTAATATTAGATTAGAAAGACATCTTAATGAATAATAAACCAGGTTTGTGACTACATTGTAAACTTAACAGAACAAAAATAAAGACAGTTGTTCTCTCTTCAATATGCCTTCTTTCTGTGGCGGTGAAGATCCAATAAGCGGCTCATTCTGCCTCCATTTATTTTCTACGAGACCTGAGTAGTTGTCTGCACTGTGCAGCGTTTTTCTCTGCAAACTAACGATGATGTTTAGATTTCCCACACAAACTCCTTACCTCCTGGGAAACTGCAAGAATTTTGGGAAAGAAGGGGATATTGTTGTGCTAGGGGCAACAAAGATCGATTTATGCGTGACTGTAGTAATCATTTTTGCTCATTCGATTTGGACTGAATTTAATTTCTTCAACTCCATGTCCTGTATACTAAGAATTTACATATCTGAACTCTTTAGATATCCATATATTTGGTTCAGACAAAGTTAATTAACTTGACGTGCCCAAAAGTGACGCATTTTAGGGGGCAGACACAGCTGTACCCAAATTCATCATGAATTCATCACTTTTTGTTACAGAGCTGCAAGAGTGTGAGCAGCAGGGGTCAAACTGACAATTAAAAATGTCCTTCTTCCCTTTAAAGCCCTCTTGTGAAATGCAACAGATTGTAGTAATGTAACTGTGAAAGCAAGCTGAATAATTAATTTGATGCACCAGTTTGAGCAGACAGGTAATCTTGTCTCTGGAGGCTTTGCTGTTGTTGTTGCCGCCTAATTGTGTGGCGACTAAGTTTCACTCATAGGAATAAATAACATTCGTTATTGTCATTATCATCATCTGTATTTATGGCGCTTTTCACTGGGCCTGTGAATGAATATAAAGTGAATTATTGTCACCTTAATAAAAGGATTTTCGATATGTCTTTACCTGACGTGATATTGATATTGAACTACAGTATGACACACACCTACTGGTTAGAGACTGTAAGTGAAAGTCATGTCACATTATTTTACTTGAGTCACCCTACATTTGCTGTGTTGGGGCAAATACCAAAAATTAATAATTAAAATAATAAGTAAAATATTTGTTTTAATAAAAAGACTGCACAGACAAAATGCCTTGACTGATTTGTGCAGTGTATACTTTTGCATTACTGCCAAAATATGTCATATGGAGGTAATAATCAACACTACCGATACCAAAAAACTACCTCTCCAGCAAGACATTTAGTTGTATTGACTCCCTTTTTCTCTCAAATAGGAGCACATGCACACACAGTCATAAACTGACACTTACACACATTTGTGTTAATCCTACAAGTTATTCTTTTATTTCAATTATTTTGCTGTCTTAAGCTACAGCTTAAACACTTAATCGTCTCTGTATTTTATGTTATTTTGACGGTATTGTGAGATGCCAGGACAGTATAACCTGACAGATTTGTCAGATTTAAATAATAATAGGATTAAACTCCATCTCACAGAGAATGTGGCATCTATTGAAAAAAAGAAACACGACTCTCTCCATTTATGGGGCTGTCCAAATGTCCTGCCCAACTAAATATTGGCCACCTAGTAGTCTCTGAAAAACACTAAGTCCAAGCTCCAGATGCACCAAAGCAACCAAATTATTATACAAATATTGATGTAAGTGTGTGTGTAGGTGTGTTTATGCACGTACACACTGGACCATAGCACTGGGCCAGTATTAAATGGAGCCATTTCACCAGCTCTCATACAAAAACAGATTGCAGCAACATTGTTGTGTATGTGAATTTCTATGTCTGCTCTCCACAGAAAATTCCCTCTGTTATCATATTGCATGCTTTTCTCACTGGATGTCAATATGAGGAGCATAAAGGAAGTGAATTAAATTTAGCAGCAACTGTCCAACATGAGAACTGACATTTCTAGAATATTTTGCTCTCTTAGGATCAACTACTTAGCACTAATTCGAACAATAAATGGCCCCAGTCTCAGAAAAAACAAACCTTTTGCTGTCTCTGTGATATGCCTGGTGCATACAAATAACAGATTCCATTCAAAACATAGAGGTATCCTTTTCTTGCAAATAGCAAGGACAAACACTTGTTTTAGATCAGAAGGAGTTGTTTCTATCTTTGTGTGGCACTTTAGAGTAGAGGAAGAAGAAAGTGTCCTGACTATAAACTTGACAAGTTGTCAGACGTCGACAATGTGGCTTCCTCTGTCTGTCACGGCAGTATAACAAAACAGCAACAGAACACCAATTCAGTGTGTGTGTGTCCTTGGGACACATAGATTCTCATACTTATGAAGTTGCAATAATTGATCACGCAAATAAACCCACATCAATTAACGTCTAACTTGTGAAGGCATAAATACATTCTTTTCTTTTCCTATAAACCTGACAGTTAAATCCTGTCCACGGCATTTTTAATTGTATCTTTTAGCATATTCTGAACCTAATCCTGTTCTAAAAATACTTAAAATTAAGATTTTGTATGAATAATAGTCTTGTTTTCATCTCGCCCATTATTACCAAATATGGATTCAACCTATGCCCAACTCATGGAAGCTTCTGACATTTGCATTACACAGCCTACGTATCACTAGAGGTTTTGCCAAAGTCTCAAGAATTAACATTAATAGTCACCAAGGGAACTCCCAAGAACCAATTCAGAAACCTTACCTGAGTTTCGACCAGTAGATCAAGAGTCTGAATTTAGTTCTTCTGGCCTTAGTCCCAGCTCTGGGGATAATACTTTCAGGTAGTCAAGGAACTATTGAGGTGGAGTAAACGTAAAAAAAAAGCAATAGTTTGAGCACAGTTACTTGCGCTCAGATTGTTGCTACTTTGGAAAGAGATGCTCTGTAGTTTTCAGTCTCCTTTCCATGCATTTCTCTTTGGCATCCTTTCATTACAGCTATGCAAACATCAGTGTTGCACAACAAAGAGTAAGAAAAATACTTTTTGTGTGAAAAATTGTGTCTCAACAAGTGCTATGGTTTCTAAAGGGGAACTATGCCCATTGATACATGTTATTCCTATGATCTAAGACAGTCCAAAAATAACAGTAAACAAGAACAACTTTCTCCTAAATCCCAAAACTTGAGTGCCTAAAACTCAAATTGGTGATGTCATCAGGTATAAAGTGTGGAACTGCTCTGTAGACGATGATTGGGAGCGACATTATAGATGACACTGAGCATTATTGGACTAATCTAGCCAGTCTTCACGGTTCCTTTCATGCCTTAGAAACACAAGCAGGAATGCTTTAAAGAGACATTTACTAAGTGAGTTGATATCGCTGAACAGTACCGCCATATTTTTTTAATAGCCTTCCCCACTTCAATAACTTCCCTCTGCTAAAGTGACCAATGTGTCTTTCACCACACTGTATCTTCTCTGCTTTTGTTGTCCATCTTGATTTAAAAACATCCATCACATGTAATTCTTGGCCATTTTTTTAATTTCCTTCTGGGCCAAGCTCTTGTTTTTCATGAAGAAACTATGTAAACTTTTAGACATAATGATACATGCACACATCACACATACACCCACCCACAGGACTGTTTACCAAATGTATATGAATGCATTGAGCATAGTGGCTAAAAGAGAGAGGGAAGTGGAGTGATTGTGAAAGATGAATAGGAAAGGTGACGGACTATAACAGAGGCCCAGCCGTGTGGTCTGTTATTCAGATCAAAATCAAGTTACAACAATATAATGACAAAGTATTCCTAGATGCAGTATAATCACACAGCTCTGTGTTGCTCCGTCTACTTACCTTTGGAGTACCAATTCAGGCCCCAGGCATTCCAAATAACTCTGGTCTCAACCTTGAGCTCTGAATGTTTTTCTCCGCTGAGATCACCTCTTCTCATTTTTCAGTTTACTGAGACGAAGAATCATTTTTCTTGAAGTAGGTGAGGTAATTGCGTAGTTTCTTTTTTTTGCTTTCATGATGTGTGAATCAGTACCAGCATGATGATATCGCCTTTGCTAGTGCATAGAATTTCATGTCTTCTAAGAACTAATTTATTTCTAAGCTACACACAGTAATGAGGATTTGACTTTCTCTGCGGTTGGAAATCATTGCCAGTTAAATGAGACACAAGTGCCAGCTAATAGCCTCTTTTAAGATGCAGTCAGTGACTCAAACATGCCTTGGTGGACATATTAAAGTAACAAGTGAGAGGCAGTGCATACAAGTAGGTGGCTTATTCAATTTCAGGGTCAAGGGGTGTCTTCATAAAACGGAATCAGGGCTTGAACAGAACGCTTGTTGGTTTGACAGCGTTCCACTGCTGCAATCGCAGTTTAGGTCTTTATAATTTCAACATCTTAATGGCATTTGACTTCCCTTTTATTTGAACATACTGCTATGATGATTTGCTGATGGTTGGTCTGCGATCGCCTGTTAGAAATCTTTGTTTTATTACCATATAATTGATTTGTAGTTCTTTCCTAGGAGGAAACTAAACTCAACATTAGATAAATGCTCCCTATAGATTTTTAGTAACCCTATAACCAAGAGTGCGGTCTTTACTTTGAACAATGGTGGTTCAATATGTATAAATATCTGACTACATAAGCCACCATAATGTCTTCTCTTTCCTTCTTTATGTTCGTATCATACTTTTTATTCTGTGTGTTGAGTCATGCTGTTGCTGAAGCATTTCCCAGAAATAGAAGCCATTATTCAAACTTTCTTGCTTTCTAACAAATTCTAAAGATATGCTTTTAATAATAAATTGATACAGAACAAAGCCTTTTTTTTTTTTTTCTTCTTATGCATAATCCTGCACCAATTCAGGCATTTCCTGCTATTTCAGAAGCCTGTAGGGTTTTGAGGGCTGCTGCCTATCAGGTTGAAGTTAGAGTTTGGTGAACTTTCGTCTGGGAGGTCACACTCAGCTAATCCAATTTGTAATCAAGGCTTTCTTCTTTCTCTGGTCCAGAAAGGGGATATGTTGTCTTTGGAGCAATCACAATTGCGGTGTATGGCCCGAGGTCAAACTGTGTTGAGTTATTTAGCGTCTTAAGTATGCTGGTTTGGTTTGTCGTTTGAAATACGCTCACCATGCTTTGATGATTAGCCCGTGGCTTTATTGCCACGTCAAGGCTGCTTTTGTTGAAGTGTGGTTATAGGGTTTGTAGAGATGGTGTGATAACTGCTGTTGTTTTGATGTTTGGATTAGGGGTGGAAGAGATAAATGTAAGAGCTAAGGGGCTGTTTTCAGGTCCAATTGATTTATGTTATGTTTTTGTTCAAGCCACAGCATAACACCCCGTATTTAAGTCTTATCTTTGAAACTCTTAACCTAATGCAGGAAATTTCAACATTTTCCTGCAATTAGGATGATTAATCCATCTCTGTGTTTGTCCTTGTCTCCCTCTCTGTCTGACTCACTCTGTAGCCCCTGCAGAGCCTTTGCTGTGCAAGTTTGCTGATGGAGGCCAGAAGAAGAGGCAAACCCAGGTGAAGTATCCCCAGAATGGCCGACCGTGGACACGGGAAGGAGAAGTGAGTGTATTCAATCATCAAACAAAAATCAGCAGTACCCATCGTAAAAGACCCCCTTCAGCAGCTCCAGCAGCTTTTTCTTAAAGCAAGAGCAGAAAAAGCAAAATGTAACACAAAAACCATGTCTTTCAATTGGTTTGTTACAACATAATCCTTTTTACCCTCTGCCACCATAAAAGAAAGCAACATAGAATTTTGCCTCAGGCTAAATTATGCCGCATCAGACATTTTCTAATTCTACAGTAGCCTCTCATTTCTCACTGTCAGAATGTGGACACCATGTCTGCTGAGAGGGTTTTTAAGAGGAAATGGTTACCAGAAATGGTGTTATTTTAACTTAATCACAAGTGTGAGTACAGTATTTCCACGAATCTCTTTTAAATCTTTTCCTTCTCAGCTTTCTAGCAAAAGCACAACAGTGATCTTATCACAATAATCAGAGAGGTGAGAGTGAAATAACACAGTACAACAGATTGCACTGCAGCATTTCACAGCTCAGCATCAACAGCTGCCTCACAGAGAACATTACAGAAGGTCTAAAAGGTCGTCTTTTTCATAATGTTCCCTTTGACATCAGTTTCCTATTCACATTTTATAACCACGTTTAAATAACTTGACAGGCCCCCTACGGGGTCATTATCAGCTTTCATTTCCAATAACATACTGGAGGCCGAAATAGAGATGCTGCTGACAGTATGAAAGCTGGCATGTATAAAGGTTGTTAAATTTGAAATACAACGATTCTGCAAAACCCAAAATGCAAGTTGTTTTTTCTTTTGTTGAAACTCCCACCTCCAGTCTGTCATCTTCAGATGAAATTAAACCTTGTGCAGTGGATTGAAAGCAGATTGACTGTTGCACAATGTAGGGAGTTCAGAAGTTGTTAGTGTCGATACCAAAGCTTTAATTTACAGAACAAGAGAAAGTGAATAATAATGTCGCCACCCACACACCAAGTGTAGTTTTGAACAGTTTCCCAACATTCGCATTACATGGAGATTGGGAAAGAGCAGAGTGGTGAAGTGAAACGAAATGGAACCAGGCTGAAACAACTGTGCGCTAAAAGAAGAGCCGCCGCAACAAAAACACGAGGCTACAGTATGTGCATGACCTTCATGTGTGTAGCAGGCACAGATTGCAGTTGTTGTTTTTGTGAAAGCAAAGAATGTTAAATAACATAAGGCTTTAGTTAACATTAGAGGTTCCAGTGCCTTTTTTTTTTATTTGCAATCCTGTTGGCTGTTGTCAACATTTGTGAATTGTTAGCTGGTCTTAAAATAAATGGTCAGTGCGTTTGAGTGGGATTCATTTGTCAGTTCCCAAGTCCTGACAAGCCCCACTTGGCCTTGCTGAGGAAAAGCATCTCTTCAGGGGTTTATGGATTTGTCTGAGCCAGGTCTCTGAATCCAAGCCGACTAATAGAGGCATCTGGCCGTGGAGGTGCTTTGAGGGGCCTCACTGCGTCCTCACACTCAGTCAGCTGACCCTAATCTCCCAGAACCTCTCACTCCTAAATGAGTCTGACCTTGGGACTGTGACATGAGCACATCCTCCACACACAATCACTCACACATGTAACCTTTCTGCAGAGAAACACACATAGCATACAATGCTGCAACGGGCCCCTGGGCACAGACATGAAAAAGCCCCCCCAACTTCTTCTAAATAGGAATAAGACACTCGTGGTTGTTAAGTGTCTTTTTCAACTACAAAACATTTTGTGTCTTCTTGTGGCCATTTTGTGTATCTTTGTGATAATTTATCCGTGCTTTTGTGGTAATGATGGGACTTTGGTAGTTGTTTTGTGTCTCTCTGTTGTACTTCTACGTCTCTTTGTAGTCGTTTGATTGACTTTCCAACAAAAAACTCTGTCGTTATTTTGTATCTCTTTGTAGCTGTTTTTTGTTTCATTGTAGTTGACTTTGTGGAGTATTTGTGTCTCTTGGTAGTTGTTTTGTGTCTTTTTTTGTGTTTTATATTTTGTCATTGTTTTGCATCTCTAAGTAGCAATTTGATTGACTTTCCAACAAAAGTCTCTCTGTAGTAATTCTATGTCTCTTTGTAGTTTTTGTGTCTCTAGAGTAAGTTTGTGTCTCTTTATAGTTTTGTGGTTGGTTTTTTTGTAGTTGTTTTTGTAGAGGTTTTGAAGCTCTTTGTAGTCGTTTGATTGACTTTCCAACACGATATATTACAGTAACTTCAAACAGATGCTCGGGTTCCAGGGCCCCCTTACTCGTTGGGCCCCTGTACCTGTTCCTGGTAGGTCCATTCAATAATCCATCAAGGAGGATACATTGTGACTGCATACATAGAGTTAGATGAGTGGTACATCTCTAAATATACACTTTCAGAAATGTCTTTCCAGTCTTTGCTCTTGGATGAAGGATCAAGATGCTTCACAGAGCTCATCTCCTCTTACTCTGGCTCTGAAATCTTCTGTTCAAAAAGACAATTCACGGGATACAGTGTTGAATAAAAATGCAGCTGAAGGTGAACACCCGGATTCCTGTATATATGTAATGTAGATTTTACCTACTTTAAATCAGATGTTTGTTTAAGAGTTGGTATGAAAATTAATTATGGGCTTTGGAATGATTCATTTTTGCTATTTGATGTCATCAATCTCTGGCACTCCTTTTTATTGCTTGTGCAGTTTTATTCCACCCCAATCCCGGCAAGAAATATTTTTTAGAGAAAAAACTAACAAGGCAGCAGAGTTCAGCATCAGGGCAAACTTTTAACTCATGTGCCAATTTGGGCTGAAGAGACTTGTGTGGAATAAAGAGCAAGTCCCAATGACTTGTCTTGGGCTGCAGATAGAAGAGGAGGGTGGGTGGGGGGCAGTGATACAGTGAAAGATTAGAGGATTAAAACCACTATTGATGCTTTCAGTTTGTTCCCACATTGCCAAGAGGCAGCTAAGTAGCTGAAGATCTGTTTCAAAGTTCAGCATGGAGAAGAACAGTCTCATTCATTTGCACATGATCGGGAAGTGAGACACAAATAGAAAACATTTAGAGAGTCATGAGTCACTTAATGATAAACACTTGATATTATTTTATGTAGATGAGGAGGGACAGAGAATACTTAGCAAGTAAAATACACTCCTGTAGCTTTGAGTTTCTTCCTATGCTGATATACTGCAGAAAAACCTTATCATTTTCATTTATATTTAGTAGTGTAGAATTACGTGGCCCCTGGGACTGGTGGATATTGCAACAGGAAAGTAACAAAATGGCATCTGCTTGTTGCTCCATGCCAGAACTTCCTGCAGTTGGGGTGTAAAAACGTATCATCGAACAATATTTTAAAAAGGGTCATGATAAGCAAAATGGAGATGAAAACTAGATCACAAGGTTAAAGATCCGAGATGGTAGCATTTTGATTGCCACTCAACGGCTCTCAAAATGTTGACGGCTCATACCTAACAGCGCTAACAGTGCTGACAAAGCCAACAGTGCTAACTACTGTGGGGCATCCAGAGGGTGTGTGAGGACGGATGTTGGTCAGGACGGCATTATCAGCTGTAACCACCACACGAGAGCAGAGCAGTGCAGAGCAGTAGAGCAGTGCAGAGCGGCGGCCGTGAGCTAACCAGTCGGGCACGCTCACGTGCACTATCATGCACTAAAAGCCTGCGCTCCCAGCCCATATATATCAACAAAACAATGAGAGGCTCGGATAAAAGCACACACAGAGGGAGAGCGACTGCATTCTCTACTCAGGTAGACATTACTCTACTATATATTTACATGGCAAATAGTTGTTTGCTGCTATATTCATGTTCAGAATATTAAAAACAGCTCCCTTTGGTACTTATTTACAATTGTCTCCCACACTGTGAGCATATATATTCCACCTCTGAATACCCCTTCAAGTTGTTAAATGCAAGTGAAGTGAACAGCAGTAGTGTGGCATTTGTGTTTGTGCATTTGTAGAAAGTTGGTCCATTCAAGACATTTCTTATCATTCCATGTATTCTTGCATAGCTAAGGATTGTCTCTAAAACAAGGTCATTTGTATTTTCATGAAAAAGATATTTTTTTACTTTGTTAAAAAATCTATTTAAAAATGAAAAAATATGAATTAATATTTAAATTGTGACAGAGCTGCTACTATCATGTTATTTTTAGTCAAGCTTAGTTTGAAATATTATGAGCGTGTTGATCCAGAAACTTATGTTACAATTTTATTATGCAGTCAGACTATCAGGGCTGTATATCCTCCCTCAACGTCCCTTTTTTAGTTATTTTACGATAGCTGTGGATATTTTTGAACACGATAAGTAGAGTTTTAAGTGGTCCACAAGCTCATACCAATTCATGCAGAAGGATTTTATTATACATGTGTGGTTTTAACTGGCTCATTTGAGAGTTGTGTACTACTGTGGACATCGTCAATTGTTCTTTATTTAGCAGGTCTTCGTATCCCACTCACTTGGTTATGTTGGTGAATAGAAGTCAAAGCTTTTCTATAGAGAGTTAATTGTTTATTTTACGTCACAAATCATTCTACTTTCCCTCTCTGCTGTCTCCCTCCCTCTCAATTCATTACCTTCATTGGCTTGACCATCCGTCAGAGGCAATATTGCTGTCAGTTTGCACCATCAAATAACCATTTTCACCGCAATATCCTAATGAGACAGAAACACAAATGATTCAAAAGGAATATGAAGTATTTTAACCTTTTGGTGTATATATTTCTCTCTTTATCTCTTTCTCCAGAGTGGTATGGCATTGACGTATGATCCCACCGCGATGCAGAATGGGTGGGTGGATAAGTTTCTTCTCAGATTTACAAACAATGTCTACAACTTTAGATGTCTGCAAACTTTTACTTTTGATGCACGTTCCTTGCCATGTATCTGTAAAGCACCTGTTTATGAGCCCTTCACAAACCTTCCACCTTGGCACACCAGCAAAGCTGCAAAGATGAACACACACATCAGCCAACCGTAAGCACTAATATGCACAACAGCACTTGCATGCAAATGAGCAGTCCACAAAAATGCACACATATTCAAACGGAGACAGAACACATTAACCCACACACACACACACACACACAGGCTCTTTGTCTTACCCTGTTGCGTGCGCTTGCCCTCATTCTCACATCTGCTTGGTGCAGATGGGGTATTTATTTATGCACCTATGCATACAAGCTGTCAGACTTGTAGGTTTTGATTGCAGACAGGGAAGTTGGGCGGTGTTGCAGTGCCGTTGTAAGACTTTCGTCAGCTGAGGCGATCTGCAGTTCTCTCGGGCTCAATGCAGAGAGCCGAGTGTCTGCCTGTTTCAGGGGAAATTGGAGATCGGTCCTGTCTGCTAGGGATGCTGGTGGTGATGCGATCCCAGGAGACGCTTCCCTCCAGCTCTACGTTTCTCTTCTCCTCCTTCTGCCCTCCACATTTTAACTCCCTTTACCTTCTTTATACAACCTTTAAACCAATCCTCTTCCGCTCGTCTGACCTCGTCAAAAATGTATCTCAGTTTTTTTTTGCGATTCTTCTCTCTTCCCCTTCTTCTCCATGTTGTTGCTTAAGTCTCTTTTCTTCTTCTAATTCCTATTCTCCATTTCCAGTCATCTGTGGTGTCCTTGTTTATGTGTGCATGCGGCGTGCCTGTGTAAATGCATGCTCACACGTGAGCATCTGTGCACTTGCCGTGCTTAAGCCCCCCTTGACCTCTCTTTCGAGGTCACCGGCGCTCCTTCCGGCGAAGCGCTAAATGACTGTGAAATGCTAATGCAGCTAATTAGAGAGGCAAAAAAGCAGAGAGGGAAAGGGGGTTGAATAAAAAGGGAGGGCCGGGCGGGGTCAAGAGGAGGGCAAAGGCAAAAATAAAGTCAGCCCAAGGAGAGGGGAAGGGTAGGAACTCCAAATCAATTACAGGTTTGCTAGTCTTTCCAAGCTTGAGGACGGCTGGTTTCTCGGGTCTGATGCCAATCTGATGTTATTGGAAACATGTGTCCGAACCAACCAGACTGCTTTGGCTTATAGCCTGCCCTCTCTTTTATCAGGGAGACTTTCCCTGGCTCTCTTTTCCTTAATCTCTTGCCTCCTATCTGCATGGTCTGTTTGCTGTCCTTTTGTTTCTTCATCCTCTCTCTCCTTTTCCTTGCCTCTGCTCTTACCTCTCTCACTCTGCCTGGATATCTGTCTTCTCTATCCTCTGTTTCTCATGCCCACACACATACACATACACACACACATATATATATATATAGATATATATATTTAGATATATATACATCTATATATATATATTAGCATGCTCCTCCACATTTCTGGGCTGTAAAGTCACTAAGGTCGGCACTAAATCATTCGCTAATTTTTCATGGCAAACTCCTGACAGTGCGGATAGGTCACACCAGGGATACACAGCGAGGTTTTGAATTCAATCCCGTAGTAATTCTCTTTTCACAATTACATGTTTAGTGTATTGTTTAAACAGCCGTGCTGGAGTCCCTATTGATAACATACTGCTCAGGGCTAATAGCCTCCATCAATAACCTTGGATCTGTCCTCTACCTACTATTTCTCTCTCTCAATGCACATCACTCTAATGAAAAATACAATAAACACAATCAGAGAAGCATATTGAATAACCTGGCTGCGTTGCTTCATTTGTATTCATCAGTGACGGTAATACAGTATCTCTAATACAAGCCATACATAAATTGTACAGTCAGAAAGATGGATCCCCAGTACATGATCAGCAAAGTGTTGTTTTGTTTCTTGTCGTTGATCACCACTTTGACGAACATGTTCCAGTTCTTTCTCCAACTTCGATCCATCCACTCTATGTCTGTTCAAACTTTTCAATTTCAGCCATTGTATGTGTCAAAACATCTCATTAAATGCAGACACACAGTCCTATTGTAAAAAGAAAAAATATGAAGCTATGCTGCACCCAAACTTTAGACTCATTTCCCCCTCACATCTGCATACTGGACTCCATTACAGAATTCAAAACTGATCCTAAAACCCATATTTTAAAACTTTCTTACTCCCTTTAACTGCAGCAACTGCAACTTACTTTATAATTACTTTAACTAATTGCCGAGCTGCTGTATGCTCTGTTGCTTATTGTATGTTGTGTTGCTGATCTTGTGTGATGTGAGGTGACCTTGATCACCATGAAAGGGTGCTGTTTAATAAAAAATGCATTGTATTGTTATTAATATTATTATTATTATCATTGTTATTATTATTAATAATAATAATTATTATTATTATTATTATATTATGGAGCTGAGCCCTCGGCAAGAGAAAATATATAATGCTGTAATTAATGAGATTTTTCTTTCTAGATCTAAGGAAATAATCAATATTGTGTTGTGGAGTAACCATGGACGCTTTACTCTTTATGTACTATTACGTAGGCTTCAAAACACCAAGTAGAACATAATAATCCAACAGGGAGGCTGGATGTCCGTGTAAAGCACAATCACGCTCTGGAGCTTATCGCAGGCAGTTGGAAACCAACTGCATCCACAAATATTAAATAAAGTCATATTTGGCAGTAGTAGTTTGAAATACCTTTTAAAGTAAACCAACAAACAACAATTAAGCAACGCTAGATTTGTGGTTAATTTGCTTTTTATACAATCGGGACAATGTCAGAGATAGATAAGGGAGGCCTCTCTCTCTCTCGACCTCTCTTTATCCCCTCCCTTTCTCCATTATTCAGTCAACAGACACTTTTGGATCGATCGGGCACAGCAACATGGCCTGGCGGATGAAACATGTCCTCTCTAGGTACACAATGATAAATAAAGCACTGCAAGCCACAGCATTCTACCGCTGCATGGTTGAAGGGGTGAAAGAAGAAAAAAAAAGAGCTTGGGCTAAATCAGAAGGGCAAACAAAGGGAGAGATGTAAACAGAGTACAAAATGCAGATGTTACAGATGCAGCTTTCTCTATTTAGTAGAATATGCGTAGGTTGGCACATAAAGGGCAATATTGAAATATTTCACCCACTCACACATTTAGGTGATAATTCATTATCATGCATAGCAGTGGAGCAGACTCCTTTGTAACATGATGTGTGCTCCGGTGAGTGTCAAGTCTCATTCGAAGATGTCTTTGATGGTGTCGCACAGAGTGAAGCTGCAAAATGTATTATTTCCATGACAGCCTTGATGATGTCTGATCCATTTTGTCAGTGGTTTCTTGAAGTGCACTGGGTGGTTGAAAACAAAGAGGTACAAAAGGCTAATTTTCACCTTTGCATGTGGCCAAATCTGAAGAGCTAAAAAGAGCTGTATGTGCAGAGAGGCCTCTTGATTGACATCACATTTTTGTACTGTCTGTTAACATGCCCTTGGTTCAGCTGTAGCCCACTTGGAAGTTTGGCAAGATAAAAATGTAACCGTTTCTTGTTTGCTTCGTAGGTTTTACTCGTCGCCATACAGCATCTCCACCAATCGGATGATTGCACAGACGTCGATCACACCCTTCATCGCTGCTTCCCCCGTCTCAACATATCAGGTGTGTGAACCCTCTGTGAAGTTTTGGTGGGTTATTCCACGCTTTAAAAATCCTGGAAGGGCTCCAGATAAGCAAAATACGGGAATCTTGAAGTTGTGTTTAGATTAATAATTCTTTAGGTAAAATTATGATTTCATTATGTTGCTTTCTTTCCAAATTCCGGGTACTTTACTAAACTGTTTTGTCTTTTCCTAGCCACTTCTGCAAAGCATAAGTTCAAGCTTTAGCCATGCATTTTGACGGTGGTAAATCTCTCTGGCCAGCCAACAGATTTAACAGAGCAACCAATGTTCAAAGTCAGACACAGCTCCAATATGGCATCTCAATACAATCAGATAGGAAAAGTGAAGTGAAGTCTGCAACTCTGTACAGATAGATGGGAGCAAAGCTTTAGTTTAGTAGTTGTAAAAAAAAAAAAAAAAACTGTGGTTGTAAAGGATGAGTAATATTTACCTCATGGAAACCAATCGAAAAGACTAAAACCAATTAATTGAATTATTGTCTGTGTAGACAGAGCCTGAAACGGTGTATTTGCTATATAGCATCAATGAGTTACACTGTGGCATTCATTACCATGAACATGGGTTCTGTAGTTTATTTTTAGTCACATACACACATACATAGTTCCACATACACTATCCTGCTGCCAGAAATATTTACTGGCACACTGAATGAGCATTAATACGCAGCAGAAATAGTCTCCAGCAAATGCAGTATTTTCTCCTGGTTAAGTGATGTTCACTAAAAATGTCCAGCTGTTTACGAAAATTACTCAGCCTTTTTAGAAAATGTAAGTATATATTTGTGACCCTAAAGATGTATGTCTTCTGTAGGAATGAATGGGGCTTTGTGCTGAGTGCAACATACTGAGGAAATCTGAAAGTATTAAGAGACAGACACTTTTCATGGGATTTGCTGGCACAAAGAAAAAGATATGTGCTGCCTCATATTGAGTTAACAACTTAATTGGGACCAGTGGTTTTGGAATATGTAATTAATAATTTCCCTTGATCCCATCCAGAGCTTGGTCTCTGGTTTCAAAATGAATTTAAAATGTGTTGTATAAACAACTTTTTCCACTGTTGCCCTGTGTGTAGTCCCTGGACATACAGGTCAAGCAAGTGGAGCTTGTCTTTTCTCAGAAAAGACTAACACATAAATGAAATCAGCTCTCCCCATTCAAGACAGTTCTTAGCTTAGCAATGATAAAACACAGGCTTATATCGCAGCACTCCTCCCATCGATCTTTCATTCTTCGGCACAAATCCGTCTTTTGTCTCTTTCTGTTCCCATGTGTCACATCCGCTCTCTTCCACACCCACAAACCATACCAATTCATGTCAAAGCTGGTTGCCGGTGTAGCTGCAGTTCTTCGAGAGATTGACTCAGTACTTGATCCTCGGTTTGTCAAACACGTAGACTTTAAAACAAACCCAGTCCTTCTCCCACAGATTCTCTCTAGCGGGAAACACGGCTGTAAACGAGACAGACAAATGCAAAGACACACCTTCGGCAGTGAAGAATTACACACAGAGACACAGTCACATTCTGCTTTCTGAGGAAAACACAAAAAGGAATTAGCCTACCTTGTGTTACGTTAACTCCCCATAGACAGACACACTGTATGCGAACATACACATGCACTTATATAATTGCTGAATGCATGCATGTCATATTTTACATGGGACAAAGGGGCCTTTGGAGGCTTGTTTGACTTGTTAGGGTTGGGCAGTAGGAGATGAAAGTGGTGATTTGTGGCCAAGACAGGCTTTGATGATGAAACCTCCGCTGTGAAGCAGTAATTATTAGACTGTATTGCTCTCTGTGGTCTTCATATCCTCTTATAATTACAACATAACATACTGTATAGTGGACCCTCAGTTACGGCTGTAATATTCTTCAGGACATACTGCCGCAGGGACTGAGGCGCTGAAATAGGCTTGTAAAGACTTGAGCTAATGATTAATTTTCTCTCCTCTTCTCTTTGGTTTTTCTCATTTTGGCTCCCTTCCTGTCATTCTGTCTTCCAATTGTCCTTCTTTATGTTCTCTCTTTTTCAATTCGTTACCCACTTATAACAATCTTTTTTGATCTTCCTCTTCCTCTCATCGCTCCCTGACCTACCTTCTGCATCCTCCTACTCACCCCATCCCTTCCTTCTTTAAGTACTTTATTTTCTCTTATTTTCTTATTTCTACTCTCCATCTTTCTTCTTTCTATATCCTTCGTTGTGTCTGATTTAATGTCGCACTGCTACCTTTGCTGCATCTTCTCACCTCCTCTCTTTCTCTCGTACTTTCATCTCCACAGGTCCAGAGTACATCATGGATGCCACATCAACAGTATGTTATGCAACCTACAGTAAGTTTTTAAACGAGCTCTTTATTTTCTGGGTCTTGTGTTATCTCTCCCCAGTGAAGTCGTTTCCTCCATTTTCCAGCACTTTTCACTGTCTGGCTGTCATATTGGCTGCCTCAGGATCTATGAAACAAAAACTAAAAAGACATCCATCATAGAAACCACAGGTCTTGTTTGTGCTAGTATGCTCAGATCATTTCTTTGTGACAGTATTTAACATCACAGATTTTGTTCTTTTTCATTTGATCTCATATTTCAATGCAAATGATGGAGCAAGTCACTGAAATATTGCAATAAGCCAAATCATAAAATACAAAATGACACACAGTTTCCAACAAGTGCAGCATGTGAGAGCCAAACACATATCAGAGCAGAAAAAGAAAAGAAAACGTAAGCCCTGCATCTGAGTCTTACCCTGCTGAATCAGCCGGTGAATAACCTCCTCAGAGCAACTGGCAGAGCTCAGCGGAGCCGAGTCTAAAATCCATAATATAAGGTTGCTCCCTGCTGGTGTGAAATGAAACTGCAGATAAAAAGCCGACTTCCACAAGTGTAGTGGAAAACATGATACTGATATTAAAGTCAATATTAACATGTAACTACTGATCACATTTGTACTTTGATGCACACACATATTACACTTGTAATCATGCATATTGCCTGTGACTGTAAGTGTACAACAAACACTGCGAATCTACGCTCACCTGCAGATTCTCTTTCTTCTTTTCTTGTACTGACTCACACACAAAAACAACATTGACACAAATGTCAAGGTTTCCTTGCTTTTAGCCTGGGACTGTATGCGGTTATAGTAACTTATAGTAACTTGCTCTGACCTCAAGGTAAAGCCTAAGCTGACGTCTTGTTTGTCTGACATACAGTAACTACCCTAACATGCAGCATGCAATTTCTACACCTTTATCTTGATGCACGACAGGACTTCTTTAATTGTCGGAAGAAATGAAGCACATCGTTGCCGTGTCTGGCAGGTGAAAGACCTGGTTGATCATTTCTCAGCACAGCAGGTTTAGTGAATAAGGAAATGATAGTTGCATATTGGGACCACACAATAACCCTGAAAGTGCTTCAGACGAACAGTAAACCTTAATCACCTCTTAAACATTTATTCATCAGCGGTTCACAGTTCCACTGGTTCTGCTCGTCGACAGTGTACATTGGTAATTTTCTATTAACTGTGAATTATTTTTTAAACTAGCCTGTAAAACATGCATTTAATTTTTAATTACACACCTGTCCTGAAAAAGGGTTCATATGAAGTAGAAATTAATGATTGTCCCTGTAAAAACGTATTTTATCGGGAACATTCAATCATAAGACAAGTGCAAAGTCCAATGAGGATTTCAGTGTTAATGGCCATCGTGGCTGGCAACAGATTTCAGACACGTCGCATCATGTGGACAGCCATGACATCCGATGATGACGCTGTCTCCTCCAGATTTTATTTTTGTAGTTGCAAACTCCTTTCCAATAGACATGTTTCTGGAAAATGAAGTTGGCTAAATAAATAAATATATCTGTCATCCAGATTTTTATCTTACCACAAGTGTGAGTAAGTTGTTTTCTTGGAAACATCTGCTGACTATTTTATACCTGCAAAATTCAGTTATGCTCCATTGAAATGGTCAGCTGTAGGCGGGTGGAAGATAGAGGCCGCACAGATATGGTATATCAGGCATGCACGGACGAATTCCAGCAGATATTGTCACAACACAATAGTTAAATTAGTTCTAAATTCTGTTGTCCTCCTCTCACTAGTTCTCTCTTCCTATTTGCCTTCCTCTATGTGTCTATCTGCCAACTCCTAAAAACATTCTGTTGTCATGTCTGATTAAAATTATGTCTGTGAGAGAGGATAATACCCTTCTGTAAATGTGTTTTCAAACAAATGTCCCGTCTAATTATTTGGCAAGCCGCTTGATATGAATGCGTAACACTTGAGAGAAGACAGAGAGACATGGAAGAGAAGACGGAATAAGGGATAGGAGAAAGAGAAAAATAGATAAATAAGAGAACTGTGTGGATTTGACAGAGAGAGGACAGGGGGTGGGGGGGGAATCAGGCACAGGGAAAGGAGAGGAAAGAAGAGATTACAAAGAATAAATCGAGAACAAAGAAAAGAAAACAACTGCTGCAAAAGCATGTCTGGGCTGTGCGCGCCTGCTCCCCAGCCTTGTCTCGGCATAGTCAAAATCCCTGTTAGACAACAAAGGCAAAGGCTAGTCATTGTATTTCCTGGAACCAGAAGAGCTTGGCAAATTAAAGCTGCGTCAGGGAGAGAGACTGGGAGAGACACAGCGGCTTAATTCTGTTCCTATGGTAGCAGAGGCTTCCTCACTGCTGTGCCTCGGTTAATGACTAGTAACATCGATTAATGGCGTGCGCTCATTGACACATTTAGGTTGTTGCACGCGATCACGCCTCTGCTAATCACTCAGTCACTCCATCATACAGTTAGAGATTGGAACGTGTTTGGGAGGGTTACTACGTGAACCACGGACAAATGCACATCCTGTCCCAGATACGCAGTGTAGACACACAGTTGCTAAATAAACGAATTACTCTAATTAATAGGTGCGAATGAAGGAAATAAAGACAGTGCCAGTTCCCCGGGAATAAAGGAGGTACACATACATGCACTCCTGCAACTATATTTACATACAGACACAAGCATAGGTATAGGCACTTTCAAATAATTCAGATAGACACATGCACAAGCACACCTACACACACAGTGACGTGCCTAAAGGACTGTGTGTTTCCAAGCTTTGGTGCAATGCCCAGATTACTTGAACTCCATGTCTTTACATCTTAATTAGTGAGAGGATGTCTTTGTGCATAATTACTCTCAAATCCCCCTACAGGAAATGAATGCATTACCCTAACCATGCATCGCAAGAAAGAGAGGGAAGGCAGCTTATTGGGGAGCACTGTAATGAGACATCCAAAGAATTGGGATTTCAGATCTTCCTGAGTTAAATTGCTACGTTAAACCCATTTTAAGCAAACAAAGGGGGTGAATAATGTGTCGGAAGAAAGCACAGATCAGTACATAACTGAGCTTCTGAATAGTGCAAGAAATACTTTGTTTGTTTCCTTTTTTTATGCTGGGATCCCTTGTGTGCATGTGTGACTGTCAGCGTGCAGAACTCATGCATTTGGTGCCATGTTTAGAGTTTACAACCCAGCAATACCTGACTTTTTGCTTTGTGTAGAAAAAAAAAAGATAAATATAGGTGCAGTTTCAGTATGAAAAGCATCTGCTTTCCAGACCACACCACCTGAGAGACAACAAAATGCTGTTTCCCATCCGATGCATGCTCGCACAGAGCTCCCGTCCCACCAGCAGCTGGTGGTGGTTTTCACGATAAACGGGTGTCGTTATCACTAATACTGTGTATTTGATGCTACACGATGCCCTACAGCATTCTGCTAGTGAGCTTCACTTGTCTACTGGAAAAAAATGACAGCAAAAGAAGGGGAGGGGAAGAAGAAGAGCGGAGGGAGTGAGCGAGAGAAATAAAACGAGTTCAAAGTTGAGGCAGATTCTGTATTTCTCTCTCTCCCATCCTCAGGGGAAAAGATAACTGTCTTTCGTGTGTTCTCATTTATTGCTTACCCCAGGAAAAGAAAACTGTCTGATCCCTCAAAAACATGAACACATACACACGTTCTACCACATATAATTACACACTCATCACACACCAGCTACTGCATAGTGTCTGCATGCAGACACACAGAGATAGCAAGTTTAACACTACAGCTGTAAATCAGAGCAGACAATTAGTCATTGTGGGTTTCCTTTTTGCTTTATGCAGCTTTCTCCCTGCATGGAAGCCTGCTGCGAGATTGGATGAACTGAGAGAAAGCGCGAGGGAGGATGAGAAATCATTAAACGAGGGAACGTATTATATAGATGGATGAAAAGCTTGGGTATTAGCTCGATTCTGGCTGCTAAATCTACCTGCTGGAGCCAAAGCTTTGTGCAGGTTTGTGGGTAGATCTGTGGATGTGTGTGTGTGTAGAAAAAGTGCCACTCATTTGCTTGTGATGTTGTTGAGGACAGTGTTGACAGAGCATTTCAGATGGCTGGACGGCTGTGTTCTTCAAACAAATCTCCCTATGAAGACAGCAGTCAGGAGGAAGAGCACTCAACACTGTTAACAGAGCCGACAATCCTTGTCTGTACTGTGCGTGTGTGTACGTGTGTGGGTGTGTGTGTGGGTGTGCGTGTGTGGGTGCGTGTGTGCGTGTGTGTGTGTGTGTGCCTCCCTGCGAATCCTTCAGACATAAGGGTCTTCACTTACAGATTTGCAACTGCGAGCACCTCTGACAGGCTGTATGTGCCCTCGAGAGGAACGCTCCACACACAGCTAACTTTCATTACTGTTTGTGTGTTTACCTATATATGTGCGCTTGTGTTGTTCAAGCCTCCCTATGAAACTCTACAGATACAGAGCCGTTAAGACGGCTGTTGTACAGCTGGGTCGGTGCCTAAAATACTTGAGTTTAATACCTGTGTTCTTCTAACATCCTGTATCAACATGCAGCTACAGAAGTGCTGACTGCTCTCTAGAGTGACGCTGACACATGTCCACTGATTCTGTGTGGGCTCATGGGAGGTGCAGTTAAACAGCTATCCGAATTGAACAGTGTATACCTTTGCAGGGATGTTGCCAGGCATCTCAGCACACAGTGTGAGGAGTCTCCTATTAAATACAGAGCTGTTGAGTCTGTGGCTGAGCTGTACTGGAAAAGAAGAGCTCAGCGCATCAAGGTGTTAGCAGGCTTCAAAGCCCTTCACATTGAAGAGATTTACAGTAAAAGCCTTTCTGCTCCATTCAGACGCATGTTCTGTCAAGCCTGCCCTGCAAGCCAGCTGACTGGCTGCATTGCCGTCAAACTGCTTGCAGTCATCAAACTTAACTGGGTTGAAAGTCTTTCTTTTACAAACAATTTACTACTGGCTGAATGTCTTTAAAAGCTCTTATTGAGCTGCGTACAAAAATCCCCCTTTTCCCGTTGCAGTACACGTATGAAGTGACACATTTTGCTGTTATAATTCATGTTATCTAGTCTGATTTTAACTGTCTACGTTCTGCTTTGAATGCAGCTTATGAACTCATTTAAAGGAATAGTTCTACACGTTGTAAAATATGCATATTTGCTTTCTTGCGCTCCTCCGCCATCCCTTCATAAAGCACCTGCCCTGTGATCGTTTTCAATATTTTAGTTTAGCCAAACTTCATAAACCGTTTTTGTTGTCTGTTTCATTGATCCCATTGGTTGCTTGTCATATAATCCTTAACGACTACACTATAAAACAGTTTGTTCACCTCGTACAACAACGTCTATAAACCGAGCGGTCGCGTGTCCTTCCCTCCTTCCCTCCTTCCCTCCTTCCCTCCTTCCCTCCTGCCTCAGGGCGCTGTGATCACCCCAGCAGCGGCTATAGAGCCCAGTTTGTCTCTTCACCCCTCCAGCGTGATGGCTCCTCTCGCCCAGCAGATGAACCACCTGTCTCTGGGCACCACAGGCACCGTGAGTCTCAGCTTGTACCTCCTCCAAACCACCTTGCTCTACATTCATATGCCTGTGTGTGTGTGTGTGTGTGTGTGTGTGTGTGTGTGTGTGTTTGTCTTCGTAATTGTGAGTTGCAATATATTCAATACCATCATTCAGAGAGATTTACATGATCGGCTGTAATTGAAATGATCTCACAGCAGAAACCACATGTGGAATGACCCTGGGACCAAAGCCAAACTATTATGTAATGTGTTGTGAAATGTCACAAAACCACATGTCTCACCGGGAATGTCAGACAGTACTTTTAATCCAGAGACTCTAGAGGACATATTGTTTGTGCCTATATTATATTACTGTCTGTGCCCCTCCTTCTCTCTGCAGTACATGCCTGCTGCAGCGGCTGCTCCTATGCAAGGAACCTACATTCCCCAGTACACTGCAGTGCCTGCCTCTGCCATCACAGTGGAAGTAAGGACAAAAGGAAGCAGTTTATGGATTTTATTCTCGTTACTCCTTATATCAACTTCATACAGCAGGTTGTATAGGGCTTTACCGGAATTACTTGACTTGACTTCATTGATTCACAAATAATTATTTCGTATTGTGCCTCTCTGATAAATAAAAAAACAAAACATTTGGTAGATATAGTGAAACCTCGTTGTCTGTCACTTTTTGCCACTTAGGGAACTTGCATTAAGTCAAAATCAGGTTGTGGTTTTGTGTAATTTAGGGTGAGACATTGCCACTAATTATACTACATTTCTAAAAGTCAGAGGAACTGTTATCTAATTCTGAAAATGAGCACAACAGAAATTTAATTAAGTCTGCTGGAAGAAGTTGAACCCTTCCCTTCCAATCAATACTTAGTGGATTTTTGTCTTCACTGAACTGTTTGGAGACAATATGAGATAGTTTCATATCTGAATTGTTTCTGGTGTCAGGGTGTGGTGACAGACCCATCTTCACAGACAGCTGCCCCCTCCTGCCAGGACGCCAGTGGGCAGCAGCCTTTATCAGTGGAGAATACAGGAGATCATTCGACAGCCTACTCTTACCAGCAGTCTAAGTGAGTGTTGTAAGTTGACGTCTGTCTTTGCATTGCAAACTTTCTTTACAGCTGGTACAGGGGCGATATGTCATTGCTATATTGCTCCTGTGTTTTACTGTCTTGTTATGCCTCTGCGCCGGCGACAGCCCATGTTTTTGGGTCCATTCTCGTGAACGCGTTAACTCAAATTGGGCACAAACGTCCACCTCAAATCTAGTTTGAACTGATTAGAATGTGGTGGTCAAAGGTCACTGTGACGTGTTTTTGGCCAGAACCGAAGACTTCATATGTTGATTATGACAATTACACACAAATGTCAAATAGGATAAAATGATAAAGTGACGACATTTTGGACAGACATGGATGTAAACTGCAACTTGACTCGTTGGTGGAGGCAAACAACCACAAAGTGTCAAGTTTAGTTTTATTCAAATTTGTATTCTGTTTTAAATTGATGAGAACCTAGTGAAAGTTCGTTGAGAGTGGATACCAATGTGGGATTCGGATACACTTATCAAACTTTATGTGATCATTTAACTTTGACATGCCATATATAGTTTCTTAAAGGAATGTAAGAATGGAGTACTGTTAGCAGTGGGAAACATTAACTCTCACTGCCACATGAAACCATAAATTGTAATTATTACATTTTTTACAGTCTTTGAACAAATTAAGCAGACAAGATATACTGTGTTAATCAGTGAGCTGGTACTTGGTAATTCCGTTACCTTATAAATGATACTTCATAAAAATGTACAACTTACAATCTTCAAATGTTCTACAACAGTGTTTGCTACGGTTGAAATTTGCAAGTTAAATAAATCATGTTGAATAGTGTGTATGTATGTTAAGCTAAAGATGATTACAGTGTATAGTTGTTGCACGGACAAAAATGTGAAGCCAATTGCTGTGTTGGTGTGGTCACAGATTCATGTCAACCTTTGCGCGTAAAACACATTTTGGCCATTCTCCTGGTGTTTATTCTTTTTGTTTTTCTGCCTCCTACTCCTTTTTGATTCTTTAACACACAGCGGTTCGAAGAATGACCACAGTTTCCTTCATTACTTTTTTTCCCCTAACTTGTTTTTCTGTCTCCTCTAGATAACAAGATTGGTGGGAATCATTGCTGCATTGCCTATATTGAGGCGCTGGAGACAAAGAGAGAATCAAAATGAAACGGGGACAAAAAAAAAGAGGTGATATGGGCAACATTGAGGGGAGAATGCTTCCACTGTGCACAGGCACCAAATAAAAGACAAAATGAAAAAAAAATCTATTATATTTCTTACCTGGTTGAACCAAGAAAAAGACAGGAAAAAAAGAAATGACGATTTGCTGAACTTGAGGACAATGAAATCAAACGCAGTCTGCATCTTTGAGTCCATCATTTCTCACTGTGAGACTGGACTTTACCTCCGAAGGAAAAAGAGAAGACAGACTGAAATCTAAACTCAACCAACAAGCTGTACAGAAAAAAAGAACATTTGAATGTGCAGGTAGATTTTCAGACTTTTTTTATCAAAAAAGGAAAGAAGCAAAGTCTAGAAAAAAACAGGTTGTCTTCCTTTGATATTAAGCTACATTATTTTGATTCATTTTATTATTTGAGTAGTTTTCTAGAATATCAATGTTTTCGTAAATCTTTATTGCCTTAATTTTCTCAAACTTTGGGAAAAAAAGTTTCCATAGTGTTGAATTATTTAAAAAAAAAAGAATGGTTGAATGATTTGAGAAGTTCTTAAAGAGTTCCGAGAACCACCGAGAACAAATCTACAAAGCTATTTGTACAGGATTTTAAAAAAAAAGGTTGTAATTGTATGAAGATGATTTTAAATTATGTGGTGAAGTGCAGCTGATGTTGGTTGGTGGATAAAAATCTTCTTTAATGCGACTTGTGGGAAGGGTCAATCCACTGCTTCCTGGAAAATGCAGTTAAGTTTAATCATGGGAAAAAAGTTCTGTTTCTTCATCACATTTGTATTTTTTGTTTTTTGATTGAAGTCTAATAACCTTCAAAAGGGTTTTGCTTCGCCTGCTTTGCTTATCTCACTGCAAAAAGAAAAGTAAAAAAGGAACATTTCTGACACTGACAAAAAGCAGAAATAAACGCTAGGATTTTTAAATGTGCAAAAAGCAATAGTTTTAGTAAAACTGTTGACAGTTTCTTGAGTCTTTCTTAATCGTTTAACAAAAGCAGCCATCAGGTGGCATATTTTATACCAAAGATGAAGAAACTAGGTAGTGAAGAGATCTTCCTTATGTTGCTTTTTCTTTATTTCTTTCACCTCTAAAACTGAGATTTGTATTGATTGTCATGCTGTTGGTATGTGAGCTAATTCATCGGTGACTGAGAACACGCAGTAGGTATTTAACACAACTGCCTCAACCAGAAGAGTGTGCTCTGAGATGTTTTCTTTGTCAAGCGGTCAAACGTGGTGATGATCTAAAGTGGCATCAGTTGAGGGACCAGACGCCCTGTGTGGGTCAGGGTGAAAGTGGAGGAGGTAGGTATATTATTGGGAATAAGTTGGTTCACAATACTTCAGTGGTAAAGGGGCTGAAAACACCCAACAACTCCCTCTTCGGGCTGCATTGACCAATCACAAATACTGACACTGAGATGCTGTAGCTCATTCTGATGGCCAGCCAAAATGTTCCTATTTTGAAATGCATAGTCTCAGTCCATAAGACCAACTGTTTTACGCCACTGTCTTGCCAAACACAAGCCATTTAAATGTGAGCAGGGCGATGATCTCTGTCAGAGGAAAGGGCATTTCTGTTGAACAAACTAATTTCAGCTTATGTATATTCTAAAAGGTCGAGGAGAGATGTTGTGTTTTTCTTTTTGTCGCCTTTTTTTTTTTTTGTCTTTCTTGAGAGTTGATTATGACGTGTGAGCTGCTAAATACTTTTCATTAATGAGGATTGAGGCAGTCTTGTGTTGGGTGGGTGTGGAAGAGGTACACCTCCAGAATGACAGCAATTGAGTATTTGAAGCCAAAATACTGTAAAGACAGTTAAGTTTTATCCTTGATATAACTACTTAAAAAGCATCCTGCAAGTCTTGTGCCTCTTGTCATGTGACAGAAGAGACATGTTCCTGGTTGCAGTCATCGAAAAAATATGAGAATAATACTTTCTTTTTTGGTCAAATCTGGTAAAAACAATCTGCAGTATTTGTACTGAGTAAGAGAGAACAAAAACTCCCCTATGGACTTTAGCTGGCTGACAGGCTCTGAGGTCACACCCTTGAAGCCCCACCTACCTGACACTGCCAATGAAAAGAAGCTAATGGATACATAGGAACAGACTGACACAGTGTGGTTCAACCAAAATCAAGCAGATACAAACCTCTATGGGAAAATAAATTATTGAAAGAAGAGAGAAAGTAGAGAAAGCGAGAACAAAAGTACTATTTATGAGATCTTTTTTGTACAGGTGTGTAAAAGAAGATGCAACAGAAATAACTTTGATGATGCTATTTTTTTATTTGCTTGGTCACATGCCTCCCATGTCTTTCAAATTGTGATTCTGAGAGTGTCTGTAGAACCAGTGGATATTGCTGTAGTTTCAAATGTCTCTTTTCTTTTTGTTTTCTTTTTAGACAAGTCTTTCAATAATAAAATGTTTTAAACAGTCAATAGTCATCTTGTTTATTCTGCAGGTACAATACCACTAGAGGGCACTGTAGTACACAGTATGGGATAGTGGATGAGAGGTTACTGGAAGAACAGCTGAATGTGAACTAAGTCACCGGAGAATTTACTGATGCTCAGTGGACACAGATAAAACAGAGGCATTTGGATTTAAACAGGCACATTTATTTGATACATTTCCTCTTTTGATTAATACATTATATTTAAAGAAGTAGCCACCAGTGTTTAGTATTAAATTAAATAACATGTTGAGCTCAGGTAAAATCAGTAAGGTAACTAATGATGCAACAGGGAAACCCAATATCATACAACAGCGACAAAAGGTACAGTTGGTAGATATGTTTATTACTCAATAGAGAGATAATTATCATCAAAACAGGACCAATACAGTCAGTGCATTACGTAAGAACCATGCATAATCATCTCCATTGCAAGGACAACAAAACCACTGAAAAAGCAGGTATGCGATTTATACTGTGCTGAATGTCAAAAGACACACGTGCATGTTTTAATGATCCAGGAGGATTAGGCGATCAGTCGCGCGTGTGTGTGCGCCTCTCTGTCTGTCCATAGCTAATCTTGCATTGCAACAGTGTTAGTAATGGTCTCAGAGTTCTGCTGCAGACTGAGTCAGACCAAAACTGACCGAATGGAGCACATACCGAAAAAATTCAAATGAACCTGTTGTAAGAGAGCGAGAGCGAGAGAGAGATACAATATTCATCCAACAACACTCAGAATGAAAACTCTCCCAGGGATGGAACAACACAAGATTCATATTTAATGGGAAAAATAACCCATATAACTGTTGTCACTCTGTATCAATTGCAGTGACTTCTTGGCTGCTGTAACTAAATAAGAATATTAAATGTATCTTGTATTTCTATTGATTGTTTGCAAATAGGCTGTAGAAAAAATACTTAATGTAACATATAGCAAAATCACAATGATACAATAGAACATAGCACATTCAATACAGTGTTTATTATTTATGGTTTCATTCAGTAAGAGTATTGTTGTGTACTTCTGGTTTTCAGTGAGGACATACGCTGTGTATATTATACACTAGGTGTCAGCAGCTTTTTTGATATGATGTGCCATTTTTTAAATGTCTTGTTAATCAGTGTCCCATATCAACATTAAGGTTAACGTTCCTTAATGTTGATAGTTTAATTATAAAACCACGACAAAACATAAATCTCCAACGGATCTGTAGTTTTATTTTTTATTATTTCATCCAATGTCCATCTCTCATAATCAGGAAATTCTTAATATATATTAGTGCACTATTCAAGAAGGCTGTTACCCCTGTGAAAACATCCACATATGAGTTGAAATTATGAACCTCTTGATCTTCCTCCAATCTTGTTCAACAATAAACTTGACAAACTATATTAGGAAGGCAAGAAGCACTAGCCAATCAGCGGCAGAGTAGGGCGGGTCTTCATAAGACAAAACTTCATTCACATCAAACTAACGTAAATGACACTTGCCAATGAATGAATGGGGAAGAGGTCATTCTTCATGCAGATAAGAGGGCACTTCCCTGCAAACATACTGCTAGTGTGCCATTGGTAAAGCTACCGCGTGAAAATAGTGGTACTTGTGCTAAACAATACCTATCCCTGATATACAGTATGCAGTGTATAATATAAAACACTAAAGTGGCCATGACAAAGTGCCATCCTACTGTATGTGAAGCGAAAATCCATCAAGTGCAATTACATGTATAATACAGAGTCAATCAGTGAATGAATAGCTTCCGGTTTGCCTGAGGGTCCATGTGTGTAAGCACACAATTGTAAATGCGATTGCATTTTAAGATTACACAATACGCGACAAGAACAAGTAGTGGACATTTCTGGGTTCCATTGTATTATCTGTGTGTCATTCAGGCACTTGTGTGTCACCTGTTTTTACCTGTTGAAAATGTTTTGTTTTTTTAGAGGTGTTGTTTAATGTCTCAATAAAACCAGGATCACAAGTGAAGCTAGCTCAAAGACTTAAAGTCACTAGCAGGACACACAGTGAGAGGTTTTCATTTTGAGGCTTTTCCTTCATGAACGCTCATAATTGAAATTGAAGGCAGTAAATGGTTCCAGCTGAAAAAATACAGTAACTCTGCAAATGCTGCTGTAGCCCTCTCCCACTACTTGCAGGTAGCCCTGAGGCTGACAATGGCAGACCATTCCCTGCCTTTGTGACCGAAACTCTCAGTAGCAAGTGCGAATGAGGATTACGAAAACAAAGACAACAGTTGTGATTGTTAGGGCTGAAAATAGAAAGATGAGGCCGGCAAAGACGGGGTTTGTCAGGGGGGGGATTTCTTCCACTTCAGACGGGATCATGTTGGACATACTCAGCATGTAGCCCAAACTCCAACCTATGCTGGTTTTCTTCACCTGGAGAAAAGAGACAAGAAGAGAAGACTGTATAAGTCCTTGCTGTACATGGTATGTTTTCAGTAGTGCATGCAGCTACTACATCACTAGTATTGTCATCCATTTCTAAGGAAGTTGAGAATATGAAACAGCTCTGGGCAAAGATGGGTGTGTCTGTTTTCTAATTTCATCAAAAGGGGTCTATCCAACCACCAGGCTCCCAGACACCCTGAAGGCACTAAGCAGCACATACAGGACACTACTCTCTTGTTGGCGAGACTGGAAATTGGAAGTATCGCCAGCTGTTGAGGAACGTTTTTGTGATCAAGTCTAAAGGGTAACCACAGTGCAATTTGGAAACTACGCCTGTTATGTGTGACTTTTTAATATACTGTCTTTCTTTATGACTCATGAATGATAGATTGCGTGTCACAGACCAGGAATCCCCTTCTGTTGAGGGACTTCCACTGTGAAAGACGCTCCATAACCTCAGGGCGTCACAGAGTAATACATTGCCGGCCTTTCACTCTGGTCTCAACTTTTTGAATGCCAGGCAACCATCTTTAATGGGTCTCGATGGGTGGCCTCATTGACACTTGTTAAACGCCGTTAAACGCCTGTTCTTGAACATGACAAAATGTTGGCAGTTAAAGCATAGCAACTCTCATCAAATTGGCATGTACATTTTCTGATGGTTATGTCTCATTTTTATATAATATGGGCATTCTTTTTTGCAAGACTATATGAACACACAGAATAAAAAGAGTGGATATTTTTTTTAAACCAACCTCTTTTTGGAAGTTAATGTTTTTCCAGGTCTCTTTGTCAAACTTGTATCCATCCGTCAGCATTCTGAAGATGTAGTGACCTACATAACAATAAGTCCTCAGGAACTTATCAGAGATCCCTTGCTTTTCTGCCTTCAGCTGAAGGGAAGAGAAACAAAGATGAGTGTGGCCTGTGATTAGGAGGAAGAGTGATACAAGTGAATGAAGCTAAACGCTTATAACAAGATATCAATGTTGTAGTCGAGGTGATGACAAAACATTTTAAAATGAAGACAAGACTGAGACGAAACAATTTGTGATCAAGACTGATTTCAATGTACAGTTAAGATGGGATGGAATAAAATGTCATCCCTCCAGATATTTTGAGGCCTGATACGCAGACACGTGTCTATAAGGCCCAAGGGCAAAAGAGAAATATCTGCTCTTATGTGGCAGAAATATTCTTAAAGTACCAGTAAAGGGCTTTTTTCCATCTTGTTTAAAATCTCCAGACAACTTGCTGATCATTATAAAACACCAATACTACCAAAGATAATCTGTATTGTACGTGTAAATTGAATGCACATATTTTTCATGTGAAGTCCCAGTTTTGACTTCATGTTTTAACAGGAGCACCAACACTAAATCAGATAGAGGAACATGTTCTCACATAACCTGGCATGTGGTCTTAAAGCAGGTATTTTGCCTTCGGAAAAAATACTGCCTTCTGTTGTATTCTCTATGAGTAAAATTATTGTGGAATGTTATTGACTATTAGTACAGTTTGCTGCACCACTTAGTGTATGTAAAGATTTCCTGTCCTTTTTCTTTCCTGCAGTACATGTTTCCTCATCCCAACATTGACTTTGCTTCTACTTGTTTTCTTCCTAAATTCTCCTTTTTCTCTTCTCAGTCTCCTGTCCAACCTATTCTCCTCTTATTTTTACTCTAGCTGTCTACCGATTGGAAGAACTTACCTTTGTCCAGTGTGAGTGGCAGAATTTGCTAATTGAGTCGTTGAATTGATCAAGATCTGATGTTCCCTGTAACCCGACCGCCTTAGCAGAGAAGAAGAATCCTGCATATGCCTGGTAGGAACAGTAGAGACATATGGTAAGTTTTTTGTCATCTTCATCTCCTTTCTTGAACGTGTTTTATTTGCACCGTGTGTTACCATAAAATCTCCAGTGACGGGTGGCTGCTCGACCCCATCGAAGGAACACTGGGATGAGGAACAAGTTTTGAAATCAAAGATGGACTTCACTATGCTGCTGCACTCGTCTGAGTTGCCGGTTCCCAACATGAAGAGTTCTTGATCTGGGTTGTAGTTGTTTGGCTTCTTTGTACACTCTGTGTCATAAATGTATGAGGCGTTCATGGTGATGTTGTAACCTTCAGGGTAGCAGGGATTAATAATGTAGGAGGGGTCGGATGATTCCTGGAACGTTAAGAGGAGGAAGAAAATGTCAAAAGAAGGAATGGAGGCTGAGGAGGAAATAAAACTACAAAAAAGAGAGTGACAGGAAGAGACATGGGAGGCTGAGATAAGGACAGTATAACTCATGCATTTACAGACCCCATTTATCACAACTTATATACTTGAATGACACATTCAGACACATTCATTTATATACAGATCCTAATGTAAATCAAACCTTTAAGCTAACATGTTATACCAGGACCCTGCTGCAAATATATATCCATAACATATTCTCTCTACATAGCATATTTCTACAGATAGCTATAAGCTGCCGGAAATAATGCATTTCTCGCAGATTAGCTTGAGGACGTCCACGGGTCGATCAATATTCTTAATGACATAATGCATTCTTGACTTGTCTCCTTCTGCCTGTTCGTAACTCAGGGACAGCAGTGTTCACTAATCAATTCTTAACTGAGCATTAATGGATTTTGTCCTGCACATGCATGCAAAAAAACATACACTCCCACTGTCATGCTCACCACACACACAAGCACTTAAACACCAACCATCACCCTCATAGTACGTGGAAGATTTGATCTTTTATTTCTTCTGAACACACAGGCAAAAGACAGAAAGAAAAGATGTGCACCTTAACTATTTTGTCCAGAATCCTCTTCCCAGCCTCATTGTTGCCATAGCAGAGGAAACTGTGTGTGTAGACATTGTAAGGGTAACCGTACAGTTTGACATGCAAGTAGTCAGGACCCCGTAAATCATCCTGGACTGCAAAGGCTATCTGTGTTGATGCTCCACCAAGGTCCATGGACCCTACAGTCTTTTCCCCTTCCGGGTGTGCGTAGCTGTTCCAAAGGTTTTTCTACAAATATAATGGGAAAGGTTAGAATATGATGAGCCATGTGATGGCCCTGTTTGTAAAGCAGCATTCTTTTCTTTTTCTTTTTTACATTTAAAGGGAGAAGCACACGTTGATCTACATAGACCAGATGGATTAATGACAGCATCTTACCTCTCGGAGGTTTCCCATGAGGTAGTTGGCAGTGACCCACCCGTACAGCCCTTCTTCTTGACCAGTAATGATGGAAGCATTTTGGAAGTTGAAAGGCAACTTTTTCAGGAATTCTCTGAGACTTTCCAGGATTTCATTGGACTTCTGTTCATCCTTCTCACTTAAAGCAAAGCAGAAAAAGCAAGAGAATTACAGATCTTACTTGAAACAGGAGTGGTCAGTAGCAGTGACATATGGAGTCAGTGTCACGACAGAAAAAGTTTAATATTTTGTTAAGTACACACTACACATTTCTTTTGCTCTCTTGCTGAGCGTTAGATAGAACATTGATACTACTTGCATGGCTGTACGCTACATGTGAAGCTAGAGTTGTTTAGGAGAGTTAGCTTAGCCTGATATAAAGACTGAAGGTAAAAGGAAATAGAAAGGGCTTTGATAAAAAACATATTGTGCATTAATGGGGTTAAATTGTTCTCATCCTTCTGGTCACTCACTAAAGCTGACTTATTTTAACATGTTCTTACTGCAGCAGTCTCATTCCAGCAGTAGCTCCCAGAAAGACAATCGTGGTTTTGTGTTTTTCAACAGGAATGGCTTTTGTGATGTTGTCCATGCATCCAATGAATCCTTTCCACGATTCGTTATCTTTCTCTGGGTCAACTCTCATCTGTGAGATACCAGCACCTGTGGGCACAAGGCCAAGCTAAAATTGTCTTCTCAAGCACAGGCACTGAAAACAATAAATCTAAAAGCAAAGATTGATGAGTATTTAAAAATGTGTTCAGTACAGTTTGGCTTTTTTTTTCTTCTCTGCATTACCCGCCGTTCTTCAATTAACTCTACTCCTTTTTCTTTTTTTTTACTCCTTTCAAGCATTTTTTTGTAACTCAATTCTAGAAAATGTAGAACTTTTAGTTCAAGTTCAAGTTTATTGTTGTGTGTACTAAAATACATTTATAATGAACTGCTAAGTGGCACTCTCTGCCTTACACAAGAGGCACACATCCCCAGACAGATACAATAATTATTATATTACCAAAGCTGCAATTGGTGCGGAGACAATGACTCACCAGCAACTCGACAGTTCATTTTCTCAGTCACAACTCCTGTTTCATTCTCCTTCTGCCCCGGCCACTCGTACAGGTACACATTGGAACGTGATGAACCTGAGTCTATCACTATGCCAAACTACAGAGAAGAGTAAAGAAAAGAAAATCATGTTACAGGGTCACATTTGGTCGATCTGATTGCACTTCTTACATTGATCAGTAAAATATCTAAAATCCCTACATTATGCTGTTAATATGGCAAAGAGCTGATAATATAAAGACTGAATTAAACTACAAAGAGGCCGCTGTGACCCTCACCACCCCTTTAAAATACACATCACCAAGCTGACTGAGGAGAAAACCTTTTAGCTTGACCCTGACATCTGGATAACATCTTGCACCACATTCACAACTGAGAGTGAGTGGGAGCTGAAGTATGTGTTTGTATTCCTGTCTCTCTCTTTTACTTAGTTACAGTGAGAAAGGTCTACAATTCAAATAGTGCCTTTACGTTCACGTTTACGTATGCACGTATATATTCACCTCTGAGCCGTACGCTATGGACTTCCACGTGTCCTGGATGACAACAACAGCAACAAGAGCAGCAATACTGGCCAAAAGGAGAAGCAGCACTCCTGCTATGCGACACTTGTAGCCCATTGGCTGTTTGGAAGCCATTTCCTGTTGGCAAGAAATGGGTTTGAAAAAGTGTTTCACTAAAAGCATTTTAGCTCTCAAAGTGATGACACGTGAAGAGGTTTGAAAAGTGATGATGAGCACTAAAAGTACACTTTATTTACTTTAAGATGAAAAAAAAATTGGCAGGCAGCATTAATAGTATTGATGTACTAAGCAATACCATCAGGTTTAACAAACACATTAAAGGCAAAGGAAACAGAATCAGGAGGGAAACTGTGGATCGTGATTGGCTGTCTGAATAGTTGTTTTCTCAGTTTCTCAGAAATGCTTACTTTTTTTTTACATACGACATAAGATTGCTGCCACAGTTCAATATTGCATAAAACTACTGGGCAGGGAAACCTGCCAATGAAGATTAATGGACTTATTTTGTGTCGAACTCTTCCTGATGACTTTGGAGAAACAGCCAGACATGCAGTACAAAAACTGATATTGAGAAGACACCCACATGATGACAATCTCCAGGAAAAATGGAATAAATAAACATGACGTGCCAGTAACTGATCTGTTTCAGTTTCAAATGTATACTCAATGAGCAAAAACAGTGTTTAATGCCAGATCCACCATGTGTGCTTGATTGGAGAAAAGCTACACTGGGTTAATATTTGTCATCACCAAGATTGTTGTTCTTTTAGCAGAATCATACATGTATTTCTCATTTAGTCCCATAGAAGCGCAATGTGGCTGCAATTATGGGTCACACACAAACTCTGTAACACGAAACGCAGCTCTTTGTACCTAAAAAAGCACACACACACTTCCTTGAACTCCCTAAATTTTTTTCTCCATTCCAATTTTCTGTTGTAGTCTAGTTTCCCTTCATTCTATGTATGCCTTCATTCTTACCTGTGCATGTTATAATTGCGCTATATATTAAGATCTATATTTAGCCTAGCAATGTCATGTCATGCAATAGCATAGACTGAATACATTCCATTTAAAAATAGCATATATTTCTTCATAGAGTCATGATGAAAGAAATGAATGAATATAAATTATGACAGCAATAGATATTATCCAATCATCCTTAGCTTTAACTTGTAGTCTTTACGGCAACAGGAGGTCGATGAAGGCAACATAGTAATTGCAAACTTGTGTCAAACTACAGCTGTTCGGCCGCCTTGTTATAGGCTTTATTATCGAACTGTTTTTCCTGCTTTTAAGCTTCTTTTAAAGCTGTGTAAACCCCTCAAAACATATTTGTCTCCTGCTTTGTCAGCAGACTGTAACGAAACAACAGTGACAGCGTTTGTTTTTCTTTTATATCACAGCAGTTAGAGTTCCCACAGAGACTTCAAGTAAAAACATGTTTGGAAAAGCTGCTCGACAAGGTGTGATTATAACCTGGCGTCATGTCAACAAGCGTGCCTCGCACATATGTGACTGAATTTGGCTTAACGCTTCACTGCAATGTCCGTGACATAGGTGATGTTCTAGGTTTATAAATTTGGCGGATTTCTCTTGTTTCTGTCAATTTCTGTCACGTTTATGCCAGCATTGTATGAGAAACATAAGAAATGACAGAGGTTTCCTACATCTTCTTTTCTGCTTTTTACTCTTAACTTTACTTTACTTTTAATTAGACTTATGTAACCTGAAAATGAAAATGTATGCTTCTATCAGTAAAGCAATCTTATGAGTTAATGGTTGCTGTGTGTCTAATACAAATCCAGTCTTTAACATCAGTGTCCTGTTGGGTCCAGGTTGCTGTCAGTGACTTTCAGCGGCTGTCCATAATAATGGTTCAAGCTTACTACACTAGTAACTAAATATTTTACGTAACAACTCTAGTGACTGTAATTGTAGTTTGTTGTCAATGTCTGCTTTACTACAACTAAAGAAAAGGTAAATCCGTTTCTCCCTTTAATGTAAGTTTTGACAGATATTGTTATTTCTACCTCCATAAACCCGACATAGTACAGATCAAGCTCAATTTGCATTACATCACAAATAATCGAAAAGTGGAGACACTCACAGTAAAAACAAGTAAGCTAAGTAGAAACGGTAACTCGTTTTTTCTTAAATTTGGTTATTTAATGTCATTTTGACCTCTGTGATCACAATCTTACAATCCTCAGGTTTAAAAGACCTACACTTAGAGAGAGAGGGAGGAGAAGTGTTTGTTTTTTACCTTGAAGAGCTGGTTTGTAGATCCTTGTCAGTGGGAGTGAGATGGCTCTGAAGAAGGGATGAGGAAACACAACAGGAAACAGGGGAGCAGCAAAGGCAGGGAGAGAGAAAGAGAGAGAGAGAGAGCAAGGAAGTGTGCTGTGAGTGAGAGAGATCGTAAGAGTGGACGGCCCCTAGGAGAAGGAGCTGTTGTACCCCAAGAAAACAGAGCGTGAGGGAGAGAGGGAACGTGGGAGGAGCATTGTATACAAACTCCAGTTTGCACCACTCCCACCACACCAGTGCAACAGAGCAACCATCCCATCAGCAGAGGCAGTGAATGATGCAGGACTTGTTCCTTGCTCACTGTCTGTGGGTAATGATTAAGCACAGGTACAGGTTTTTGTGTGTATGTCTGAAACAATGTGAGAAGAGAGAGGGGGAGCTGTGGTAAAGTTAATTGATGTAATCAATAAGATAAAGTGCATTGTGGCTGAGTATCTGCTGGACTTGTTATCACAAAGTCAGCTCTTATTGGATAGGCCTGGATTGAAGCACAAGACACGATGAAAAGCAAAGGATCAAGCACTGTACCAACAATCAAGGATGTGTTGGTACCTGCTTGCTCCCCATTCCATGTTGAGCTCAAGTTCTCACAGAGAAAACTATGATTCATGAAACTAACTAAGTACTGCACAAAGAATGGAACATGTTGTTGTTGTTTTTTGCTGTTTTGCTTACAGAGACAGAGAGTAAAAGGCTAAAAACGCATACTTTAAATTTGTGTGTGTGCGTACGTGCGTGCGTGCGTGCATGCGTGCGTGTACACGCAGTTTGGATTTTGCTGCATTTTTTTAAACATGAGAATTGCTTGAGAATTTGTTTGTCAGTCCAATAATACATTAGTGGAGAGTCCTCAAAACATTGTCAACCAGTTTAGACGGTCATTTGTTTTTTAATTAATTATTCAGTAGTCAATAAGCAGTCACTTATTCACCAACCTTGTCTTTTACGCGTTATGTTTATTGACAACAATTAGTCCAAATGCAGGAAGTTGCCATGTTCTTATCGGGCCGCAAAAACCTGTAAATTTAACCAAGACCACATTGTTCTCCTGAACTCATAGAGGCACTCCACTAAGTAAAGTTACTAATCAGAAAGAGAAATGTTTGTTTGAGTGCTTTCCATCTCTGTGGCCGCTTAATAAATTCAGTGGATTCTTGAAAATTTCAGCATGTGTGTGGTCTTCTAGTATCCGTCTACGAAGAAGAAACTGATGGGGCCAGTCAAAATGAATTACAAGTCGGATTCAATGCTTAGTGAATAAAGATAAAGTATTTTTAGCTGCCCAAAGTGAGACCTGAAACCCATTGGTCTGAATGAACTGCATAGACAGGACGCTGAAAATTAGATTTGCACCGAGAGAGGAAATAGAAGAAAGGCAGAGAGCTTCTACTTCAAAGCCTCCTGTATACAGATTACACACCAATGGTAATTTTCTCCTAACCTGTTCGATACTGAGGTGTGTCCATCCCAGTATTGCTTGACATGATTCATTTATATGGGTACTGCTGCTGTGCCAAGTTATATTCTGGCAACACTAATGTAGGACATACATTTGGACAAGCATGTAAGGTACCTGGAAGGCTAAAAGGAGTTTGGACTGAACAATCATATTATGTTATAGACATGCTGATATGACTACTCTTCTGCGTCACGTTACTAAACAACAATTGTGTGGCCTTCGTTCTCGTGTGCATGAATACAAACAAAACGGGACCTGCCCTCTAAAACATTGTTCCATAGTGGCACTAGTGGTCACTCTCAAATAATTTGCACCAGCAAATTTAAAAGAAACCCGTCATCAAAATTAGGAAATGTTTTTAGTGAACATATCCGCAAAGTTGCAAAATGTTGTGAATATGTCTGCAAAACCTTTGTGTTGCATCTACCTTCAGTGTTTTAATGCACCACCCGGCGAGCAGCTAAGAAGTCCAAATCAAAGACACCCCGTGAAGTCACACAATCAACAGGTGCCTTCTGGGTCTAGCTAACATGTTAAATGTTAAAACGTTAAAATGCGAGTTTTTCCTCCTTTAAGGTAAATTATTGTACACTGACAAAGATGGTTGTGTAATTTATTTGTGCAGTTACTGTTTTTAACGATAAAAGCTCCAATGATTTTCCCTGTACTGTACTTATCAATGCATTAATCATTCTACACAAACAGGTGTTTGATTTTTCCAAATGCTATGGGGACTGGCCCCCTGCTGCAGCCTGCACTTATGGCCTCCTATAAATAAAATCTTGGCGGTAAATCTTTGATATCCATATAAACATTTCCATATTATAATTAATAGATACAGTAAAGCTCAGTCTTTGATGCCTGTGTTGTTATTCAATGAGCTATTTCTCATTAACATGTAGCCTATTGAATATCTCTCATATGATGGTAAAAGTAAAATTTATGAACTTCACTCTCTGAGATTTTTTTGCATCTGCTCAAAGTTTTGTCACCATGCTGCCAGATAATCAATTCACTAACAAAGACCACGCCAACAGCGATATGGGTTTACGGATGGTTTGTTGCGAGATGGAACGAGGGGGTTGGGTTAAGGAAGCGGAGAGGGGTTGAGGGAGAAAGGGATGCGGGTTGAGGGATGAAGGGATGTAGGGGGGAAGGAACAAGAAGGGTAGAGGGGGTCATAGAAAGAAGGTTGGAGGGGTGGAGACACGTGGGTGGGGGTCGTCTCTTCGGAAGCTCTGATGATACGGAGTCCCCCGTTGTTCCTGTAGTCCTGTGGAAGAGAGAGAGAGAAGGAGCGAGAGGGAGAAATAGGAAGACAAGAACGGGGTTGGGAGGGAGGGATGTCTGAGTCAAAGAGGAAGTGGACGGGTTCCTTGTGATTAAAAGTACTTAGGGCTCGGTAATTGGCTGAGTTCGGGCGTGGCCTTCGTTCCCGAACTATGTTCTGTAAAACATCATTCATTCAACATTCTTTTGTGTTTTTCGTTTCAACAAACTATAAACTAACTAAAAACTAAAATATTATACAACAGTTTTCATTTACTCGCTGTAAGAAAATACAAACTTTTTAAAAAGAACAAAAATAAAAAGTGTCAGACTTCACAGTGTTCTTGTTAAAGATTGAACTGGTGATAATTAGCCTTCTCAACAAGCAAGTGCAGTTCCATCAGCCTCACAGCATTACATTGGGACTGTTGCTAGTCCGCTGAGACTTAGAAAGCTGCCCAGAGAAGTTCTCTCTAATTGTTTGTGTCTGACTCGGTGCTTTTCAAAATGCAGTAAACACCCTCTTGAATTTCTGTCGCAGGCCTGAGGAGGAAATGCTGTGGCTTTGTTGCGGCCAGATCAATTAGAGGACAGAAGCACTTCAAATCCGCAGAAAGACCTTGGCGTTAGCTATTCAAAAACCTCAATTTGAGCAATGGTTGGTAATGGGGTTTGCCCGGTGTTATCCCGGCTCTCGCTCAATTGATTTCTGGCTCTGTACACTTTCGTTTGGACTCATGCTCCACATCTGCCTAATCCCCTCACTGTGAAAGTATGTTCTCATTTGCACTCACTGCCTCACAACCACAATAAAAATACAATGTAATTAGTTTAATGTATTCTATAATCAAAATAATTTGACAGCATATAAAAATAGTTTCTATTCTGCCATGCTATTGGAATGTATTTGCTGTAATTTAATATCATGATGCAATCAAACTTGTTTCAATGTTATAAAATTGTATGTACCGGTAATAAAAAGACACTCAGGTCACAGTTTGGAAGCAAAAACAGGCCTGCATCCTGTCTAATGGGGGTATCTCAGCTCTGAAGGTGGTAATGCATTAATAGAAAATGTGATGGACAAGACACTTACATATGTACATATATACACATCACACATACTGAAACAATCTGCTGTGCCATATTGATAGAAAAGGATCCATCAAGCCTAATGTGTGGGTTTCTGATGTGTGGGCAAGAGCACTTTAAACTCAGACGTCTCCATTGTGCCACCCCCTTCTCCCCTTAAACCCAACTCATCACTGTAGAACTCTGTCTTTATGGTAATGACGTAGCCGCTATACATAATATAACAAACACTCTCTCCCGCCTCTGATATTACAGAGAGACATCCCCAGGAAAGATGTAACACAACCCCTTGGCTCTTGCATACTAAAGCTGTGAAATAACACTCATCACACTACTATTGAATTATCAAAACGGAAACACTCATCCTAATAGAATTGTAAGTATTAGTGTTAACAGAAATCAGTGCACAGTTCAACACAAGGCATTAAATGCTGGCCATGTAATGCGATCTCTAAGGTCTCAAGTGTAATTGTGACGGCAGATTTGGTTATGTGCTGATGGCTGCTGGATTGTTGTGTTTTCCCATCTGGTGCCTCCCAAGAGAAAACATGTCTGTGGCAAACATTCAACCAATAACCTCAAATGATAGATGTTTGATAGCTGCTCGCCCGGTATGCGGCAAATAGTTGAGCTGACATCATGTGTTGGACTGGATTATATGACTGGGACTCCGATAACACCTTATGCATCATCCAGGCTCAATGGGACCTTTCAGCAGCTGATACGATTGTGATCTCCTTCTCTTTTTTTGTCCAATATGGATGTGAATAGACCCAAACTTTAAGAATAGAAACCATAATGTCAGTACTCTTAGCTGAGACCTAACTTTGACTGTGTCTTTGTTCAAGAAGATACTTCTCAGCAGTTACACATCTTGCTGCGTTTGGGTGCTATATGCTCGGCCCGAAGGCACTACACCTTTACACACATATAGACTGTGTCAACAAGTATACACACTCAACACACAAATATAGCAGCGGTGTCTTTACATAGCACACATCTGACCCAAAGACACGCAAAGGGCAAGCCGTGTATTAGTGTGCATCCCGTTGGTGTCAGTATCATAGCTGCGGGTCATCCAACGACAACTGCGCGGCGGTCGGTTGATAGAAGTTGTGACGACCTCCTCTCTCGCGGCAGCCTATGTGGTGGCGCCCTCTTGTGGGCCAACTCGGCAACTCTGGAGAGTTGTGTTGCAGAAGCATTGGTAATACACTATAATGAGGGAGAGCGACACTAAAGCCTGGTCAAGATGCATGAAGGCCTAACGACTACGAATGTGTTTCAGTAACACTACGGTACACACACAAAATGTGAGTACTATAATAGGTAATGATTAGTAACTATAATCATAAGCCAGTGATTGGTTATGAATCTCGGAATAACGACCACTTTCACTGAGCGGCATTGTCGCTGAGCGGTACTAACGACTCATTCATCATTCATTAGGTTACTTAATCCCTTAATTGCTCCTCTTTTTGTGCGCCCTCATTAGTGGTACATCATGCCGAGTAGTTGGGCTACTAAGTGATACTTCGTGCCTTCGTGATTATGACAAGCAGGCTTGGAATACATAAGTAGTTCCTATAATAACAAAACAAATATAGCAGGATGCTCAATACATATTCTAATCGTCATATTCATATATTGATACAGTCACATCCAAGTCATAATTGTGTAGCATTGGTGACGCCTTAAAAATAAATGTATTGCATAGAGTATGTATCAGTGACTCCACGTAGTGTCTGGTGGGCAAAACACGCACACGACCATCAGTCATCACTGGCGTATATATATATGTATATATACGCCAGTGCTGATGGTCGTATATATATATATATATAGATAGATAGATATGTATCTAGATATAGATATATCTAGATATATATATATTTATATATTTTAGTCGTTTGGAAATATTTGAAAATAAATTTTGATCTTGAGGCTTAAATTTGAGGCTTAGAAGTAAACATACTGTAGATGATGAGAAACTGATGTAATTATCTCATGTGCAGTCAGACAATATCAAATATATGCACCACTTACACATCTTCGATTTTTAACTCTATTTGATTATTTATTTCTATCTGAACACAGAAACATATAATTATTATTTTTCCTTTGTCATTATGTACATGCTGCATACTGCTCAATAACTGAATGTGTCACTGAATTACCTTAAGTACAGGTAGGGGCCCACAGCTATTTATTTTCCCAGGGACCCTTTGCATGCCATTCCAGTTAAACTAGTTTGATGGTCTTCATATATTTTGACCTTCCTACTCCACCACATTTATTTGACAGCTGTGCAGTAATTTATGAAATTGTAGATACATATTTTAAAAACCTATATGACAATTGAAATACAAACTGTTGTTTTACAATACAGTATACTACAACTGTCTAAAGTAGTTGAGTTTAGCTCCACTCATCGGTGTAATGCTGCTCAACTTAAATGTATCAGTAACTAAAGGTGCACTTAGTAGCGTTCAGATCACCGGCCACTTTATTAGGCACATTTGTTCAATTGCTTGTTAACACAAATAGCTAATGAGTCAATCACATGGCCTCCATAGTCACCAGATCTCAATCCTATACAGCACCTTTGGGATGTGGTGGAACGGGAGAGTCGCATCATGGATGTGCAGCCGACAAAACTGCAGCAACTGCGTGATGCTATCATGTCAATATGGACCAAAATCTCTGAGGAATGTTTCCAACACCTTGTTGAATCTATGCTATGAAGAATTAAGGCAGTTCTGAAGGCAAAAGGGGGTCCAACCCTACTAGCAAGGTGTACCTAATAAAGTGGCCAGTGAGTGTACATCTTTGATCTTTGACTGTAAGACAGCTTTTATTTCAATGAGTGCTGCAATAATTAAATCTAAAGTTGTTCAGTACAGTACAACACATGGATATGGATAATTATAACCCAATAATACAGCTCTAAATAAAGAATACAAATAAATACAGATAAAAAATATGATTGTTTCTTTTTTTGTGAGTCATCTCAGTCAATTCCAGACGAGCAGACTGATGTAATCCAACTACCTCTTTCCCGTTTATATTCACAAATAAATGTCAGGATTTGGAAGATTGATTTTCCTTTGCCATGACTAATACAGCTCTAAATATAAGAATACAGCTCTAAATAAAGAATGCAAATACATACAGACAAAAAAATATAATTTCTTTGTTTGTGAAAGAGGAATAGACCAAAGATTTTTATTTTGGATTTGAAAAACTAAGTCCCAAACTTTATAGTTTGAAAGTCTTGAGTCTGAAAAGGCAGCCAATATGACCTTGTCACACCTTGACCTTGTGTTTTACAGATCAAACTAATTACTACAGATAAATTATGCCGGCCTGCAATTATTCTTGTATCTTAAATTTGCCTGCAGATTGATCTTAAATTCTTTTTGAAGAAAGTGAATGAGCAGGCCAACACCGTTGACAGTAATCAGGGGCGAAGAATTAATCTAATACTGAATCCTCATCTGTATTTATAGAACGCACGCCTTTGTCCTCAGGGATTAGGATACTCAGAGAAGGCTGAGCGGCACCGCGTGTTGATTGGTCGTGTGTGTGTGTGTGTGTGTGTGTGTGTGTGTGTGTGTGTGTGTGTGTGTGTGTGTGTGTGTGTAGGTGTGTGTGCCTATTCCTGTAATCTTTAATTGAGTACACTGCAGGGGAGGGACAGCAGGACTATATCAGGCTGGATTTTCACTACTCTCAGTAATATACTGGGAACATAGTTCACAGTTGTTTGTGGGGTTGTCTAACATGTGCCGGTCTCTGTTTGAGCCATTGTTGTGTTGAGAGGTTGCAACAGTTGTGTCCAGATAAAGAGATTTCATACTGTCATCAGTGGTTTTCAAACTTTTTAAGACCACGGCACCCCCTCTCAATCTTTTGTCGTGACCCTGATATGTTGTAAATCTTTAATGAGGTTTTAGAAAGAGAGATCCAAACACTATGCGGACTAGAGTAGACTTTATTCAAATTAACCCTTACCATGCAACTCATAGCCAAGCCAACGAGAAAACACCTTGATCAGCAACAGAATCATACTTTGACACAAACTCATGAATTAACAACAAGGGTTTGGTGACGTCAAACCACAAATTTACATATTTCCTGACAGACAAATAGTAGTGACAATATATATCGTGGATGTGGACCACAAGCAGGAGACTAGTCTTGTTTTAACTACATTTATTAATCATGTGAATCTGTCTTAAATCTTGAGGCTTAAATTTGAGGCTCAGAGGTAAACATACTAGATGATGAGAGACTGATGTGGGAATGATCATATGTGCAGTCAGACAATATCAAATATATGCACCACTTACACAACTTAGATTTTAAACTCTATTTGATTATTTATTTATATCTGAACACAGAAACATATAATTATACACTATGGGGTGATTATGTTAAGACTGTGTCACTAATATATTCCTTGTATAACTGATTAGGAATAAGCTTAGCAGAGAAACAAAAGGTGGTCCTGTGTACCCCCAAAAGTAGCATGTCATTCTCACCCAACAGATTTACAGTGAAAGAGCAATTGTCTTGTACAGTTTTGGGAAATACTGGCCCTCTGTGCTTAAAACACGATATGAATTTATAGGAATTCTGTATCCAAAAATATGATAGGCCCTTGCCTGCTATTATATATTAACCACAACTAATTTAGCTCATGAAGTCTATATTAATAATAAATTAATGCACTTATAAAAGGGGTTTGCCTGATTCCTACAGGAGCAACGTTTGAAGTCTTTAACTTCAGACTCTATGAAGCCCTGTATTAGTACACGCCCAGAGAAAATCAACTCATTGACTCATAAATTCATTCACACACACACACACACAATGTGCAATAAATTCACCCAAAACCAACCCCTGTTTTTTTTTTTTTTCGTAGAAGACACAGAAGCGGCATAGACAGAAAAGATAGGTCTGCGTGCGGGATGATTGCATTACAATGAGGACAATAACATAATCATTAAAAAGTGAGCGATAAAAGCAAAGTCAATGGAGGGAGAAGTTGCAGATAGAAAATGTAATATCTGGAACCTGCGTTCTTTCCTTTTCATACGTTTTGTAACAAGTTATTTTCACACGCATTAACCTGACAAGATAATGACCACTGCTTACTAGACTAGACAACATGGCTGCAGACAGAAAGACACCTTACTGCTTGTTCACTCCCGTTATCACATTTTACATCTGCAACATGAAACTCTGAATTTGTGTCCTCACATTGGTCCTACTTTTGGCAGTAGGGTGGACAGCCCCTCCCCGAGCCTTTTGGTCAATGATTATCTTGCAAAAGCTCACAGGACAGCTGCGTGATGTGCCGCCATGCATGTTGGATGTGTTTTGAGTCAGTGCTGCGTGAGCAGATGGCGAAGCGAATGACAAAGCGGCCAGAGAGCTGGCAAGGCACCATGTGGATCTCTCTGCTGTTGGTGATCCTTTTTAGCAGGAGCTGGTTCAAATCATTGGAGCCCTGAGAGGAGACAAGAAAGAAAGAAAAAGAAGCTCACATTGTTTAGATATACAATAGACAGGATTTTTGTCTTGCCTCGACACTTAGGTTACTAGGTTACACTATTGGTCATGGTGCATTTTATAGTGTTTCCTAACAGGAAGTTCTATATTCACTCAGAACTGTATTGTTACCCGTGTTTAGGAATGAGCTGATTAGTTTATTATAATCATACCATGACTTTTAAGATAAGACCATTTACACAGATTAAAATAAAGGGAAATGACTCGCACTATATTTCTTTTTTTCTCATATATCACATTACATACAAAAATATAAGTAAACCTCTCTCGTCGCTTTATATCTCACCTGTAATTGAGTTTCAATGTGTCATGTGTGTAAGAAAGACTGGGCCAGTACAATAGATAAATAATGTGTATGTCATTTTATGACAAACCATATTCAACATTATTAAAATGAACTATAGACCTCAGCTTTCCTCTGCCAATGTCAACTATAATTTAACAAAAAGTTAATTTAATTCTGCCACTGCAGTTGAACCTCCCATGGCAGATCTGTGTGCGCATCACATCGCAATTCTTTAATGTTGGATGTTGTTACCTTGAGCCTGAAGCAGACCAGTCCCATGACGACCTCGGCACAGATCTCGAACCTCTTGTCTGCTCGCACTAGACTCTCAAATTCTTTGGCCAGGTCCACTTGCTGCAAAGAGAAGACATAAATAATGTACTATGACTCGTGTGCTGTTTGTAAAACATACTGTGTATCTAGATGAAAGTACACTTGCACTGCTCTTAATGTCCACATGTTTTAATTAGTCTGCCGAGATCTTAGAAGGTATCCTTTCTCTGATTCTCACTAGGTGGCAGTGCTGTATCATTACATGGCACAGTGCTGTAAGCCATCGAGATCAGAGGACATGTTCAACTGATTCAGTCTGTACCTCTCTAGAGTGTATCCACTGACTATGAATTCAATGTAACCATCTGTAACTGTTGATAACAGAACACATTTTATTAATAGTTAATAGTTAATAGTACACAGCATTCCAGGCAGTGCTTTCCAACAGGATAAGTTCAAAATCAGGACACGGCAACCATGAAATAGTCTGCATCAAAATCTGTTCCCCGGAAATGTAAGTGCACTCCTTTTTAATACATTTTCAAATGATAATCAAATCAAACAAACTCCGACGAACACATTTATCCACTTCTGATCAAATAGCCCACCCGGACATTGAATGCATAGTGAAACACTAAACATGCATCACTACATCTGATCACAATTATATGGACCAACTTCAACTCTACTTTTCCTGACTCTCTAATGAGGCCAAACACTGGCCTAAAAGACCAGCTGGTTGACCACCACCACGTTTCCTAATTCCCAGCCAGTAATTCATCATCACTCAGAGGTGTTTACAAGCCAATATACTATAATGACCTCATTGTCTGTTTGGATAATTACCGTATTCTAGGTATTTAACATTTGAAGCCATTAAATGCCACATTTTACAGGATAATTTACTCAGGATAATTCATTAGAGTTTATTAAGGAAAAAAAGACAAAGTAGAATTTAAATTTGTTTTCCTGGAAAAGACTAAACTCACAATGGGTACATCACACATGCTGTATTTCCATCTGAACATAATGTCTGACTCTACAAGATTTAGCTATAAAAAGGACCAAAAACACGGCTCAAACTGCTCTATGTAATATGGAGGACGGATGTACAGTATAATAGTGTGTCACGGGTTATGGCTGCAGGGATCACTGCTGCTTCTGCCGCTTCATTACAAATGGAGAGTAAACACAAAACAGGCTTATTTGATTGACAGAGCAAACTGGAGGGAGGAAGAGGAATATGAGGGGGAGAGACAGACATGCGGGGGAGGATGGGCATTGGAGGAGAAATGTAGGAAAATGTTGCTCTAAAGAGAAGATGCAGACCAGACGTATGTGACTGACAGGATATGCTGATGGAGGCAGAGATGAGGGCAGCGGAAGGACCTTAGTGCTACGAAGGATTAGGTGGGCTGAGGCGTGGAGGGGAGGACGGAGATGGCATTTACCATGAAGACCAGGCATATGTGATAGTCAGAAGTGTTTTCTATTTCTTTTGGGAGTGATTGAGAAGGAATGAGACCTCTAACCACTGCCAGCATTGCGCTAATCTTTTAGTCATTTATAACGAAGGAAGGATTTAGATTAAAGTGATAACACTACAGGAATACCACCTTGATAGTGCTTGTAGAATAATTCTCCATATTTTAGCCTGGAATGAGCTCTTCATATCTACATGGAGATCGGGTCCTCTTCACTGAGTGCTCCGTGTTGCACCGTCATTTCTCTACAGTAGCCCAGTACGGAAAAACCTAACGATGGCTCTGAATAGAGCCTTTCACATTTTACTATTCCTGAAGGCCACCGTAGTTCTTTGACACACTTGTGTCGGTAACGTGGGCCTCAAAGTGCAAAACCGTGGTATCGCCTACCACGGCCTGACATCTGTTGCTCTAAAGTAGTGTTATTATTATTAGGATGGCTTCCGAACCAGGTGAACGGTGTTACCGTGGTTTTGCACTCATCAGCTCATGTTACCACAGTCTCGGGGGGAGAGGTGAGCAGAGGGGTAGTCAGTTGGTTGCAATCGGCAACCACACCGCCAGATGCCACCAAATCGTAAACGCTGTCCCCTTAAGGGAAAAGATACATGGTGGATCATTCAGTTGGTCTCCTACCTTGCGTATATGAGCCTGCAGGCCTTGGAGTCCATACAAACGGAAGACAAACCACATCTTTAGTGAGCGAAATCTTCTTCCTAGTGGAATCTGCCAATGCTTCAGGACAGAGGAGAAGCGAGTAGGAGAGTGGTTATAGCTTTAAGCTCTGCAAATTTGAAGCCAACTGTGACTATTTGATTACTAGCAAATTGTATAAACTGATTTACTATTCATTCATCTTACCCTATAATCTGTGACCAGCCCTGTTGAAAGAAGAAACAGTTCAGGAATCAGTAAAAGAAAAAAGTCACATCACAAACTAGTAATGAAGATTGTGAATGTTATTATTATTATTATTATCATTATTAAGCTATTTTAGGGTCAGTCTGCATTCTCGTCATTAGATTATCATACTGAAAACAGATAGTAAAACAACAGAAGAGAACCTGCAACAATGAAGCGGAATCAGCAAAGCTCTGTTTTTGAACATTAATAGCTTCATAACAGTATCTATTGTAAAGCTATTTTGTATTTGGGATTGCCTTTTAATGTCCAGGTGTTGCTGTCATTACGCCCACCCCCTATACAGTATCTCACTGATCACAGCACTGTCAGTCCACACAGACCACTGACTGCAGATATCTCATCTATACAGAATGAGGCCTGTGTTAGCTGGTGCTAATAACCAATAATTAGATTCAATGGTCCAGATTGTGTGAGCAAAAGGCTTTTGTAAGGTGCCTCAGTGTGGTGGGAGGTAACGTTATAGCTGTTTGTCTGTCTGTTTGTCTGTCAGACAAATTATAGTGCAGCTCTGAGCCCAGCTGCAGGCTAGGAGCATAAACACCAGCACACACAGTTGAAGCACATGTGGATTCATATGCACACAGACACAACATCATAGTTGGGGATTTTGTTTTGTCAAGTGGGATTCATCTTCATTTTGATGATTGATCTTGATGATGATTTTCATGATGTTAATGGGGTGTGTCAGTACGTCATTTGTCCCAGCTGCCTGATCTGTTCTGCGTATGTTCAGTAGTGTCTGCTCAGTCTGCCTTGCAGCGAGGCCCGCCCCTACTCTGCCTCTGATTGACTGCAGGCTGCTGAACGCTAATGTTAGGCTAGCTATGATGCTAACGGGCACTTCAAACTAGACCAGAGAGGAGCGACTAAGCGATGCAGCTCACATTTTTATTACGAAAATTAAAATGTGATATTATTGATAAAAAGTGAAAGTTATTCTTTTCATGGTAGCCTCTAATAATTACGGAAATATGGGAATACGTAAAATAAGAATAATGCTTATTATTGTTATTATAATTATTATTATTATTATTATTGTTATTATCATAATCAATTAAATGTCTGATAGACAAATCTAAAATAAATTCTTCAACTTTTAGTAAAAATCTGCAGAGGCTAGCGGTGAGAGGAGAGCCGGGGCTTAAAGAGCATGCTGAAGGCTGCAAATCCAGAGGTGGGTGGATATTGAAGGACAGCGGATAGCCGCACCCTGCATACCTCCCACCCTCCCACTGGTTCTCCAACACACCCTGTGGGATCTTGCTTGAATCTTAGCTGCCTCTATCCCAAGGCCCCTACACAGCCTCCAGCAAGTTCACTCCGTTCTTGTGGAGCGTTTCTTGGAAGAACTCCAGCGAGTTCACAGTGCAGTCTGTGAGACTGACTGTCCGGCTGGCGAGCTATCGACCCCCGCTGACCTTAGCTTCCCGAAAACATTGGGGCAACCGTTGTTCGGACCAGGTAGTTCGGACGGGGGTCGCTCCTCCTAGTTTGAACCACCGGTCAGCATCATGGCTAGGCTAACGTTAGCGTTCAGTAGCCAATCAGAGGCAAAGTAGGGGTGGGTCTTCCCGCAAGGAATACTGTTTAGACGGGCCCTCACATGCACAAAACGGATCACAAATACACAAATACAGTAAATTAGCTTAATTACTAGTAGAAAATAATTACAGAACTGGCTCACAGAAGACAACATTTATACACACACACGCACACGCACACACACACACACACACACACACACACACACAGACAGACAGACAGACAGACAGACAGACAGACAGACAGACAGACAGACACACACTCACACTCACACTCACACTTTTCACTCACTCCAAACCTTGTTGATAACACTCAGAAATCTCCTCCCTCTCAAGCTTTAAATCTCACACAGGTCCTCACAAACATAGATGACCAAGACCACTCTAGTGTCTAGTTGTCACACGTTTATCTTGATGCCTGTGTTTATCTGGTTTAGTCTACACTACACTGACCATGGTGCTCCGCTTCAGTAGTCATTGTTGAATTGGATATGTGTGGATTTTAGCTCAAATGGGCACACTAACAACCTTCCTCACAATGTGAACAGTAAACAAGGTCACAATCATTTTTGCCACTATGTTATGCAGTAGACCCCAGATTCATCCGACCTGATCTGTGATCATGGATTCAAATACTTAAGTGAAATGACTCTACCTGACTCCTGGTTTTCGTGTTTCAGGTAGAGTGGTTCCACCTTGAAGGCTCCAATGATGTCCTCTCTCTTCTTCACCCTGTTGATTAGATTAGACTCAACTTCATACTCATTGCAAAGAGTACAAATACTGAGACAATGAAATTAAGTGATAGTTGATAGGTGTTGACAAAAAAGAATTTACACCATATATTACCAAATACCAACAAATGTCTAAGACTTTATTTTGTAGTAAGTGGGCAGAAATATGTGTCACTAGAAACTGAATTCTAATAAATTTGAAACTGAATGTAATTGAATTCAGTTTCCCGGAAACTATTTGATACTCTCTGAAACTTCAACCCTATATAATTGCACATTCAGTTCTCACAATTCAAATTCAGTTTAATGAGATACACATTCACTCACCAGAACAACGATGGGTCTAACCAGTGTAACAGCAGCAACAGACTTTTAAAGTTTGCACATCAAACCTTCAAAGTTTGCGCATATCAACAATGCTCGTCTAGATATTAGATGTAACTCCGGTCTGTAGAAATGTTGATAGTTTGTTTATTGGATTAAATGTAAAGGCGCAGAAAGTTCTGTCTCACACAGTATATTGACATAACTTACCACATTGTAGAGCAGTCAAAGTTGATTAAAAGCCATTTGTGTGGGTTGAAGTTGAAAGAGTCTGCGAACTTTAAAAGAAACAACAATGAAGCGGCATTGTTTCATGTCTCTCTGGAATAAAAGGTATGATATAATGAAAATGAACACAAAACATCAGTGGCTTTCAGTTAAGTCTGCATATACTGTCGCATATTTTTAGCACAATATAAGAAGTTGCCCAGAGGAAAATAAAATGTATTTGTCATAACAGTTCTAATATTTTCTTATGTTACATCAGCACAACTTGAAAAATGTGTTTTGGCCAAAACACACCGAATAATACGTCTTAATTTACCATTACTAATGCAGAGACAACCTTTTCACCAACAGTATTATCAGGACTAAAGCAGACACGATTTATTTGAAATGCAAAAGAGGAACATCCAGCCAACAGCTCACAGAGCACAAGGAAAATAACCCTTTCCTGGCCGGGGTTTATTCAAAGGGAGGAAAACCTTTCCTTATCTGTTCTGATTCGTTTGTTAGCTATCTCTTGTAATATCCTTTTCTCTACCTCCACGAATGCAATAACGCAGCGTAGAGAGACAATGTGAGACAGACTCCTGGCTGACAGTTGCCATGCTGACTGATTTAAAGGGGGCTGGTTGCCTGCTCACCCATCACCCATATCCTAGCAACCAACCCTTCAGCAGGGCTGCACTGTTGTCCTAAAAGACTCGGTTCCTTCTTCATGTCATAGTCCAATATTTCTTTTACCTGTTAATGCTTCAAAATTATATACTATAACTACAGTATATGGATTATACTAACTTTATCTGCACTTAGATTGAATATGTTTGTGAAATTAGTAATCCACTCTCCACTTCCTTCAAAAAAGACCCTGAAAATCAAATTCCCATTGCATTAAAAGATACAACAAATTGTAAAATGGCAATATTTTGAGAGCAAAATGTGTAACTGTTCATATCCAATACCTGACTTTAGTTGAAACAACAGTTGGTCCTTTTACAGTCAAGTCTGTTTTCTCTGTCTCCCCACCAACATTGTGTGTCTAATAAACAGTGATATATATATAAAGGTCTAACGCTGCCTCAGGAAATTACTCTGTCCTTATCTCTGCGTCTCTGCACAGCTCGGGGAGCAACAGCCGCCTCGGCAGCCTCAAAAGGCAGATTGATGCTCCTGCACTAATGCCAATTGTCCGGCCTAATACTCGTTCTTGCATGTTTCCTCCTTGACATTAACGTTATGCCATTTTCAAACGGAAATAAAGCAGCTGGATATAATCAGTATGCAGCAAGTGTTTTCTTTCATAGATGCTATGAGAGATATTTCACAATTAATTAAACTGAAATAGGTTGTCTTGTCATTCAGCAATAGCATGCATCTATGCAGGTGGATGCACACTTTTTGACTGCACTTAAACCATATTAAATCCGTCCTACACGTATTGGGAAAACCAAGGTTAAAATCCAACCATGTCAAAATGTTATAGTGTTCATGCACTGTGTGAACATGAATGCTTGCATGTTTTTACACACCTCAACGCCATTCAGCAAAGGCCTAAATTCAGGACAGATGAATGCACTCCCTGCATATGCTGCATCAATGTGCATCCACATCTTTTCCTCATTACCTGGAACAGACACAAAACAGAGGGGTTATTAAATATATATAATATAAAATAATTACTTCTGTAAATCCAACTATGATGCATGGATTTCTACAAACATATATTCATAATACAGCAATCTATGAATTGAAGTTATCTATTTTTAGCTAGGTATTATTGAGGATATTCTACTGAACATTTGGAAAGCTGACTAAATCCATATTTATTTTGTTTGTCTGTTTGTTTCTCAATCACACACACTCAAGCAGTATATTTGGTTGCAGGACATCCTTACATACACCCTCTCTCTCAAATTAAAGTGTGTGTTGTAAATCTAATTCAGCCAATAGGGCATGACAATCCTTTTCCTGTTGTAAAACAAAAATAAAACCAAGGGTGTTCTGATGCAAAAGTTGACTCACATATGGGCCCCAGTTCAGTAATGTGATCAAAAGCACAGGATGACGTGGTGCCAAGGGTCGCACAGAACTGAAAGACAACAACATACAAATCATTACACCCTAAAGTGCTTTGTTGCCCGTGCCATTTTCTATTTTCAATGTCACAACAATGAAAGATTGAATCTTAACAAGTTTGAAAAAATGAAATACAAATTCATAGTTATTGTAGCTACTGTAACAGGCTTTTGTACAAGCACAGATATAATTGGTTTATTTAAATGTAGATCTAGACGTCACTTTCGATACACACAGATGATTCAAATCTGCTGGACCATTGCAGCCTCCGAATATTGTTCACTGATAGTGATCTGTGGGTCCAGCTGAGACAGGGATTATTGTCCTTAACCAGATAGACATACATTAGGTTCAACACAAACAATGTTATCCTTCAGCAGAAGCCTTGGGTTGTGCACAGAAGCATCACACGCATTGTATCATTGTATTTGAGTGAGCAGTTGTGTAAGTGGTTGTACTATTTACATGTGTAGCAACAGAATCCAATGACCAATGCGTGTAACTCAATGGAAAAATTAACCATATCTAATGTTGGCGATGGAGATGATTTTTGTGTCTGTCTTTGTGCAATAGCTTTGTGATAGTTGGCTGGATGGATGCTGATTTTTGTCTTTTCTTACATAGAAAGGGATGAGTCCAGCAGCTTTGTCCTCCTCCAGCATTTTCTTCAGCATGCTCCCTCCAACAGCATAATTGCTATCTGTGGGAACCTTCTTCATCGTCACTCCTCCTATCAGAGAAGCACGCTCCACTGAGGAATGAGCCTTAGGAAAGATATGCAACATTAGTTAAAAAATGCAACGTAAGCAAGTTGTTTGATCACAGGGTTGAATCGCCTCCTGCTTTTGGTAAGAAGATAAACCTTAACAGCTTGTGTCTCATTCATGGATAATTAATGATTTTAAATGGTGAAATGTTTTGTGGAGATAAGCCTCAACATCAGAGCTTCACTGATATATCCCTAATCATCTACAATACAGTACTAAGCAGAAAGAAATACACACATAAGACATGTGCACCCGGTGATTTGAATGGTGTTCTTCAGTAGAAACACAACAAGCTGGTCTCCCTAGAAAGGTCTGTGTGGCCCTCAGGCGACTTCCTAACCCAATCACAGAGTCAGCATGGTATTAAACCTGACCAGAGCTAGCTACTGTCTGACTGACTCTTTGTCTCACTAAAGCCCTGAATAACTATTTCACAGTAACTGAGGTAACCTTGTTAAACTTGTTGACTGAGAATGTTTACAGAAGTCAACATATTGGCAGAGCCTATGAAGTGAAACATATATTGTCTTGCCCAAGTACCTTGGCAAACAGTAAGGTTTATTTAAAGCTTTGATAAAAAGCATTTTCAAACAAAATGATTTACAAATATCTGCGTAAGTATTAGAAACCTATGAGTTAAGTCAGAAATGTGGGTCAAATTATAGGAATCAGAGTAATCTTAGCCTTTGCATTAACCATGACATAAGTGAGATTGGAAATATATCTTTGTGCTTACTTGATCAGAGGTGTACGCCACCAGTTTGGATAGGATTTCACCTTCTAACATTTTGGGGTTGGTGGCCTGAACCCTTCTGAGTGCTTTACAGCGGGCAGCGAGCAAGGACATCAGGGTTGCCTCACTGGCTGTGCCCTGTGGGAGAATTAGAGGGAACTTGTAAAGCACTGTCTCTCCACTGTTGTGGATTTAAACCAGACTTTTGGTCTAATTTGATACATTAATGTACCGTTGCACTGGGAGCAGCTGAGCGGATCTAGACATATGGCTGAGAAGGAATGGAAGAAGAAAAGTATTGCAAAGTAATATTTTGAAGGAACGCAAAATGAATTGCAAGAGAGTGCAAAAAATCTTGCCGTGACCCTTATGGGGCTCAATATGATTGCCTGTTTGTGTGCCCGATGTATAAATATGGGTGTGGTTTTCCATTTTTCAAACATTCTGCCATGACAGATCCAAGTAGGATCGAAACGTATTCATTAAAAGAACTTTATGGCATGGAGTAATATGGAGGCTTCTCCTTTTTCATTATTGATGCTGTTCTGATAGCCTTGTGATGTGCGTATAATTAATCATCTTCAATTCCCATTGATGCATACAATTACACCCAAACCTTTTGCAAACATATAAAGCTGACATCCTCTCTGATGGGAAGTAGTGACACCTCCACATCCTCCTCATTAGAGAAGAAATCTGAGTCATCACCTGCAGCCAGCAGTGAGAAGGAGGCAACATAATGAAGTGAAGCGTGCCTTCTGAGGTATCTGGGGGCATTACCACAAGCGAGTCAATAAAATGTTTAAATCATTCAATCAGTACGCACAAAGCAATCACCAGACAAGCAGGCTAATATGGATATGTCATTTGTGTCAAAAAAGCAAATGTAAGCGAAATTTAAGAGGTTAGGGACCAAACAAAATGGATTCCTCAATCAAAGTATCCATCAAATTGCCGTGATTAACATGGCTTTAGCTGCTCAAAGGAGCTGAACCAAATACAAGGACAGTTTGAAACAACCAAAAAAGGCAAACCTCAAGCTTCTAAACGTATCTGAGTGTACTTCCTGTCCTTCCCCTGCTTACTCATAGACTCTGAAACTGGTAGCCTTTATTTAAAGTCCACCAGCTCACGTTGCTCCCCTTAATAAGACTTGGAAACCTGTTGCAAAATGTTCCTCGCTGAAAGGAAAAACTGTGCAATTGCTCTTAAGGACAAGCGCTGACGATCCACTGCTCAAGCTGATGCATGCATTAAAACTACAAGTTTGTGTCTTCAACATTTTCATGCAGAAGCAACTGTAGAATGATTAAACAATATTATTCTTTTTTTCTGATGTTTTAGTCAATTAAACTCTTTAAAAGCTTTTGTCATTTGTAATTAATTTTAATAACAGGCAAACTGTCTTTTTTGCCACCTCAGTCTCAGTGACTCACACATGGGTAAAAAGGGAAATCTAAGGTCACCAGAAGGGTCTTTTTGAAAACATCCCATTTCCCCTTTGTGTTGGTATAAGGTTTATAATAATAGTCTTGCAATGTGCTGTCACAACACTCATTAGCCCTGCTGCAGTGAGAAGAGCCCCATTCGTTGCCATAGTGAGCTTGTAAGCTGCACTTAAAAAGGAGAGTGGCAAGACAAAACAAAAGCACAATGAGCCAGATGAGCACACACACACACACACACACACACACGCACACACACACACGCACACACACACACAAACCCGCCCTCACACTCAGGTGGTCACAATAAAAGAGGCATGAAAAGATCTGTCATCAGAGTGCACTCTCATGCTCCACCATCCCATGAACACGCACACACATATATAGATAGCATCCTCTGCCGCTGCTACGTTTCAGTCAATGGAACACTAAACGGATGCTTGGCTTTTTGCCACACGAAACAATCCCAGCACCGCCATCTCTGTCTGCCTGTGGATAGCATATTGAAAAGGTAATTTCCTGCCAATTTTCAGCTAGTGTGAATCAGGGAGAGAAAAGGACGACAAATCAATAGTACACAAATTGCTGATGAATATGGTTTCAGGGGGACCTCAGTTGTGAGTCATGGTTCCTGTAAGCCTATAAAATGTCAGCCTTTGACTTAACACATGTTGAAAACCACAGAAGAGTATAAATGTTAGCAGGGTTGGGTTTACTCCTTTGTGTGCAGGGAGGCATAAAATCACACAAAAGAAATGTACCTGGATGACACCTCCTCCGTGGCCATGAGTCCCGGCTATAAAATGCTCAGGCAGATTTAGCATCTTCCCCAGCCAATCTAACATCACTGTCTCCAACTCTGTACAGGCTGGGCTGGCGGCCTGAAAACACATGCACACATATAAATATGAATTACATATAATACATACAGTGTCAGATACAGAGACACAGCAAAGTGTTTGTTACCCAGGAGAATCCAATACAGCCAATGGCTCCACATAGCATGTCAGCCAACATGGCAGGGTAAGAGCTAGCAGCTGGAAAGTAGGCAAAGAAGTATGGACTGTGCCAGTGGGTGACCTGGAAAAAGATAAAATATGCAAATAATTGCAAAGTGGCATTTTCACTGACTGGCACCTCTTTAGCCACAAATAAATTAATATGTAGAATACTAAAAGTAAAATGGTGTTTTTTTTGTTTTTTTTGCAATAGAAACCTGTATAGACAGCCTTCCGAGTGAGTTATTAATAACTTACAGAAACATTGCATGCAATAATCCACCTTCCACCTTCTCCACCCCTCTGTCTCTCTCTCAAACACACACTTAGTTCCGCTTGTATCTTTCCTTGTCTTAGTCCAAAATAATTGTGCTACTATAATCATTAAGTTGTTAACTAACCAGTGCACCACCATGTTGCCAGAAACACTTGACCTCCTTTGTAATAGTTCCTCTAATTGTTTTGATGGACATGAGGGTAGTATATAACATATAGGTTATGCAGCATTGGGAAAAGTTAAATAGGTCTACAGTATGACTGTCCTAGCAAAAGGCGTAGTAAAGCATAAATTCACATTAATATAAAAAATATTCCCAACTTTCATTTCAACAATGCTAAATGCAACATTAATATTCTGATGATTCTATTTAATTTCATCTAAGCTATGCGATGAAATACATTCAAATCAACTGCTGCTGGGTTAAAAAGCTGCTTGTCTGATGGGATTTGAGAACATCTTTGCTTTATTAGTGTTATAGCAAATTACTTAAGTGAGTTGAACATATGGACATATTGCCCTAATACTGATACCACTAATGTTTTGATAAGCAGCTAGTTGTAGTCAGATTACTTGAATACATTTCTAAATCTATTGACATGATGCCACAAAAGGAAAGCTATCTTTTCTTCACCAGTATTACTTTCCAAAATGAGTGGCTGACTAATCTGAATTACACTGCAGAAAAACACATGGGATTCCGTGCAACTACAATGCCAATGTGTGCATCAACAAATCAACAAAAGTATAACCTCACCCCTGGCATTATGATCCTCTCCACATCTTTGATAATGTCATCATAATTATCAGGCTCCAGTGGGGCCTCAGTGGGGATCAAGGAACGAAGATACCCCGGTTCCACATCTGGGTAGACCGGACGCTGTTCGATGTTCTCCAGGTAGTCGGCCACATAGTCCACCATCTCCCTCCCTCTGCGCCGAAACTCTGCTGCGTCCATGGTACCACTTGAATACAGCACAGAAGCAATCATTTCTCAAGAATTATGTTGTTGATATTTCACGGGTTGAATGTGACTTTTTGATGATTTCTTTGAGTCAAAAGTGCAAGCTTTGATCTCACTGATAGGAATGATTTGATGAATGAATAAATAACCACCTTTATGATGAAGTCATGCTTGTTTTATAATGTATGACCTCAGTTCAGCCGGGGTGAGACGGATGCCATGGTTGAAGATTACCATGTAATGTATCCCAAATAAATATTACACAGAGATTTTCTTGTTCTTTTTCAGCTACATGTATTTCTCAAAAGTATCTTCATTACTGGAAATGTACGCAAAAATACAGTATACAAAAGAAACATCATATTTTCAAGAAAAATAAACAAAACATAGGACATCAAGTGAAAAAAAGGTGCTTTTCACCACTTAGAATGGGATGGTGATGAGGGCGAGTTCCAGTTTAACAGATTCCTGCTGCAAGCCAAAAGAGTTGTGAATGCAATAATATAACTTTGTCTAGTATTCAATGATAAGTGCAGGAAATTATTTGAGGGAGGTGCCATCCCCTTGTTAGCCAAATGATCAATACGTGTTCCACTTGTTCACATGCCATCCTCTCAATCCCCTGGAAGCAGAGTGTGCACGGGAAGAGGGGTTGTTTAGTTGAATATGTTTGGTTTGGTAAAAAAAATTCTAACATCCCTCAGGAGAACAGAAAAAAATGATTTCAATAGTTCAGTTAGAGAACAGATAATAATCTTTTGTCTCTTTCTGCTGTGTTTTATAAAGTCACTAATACCAGTCGACATCTCTATTGTTTTCACCACAATTATAATTGTTAAATTAAATCCTTGAAATATGGAATTATATAAAAAAAAGCCTATGAGAAAAATACATTTGATAACACAGATTATCCAATTATCAAGATCTTAATTTCTTCCTTCCTGTACAAGTGACTTGGTGTCTAACTCTCGGGCAAAAATATCTATTGCTAGGTGTAAAATTTACCAAATAATTTTCGAGGGCTGAGTGAACGACTAGAAAGTAGAAAAATAGTGCCCAAGTATTGAACCATTGATACGTGAAAGCATTTAAATACACTCAACACACATAAACAAGTCTCTCCAACCATCAAAAATCCTACACCTGTCATGTTAAGCACAACAATATTGTGTCGAATAACGTTATTAAATCTCCATCAATATGTTTTTATATGTCACCTATAATATATTTTTATATTGGTTAAAGGGAAAATTCACATTTAAAATGGTTGGTTACTTATTAATCAAGTCTTGATCAGTTATTCCCATTAATATGGCTTTTTTTAAAATAATGAATAATATAATGTTTTCATATTCAGAAAAGTAGCACGGACACACACACAGCCTAAGCCATGCTCCTTGACACAGTTTGTTTAAGCTTGCACAATTTAGATGTATGTAAAAACCCTTGACCCTCTGAACAACACATAAGCCAGTCTGATCATAGCTTAGTTTCCTTTCATGTTATGGACTGACATGAACAGAAAAGCTTGGCAGGAAAAAGCATTTCCATATCTAAAACAAGTCTACTCGTACAGATTGTTATAAACTCATTCTCTCGTAATACAATCTCCCAAAGGACAATTTCATAAACCTGATTAAAAGCCTCATTAAGGTGTCCTTGATTACATCGACATATAACTTAATGAATAAGGGAAAGACGCAGTACCATTTATGAGCCTATTTGTTATCTGCAAACCAGGAACATGCCATGCATTGGGGAAAAAAAACAGTTGTAGTCCGAGAACAATTAATCATTAGCAAAAAGCTTTAAAAATATCCCTTTAGAATATACCGACATGGTGCTTCTCTAAATTTCAGAACACATGATAATTGCCCTTTGTCCTATGCCAGTACCTTGTTATTCATTCAACAAGTGTTTAACCCTGCATGTCTCTTTCCCTTGTTGAGAAGCAGAGCCCTTATCCTTAGCCTTATCTCAAATAGGATTAGACATGTTTGCATGTATGTGCGTGTGTGTGCGCATACTTACATTTTAAAGTGAAAGCTTCAGATGATGGATCTTTTCCGCTTGTTTAGCGTCCACAAATGGACAGATAGACAGGCACGTGGTGAGTGTGTTTGTGTGTGTCAGCGGGACAAGAGACATTTGCTCCTTTTATCTTGCCACCAACCACCCCCACCTCACCAACCCCCACTAGGCCAGCCAATGGGAATGAGGCTCATGGCCAATACTAGAAAATGATTGATTCACAAGTAGTTTCTGAAGCTGTGCTTCAACACACACACATACACGCTCATACACAGTCACACATGATAGAATAACTGTTAATCTTACACTTGCATTATATGTACACAGAGCTGGTGATGCTAATGCTAAGAACTCACTTGTAGAAACACTAATATATACAGTATTTCTGTATTGGCTTTATGAAGTCTGGCCAAATAACACCATAGTTAAAATGTCTAATAATGAAGCCAGATTATTCTTCGGTCTTTTTTTGTAAATTTCAGTTTTCAATGACATTGTTACGACCCCTCCCTTCCACTAGGGGTCTGTATCCTGTTTGTTGTCTCTTTTCTGTCCTTCAGGATGTTGAACATTAAAATAATAGTGAATAATAGTACTACAATGGAACGCAAGAAGCTTATTAGCAAATGGCCAAGAGTTTAAAGGATTCATTAAAAACCTAAACAAGAAACCAGAAATCATGTGTTCAAGAAACCTGGCTTAAACCACCATTTGACTTTGGTATTAAAGGATATGATAGTATTCGCAGAGATAGAGTGGGGGAAAATGGAGGAGTTTGCATAATATTTGTAAAACAAGGAATAAAGTTTTGGAGAAACAAACAGAGCTGGAATATGTGACAGCTGAAGTTTGGACAAGAGAAGGAACTATCAGAATTGCAAACTTTTATAACCCATGTAAAATACTTTCAATAGAATTACTGGATGAATTAGCTGTACATTTAGAAGGGAAAGTGATATGTTGTGGATATTGTAATGCTCATAGCACATTACGGTGTAGTGGTAATGATGACAATGGAATGGTGATAGAAGACTTAATGGAGATAAAAAAAAAAACTAGTTTGCTTAAATAATGGAACTGGGACAAGATTTAACACGAGAACAGGCACAAAGTCGGCTTACTTTGGTATCTGATTCATTGGCAGATGTTAGCTCCTGGGAGGTAATAAGAGGTACAACGGTAGGAAGTGTACATTATCCAATAATTATTGAAATAGGGCACATTTTAGAAGAATATGAGACAGAAAGACTACAGAAATGGTCTTTCAGCAGTGCTAACTGGGAGAAATTTAGAAGGGTCAGTGATCAAGAAATGGAGAAAGTGTATATCAGTGAAGATGTTGAAAATTTAAATGATTCTGTTTGTCAAGCAATTCTAGAGGCTGCAAAGCAGTCCATGCAGAAGAAGGGAGGTAAGTACAAAAAGAAGATTGTACCTTGGAGGACAAAGGAATGAGATGAAGTAATTACATCTCAAAATAAAGCTTTTAAAGTATAAAATAAAAATCATAGTTTTCATAATCTTATTAAATAGAAAGAAAAATGGCAAGCAAATGTAAGGAGGATCATATAAAATACAAAGAAGGACTTTTGGAGGACATTTTGTTACTCAATAGAAAGGGAGACAAAAAATTGTATAAAAAAAGAAGAAAAAAAATGAATGGGATTAAAAGAGAGTTTGGGTATAAAGATGGTGAAACAAGAGCAGTAAGAGATGAGGAGAAAGCAGAGATGTTAAAAACGCATAGTTCAGACAATATTAGTGAAGAGGGCAAAATGTGAAAGGGACGCTACAATAGTGGAGAATTAATATTTATTACAGCAAGAGGAAGATACCAATGATCTGCTAAACAAGCCTTTTACAAAGAAAGAACTCAGCCTATGTCTCAAGAAAACCAAAATGTTGGCACCTGGCAAGGATCAGATTTGTTAACTCATGTTCAGCAATCAAAGTGAATAATCTTGTCACAGTTCAGCTTCCATTCTCTCCTGTATTTCTCACTCACCTAATCAGCTTATGATTGTTACCTGTTATTGTTGTACCTGTTAGTCACACCCACCTCATCAGCTCTATCACTCTCACCTGGCCACTCTGCTGCACCTACTCCCTTTAGTATTTAAACCCCAGTCTCACACACACTCACTGCCAGATCGTTCTCCGCATTATGCCAGACTTTCCCGTGTTTACCCTTCATTTCTCCACGTGAGCTGATCCGAGACTGTTAGCCTTTTGTGTCTTCTGCCTGGAATAAAGCTTTGTTCAACTATTCCGTGTGTCCGTCATACTGCTTCTGGGTACACCCATTAAAGTACGATATGGCCATAACATGGAGCCAGCTTACGACACCTCATCACAGGCCCAGTTCGTGGCGATCCAGCGACACAAGACCCGGTTTCTCGCCAACACCGCCGAAGTTCGCCACACTGTGGCGAACTTGGACCAGATTCTGACCGCCTTGATAAACTAGTTACAGCAACTTACGGCAGCCATAACCCAGACCATCGCCACCTGCTCTGGTGCACCTGCTCTGGTCCACCTGCTCTGGTCCACTCCGGGCTCGAAACAGCACATACAACGCCCGTCTCAGAGCCCCGGGTGGGAGAGCCGGAACGTTACACTGGGGACCCTGAGGGTTGCAACGCAAGAACTGTTCCATCCTGTTTGCGTTGCAGCCCCACACCTTCACTTCAGAGGATGAAAAAGTGGCTTTAACCATCAATCACCTGACGTGGAGAGATCGCCTGTGAGAATCGCCGTACTCCTGCTTGTGTTTCCTTCCGGTCCTTCTCCAAAGTATTTGGGTTGGTGTCCATGGGACCGGACGCCGCTGGGGGGCTACTGAGGCTTCAGCAGGGCCAGCAACCTGTCACGGACTATGCCATTGATTTCCGGATCAAGGCACGGTTAAGTTCAGTCAAAGGTGAACTAGTCACCTTATCTGCCTGAAAAAAGTCGCCGCACCACAGGGTACCTCTCATCAACTCCACGCTTGAACTTACGGGGGTCCCCGCTGAATACTCAGACTTCAAGGAGGTGTTCAACAAATCCAAGGCCATGTCGCTGCCTCCACACCGTCCTTATGATTGTGCCATCGACCTCCATCCTGGTACGTTCCCACCTAAGGGACGCCTCTACTCCCTTTCTGCTCCTGCAAGAAAGTCACTGGACGGTTACATCAACGACTCCCTGACTGCTGGTCTCATCTGCCCCTCGTCGGCTCCTGCAGGGGCTGGATTCCTCTTCGTGGAGAAGGACAAGACCCTCAGAACCTGCATTGACTACCGGGGCTTGAATGAGATCACGGTGACGAACCGGTACCCCTTGCCACTCATCATGACAGCCTTTGAGTTACTTCAAGGAGCCACCATCTTCTTCAAGCTTGACCTTCGCAACGGAGGATAAGAGGCTGGGGAAGCCAGACAGACAATCCCCGGGGGCCAGCTAGCACCTTACAATGTGTGTCGGTGTTGGTCGCTATTCTAGCGTTGTGTGCTAATGTGTCGGTAGCCGGCCATTCAGTGTTATTACTATTTTGGTAGTAGTTTTAAGTTGTTGCCTTACACGGTTGTTTTATTTTATCGTTAATAAATCCCTTTTGTTTATTGATTCTTTGCCCTTGAGTCTTTCTCCCTGGGTTATTTATGCTGTTACTCCCCGCCTCTCCTAGACGTCAGTCGGGGAACGTAACACACACTTAGGTGAGCTTTTAACACCTAATGGGCGTTGGTGCGGTTTCAACCAGTTCAGGCTTTTATTTTTACATGTAGGCCTCTCTCTTTGTTTTAACCACAAGTCCCAACAGAATAAAAATGATCAAATAAATACCCACAATTGAACAGATAATGTGCTAGGGTGCAGCATACCATTTGTATTTACACTATTTCAAGCCTTTGTAGCCTCTTACACTCAACCATTTAACAGGTGACGTCAGTTAAGTCCCTGAGGGTTCAGGGTTTAAGGCTTTAGGGGGGACTTTGGGATTGGGCCAATGATCTATATAGTACTGGGAGGAAAACCAGGGTTGATTTACTGTGGAGATGATGAGTAGATTACTTACAGGTGTGTGTACAGAGTAAGGAGAGGTGATGAGCGGATTGATGGCAGGTGTGTAAGTAGACTGGGCCCAGGTTCATGGCAGGACAGGAAGGGAGTCACTCACACACACCTACACACACAGTGACAAGCCGGGGACATGGAAGACAAGAGAATTGGGAAACACGAAAAACAAGGGAGAAGGAAACGCAAGAGACACTGGGAAACAAGCCGAAGCATGGCCACGACCGTAACAGTGGCTTTGTTCCTGTATTACATTGGGACTCACAGGTGTGTTATCAAAAAGGCAAAAACAGTATATATATATATATATATATATATATAGGTTTTTTTTTTTATATTGTTTTTTTTTAAAGACAGTAGTGCACTGAATCGATGCTCCCAAAAAGCATCAGTGCAGCTTCAACATTATGTCTTCATCAGGTAATAGTTAGACTGGGGTGGAGTAGGTCAGCCCAGGTGTCATGTGTGTGGAGAGCTGGACCCAAGAGAAGAATACAGACAGAGCAGGAGTTGTTCACAGAGGTTTATTGAAAAGAACCAGAGGCTGAAATGATGTTGGTCTGGGTTGGTGTTGAATTAGGGCTGGACAGGCCTTGTAAGCTGAGTGGCAGGCTGGCGAGATGTTGAGCAGGCAAGGAGAACAGGGAGGTAGGCTGGTAGCAGGTTGGGTCGGTAAGGCAGGCCACAGGGGATCCCGAGAGGGGCAGTGAACCTGAGGCTTAGGTAAACAGAGGTTAAACGAAGATACAAGCAAACAATTGCTGGGAACTGAGTTACTTGATCAAAGTCAAGTCAGGAGTGTAATAATTCTTTTAATAATTACTTTTTGAATTATTTCCAATCAAATGATTTAAACTGGGCAATAAGGATGAAAAGTACTTCAAACATAAAGTTAAATCAGGCAATATAAACATCACAACAGTACTCAACATTGATTGCTGTCAAATTGTTATTAGAAGTTCTTCACTGAAACCTGAATTAAGATTAGAACAGAGCAACAGAATGCATGTTATATAATATAATATGATATAATGTATCAGCAAATATGTTGATGATGTGGTCATCACAAAGACAATAAAAATCATTCCCCAACCCGAAAGCCTGGATGATTGGAAAGGTGACAAAAAAAGCTGCCTCGGTCAGGTGACAAAGACACATACAGCATAGCCAGAGCAAAACTGAAAGCTGGCATCAAGGAGGAAAAGCGGATTCGTCAAGAGCATAGACTTTATATGGTCAAGAGAGACATGTCAGAGACATCAACATCGACAGCATTAAGATTTGTGGCGATCCAGAATGTCCCAGGCTACAAAAGCAGGAGTCTCCCTATAATGTGTGCATGTGCATATGACAGAATACATTCATCAACATCGCAAATAGAAGTGATGGGATTGGATTAAGTTCAGCGACCGCCCAAGGCTGCCCACGGCGACCATTGGATTAAGTGCAGTGCTGACCGTGACCCACAACCGCCTACGGGCGACCAGCTAGCTAGACCTGCAGGACCAAATGCCACCAAAGGTGGAGTCGACTGCACCAGGGAGAAGAGCTGAGATGGAAGCAAAGCTAACCCAGCTATTACTTAAGGCAAATCAACAACTCAGCCTACTCCTGGCTGTCTGATGTCCGGACAGGAAAATAAGACGTCAGGCTAACCCAGCAACAGCAGGTCGGTGACTACATCTTTAAAGAGACCTGGCTTCATTGTGGCTTCCCGGATCAAGCTGCACTTGACATGAGTGCAGGACTCCGGTGGGACGAGGGGATGGACTCTGTTTACATCAATGATGCTAGGTGCTCAAACATAGTCGAAGTTCATAGACAATGTTTTCCTGTGGCACTCACTCCCATTCTGATGAAGTGCTTTGAGACTGATTCTCCAGCATACTAGCCAGCCTACACCCTTACCAGTGTGCATACAAAGCTAACAGATACACATAGGTGGCTGTCTCCGTAGCCCTCCACTCAGCCCTCAAACATCTTGAAAATAACAACACCGACATCAGAATATTGTTTTTGTTTTTCAGCTCAGCATTCAACACAATGTCCTCAAGAAACTGAGTGAATGTAGTACTCTGCAACTGGTTATTAGACTTTCTCACAAACAGATCCCAGGCAGTTCGGATGCCACACCTCCTCCACTCTAGTGTTGAACACCGGAGCCCCCCAGGGCTGTGTGCTCAGCCCCCTCCACTCTGTACACCCACAACTGCGAACCCCAACATGAAGAGAACTCTGTTGTGAAGTCAGCTGATGACACTACCGTTATCAGCCTTATTACAACCAATTATATTTCTTAAGGAAACTTAAGAAGGCTGTTGTGGAAATGTATCATATTGCTATTTTTAGATGTAACTCGTATTGCTTAACCCACGCGGTGTCCTGGTGGGTCGGATTGACCCACGAGGGTTAGTATCATACGGTAATACTAACAACGATATTCCCAACCCTACCCGGATCAGGTAGACCCAGAGCGAACACCAAGACCACAACCCCAGAGCGCGCTGTAACAACATGGTCATAATGACCCACAGTTGATAATATCCTCCCGACCCTCAGGGAAGGGATAGTGGTACCCATGTATTCCCATTCCCTAGGGGTGTTATAAATAGATTACTACCAATAAATAATAACTTGGGTACATGTCTGGACATGCTTGGGGTCCCGCAAAGGTCATGACAGTGCGTTTCACCACAGAACAGGTTCTCCAACAGCTGTTCTCCCACCAACAATCCTCTGAACCAGAAGAGGATGTGGAAAACGTGGATGATGATGACTCGAAAGAGAGACCTTCCTGTCAAAAAACAGAAAAATAACATGGTCCTTGGCGGCGTACGACGAACGGGACTGCACGGGGCTCCCGATAGCTACGGCCGAGACCCCGGGGCCCACAGCGCACGCCCGGTCCCACGGCCGTGACATAGCCTCGACCTTCTGCCTGTTCGTCACGCCAGCAGTGGAGAGCGTTGTCCTGGAGATGACAAACTTGGAGGGCTTTCGAAAATACGGAGACGAATGGAAGAGGATGGACGAGACCGACTATCTATCTATCTATCTCTCTACCAGGCCGTTGTCCTTTCCGACAGTACATGCCCAGCAAGCCCGCTAAATACGGGATCAAGTCGTGGGTGGCCTGCGATGCGAAATCCAGCTACGCCTGAAAGATGCAAGTCTACACCGGAAAGCCGAGCAGCGGATGCCCGGAGAGGAACCAGGGGATGCGGGTTGTGCTTGAGGTCACGGAGGGACTGCGCGGTCGCAACGTCACGTGTGATAATTACTTCACCTCCTACGAACTGGCACGGCGGCTCCTGGAGAGGAAGCTCACCGTGGTCGGCACGGTTCGGAAGAACATGTCCGAGCTCCCACCCGGGCTGCTCGCGGTCATGGGAAGAGAGGTGTTCTCCTCCAAGTTCGCCTTCACGCCCACCGCTACGCTAGTGTCCTACATCCCAAAGAAAAACAAAAACGTGGTGCTCCTGGGCACGCGACACACGGAGGCCCACGTTAGCGACAACGAGGACGGGAAACCGCTCACCATCCTAGACTACAACTCCAACAAAGGAGGCGTGGACAACCTGGACAAGGTGATCGTAACTACAGCTGAGGAAGGATGACGCGTTGGCCCCTGGTCATCTTCCGCAACATCCTTGACGCGTCCGCGTGCAACGCCTTCATGATATGGAGAGAGATCAACCACGACTGGATGCCCGGCAAGCGGAACAAGAGGAGGGTGTTCCTCGAGCATGCTGGGAATGGCGCTCGTGACTGCGTTCATCGAAAGAAGGGAACGTCTCCCTCGCACGGACGCATCTGTGGTGGTCGTGAAGGCTGTGAAAGCCGTGCAGAGACCTCGCGAACACCACGCTCGAACCGAGCATCCAGCCGGCCTGCTCGCAGCACCGGACGCAGCCCCACCTGGGGCAATTAAGAGGAAGAGGTGTCAGATATGCCCACCGAAGAAGAACTGTAAAACGCACACCGTGTGCCGCGGGTGTAAGAGATACGTCTGCAAGGGCTGTTCGCTCGGATACTGTCCTACGTGCGCGTGCTGATTGATGGGCTGAGGCCTTAGGGCTAAGGGGTTGTTGGGCGAGGGCTAGGATTGGGGCACGCAAAATAGAAATGGGACATACGTGCGGTGTACACGCGCTGGATACTGCATGAAGACAACGTGAGGGTTAACCCTGGACATACTACATGAGAGACAGCTTATCCTGACCTCACCAACTCGCCGCCATCAACAGGGCCAAATAACAAGCATATCTTATTATTGTTTTATGTCTGATGAGCTGTACTGTCTTCCAGTTCAATTCACACTCTCCTATTTCATTACTATGTTCAAATCAACAGATTTGGTTTTATAACTTGGTATCAAAAACAATTTAGCTGTTCGGCACTTTTACAAATAGACTGAGTTACTGTGGCCTACGTGAAGACGAGACTATTGCAAATGGCGGCCCTGCTCAGGCGAGAGGGACTAACACAGGCTAACTAACATGCACAACACATATACATCTTTCAGTAACATTTAACCAACATATTTAGCATGAAACAACTCATTAAAACATCCAGACTTGATTCACTTCATTATGAACAAATATTACGATGCGCAGGAGTCAGAAAACACCAGGTAATGCACTGCTATCATATCATATCAGTTTAGCTAGCACTGGACAGTGAGTCTTAATACAATGCTCACGTAGCTACTTAACAACTACATGAAACACATACATCTTCTTTATAATTTGCTCGGTAAACTATGAGAAGACAAAGTCCAGAGTCTCGAGGCGAAAACCACAGTGATGCACTGCCACCTACTGCGCATAGGTTAAAATACACTTCTGAGGAAGTTGCTATAATAGATCCTTCTATTTAATCACTGTTATTTTAAACTAAGACAATGTTATTGAAAGTTCAGGAAATTACCAAAAATCACCCAAATTCCTCACATCAAATATTAATCAAATAAGCAAAAATGTGACCAGACATTTGGTGTGCGTCATACAGACATGAGATTTGATGGACTTTGATGTGTTGGTGTTTTTCTTATCTCATCATGTGTTATACTGTAACGTTGCTGTTAATGGTTCTCAGGCAGTATGGGTGCGATCAGCTCAGGTGCCAAGCTGGCAAACAGTTTAAAGACAATCTCAGGGAAAATCATCTACAGACAGAAACACTCTTAATATTCATATACGGATGTAGAGCACTCTATAGAGTACAATTCAACATCTAATATTTAGTCAGTTTAGAGTAAAAAAATGTCAAGTAAATGGGACAGTACCACTTGGAGAACAAGATTCCATATAATGCAATCCACTACAGAAATACTACACACAAACTATGGCTCTGGACATTATAAACTTTCTATTTCAGGGCCACATTGAAATGCATTGGATAGCATTACATTATTACATTATTTTCTCCATCCAATATGTACCCAAACATACTTTCATAATGTTTGTGTAATAGTTTTTTTTGTTCTGCTGCACACTGCAAACCTTCAAAGATGTTAATCTTTTTTTCTTTTTTTTTCAACTTTAAGCCGTGGAACCTTAATATTTTTGCATGACTGATAATCCAAAGGGTGTGACACACCACACCAAGGTTACATTCTCAGAAGGATCAATGCAGTGTTTGTACTGTGGGACCTCACATTAACCTGATTTCCTTTCCATCAGCATTTACATGTCACATACTTAATCATTTGCTAGACTTATTGGTTCCACGTGCTGCTAAATTGTTCCCCATGATAATCTAACAATCAGCCCTTGAATTTGTTTTATAAGGTAATAGTAATAGTGGAAGTTAAGAGGACAAGACTAGTAATGGGAATAGTGGAAAGGACCTACTGTTTTTTTACATTCTGGACACATCTCAATCTGAAAAACAATAGTTATGACAACCAATGCACATGCAGTATGGTTTGTATAACACTCTGTATAACTTTATTACATACATATTATATATATACAGTATAGCAGTGTTTCATTCTTAAGTTGGCAGTTGTTTCATAGGAGGCGTCCCCCAATAAAGACAACACTTTTTTTTCATATCAATGTATTAATGTTTTATTCTAATTACAATAAACAGAATATATCAGTCCCTTATTTGTACAAAAATACCTGAAAAGGTTACAATTAAGATTTATAAGCCATTCAAATATTTACAGATTGAAGCAAAGCACATTTTGAATACAGGAGCTCTCTCTTAAAGAATAAGAGATAAGTTACTGTTTTCTCTTTTGTATTCCCTGAAATACATAATAGTTAAATTTTTTTATACATAGATATATTTTTTTTACTTTACTCATTTGTACAGCCACGGTAACTTGCATTGTGACAACGTTATGAAAACACGAGTCAAGATGATAATCAATCTATCTATCTTTGCAGGATCGGGGCCAAAAGTAAACCGAAAGTGCGACGGAAAATACAAGCATTCATTCTCACCTTTCATCATAATAATTTGGAGTGCCATTTTTCTGCTTTTGAATTGAATGCACATTGCAAGGCGTTTGAGTGTGAACGTTCCCCTCTGTCATTTGGTCCACATGTCAGGCCTGGTTTGTGCAGAGAAAGAGAAAAGTCATCAGATCAGCACCATCTGTGGTTGCAAATGACCTGCTACCAAAACTGACCCTGTGCTCCACTGCCAGTTATTTTATTTACATATTTGAGTGTGATATGTATCAACAGCTTAAACAATAGAACGAGCGAGACTGTTGACTGTACTCTTTGAACGGTACTGGGTTTACTCCATTTCGGCTGCAAGGGATTTTACCCGTGAGCAACCCGTTTTACATTCATTTCTGTTAAGTGTAAAAACGTTGATATCCAAATCCCCTGATTCATTCTTTTTCACGTGTGTTCACTAATTTAACTTACTTTCTGCCTTTTGCATTTAGAGTGAGTGAATATGAGTTTTTACACAAACACACGTCCCACCTTCAAGGCTTCCTGTTGACATCCGCTACCGTTCACGTCAGTCAGAAAAATATAATAATGCTGGGAGTTTGAGGACGAGTGCAGAGTGGGAGGACTGGACTGAAACTCAGATTAGAATTTAAAAACAGCCAGCGTCAGGACTTCAGAGAGGTCTCAATAGCTTAAGATGACTTTCTAAATTATTTGTGTATTATCGTAATCCTGATTCCTCCAAACATCCACATGTTGAATATCAGTGACAGAATCTCTACACGATACAATCAAAATCCACATTCATGCAAATGATAAAAGCCTACCTACCAAGTTAAGTTCCCCCATTCTGTTGAGAGGAGGTCAATGCTGTAACCCATCGAGCAACGTCGGCTCTGGTATGCTTCGACTTACATGGAGTTATCACATCCCTGTTCATTGCAGTTTTAAAAAGGTATAAAAAAACACAATACCTTAATGTGTCTGTAGGTATAGGTATAGGTGTGTGTGTTTGGGTGGGGGGGTGGGAGGGGGTTGCAGTTATTCATTTCTTCAATAACATCTAATCTAATAAAATATTTAACTTGAACGTAAACCTACATTTCTACTATTCTTTCTTCAAGGCAAGTTGTTTGAACATTGAATTATGAGAATGCTGAGGCTTACTTGACCTACTTTACCGACACATTTGTGGCTTTATTATTTAATTATTTTTCCTAGTTTAGGTCACCACAGAAGAGTGACGACGAGAACACTTGAGGCTTTTTAAGATAAATGGGTTGGAATTTTTCACAGCGGATATTTTTTATAGATCTGGGAGAAATGAGAACAGTAATTAAAAAGGGTTTTGTTTTTCAATTCCATACATTCCACCTGTCATCTATTGGAATGACAATGGTGACACTACGGAGGCCAGTGTGCTTTAAAACATCCATAACAAGTATTGATGATGACAAAAAAATATTTGTGAATAAAACAAACAAAAAATAAAACAATAAATGCTATGTCATGACAATAATAACAACAACAACAACAACAATAATAATAAATCACACTGGTCAATCATTTCATGGTAATGACAATAGAAAACAGAACAGCGCTGAGAAAAAGAAATCTAAAATGTTCAAGTAATCAGTCACATCCAGATAAATAAATACATTTTGCTGCAACAATACTTTAAAAAAAAAAATGATTGAGTCATTGCATCTTAGATAAATAATGGTGACCATGCACAGAGTGTGAATATGGTGCGGCTACTCTGCATCTCATATGTTCAGTATACCTTAAGATAACCTGCAGGTCATTGAATCATGGCTGTTGGTGTTGCATCACAGGGACGTACAGGTGTGGACCTAGTTGCCTGCTGGCTGGTGACCTGACCAGAGCTGCCGACAAAGCTTGGACTAAATAAAATGTATTTTTTATTTTCTCTGTGAGCGTGAGATTTTAGAAAAATGTCATGTATAGTTTTGGAATAACAAATAATAAAAAAGAAAACACACCCGTTTGTGGTGCGACATTGTAAAGTGGGTGATGACTGGGAGTGACCGACTCGGAGTATGAACGTCACCAGAAATGGGTATTTACCTACTGTATGTCTTCCCAGAATTTGAGATTAATGGCTTTTGAGTTTGAGTTCCATTGAGTTCCATTCTGCCAGACATGATCAATAGGTGCTAAAGAAGTATCCCCATCTCTTCAGAAATAAATTTAATCCAAGTTATCCAGCGAAACCATGCTAAAAACCCTCCTTCCAATATAATAAATTACAGGAGCTCCATCTTAGAGAACATCTTAGACTTGGCCAAACCAAGTCTAAGATGTTCTGACTGAACTTGGCTGGCATTAGGAAAACAAGTGATTTTTCTGAAATGACACCGTCTGGCACAAAAAGTAGGTCTATCCAGTGTCCTCAAACTCAAGAGTTTAACTTCCTCCATTTTCGGTCTGATGCTCTCATTTTTGTAGATCAAAAACATGAATCATGTACTGGAGGCAACAGTACATGAAAATGAAGGGACATGGGTTAAACTATTCAAAGTGGGCCCTGTAGCACTTCTAGTACTTAGTACTTTAAGCAGTCAGAAGTCTGAGTCCTAAAATGTCCAGTTTTTCTGCCACTCTGCTGACAGTGTATTTTCACTTTCTGCGACAGCAGGCTGAAGAAATAGAAAGGGAGAGGCAGCTATCGTTTCAATACTCTTCTCTATTTACATTTTGTTTTTTTCCCACACTGTAGCGACAGCTATTTTTCATAGACACTGGCTGAATTCATAAAGAGGTGGCGTGCAGTGGGCAGCAGATGTAGTTCACAAGTACTTCCAGGCAGAAAAAGGCAGCATTATGCGGAATGTAATGCACATAGTCTACTATCAGTGTGGAGTCAGAGCACACTAACTCATGCTCCAGCCACATTATGTCTGACAGCATCTCCCTGACTTCCAACACGTACAAGTCGGAGGCAATTTGTAGGACATGTGACACCTAGGTGAAAAGAGGGTCCAGAACCAGGACAGATGTTTCCCACTCCATCGACCGTCTTTGGGCTGACAAAGACTCATTTTTGTTTCCTTTTGATTTTCTGTCACTTGAAAAAAAAAAAATGCCCGAAGGAAATGTCAGGGGTATCCTTCCCTGGGCTGTGGTGAGGAAAACCAAAACCAAAACATACCCTTCATTGTCCCACTTGTCATCATGCCTTTGCCTGCCGTAAACTACTGCATCATGGTGCATTTCATAATTTTCCCCAAATAGTGAACTTGTTTCACTTTTAAACTTTACAATCACCAAAACTGTCTCCCTGGTTACAAACGTCCTCTAGTTTTATTACCTGTTATTTCACCCTGAATGACACCATGGTTTGATAAATTGCTTATTCATTACTGTAGACGCTACATGGGACATACTTTAAGCATATGGAGCATGCAATAGAATAACAAGTACAGAATGAGCTTATTGTAGCATATGTGAATAATGAAGACTTGCAAATATCCAGAATGCAAAACGTGGGCTTTAAAAAAATATATTATTTAAAAGACTATTGAGAGCAATACATAACTGCAATGAAAGTATCATTAAGAAAGGAAACGTTTTTGTGGTGAGAGATGAGCAAACGCATTTCTGTGAGGGAGGACAATGCAGATGATTAAAAAAATACTTTGCTTCAACAGTTCCAGGTTTATCCTTCGCCATTTCTATCCAGGCTACACACTTTCGGATGTTTCCAAAACCCTCAAATTGATTCAAAAGCAACACTATTTCTGGCGCCTCCAAATCTCACCCACATTGAATAAAGGACATGCCCTTACATGCCTATGACACTAGAGGGCGGTAGCACTATCTCACAGTTAAGACAGCTGAGAAGTCATGCACCGTCAAAGGCCACTCCCAGTTTCATGAGTGCAAAACTAAGAGACAATCGATTCCCAATCTACGGTAGATCTTTGAGGACGTGTGGTGACGTTTGAATGGGACTACAGTTGGTTCTCGGAGAGCACAAGCGCGGTCCAAACAAAAGCTCGAACTGTCCTGCTGATTGTCCAGCTGAAGGGAAACCGTCTACACTAGAAAACCGAGCAAATAAAAACCTTGAGGGTCACTGTGTCCGAGCTTATTGATGACTGTGGTTAGCAAGATTGTGGAAGAACAGCATTGACACAAACGGCAGTGTTCATTTCCTCCGTCTTCTCTCTTCTTGACCGAGGAACCTCGTGGGCGAGTTGTGCGTCCGACTCCTCAAACATCCATGCAAAAGGATTGCAACAAGTCAGCAAGCAGTCTCCGGCGGACTCACGGCAATACAAAACGACGACGGAACATCAGTGAATTCACAAGCTTCTTGTCAAGATGAAAACAAGCAGAACCAAACCGACAGACAGAAAGATTCTCGTTGTTTTGTTTGTTTTAGGCAGAGTCAGGTCAAGTGATAGGGGTCATGGGGTCAGATGATCCGAAGACGTCATAAGGCCACGACGGTGCACGGGTGTCTGAGTTTACAAGGCAGCACTCCTCTGTTGAGCTGGTAGAACTCCACCAGCTGAATCAGGTCGGTGAATTTGGTGGCGCCGTCATCAAGGCTGAAGAAGACTTGGCCGTCCTCTTCACACTGCCGACGTCAAAGGGCCCGGGCCAGAGGGAGCGGGGACACACCACATGGGAAGAGAAAGGAAAGGACATCAGACATTCATTATTGTTTTTAAAAAGGACCATAACAATGGTTTTACATGTTTGGGCTTGTTAGCAACAAATCATATAACCCATTACTACTCAACACTTTACAAAACACATTATATTTTCTTCGATTGATTTTCTGGATTTGAAGGTTAGGGTTATTCAAGACCAAATTCATAATATCCATTTAATGGTTAATGGTTTGTCTGGGACTGACATAGCTCACAAAAACAACACTTCTCTGTGATTGGGCGAACAGATGCAACAATAAGATCTGTAAGAGAGAACCGCAGCCTTTTGGCACCAATAATTTAATACACAAGGTCAAGGTCGCTTTAATAGAAACAACACAAATAAACTACTACTATTTTATAAACTTCTTTCAACACAATGACTACTTTAAAAAAAAAAAATTAAATAAGTATGTAAAAAAACTAAAACAAATGAAACACCAAGAAATACATACCGGTAGTATCTGGAAATGTTTGAATTTCTGGTGATGGCACAATGTGAGCACAAACGCCTTGGGGTTACTCTGACTGACTCTCAGCAGAAACAACCTGTGCAGCAAGAGAAAGGAAGATTAAGGAAGGATATTTAAAAAAAATATTATGATTTAACTAATTGTGCTTTTTTCATATTCAGTGAATAGGAAAACTGCATGTGTAAAATGAAGTTTTAGCTGCAGCTCCCTTACCCATCGACTTGTCCCTGCTGGTGGATGATGCGATGGGATTCTTCTCTGGTTATCCTGCCGTGGAACCACAGCTGAGTTATGTGGATGACTGCAGAGAGAATGTCAAAAGAAGTTTTTTAATACTGTCAATTTTTTTTAAAACATTTAAATTGAAGGAAAAAAATGTCAAAAGAAGTCGATGATCAACAATTTTGTAAGTGACTTTGCACCGACCTGAGCTTAGTGAAGAGTGGTGTAGTGGACTGTGGGAGCCTAATACGTTCATTCGCTGACTCCTCTTCTGAGAGAGATGCCGCAAACAGACAAAACAACAGGGATTAGTTCAGAACCGGGTGGTGCATTCTCCGTATTTACAGTGAAGAAAACGCCACACAACAGTTATTACTGTATTGTTAAATTAGTTCCTAACCTTAAATAAGAGCAAAATCAACAGTGTATTACAATTACTTAATTCTTGTGAACCGAATTTAAAACAGTTCCAATCCATTTCGTTAAATCTAATTTAATTCATTCTAACTCTTCACATTTTGCCTGCTGCCCCGCAGCAGTATCAGCTTCACGAATAGACAAACAACACTTGTCAGGTCAAAACAACTGAAAAATCAACACTTAACAACCAGAGGGAAAATTAGCTCCGTATGAACGTTTGAGCAAAATCAATAGTGACATCTGCAGAGACCTTTTGAGGTTCACTCCAATCATTGCTGACAGAGATAACCTTAAAAAGCTGAGGTTGTGTCTTACCCTCCACGCATGCCCCTCCTCCATGGCAGCGCTCTGAGCTTCTACAGGGTTGTCAATCACCCTGCCTATCCTCCCTGAGAAATCCATCGCCACAAGGGAGTTCTCCGATACACTCCGCTAGGGGGAGACAGAGATACACGACAAGTCAAAATTTGGACACACAGGCGGCAACAGAAGAGCCAGGATGCAGCCATGTACAAACGTAAACAAAGGCCGTGCAATCATCTTTTATTTGTTTTTTTTAATCCTCCATCTCCTACTTGTTAGATTAGTTAGTTAGCTGTTCGTGGTGCATACACCACACTGGTATTCCAGCAAAATCAATGTTTTGCTTATGTCAAAGATCTGGGCGTTATTCAAAGCAATGTTGTCACGCTGAAAAAGTTGATTTAGTGGAACAGGTTTTAACTGAATTTAAAACACTTACCACAGGTGCTGAGAAGTGTGAAAGTAAGGTTTTTCTTTGTAGGGGAATCTTATAATTCTGGTACAATACAATCCCATACTGTAACGAAGAAGAAACACACGGGTAAAGCAACACTATCAACATTCTTAGTGAGCATGTTGTACACACATCATCGAAAACTATGTCACATATTTGCTGTAATGCTGTTACCTTGAAGAGCCGGAAGGCAGCAATCCAACAGGTCCTGCCCTGTTCGTCCTCCGCACACAGCATCCTCAACTCCTTCAGCTCACCTCGACATTTATTGGGCTGCGAATTAACAGAATTATAACAGAAAATAAGAATTATCATCATCATCATCATCACTACCAGTACTAACATTATCACCATCATCACTGGTGGAAGTAACTGAGCTGACAAGGATAATGAAAAAAACATGTTTTTAACTGTTTGCTTGTCTACAACCTTTTAAATATATAAAACTTAGAAATAAAAAGGAAATGTCAGGTAACTACAGCAATAAACCAGAACATCAGCCCTCATACACGCATGCCGACAGGCTCGTCATGAGACTGGGAGCTGCATGGCTGCTGCCAATCATTCCCCACCTCATAACCTTTCATTAGAAATCAGCTTCATCTCACTCCTGTCATCTGAGACTCACCTTGATACAGAACTCATAGTCTGTGGGTGCACCGTGCTGTTTTTTGCCTGTGATGACAGTGAAGATGCTGCTGTCTTCAAGGTCTGCGAGAAACTGTAGATGTCTGGGCTCCTAGACACAGAAATAATTAATAAGTCAGAACATCCCAGAGGGATACAGCCTGGAGGTACACTGACAGACGAATGCAGAGAGGCCACCGTCAATAAAAGTCTGATTCTTTAAAAGGTTTGTTTAATTTGGAGTATTAACTTATCTTATCACTATGACGATTTTAATAAAATATGAACTTGTATTATTCATTGATAAAGAATGAAAAGCAAAAAACTAAATGTTAGAAAATATATTCTGTCCCTTGAAGATGAAAAGATGAAGTTGTTGTTACCTTTGAGATTCCTTTTGTCGAGCAGTAGAGTCCTGAGCGCCGCAGGAACATGTAAACTTTCTTCCATGACTTTCTACCCACCTCCTTCACATACAGATACCCCTGGATCTCTGGACAGCTACTGGTTGCGAGGAAGTTCTGAAGGAAAGACATTGAGCAGGGGATGAGCACACAGAAGTTTGGATGTATTCACTCTATGATCCCACATCAGGGGCCCTCAGCCTCTATTGGATCACATCTGAAGCCTGTAGCAGACACCTATAGAGGCGTCACAGACGGGGGGGGGGGCAATTGCTTTTGGTCAAAGAACACAATGTCATCTGGGCTTCTCGCATCGGTGCAAGACTGACAGCTGATGGGTGAGAGGGGCGGCAGCTTGAATTCTTCTACACCGCGGCAGCGACCGCGATCAAGCCAGACATTGTGCTATTGTCTGAGAAATCAAACGCTGTAGAGCCTTGTAGAATCTTGACATTGTCATGTGTATATACATACACAAACATGAATATTTACTATATATATACAGTAAGTTATCTATGTTTTAAACAGGGCCTGTAAGGGATTTCTAAAAACATTTGTATTTTCTATTTAAAATACAAAAAGGAAAAAAAATATATAAATATTCACAAAATGTCATGTTGTACAATGTGCCTGCCAAGACAAATACAGTATATACATTAGATTAACCTCCAGTGCATTCCTCTTGGAAACCCTTAAAGACTATTATGTCTTGGAGTTTGCGGTTTCCATGTTTCACAAAAATATCACACCATGAAGTGGCAGGTTAAGTTATTAGAGCCGATCTGGAATCTGGGGCTTGCGGCTGGAATGAAAACTGTTCCAGAGGACTCTTCAATATCTAAAGCACATGTTCCCCAGTGTTTTGGAAACATTCCACAATGGGCCTCATGCATGAGCATTTTCCGACATTTGCGGATCGCACATTCACACGCGACGTTCATTCAAAGAGCTTTCTATTTTGAGGCACTGCACCTTGCTGCTTTGCGTTGACATATGCTCCGTGCATAAATTTGCAAATATCGCAAACACCTGGATGAGCTCGGGTCAGAAAGCGTCTTGGTTCAGACAGAACTCTTGCAAAGTGCAAAGAACTTGTGTTGAGGATAAGTCAAACGCCGGGGATCCTGACATAACCCATTCATTTATTGACTCCTCCAGCAGCACGTCTACATGATCAGCAGGGGAGTTAAAAGCTTTCTGTGAGTGGCAAGGATGAAGGGATGGATTCCACTTGTGGTTCTGTCTCTGACAGCTCCATTACTTGATACAGGAGAGAGCCCGACTGCATGTAAAGCCTCCATCCATTAAGACCAAAGCGCTTCAAAAGCCGAGGAATCTTTTTGTCTGGTCTCCTCGCAGACCTTTTCTTTACCTCACATCTTTTGTGAAAGCAGTGTACGGGCACGTATGTGGTCGGTGAGGCGGATAAGTAGCATGACACAAGTGTGTGAATTTGTGCTGTGCAAACATACGGTAGGTACGCGAGGAACTGTATGTTCTGTTTCTGACTGCTTAATGTCATCCATCGTAAGAGTGGGGCTTGTGGTGCGTATGCCGAGACAGTCATGTGTCAACAGGGGATCAACGGTAGTTATTACTGCAGGCTCTGACGAGACACTCTGTCTGAGGGTCAGAGGTGAGGTATGTTACCTTTATTGTACATTATGCAGTGGGCGCTGACTCTGAGCCGTGTGCGTGTCAGGAAAAGGAACGAGAGACAGACAGAGGAAGAGAGAGAGAGAGACAAAGAGACAGAACGTGTTCGAGTGTGTGCGCTTGCATGTACCTGAAGGAGCTGAGATGGTGGAATCGTACGATTGGTCTCCTGGCACCATGCAACCATTTGCTCTGGGAAAAATGTCTGGTGGAAGAGGAAGAAGGTGGAGAGAGAGAGAGAGAGAGATAGAGAGAGAGAGAGAGAGAGAGAGAGAGACGGAGGCAGACAGACAGAGAACATCAGCCGCTGTGACAATAATTACAGGGGTGGAATTTGTGACAGAAAAGGGGAACGTCACGCAAATCTCATTAGTCAGCTGGCAAAGTATTTCACAAGAATACAAAAGGTGGAGACACAAGAACACGTCTTTAACTCCATCTCTGAGGCAAGTGGCCACTCTTTAGAGCAAATAACACCAGTAAACTCTTTACTTCAACGGCTCTTTTCACTTGACTGAACGCTTAAAAATATCAGGAAACCACGTGGCGTAATACTGCTATCCTTTTAGTGGCCATATCTTTCACAGTTTCAAATCATTCTAAAAATGCAAGAACAAAATCCACGAGGAGTTGTGTCGCCGCAGGTGTGTTTTTCTTCCCAGGCTATTCCGGTGTACACGTCAGGAATGACACAGCATGTTGAGAAATGTGTAGTAAAATGCGATTACCTGGGGGTTTCTGAAGAATTCATATTTGGCATAGTTCTTCCTGAAGAGGAATCTACTGTCGCTGTTCATAGAGGCCTGGACCTGAACCACCAGCTCATGGTCTTCTAGACAGCGCTCTGATGGGAGACAGGCAGGGAGAGACGACAACAATGAATGAGGTTCGTATTTGTTAGTCAAATTTTTATTTTTTACAATCTTCTTACAGCTACACTACTATTAACTTCTACTGGTTATAAAACTTACATTATAGAACATGCTCTGTCAAAGGAGTGAATGGAAACATGTGACTGATTTATTCCTATCTGAACATACTGTAGTTTTAAGATTATGACCAAAACATTATTCTCAGTATGTCAAAAAAGTACCACGGAAAGTATTCTATGACCTGTGTAGATATCAGAAGATTAGAAGACCTTTCTTCAAAGAAAGTGAAACTGAACGAAAAAGCACCTAAATTTGCTCTTCTATAATAAACACTAATAATCGTATTTTCGAAAACAACAAGAACATGTCAGTGGTGTGAGATTATCTCACCTGTTCCCAATAAAACTGAAGCATTTTCTTAAACAAGTGCATGGTTTTCTTATTTAGAACCTGACCAAGAGTTGGCTCCCTTTTCTTTCTATATTAAGCATAAAGCACTAATCTTACACACATCTGCACATGGAAACAGCAGACTTCAACGACACATGCACACAGGATTTATATATATGGCCAGTGTGACCACATGCTTAGTTTTACCATACATACTTTTGGGCAAAACATTTAAACAAGTGGTGAACGGTAGTAAATGGGTTTATTTTGAACCTCAAGTCAGTGGTCTAATGGGATGTTTAGAAATGCAGACTGGTTTCAGTGGCTGATGCGCGTCAGACAAGCCGTGACTGATGATCAGACCGAGGCCTTTCTGTTTCAATGAGAGTGAAAGTGGCTGTGATTTAACTAAACGTGTGTCCTTGTATGGATGTGATCAGAGGTCCTGGAGATTTAAATTCTGTGAATTCTGTGTAAAATTGGTCGTGACTCTCTCAATTCCAACAGCCTTACAAGTTCTCTCTGTCATATCTTCATTAAAAGACATCCTTCCTTTCCCCAGTAACTCCAATTAAAATGCTTTTGATTCCCTAACTTTTGCCACTCCAGTATTGGCATCTGTTTTTTTTATGTGAAATAAAGAACTTCAGAGAAATTGCACAACTTGGTCTCACATAATCCTCATTAGCGTGTGCCCCCTCGCTCTACCTCTTTATCACCTCTGTCACGATCTCTTTGATACTGTCACAGCCCTTTTTCCTTCTGCTCCTTTCCGTTTCATCTTGTCGCCTCGTCTGATGAGTCACTCATGTTGGTGACAGTGACTCACGCTGGCAACACTACCTCACTGTCCCAGAGCTGTTAACCTTTTCGGGGGGGGGTGACAAGCGGAGGTCAGTGTCCCTAATCTCAAAGGGCCATTTCATCCCGCTCAGCAGCGAGTGGGCAGCGGCGTACGGGAATAGGCTTCTCTCTTCAAACACACTATTGTTCGGGTCGCTCTGAAAATTCTATTCTCGTCTACCACCCAACAACAAGCACACGCAAGGAGTATGGTGGCACATGTACGAACTGCAACAGGCACTTCACGTATACTTGTAAGTGTCTAAAATATTCTTACATTAAGTAATAAGTCATTGTTTGACTTGTGTTTATATGCTGTTGACAAGATACAAAATATCCGCAGATATTTCACAGTAATGGTCAAATGGATTTGACCTTTACTGTGGTTCAAATGACCAACTACATGTACTGCCAACTCATTCTGGTTCTCAGGGGGCTCCGTCAACCTACACCATGCACACACAACTAGTAAAGACATCGAAAAATGCTTTTAAACTTGAATTAAACCACCTTTTTAACGGCAATAGTGACGAATTGTGATAAACGTACTTTTTTTTGGAAAGTATTCACTGATATTTTGTTCTATCCACAGGTGCACACATCGACAAACCAACGGCGCAGACACACTCTGGTTACTGGTTCTGTCGTGGCAAACGTATAACCCTTCAATTTGAACAGTCAGCACCCTGCTGCTTCATCACATCTCATTTTCTGAAAACTCCCAAACATAAAATACGAGAAGTAGTTATTCCAGACCTGAAAAGAATACGGTTGCAGTACAGGTGCGCCAGAGTAGAAGAAAGGCTATAATAGAATAGTTACTCTGAGCCAAAAATGATGTCATTTAAAACAAGCCAACCTAACTGCATTTGGCAGCATTGTGTTGGCAGCGTGATGAGAAATGTAATCAGATCATGATGGATGGTGAAATATTAAGTTAGAGCGTTGGGACCTGTACTTTGAATAATGCCATATATTTTTCGAAAAGTTTCCTCATGTGACAGCAAAACAGCCAGAAATATATTGACACAAGTTGTCAGTTGCAACAGCAGGATTGAAGTGTTTTTACATCTGTTTTTCACCGCGTCTCTTCCTACAGTATGTTTCACTACCAGGCACACCGCTCTATATAAAACTACACCCCCTCTTCTCCCACATCTGTTAAACTGTAAAGACATGAGCACAGAGCACAGGCTCAACTTGTCTTCCATAAGTGCTTTATAATCGCCCTCTCCTCAGGGGGAGGTTGAGTTTTCTAACGTTCAGCTGACCACAGCTTTCCAAACTTACTGTTATACTGCCAAGTCTAACACAAAATCACCCCCGACAGAAATGCAAAGCGCTCTTCCTTCTTAATGCAGCAACAAGTATGCAAAAGCCTTAATCAACCCCCGGGATAGAGCATCTCTTTCCAATACAGTTTCGTACTTTTTAGACCTTCCATCGGTCATTTCAGTGCCACATTTGGAGTTCAAGAATACCAAAACAGTGAGTGTGCGCGTATTGTAATTTTTTAGCAAATGCCAAGCTCAGTGAGCTACACTGAAATACCTCTCAAATCTCAAATTTACTCCTAAATCTATAAAGAATTTACTTGTACTACATGCTGCATCGATAACGATAACGACAGGAAAACCACAACGTAACATTTAAATCTGTTATATCAAACTTAAATTTCTACGTAGAAATCTATTCCTCATTTCTGAGTAGGTTGGGCCATCATCCTTTTGACCCTTTGACCCTAAATTAGTCCTGAGGCCTCCGCCTGATGCAGTGAGTGGTATCGGTGGTATCCCCACTTCAGGTCCAAAGAACCTTGAACATGAAACATCGCCTTTTCAACTCTTTATCAATCATGTCATCTCCTCTCTGCCGTTTCATTTATAGCACTGGATCGATAACATTGCACAGCTGTTTTACACTGACAGCAGCACGAGTCGACAAAGGTTTTGTTACAGTGTTCGTCAGTTACATCTCTACATCTCCTAATCCATAACCTTACATTTTCACCTTCTCTTCCTGAAACTTTTCATCCGCTTGGCTTGCACTCTGAACCCTTCCTCCCCAATTTAAGGAAGAAGAAAACATCATCATGTAATCTTCTAAAAATGATCTCTTGGAGTCTTTTCTCATAACCACCAATCCCAAATAAAATAGCTCTGTAATGCTCAAACAAGTGTCAAGATGCAGCCTTCAGGGTTGTACCATTTATCAATTGCCGTGTTTGTTTAATTTATAAGTGGGGACCAAGGAGAGTTATGCCGGTTCCCCAAGAGGTCCTCGAGTATTGGTAAGATTTAATAAGGGCCCCTTGGAAAGACTGTCTCCACTTACAGTAATTCTGTTTACTTGCATGCAATCATTTTATGAAACCCTGAACTCAAATATACATACGTTTTTATTCTGCTTCAAGCGTACGATACACTGAAACTGGAATTTTGATCAGCCCTGTATGACTCCTTTAACTGAGAAGTTGGTAAGCAGGACAATAATTGAACTTATCTCAACATACCTGTAATTAGCATCACATTCTATTGAGACAAAGTTTAGGATTATTCATCAGTTTACACTCTTACTCATTCCACAGCCACTGTTTCATCTGTTGTACGTACGACTCAGGCATCTTGTGAGTGCTTTTCTTTTATCTTAACTTTCAATTGTCCCTGCACTACTGAGTTAGAATATCCTTGGCCTGTCGGCGCTAAAGTAACTCTGACCTCATCTGCAATGCATTGTCTATTTCGCACACGAGCGCACATCAATATACGTTGAACCGACATCGTTTTCAATGACAAGCCGCTCAAAGTGTCTGCTCGATGTCTTTCTCAGTTTTTTCGCGCGACGACATCTCCCTGCCTTGTCGGCACAATACTGCAGCGCTTACAGCAGCCTTCCACACAGCCACTGTGTTCATCAGATCATTGTGCGTTATTGCTCTGTGAGTGCATATGCTGTGCATGAACTCATCCTTGAATACATGCCTGCGTGAGAATATGCGCCTGAATTGTCTGTGTGAGTATGCAGGCATGCATACATACATGCATATGTGTCAATGCACCCGTGTATGCGAGTGATTGTCTCATGTCTCGGCCCACCAGACAATCCCAGAGTTTCTTTGTAGCTATGCGAGTGTGTGCGAGTGCCCTTTTCATGTGTGTGTTTGTGAACGGTGTTTTGGGCCGTCAGGGCTCTGCCTCTTACCTAGCCCAAGCAGCGGGTGGTGTTCAACAAGTGCCCAACTGTTGTCGTCCACATAATGGCTTTTATAAACCAGGAGCTGGCACAGGTCCCTGGCTGTCATGTCGGCCGGGATCTCCACAACTTTACCCATGCCGTCTTCAGTGAAGATCTTCACAATCTACGAAAAGAAAACATGTTAGAGATCAATTATAAGAAACGGAGATCATTTCAAGGTAGTTTGGCCAACTAGAGACTGAAGTGTTTCAATAAAGAAGGACAAAGGGCTTTCAGACCAGCTGTGCGGGTGCCCTTGATATGATAAAAATGAAGCAAATGATTGATAGACCTTTCCAACTGCGAAGGATAAATTAAGACTAAGATGGCAGTTTAAATATAAATGTTCATGGTAACCCCTCAGGGAATACTTAGTTGTGATAAAGTCATTTAACACAAACCATTTTTTAAAACTCAGCCTAATAGGTGGGTGAAGCCAGCAATTTTCTTCAAACACCAGCATAGTATTCATCATATAGCGCCCCATGCGCTATAACATACACAGGCCTGTAATTATAGCACACAATAGAAAAGAATAGACATTCAAAACTATGTAGCAATTGTGGTGTAAGAAATCACAGACAAGCATTTCTTATAGCAACTTGTTGGTGTAATATAGAAGCAAATATACTGTAGCATATAACAATCAATTATCTGCTTTCAGGGCTCCCTGCACAAAATGGATACATGCTGTGCTGGAGCTGAAGAGGAAGTAAACATAGTGTTTCCAATCATAGCTTATCACAATAATGTGTGCAAGCATCCAGAAATAAGACACGACAATTGAATATACTTCAAGCTCAACTTCATGGACACAAGTTATTTATTTTTTCAGAACTTATGATGCTGAAATTGGACCAGTAATAATCAAATCTGTGGATAATACCCAATTACATTTTGCTCAATTAATAATACCGATTCAAAAACGTACTCACACACATGTTGAGCCACTACTTCTCAGTCCAGTATAATGTATATACTGTATCGCAACAGTGCATCAGTCTCTGTGCAGCTTAACCTCCACTCATATTGTTGTATATCCGTGTGTATACTGTGGTTAAGCTTTCCCTTGTTGGAGATCAACAAAAGAAATCCAGGAAACATAACTGCAATCGCTATTATGGTAAATAGTCCTAAATCTACGTCCACTAAGTCCACAGGTTGGCTTTCCCGAAAGGAACCCATGCAGTCACATTCACATACAGATACACACAGATACACATCTAATGTCCCAGTGAGAGAACTAGAACAGCCTAACCTGCAGAAGCATCCAGCCTTGGTAGCCTCCACAGGAATCCAGCCTACTAAGCCTACACATGTCATGTATGCACACTTCCCACATAATATATTATGACAAAGAAATTCTGTTCTCTTCTGAGGGACAGACGCAGATCTTAGCATCACAGTTTGTACAAATCAGGCCTGAGGTGCTCTATCCATCCAAAATGTTCAAGGCAAAAGGCAAAGAGAGCCTCTATCATTCAAAGCTGTTGACGTATTTCACTCTTTTTTCTTTCTTTTTTTTTTTTACTGCTCTGCTCACATCACGAAAAAGACAAATTGTCTTCAGCCTTTAAGGTATTTACACATTCCACGTCTCGCCCCTGGTTAATCGTAGCAGCACTTCAAAGAGAAACGGTCTCCACATGTAAAAAGAGAAGGAGGCAAAGAGAGGCAGAGACACACAAGGAGAGATAAGAGACGCAGAAAGAGAGCGGTCTTACCTCCACGGCCCGCAGTAGGCAGCACTCCGCGGAACACGAAGGCATTTTTGGTGTCAGCTTGGCTCCCCACACACAACCACACACACACACACACACACACACACACACACACACACAAAACCACACACACACACACACACACACACACACAACCACACACACACACACACACACACACACACACACACACACACACACACACACACACACACACACACACACACACACACACACACACACACACAGTCACTAAGACAGAAAACCTTGCTGTTATGTCACCCTGCCTCCTCCAAAAAGAAAGAGACAAATTTGAAAGCCTCCAGCTGACAGTTGCAGTTGCAGTTGTGCTACCTGTCACATAGCCTGCAGACTAGTCCTTCAGTCTATCTAGGCTGCCGGCTCTGTCTTTCAAAAAAAAAAAAAAAAAAAAAAAAAAAAAAATGTCTGTATGACCTAAAGCCGCTGTCTGTACAGCTCACAGGACAGAGACACAGAGACAGTCAGTGATCGGATGGCAGCAGGTACAGTGCAGTGCTTCCAGTGCCAGTTGAGTCTGACAACTATCTTTCTTTCTCTTTCTCTCCCTCTCTCTCTCTTCCTCTCTCTCCCCCTCACAAAGGGTTACAGCCTCAGCCACAGGCTCCGAGGCACACTGAATCAAACCACACGCTCACCAACCAATCATAAGGCTGCAGCAGGCTGATGTAATCATTCCCACACAGACCCAGGCGCACGCACACATACGCACACACATAGACACACACACACACACACTCTCTGTGAGGCATACACACTCCAGTAGAAACACAGACGCACAGTCATGCACAGACGCAGCCAACTTTTTTCAGACCTCTTGCGAGCTCTCTGCTTCAGTTTCTTTTCAGAGCTCGAAGTGCGAGGGTTCATTTAAGAAGGGTGTGGGGCAGTGAGGAGGAGGTGGAGGTGGAGCAGGAAGAGGAAGAAGGATAAAGGAAGGAGTAAAAAAAGTTTGTCTTTGTCGCCTTTCTTGTCTCCAAAACGTTCAGCAGTGTTCAAGTGAGGGCTTGTTGGCTTGTACGATTTTCTCTTCGTCTTCGCTTCTCTTTTCCTCTCCCTCCTTTCCTCCCTCCTTTCCTCCCTCCCTCCCTGTGGCTTAACTTTGAACTCCCCAGTCAGATCTCTCTGCCTCTCACAGCAGTAACAAGACTCATTACAGAGCAAATGAAATGAAACAAACCTGGAGCAGCACTTGAGCACTCCGACCTACTCCTCCTCCCCTGGTGGCTAGCTTCGTGCCAACATTCTTTCTCTCCAAAGAACAAAAAAAAAAAAAAACTTGGGAGACTTTTGCACACACCCACAACAGCCCCCCACCGCTCTTTTAACTCTGATATTTAATATGCCATCAGACAGACAAAAGCCTTGACACACCCCGTCTGGGAGAGGCGAGATCAGCCTTACGTTGTCATCGAAGCGACTTCTTCTTGTTTTCCATACTTTATTTCAGAGGAAAAGGAGGGTGTGTGTTTGCACATGTGCGGTTGAGGTGTAATCCAGGAATAAGCACAGTTCCACAGAAGGAAGGAGGAAATAGTGGTAAAAGGTAAAAGTGGTAGCAGTCAAAGAAATAGAAATTGAATATACTGTAGCGGGAAACTTTGGGGAGGGATGGAGGGAGGGAAAGTCTGTCGCTGGGGGAGGGGATACGGAGAAAGAGAAAAGTGTGTGTGTGTGTGTGTGTATGTGCGTGTAAATGATTGCACATGCACGCAGACACGTACGTAGGGGGGGGGGGGGATAGGGAGAAACAGGAGGCAGACAGACGAGAGAAGTGAAGGGGAAAAGAGTGGGAAGCAGAATGAAGTGGCGAGAGAGAGCAGGACTGTCTGGTGACACACTGCAGCAGAATGTGTAGTATGAATGCTTCCTACTGTTAACTACATATCTAGCCTGCACAGCTGTCTCTCCCAACCATCCACTCCCTGCCACTACACTCACACGGACCAAGACACACACCCTCGTCTACGTCACAGTGAGTCGGGCGGAGGGGAAAGCCCCAAGAAGGCTGCACACATCACACGTTCCGCAATACAGGTCTTTAGTACAGTGCTGGAATTATGAGAGTTGCTCAATCTGTCCATTGACATCAACCCTTTTGACAAAGAATCAGAATAGTTATTGCACCTCTTGACATTATTTTGCTGTCAAGAAGACAGGAAAGATAATCCAGTTTCTCACGTTGCCCATTGGTGCAAATAGGTCAACACACTTTGTGTGACCTGGCCTGACTTTGAGATGACGGGTTCAACAAGGGTTTCTATTTAACGTCATAGCTACAGGATTGTCATACAGAGGTGGGGCCGAGTGTTTGTTTTTCCACAACTAAGAGTCATGTCTTGCCCGAAAGGTTTGTTCAACTCGTGAAAAAGACGTGTGTTTTTAACCAAATGTAACGCCATTTCATAAAAGGTAGATATAGTTAGTAGTTTGTCAATAGGTGAAGAGGTGGCATAAGGGTTAAAGCGCCCACACAAAACCCCTGCAGTCGTTCATATCTAGTAGCAGTACTGGCTCAGAGTGAGACTGCAAAAAAGGGGAGGGCTCTGGGGATAGAATTAACCTTCAGTCACATTATTATTATTATTGTAATATTTGAAGAAACTCAGAAATAATTGCGACATGAAACATGAACATGAAACATGAAAATAGATATGGAAATCCCCACTGTCAGCCATGTCCAATCTCCAGTGCATAACACAAGACCCCTAAATAGCAAAAGTTTACACGGGGACACATACAGCAGACTCCGGGGTGAAGCCCTGTGCTTTTCTTTTGACACATCCACCACCCCAAACCTCCTCCAGAGACTCAATTGAAACTAATTTGTGATACGTCAAAAGCAAATGTAAGCCAAAAACAAAATATGTCTCCGTCAAAACGTAATTCACAATGCGGTTTTGTTGTATAGGAGCGTAATTTGTATGAGATAGGGCTGTAAAAATAATAAGCAGCATCAGCAGGGGCAGTATGAATCATCAGAAAAGTATCTCCTTGTGACCTTATAAAGACCACCTCATTGACGTCTTTAACTGTGACCGGTGGTTTTAACAGTCAGATGTTGCCGATCAGCTGAGAGTGTTACTAATTTGGGTGGGAGCTGATCCTTCATTAGCTGCATGTGGAAATCTTATCTTGCAGTGTGGCAATACCATTAGACTGCCTCGTGAGAGGAAGGAATGAGGAGGCGGACAGAGAGGACAGCGGAGTGACACGCTTCTACTGACCTGCTCTAATTAAGGCAAAGAATAGTCATGTGGATAAAAAAAAAAGAAAAAGAAAAAGGAGGTCGGCAAAGGTGAAGAAGAAAAACAGAAAGAGAAACAGAAAGAAAGAAAGAGAATCATCTCCAACTGTCCAGGAGGCCTCTCAGGAAGCGACGTGCTGATTACAGTTCGATACATAACACTGTTTACTCACACAAAAGACATATTGAGTATGTGTTGCATGGTGTGCGATTTCGAATGCAGCCTTTATCTTCTAATGCGTTTAACTGTGTCCTCATTCATGTGGAGGCGCGGAAAAGAGCAGGCCTCTCCACCTCTCTGATGACTCAGGTCTGATAACTGCCCTGTGATGTAATCCCCCGGGGACAGACTGAGAGCTTCAGGCAACACACACACACACACACACACACACACACACACACACACACACACACACACACACACACACACACACACACACACACACACACACACACACACACACACACACACACACACACACACACACACACACGCCATCAGACACACACGCCATCAGACACACACGCCATCAGACACACAGGCACCCAGATGGGCTCACTTACACATAAACGTCTTGAGATACACAGACACACGTGCTAAGCAAATACATTTTGTGTATTAAGTATCTGCGCGCACACACACACACAGTCCAGACACACACAAAGACACAGCTACAGGCACAAACAGACAGAGAGAGAGTCAACTACACTGTATGAGAACGTGCTTTGGCAAACAAAAGTATGTACACAAGCATGTGTGTGTGAATGCCCAGCAGCTCTCACGCATACACACATCCATCTCTTTGAGAATTGGCTGCTGGTCTATAAATAGCTCCACTGGTATTACGTACACATTACAAGCCATTACATCAGATAGGAGTTACTGTGGCAGATTACAGTTCCAAAAGACTATTATCCATTAGGGATACAAGCCTGTGCACACACATTAGGCTCCCTTACATGTGGACAATGTAGTGAAGCAGTTGAAAAAGGTAGGCAACCTGGATGACAGCTGAAGAACGGAGAGCAAAGTCATGTGTTTTGTTAAAGAGAAAAAGAAAAAATTCAAATCCCAGTTCATGCCAAAAAGACAGTGTCTAGTCACAGTAACTATTCATATGGAAATTCAAGCCTGATGTCATCCCCTTCTGGAATGTCAAAGCAACATAGAAATTCTTTCCGATTAACACACACACACACACACACACACAGGGGACTTTCTTGCCCTGAGTTTAGCCTTCAGGCTTTGTACAAATATGGTCTACTCTAACCGAACACATCCCTTAAATGAACTTCCCCCATCTGATGATTGAAGAAGCACATTGGTTGCAGCATGCACAATATTTGAAGCAAAAAGATTCACTCGCTGTGTTCTGACAGCTGATACAGTACACTCTAGAAATAAATCAAATAATGATTTAAAGCGATCGACTAGGTACCATAATTGTAAAAGGCAGTTTTTTAGGTTTATTCACAATGACCATCTAACAAAAAAAATGAATTGTATGGGCAGGAAGCAGGACAAATGATACAGCTTTTATCATGAAAACAGAGAAAATGGAGGCTAGTACATTGTTGATTACTCCAACAGAACCAAGTCAGAAAAAAAACTATAAGCTTTAATTGTATTTGTATGGAAACATAAACCGTTGTGTGCAGCGAGCCTATATAAAAGTAACAATTCTTGGTCTGGTTTTGAATAGCTTAATTTATATATTTTACAGTGGAATCCAATCTTGCATTGCCAAAGCTTCGCAGTTTCCTTGCACAAGTATCTACTTGTCTTTTTATATAGAAACTTACAAAGTGCTGACTTTCAGCAGGTCATCAGTCGTGCCAAGACAAACCCCTCCACTGTGAACGTATGGCGATATCTGCTCTCTCTGTGTTTTACAAACCCCCTATTGGTTTTGCCAAAAAAAGAACTGTGGCCATTGATAAGCTGATTTGGCTCACACGACCCACCCAGCTTCATATTCTCATTAACAAGTACTCTCTTTAAAGCCCCTCTGGCTGTAATGTGGTGCTGTGTGTGGTCTCGGGCCGCCCCTGGAAACTAACCTCCGGATGATGAGATGGAGATACAGAAACCTGAATGGGCCTCGGACAATTGGCCGTCCCCGCTCAGCGCCTGCAGTCAGCAGTAGTGGGAGGCACTAGCCCAAAAAACTCTGCTGACTCATGAGGAAGGGACGGGAAACTGTCCCTTGTCATCCAATTACCGCGTCAAATTAAGACCCAAGACACAGAGGCCTATCTGGACTCAGCGAAGCAAGAGAAGGCAGAATGGGATTTAGTAGCCATGGACAGAGGGCGGGCGAAGGGGAGGCATGGTACAGAGATGTATGGAGAGAAACGTAGGAGGAAAAGACTCCCAGTGCACACCGACAATACAAAGTCATGTACAGTGGCAGACTGCCATCTCTTCCACTGTGCAGCCATGCATCAAACCAAACACTGTATATTGGGTGGTTAGTTATCCCACAGAGCCTGCTCTGTATCTAAATAATGGAGTCTTAACACCTACTCAGGGTATTAAGATTCCTCAAGTTGAAGGTTGGACGATTTTGCTGCTGAGCTGGGTCAAATTTAATTAGCATTGCGGGTCAGGTACCACACATTGACGTCAGACCTTTGTCCAAGCCGTACAAAATATTGCATGTACACGTACAGGGTATTTATCACAGCTGAAGGTGGCAGTGAGTTTGACATGTTCCGTTTAAATAGCAGTTGCAGTGCAAATTGTGCTTTATGGTTAAGAAAATATTTTTGCGCTCAACTAAAGTTAAAAAGATCTGCGATGTGTGTAACTAAAGTCAAAGTCTATTAAGTACAAAAAGAGACGGCACACCCCAATCTATCAGAGAAGGCCTTCAGTTTTACTCTTTTTTCAAGACGTTTCAACGGAAACATCCCTACACAGCTACAAACTCTCATTTGAATTCCATATTATCACCAGTTGGTTGGAAGCTAAAACATACCCATTGTGTGGCAACACACTTCCTAAAGGCCATCTAGACAGGCTTATGATGATTCGAGAACAATCCCTCCCCTATTTACTGTGACTACCTGCTGAGATCACCCCGCATGGAGCCAAATATTTTACCAACAGGAGTAAAAGTGGGGGCGGATGCTTAATTGTGTACCGGGGTCGACTGCCAGAAAACCCCAGGCAGCAAATGTCCTTTCAGACCACTGCTGATTTGGAGCCATTGTCCAATTACAGCAGGAGGTCAGTGGGATTGTGATTGGGCGAACAAAGGATGAAATCATTGGCATGATTTTGGCCTCATACTGGAAATGGTCTACTGGTCGGATGGCCAAGCAGTGGCATTGTTGGTGCCATTGGGGGCCTCAAGACAATTTTGGACTACCAATCTACATAAAAGTTTGTATTGCTCATATTTACATTTGACACTTTTGATAAAACGTTCAAATTGCAGCAGAACATCACTGTTCTCCCAAGTAACAAGTTGTAATAACTCTGTGATCGAATGATCATAAAACTATAATACGGTAATTATTAATATTATCAATAATAGAAGTGCAAAAAAGTAAAAGACAGGCACAGACATTCTTATGAAGGGAAAACATCGACAGGTCCTTGCATCCCGTGAGTTTAAAAAGAGGACTACCAGCATCACAGGCAACTACTAACAATCATCTCCCATTCAGAGGAATCACAGTATGCGCCACAGTTCCGTACAAACTGTCCCCAATAAGAGGGAGTTTTCCCTGGAGATGCCAAGATCACAGTGACACAGTACTGTCCATCATTCTCTCGCTCTCTCATTCTCTCTCTAATGTCGGTCTTTGTCTCCAAATTCCTCTGAAAGGGGCTTTTAAGCAATCAAACCTGATCTTCACTATCAAAGACTGAAGGCCATAGCTACATTTGTAACATCATTTTATTTCACTCCTCCTTTTGTTTTTTCACTGTCTGTGTATTCTTTTTTTACTTTAAATAAAAGTGGCCTGTCCATCATCCTCAAGTATTAAACAATTATATTAATTAAAGTATGCAGACCAAGTATAATGAAGTATAACAAATTAGAATATTACTTTTATTTTCCCAATTGTCTTCTGACACAGTTCTTTTTTTATTGTTTTTTTACCTTGAGCTGTCGACTTGATTTGATTTCCAATAATAGTTGATTTCTGTAGTAATCTGAGGAATTTGTACAAATAACACAGAAGTACTGTCAAACTTTCAAAAAGAATAAACATATTAACAGTTAGGCATATAATAAACAGTTTGCTGGGGTACATGCCAGAGGAGCAACACATTTACAAGATAATTAATAAAATGCATCATGTAAATAATTTACATATTTTTTGTTCAAACTTCTATGACAATACCCCTGTTTTTAGCACCTTTTCAATATATATAATATATTCCTCTTTCTTTCCTTCCTCTTCACAGCAGCAGCTTCAGAAATCTGAGCTGTCCTATATTCCCTAAGAGGGAGAGAGGGAGAGAAGGAGAGAGAGAGAGAGAGAGAGAGAGAGAGAGAGAGAGAGAGAGAGAGAGAGAGAGAGAGAGAGAGAGAGAGAGAGAGAGAGAGAGATGCAGTCTCTATGACCTACATGGGTCCAACAGCTCTGTTCAGCTTTGGCCAGATGAAATGCCTCCAGGCAGCAACACATTGCTCTGTTTTGTGAAACACATGGAGACAAATGGACACATGCGTAAACACCTATGCATACATAGGTGTGCATGAGCCGCGGAGTACACAAATACTTTGTCAGACTAAACCTTATCTAAAGAATGAAATAGTTTTTGGATCAATATATTTTTTGAATAGTCAGTAGTTTGCCCAGGATGGATAATTGCAAAAGCACTCACATTTGCTATTCTGACGTAAGATATAGCGACAGAGACAGAGGGGATAGCTAACACCATCAGGGATTCCCATTAGCTGTCGGAGTAATGAGATCTTGCGCTATTAGCTGGGTGAAAGTTGTGGCTTCTAATCTTACACGGCCTGCCTTCTGGGACTCAGAGTGAGGGATGCACCATTAAAGGTGCACCATCCCCACAGCCCGGGGTGGGTTGGGGGTGGGGGTGGGGGTGGGAAGAGACAGACAGACATTATTCAGCGAAATTCAATACAGAAAAATTATTTAAGTAGATAATCCATTTTTAACCATTTTCTAATATTTAAGGCTTGTGGTTTGCTACCATTAACTCAATGAACAAATCCAAATGCTCCAAATAGGATCCCCTCTTTAATCTATCACTAAAACATGAACTTCGATGACATAAATGGATTTTGGGGTAAAAAGGGAGCTAATGTAGGTTAATGTCTGCTGTACCTGCTTGGCAGTCTGCCAGTTGGCCGGCATTATTTAGACTTATTTGAGACTCGACCTGCTCTTGCTTGATTTCTTGTGAGGATACAGGGAAAATGGGCAGTTTAAGCTAAGAAGTGCTGTTTACTTTTTTTCCACAGCTTCACTACACTCAAATACACTGTGTCTGGATTTTTTGAATTTTTTTAGATATTCTTGGAGCACAGCGTTTGGCAGCTAATACATTTTTTTGGAAGGCTTTATTTTTCTTTCTAGTATACCAATGTCTTTGTGCTCCCTCAGTGCTTGTGTTATGTAGCAGCCTATAGCTAATGTCACTCTCGGATGACTATTAGAAATCAACTGTTGCTGAGCATTTAAGCATTGACAACATGTGTTTTTTTTTATGCATAATCTCTACAGCTGGAATACATTTTAGACTTTATGTGTATGCATTGCTATTTTTTCATTGGCTCAGGGCTGTCATGCGGGTGTTCAACATATGCAGTTTTCTGTAGGCAGTGGATGTAAGCTGCAGATGGCTTAGTGGTTGCAGTGACACTGACCTATTTTTTACTGGAAGCGTTTAAATAAATTTAGCATGTAATAGAATGATATTTGAACCAAACAGTTTGCGCCTATACACAAGTGGGGTACTTCTCGTCCACAAAATAAGTTCCTCTTGGATAGTCTTGTGAATGTCGATCTCATGGTGCAGTATTTAAGCACTGCCCTTGGTAATATACCAATGCACAAAGTATATTTAACTTCTCTACAAAGGTCTCTTTGCACAAGCAATAATATGGTGATCTGTTCCCAAGTGGCTTTGTCCAGTGCCAATTTTAAAGTTTTATTCATCTAAATTCTAAACTGAGCCATTACTCAGACTAATCTTACCAGCCAACTTACCTTAATATTGAACAACAGGCCATGTGTATGTGCGTGCCTGTTTGTGTTAGTGTGTGTGGCAGTAACAGGTCGAGGCATGTTTCCATTTAGCAGTGGGGGATAAATATGGCCCTGACACATGAGATGTTCCAGACTCGACCATAACCTGCCTGTCTCTTCTCCAGGTAGCGTTTGTTCAACGGCAGCCAAATAATTTGTATTTCACAGAACCAAACGCTACAAATCCACTCAGTCACTCAAAGCCATTTGTGTAGACGTTGAAATGCAAGTGTCTGCTTGAGAACGAGAGCAGGGACATGTCTGCTGACAAAGGGTTACTGTACTGCCCGCGTGCTCTCTTTACCTTTGCAACAAAGAGCATCAGATAACATGCAAGTGTGTTTGTGTGTGTGTGTGTGTGTGTGTGTGTGTGTGTGTGTGTGTGTGTGTGTGAGGGGAGGGAGGCGTGGGGGGGTCTTGGGCTCAGAGACTAGATGTAATGTTAGGAATAATGAGACCAGCAGGCAGGCATGCATCGAATATACACACATGGATGCACGCACGCACAAGCTCAATAAAACATCCAGTTTGAGCGCATTATTTATATTCACATCAGTTATAAATAATCACAAAGACATAAACAATCCAAGTGGCATAAACAGTGCAAATCGCTCTCACACACACACACACACACACACACACACACACACACACACACACACACACACACACACACACACACACACACACACACACACACACACACACACACACACAAACGTGGCTAGCTGGTGATTATGCAATACAAGTGTTTGTATGTGTGTGCCCCGTATTTCACTTTAAGACCCATTTAAAAGCGGGCCGGCTGCTGGAAGAGTGAACCAGCAGATTTCTGGCGCTGAGTCATCTTTGATCTCCGCACAGTGCGGCCTGCAGAACACATCAGTGCTGCAATGAGAAGCAGATCACACACACACACACATCCACACACTGCCTAAAGCTCTCATAGATGCACACACACACACACACACACACAAGTATCCCTGCTTGTAAAGACAAACATACATACATTAGGCGCACGCTCACACACACACACACACACACACACACACACACACACACACACACACACACACACTACACACACTACACACACTACACACACACTACACAATACACAATACACAGAACTGAACCTCCTCCACAACACACCCTTACTTCTAAATACACACACTCGTGCACGTGCCCACAGACGTTCCCACACATTGAAGCCAACACGTTGGGCATCGACAGCATTCCATTCTGCTTTTCCTTTTACAGTGGAAAAATCTGCCCTTTGACCCGGAGTGTTTCCAACATTGAGGAAAGAGGCGGCAGCTGAGGAATGCCATGCTTCAGCGCCAACAGAGTGAGAGGAGGGATGGATCGATGCCCATCATTTACACACCGGTTGTTTCTACTTGAAATCCTATTGCCTTTTGTTCAGCAACTAGAATGGCTGCTTCAAGTATCGATTGTGTAAAAGACAGACATTACTCGGCAATATCCAAGTTGCCAGATCAACCTCATGGGAGGACAATATGTCAGTGTTGTATTTACATCTTTTTTGGGCCAAAATATCAATTACTGCAGGTATACATTTGCATTTTATTTATTTATTCCTCACATTTCCCCACACGACACACAGAAGCATACACAGACTGGGAATATGTTGAAAAACTTTCACCCATATTTTATTAACATTTGGTTACTTATTACGTTACAGATTTCTTTCAGCTGCGGCGGACTATATGAGCGACTGTATGCAACGTTCATATTCTGCAGCATATGAGTGGTCATGATAATTCTATTTTTTGGAGTCTAATGCTGAGATGCAAAGAGAGACAGGATGCCGTCTGAATACTGCATCACACCTTCCTCGTTGCTTCTTTCTTCCCAGAGTGCCTAATTGGTTGTGGCACTACTCGATTTACTACAGTTTCAGTCTTACACAAGAATATCGCATGATTTTCTGCGAAGCTGATATGGAGGCTGCCAACATCATGAACTCATCATTTTAAATTATACTTTGGTACAGTACACCGATACTGTGATACTTTTTTGATAAGTAGGTGTCACAGCTTTGAAGTCTGGGAAACTTGGCTGGAGGCACAGTCATACAGGGAGGGAAAGAGAGCGAGAGAGAGAGAGAGAGAGAGAGAGAGATGAAGTGAGATGAGGGGGAAGAGTGATCAGTGTCACTATCATTAGAGCCAATGTTAATGATCCCTTCGAGGATACTGGAGCTCAACAGATCCCAAGAATACAAGCTAGACAGGAAAGAGTACTAAGGAAAACACAAGTAATCTCACCTGCAGAGCATAATGTAAATACAGAAAGCAAAGTTATTCAACGCATTTATACTATGTACAATAAGTAATAATGAATCCCTGCAAACAGGCACAGTTGGTCTGATGCACGTTCAAAAGAGGATCTCTGTACATGCTGCTTCCATCTCTAAATCGCATTACTATAAATAGATGCAACATTTTGCGTACTATACTTAGCCGACTCCTACTGAAGAATACTAACAAGCCATTATTCTGCTAATGCCAGACAGATGCGGGCAAGTTTGCAACAACCAGCGTGATATAGAAAGCGGCAGCATTATATTTCAGTCAGACTTGTGCAACTAGACAACGACGCTGGCACTGAACACCGGCAGCTTCATTATTAGTGCCAACCCAACCTCCACTGCTTGTCTGGCACCATGCGCTATTTTAGGCCTCTTACTTCATCATGTGTGAATAAGAATTCATCTGGTGTGCTGATTTGTTCGAGGACACCATGCACAGTACTCACTCCTTCCTGAGAGCAACAGGAATGCTGGCTGAACGAAAAGTCCGGAGTAGAAGGACAAAAGGATGACAGGGGGAAGACAGAGAGATAAACACAGTCCAAGACACACGGAAATAGACAGCGCAACAGAAAGATAATGAAACACAGACGAGAGAGGCAGAGACAGGGCGTGGGGATCCTGCCATACCATAGAGCACAGTGAGCTACAGGACATCCAGTCCAAGTACAGTAAATCCAGCAAAATCTGGCAACCCAGTGATCAAATCAGTGTTCCCACACTAGAACGACTGGGGCAGCTATGGGAACACGGTGTCCAAGTAAGTACATAACAGCAGTCTCTATTGCACTACTGAGGACAGACTGTCAAGAAAAAATAAATGGATATACAAGCTAACTGCCTCACATTCAAGGCTTCTTATAGGGGTTTCCATTGCACGACATGGATTACACAGCCTAAGCTTCCACTATTTCTTTTTTTTTTGTTTTTTTAGTGCGGCCCGGTTGTAAGACCTGCTTTTTGCCCAGTCGCTTCCAAAATGGAATGTATGGAGTTTTAACATTCAATCAATCCCATACTTTGTTCGTAGTAATCCTCAGCAGGCACAGGAAGTTAGTTTTTCGAAGGATATGCGCCCATCTGTGCACACTTTCACACGTACACACTGGACCGGTGCCAGTGCTCATAGATGGCAGCTTCCGAGTTCGATGTTCTTAGTCATCCTGCAGCTCCCACGTTAACCAAATGTATTCTCTCTTCTGATTTGGCCTTGTATGTTTCATTGATACTACACTTTGGAACAACAGCTTTAAGATTAAGTTTGACACACACACACACACACACACACACACACACACACACACACACACACACACACACACACACACACACACACACACACACACACACACTAAACCTTCGGCAGCATCAACTGGACAGTATGAATGACTACGGAGGAGAGGAGAGTGGAAGAGAGTGAGGCAACCGGGAGTCGTAGGTCCATGTCAAACAGCTTCCCCAGGGATTCCTGACAGCCGACCACTGCGTCCTCATGCCTCCTGCACAGCGGCCAAGGAGTGAGGTATGGAGGAACAGAGGGACAGAAGTACGAGAGTCTGTGAGAAAGCGCCCGGAGGTCGGAAAAATTCCGTAAACTAAACAGAGGAACTTCACACCAGCAGGCTGGCTGACTGGACTGAAGGTGTGGGGGGCAGGGGGAGGGGTGAAAACAGACAGACTGAGAGATAAAGACCGATACGGTTGAAATGATTGTGGTTAGAGGTCTTGTATAGTGGGCTGGGTCCGGGAGCAATGATTTACCTGCACCATCCTACTTGTCAAACCCTTCACGGTCCACCACTCCCCCCCAAAAAAATCTGAACTACTCAAGGGAGTGTTTGCAAGAAAGCAGTGTTACCACTGTTTCACATACCTCCAGAGCTGGACCCCAAAAGAACATGTGTGTGATGGGACGGCTCCGCGGGAGGTTTTTGTTTTTCAACGGAAAGGTGCTGAAATGAATTTCCAACCACAGTGAGACATACTTTCCATTGCCATCAACAATGGATAGACACTGCCAATGCTGTAAATATTTTACAGAACACACAAGACAAACAGGCAGACGTGAGCGCAAACACAAATACGCCCATCTACATGGATGGATGCACAGCACACTCGCACAAGTTCACGCGAGTACGAGCCCAGTGTGGAGCACGGCAAACACACAAAGAGAATTCCATGTTCCACAGCTCTTTCTCAGCATTGTCTCTTCATTGTGAACGGTTGGTGGTCCATGCAAAACAAAACCAGTAGAAACTTGCCATGCTCGGATTTCTGTACATTCAGAGCACATGTACGGCGATGTTTCAGTACATGAGGTAAAACTTCTCGTTTACACTCCACATACATTCTTATTCCCTAATGTGACTGACAAAATTATAAAGTTCTTGTCACTAAACTTCATTAAAAATGGTTAAAAAACAATCTTGTGTAACACAAACATACGTCTCACTATGAAATGAGCAATGGTGAGAAGATACAATATAACAATGAATCATGGGTTCACTTGAACAATTATTTTGAGGTCTCCTCTGTGTGACCAAAAACACTATATTTAAAATTATACTAGGGGGATATATGAGCATTTTTTGTGAGGTTTAAGTATGCAGACATGTTCTGGTTTTGGGACAGAAATCCTTTCATTCCTGCTCTTTAAAAGGTCTGGAAATGGGAAATGGGAAACAGGATTGGTGTGATGTGAGGCCATAACTGGTCAATGTCAAAGACAGATCTAGTAGTCTAATAAAGAGATGAGTGGCTCAAAAAAAGCACACTTTTACAGATACTACTTGGACGATGACAGAAATTATTTAGCTGCGCCGCTAATAGCCAACTCCCCTGCACCGCCTTTAATCCCCCGATCCACTTCCTGGTTTATACTGCACTCTTAACAGGCCGCAGGGGAATTCAAAAACCAATAACATTCCCAGCCCGAGCGGGTCTACCAGTCTAATAAATTGGTTTCTGAATATTTACCAGACACGCCTGCTTTACTTATATTGAGCCAAAGTTATGTCACAGATAGTAATTCAATGCAAAACTCATAACCACTTAGTAAGACATTAATCTTTGACCTCTTTACCCTATGAACTAAGATTTACCATGTAGTGTGGAATTAATGCCGCAGCTAGTAGTTCAAGCTGATGACATTCCTCCAAAGACAAAAACAACATCCCCTCGTGAAGAGCAGAATGAAATCTAATATCTCAAGACTTAGTCCAGCATTAACCATTTAGAGATCTACTTATGTCACAGGTGGTAATTCAAAGCCGCAACTTCCAAACTGTTAAAGCATTTACTGGATGCCACAGGTTTATCAATTCATCAGGTGATTTATGAGCCGATGGTTGAGAAAGCAGGGCAGGTCTTATTAAACTCAAACTTCCATTTTGGCGAGAAATGACTGCAGTTGAGTATCTCGTACCAGAACAGACCGGGATCTTAACCAGGGAGAGTATTTATGAGAAATAGTCCGCCCTCACATTCCTGTAAGCTGGTATGTTACTGTAACCAGCGACGGCCGGCCCCATGTGAAGACCATTAACGGTGACGATGGGGAGACTCAGACTTCCAGGAATAGACAGACCAGCCTCTAAATCGTTGTCAACAAATGAACACACACACACACACGCGCACACACACACACACACACACACACACACACACACACACACACACACACACACACACACACACACACACACACACACACACACACACAAACTCTGCTCCTCCACTCTTCACCCCATTCTTTATTTTCTCAAACAAAGCCGCAAACCCTCTAGAGCACACACATGATCTGTGCACTACTATGGTGCTATCACGTGGAAGCAATCATCATGCCTCAGATGAGCAAAACACAGGGCAGATGTAGTGCAGGGAAAAATTCCCAAATGGCTATGTCCAACACACTTGACCACTAAATACATCTGATTTATGACATTCAAATACTGCATCCTTCAAAACAAGTAACTTGAGTCACACATGTCTCAGTTATCAACATAAAAGTTGATGTCTGGTATCCTGTTTTTTCAAAAGGGAAAAGCATCTTGACACGGTCTCCCATATCGTACGAAGACGATGTTTTGTATCCAATGCAACCGCACTAAATTACGCATGGTAAAATAGGAAACCCACCAAAACCCCTTGCTGGGAAAAAGTTAATGTTCTCAGTTCCTGAAAAGTTTCCACCAAGCGTCTTTGTGGGGTTTGACTTACATATATGCCAGTGGAGGGTTCTCCAGGAGGTAGAGACCCAGGACTTAGGACAGGGGAGCTGGCCGGACTGCAGAGCTCGGGGAAAGGGTTTGGTATGGCCGGGAGGGAGGATGTCCTCAGCTGCTGCTCCGCCTCCTGCAACCTCCTGGACACAGGACAGAGGAAAACAGTCACACCGTGGTCAAACCTACTTTTAGTATCAGCTTGTGTTCATCACTCATAGAAATACTCAGTGAAGTCTAAGGTCGTGACCTGGAACGGCCCCTTGAAAAGTGAGCTGTGAAAACTTTGAAATGAGAGCTGCTGACACATGTGAAATATGTGCAGGAAAGAGAGAGTTGCAATTAATAAAGCATTGATGTACAGTATCCAGGCTCATGTCTGTTTCCATCTGATCTACCCGTAATAAAGATTCTTTCAGCTAATGGAAATCACCCCTGCAGCGTGCCAGCTAATTTTCTGCAATATTCATCACACATCAATATTAAATCAAGACATCACTTTAAAGTTGTTTTTTAAATTAGGCGCATACAGTACAGTGTAAGCTTGTGGCCTGAGAGAGGAATGATGATTTGACAGCCGATCATAAACTTTTCAGGATTCAGTTGTTTCTTTTTAATAGGCAGGCCAGTTTCTGAAATTCTAGCTCGACAGCTAGCTAGCACAGAGAATCACCGTAGGAGACTCTTTCTCTTTCTCCCTGTCTTTATCAAACTGTGTCTCTGTAGAACCCAGTGAGTTCAAAAGGGAACGGGCCTTTTGATGTTGTCCCATCTGAGCTTGAGAACTGGGTTATCCAGAGGTCAGCCCTGAATAATAAGAACTTCAGAGTCTGTGCGCTTGAAAGAGAGAAAGAGAGAGAGAGAGAGAGAGGGAGAGAGAGAGCGAGAGAGAGAGAGAGCTCATAAGACAGAATACTCCATTACCTGATCATCCCTTTTCTGTTTCTGTCATGTACTCCAAAGGCGAATAATAGGAGCCGACACCGGCTCTGCTGTGAATGCCTTTGTGTTTGTCTGCACTGTACACATGCAGCAATACTTCTGTTGCCTTAGTGTGTGTGTGTGTGTGTGTGTGCATATCCACATTTGAATGCATACAATAACAGCCTCAGGGAGAATATGGGTTCCTACTCCTCAAATTGAGAGAGACGTTTGCGCTTGGTACTAAAATAAATGAGAATTTTTACCTTTCTCTCCCCGCTGGTGTAGTTTGAGACAAAGAGGGAGTGACAAGGAGAAACGGGTCATTCAAAGGCTACGGATAGGGAGCAGGGAGGAAACGTTATGCCCAATTATCAAGAGGGTGGTGAGGAATGATAGTGTGGAGTGAGAGGCTTCTTTTCCAATGTAGAGAGAAAAAAAGATCTCTGCGTGTGTGTGTGTGTGTGTGTGTGTGTGTGTGTGTGTGTGTGTGTGTGTGTGCGTGTGTGTGCGTGTGTGTGCGTGTGTGTGTGTGAGTGTGTGGCTGGAAGGAGTTAGCTCAAAGTTTAGTGGCATACTTCTGTTGCCAAAGTGCATGTGTCTGTATGTGCGCACATGTACAATTGGAAGTATTATTTAAATATTTAACTGCTGGTCTATGAATGGTCATCTACAAGCATCTTTAATTCTGATGGCGCCTAAGTAGTGTTTGATGTCCCGGTAAAAAACCTGATGAATGCACACATTTTACTGACAAAGTCAGTTCATAATTCCCTTCAACCGTGTGTTCGATATATTCAATGTCATGACATTTTCCTGAAGCCTGAGGTGACATCAAATTAAATCTTGGACAGGTAACATTGGAGAAACCAGCGAGAGTGAGCTAGAGTTTAGGAATGATCTCACCAAAAAGACCCGGCCCAGTGTTGCCAACTCTTTTCCAATGAAAGTAGCCAACAGCACGAGCTCCAAAAGTCACTAACACTGACAGCCCATCCCATCGGGGCTTTCCTCCAAAGCCACTCCCCCAACAACAAACATGGCCATGGCTGGTCCTCAGGGGCCCAACCTCAATCTTTGAGGCGCGCTCCCGCAAAGTCCATGAGGGTTTAGTTCGGTCCCACTGTCAAATCGTTGAGTGTTTGAGTCTCTGGCAGACATTTTAAGGCCTTTATGAACCCTTTCCGTAAGTCAGCATTAGATGCAGACTTTGCCCAAGGGAATTACCCACAATTCATTGCAATGTGCTGTTAAACACGGGGTAACCACGCGGAAACATGGAGACGTACAAAAAAGAGGACGGCACATGTTACATTTACACTGAAACATAAAAGCACATGAAAGCAGAGGATATTTATTTATTTATTCATCAAATATTTTCTTTTGTCATTGAAGCTGTTTTGACAAAAACAAGTAAATTAGATTATTTCAAATGACTTCATCTTGTGAGGAAAGAGCCTGGAAGACGTTCAAATAGATAAATACCCACATATATATTTATATCAGAGCATTTGATTTATTGATTGCTGTCACGATGTAAAGATAATTTCAACAATTATAACAAAAACAATTCTAAATAAAATTATACAGCCTAGCTTTAGACAATTGATCGATTCTCAAAATAGTCCCCATTTCATTTTCTGTCGATTGATGAAATGATTATTGACTGCGATACATTTCAAAATTATTTCTTCAGTGCTAACTGAAAAGCACCTGTCACAGTTGTACTTTCGTGTCACTTTACAACTACAATTACTTTCAGCTGTTGTTATCACTAATGTTTCTGTTGCGTGAAAAGCAGCACGCGTTTAGAGATGAAACTATACCCCTTAGGATACAAGTACATTTATGTATTGTTCAGGAGAACTTCACAACCAAAATAACTAGACTCACGAGCTGATGGACATCCCTATAAACCTCTGAGCCTAAACCGCCAAACCCTGTTTGTGTCATATTGACATTCGTGCGGTAGCGCCTCTGTTTTTCTACGAGGCCGGTTATTTCACTGTGGCGCTCCGAAGGGCACTCACCCGACTCACTATGCCGCCCTGCAGCCAAATAGAAGTTTATGTACATTTTTGTGAGCGCTCTCTGTCATGCTAGTCTGGGCAGCTCCATCTGGCGTTCTGGTACATTTCCAGTGCCTGCCATAAAAACCCATCCAACTATGAGCGGCTGAAGAGGGCGAAGCAATATATCAACATCCATATCTGTGTATACTGTGGGGGCACCGACCTGACAGCGAGAATGTGCATGGGTTGTGACCGTCGCAGGCTGGTTTGGGATGAGTCCGCGGTGGAGGAGGACGGCGGCTCCGGGGAGACGTGGCTTAGCGAGTGGGAGTGCTGACCCTGCCGAGGCTGGTTGTGTTGCACGTGATGGTGGTGGTGGTGTGAGGACGAGATCTGTCCATTGTGCAGTAGTGGGGTGGACTCTGTCTGCTGGCCACTGCAGGTGGAGTACAGGCTCTCCAGCGAAGAGTTCATATCATTCACCAGGGCCTCTAAATCGACGTCATCCTCTGGAAGGAGACAGAAAGACAAGGAGCACATCACTGACTGAACGTCAAGAGAAACTGGTGGTGAAATCCCTCAAATGAGGAGTGCAAGATATGCTTCTGTAAAGTAGTTGAGAGGTTTCAAAACTGCGCAGGGCAAGTGACCAACGAACAGTGTGGAGCAGAAAACGCATCATGAAAATTCACAAATTCAAACCCAAAATGCAATAAAACACTATAAAAGAAAAATGAAAGTCCTATAAGCCTGCTGTTTTGGTTTCAAATAGTTGAAGCACACACAAAAGAAAAGAAGTTAAGTCCCTGGATATTGTTGGGAATTTCCCTTTCTATTTCAGTTTCTCTATCATTTCATTGTGGCCTGGATTTGAACCTTTGACCTTACTTTGCACCACCTAATAAAAAAAAAAGAAAAAAAAAAGGACAACACGGGCACGCACAACACACACACACACACACACACACACACACACACACACACACACACACACACACACAGGTAACCAGTTTTGTGAGAGTGCTCAATCAGCAAGACTATCTTGACGAAGTACAATTGTGCTGCTCTGTGAGCCAAATCTCCAGGGATAACAGGCACAAGCACAAACCTGCCTGCAACGCTGTTCAACTCCTACCACTGGGGTTCACAGCGAAGGCAGCAGCTCTAACTTCACCATATGTATCAAACATTCTGCTTTTAAAAGTCTTTAAGAAGCAGGATGTGGAATTATTTTCAGAGGGGGAATCCATCCTCAAAGCCTCTGTGAAAACCTCGAGGCCCATTGTAATTCATGAAGAGAATTCTTCAACTGACTCCAGGAGCATGTTGTGTCAAAGTTGGAAGTGAACTCAATTGAAGGGAAGCTCTCGCTCCCTCTCTAATTGCTTCATGCTGTGAAAGTTTTATCATCTGGGTAAACTGGGTGGATGACTTTGTTCTTTCTAAATTACAATCCCCTATGGTGACTCATCCTATGATTAATAGTTCTTGGATACGAAAAGGAAATCTAACTCATGAATTCATCATCAAGTCTCCGCGTTCAGATCCTTCCAACTGGACTGTAGGACACAAGTGAACCACCAGGGGGAGACAAGCTCTAATTGTACAGGGCAGGTGCTCCCATGTGAAGGAACCCCATTTGGATATGAGGAAGCAATCTCAGATGTAAATAACATTCATCACATTGAAACCCAATTATGGAAGATATTTGTGATTAGATATGTCTTAGGATGGATTGTTACATTGCTCTTTACACGAAAGGACGGGGAACCATCTGATCAGAAACAATTTTCATGTACATTTGAAGATTCGATGTAAACAATTTCTATTACCTATTTGTAACGGGATCGTTGGTTCTCTCAGTGGCCGTACACTGTAACGTGCAAAATGTGAACGTCTCATTCCTAATCATGCAGTCCTGCTTGTCAGAACTCCAGGGCTTTAAATGTACCCTGCACTGTGTGACTCATGGAACTTCCCCACGGCTCAGGGCGCAGGACAGCCGACAGCTGGATCATGTGAGGTGGTGTGAGGTGGTGTGAGGGTCATGCCACCCTAGAGCAGCGAAAAGTCCCACTGCTCAGCGGAGAGCTGACGTTTTCAATTTGATTGATGGAAAGTTTGTAAAAGCACGGGCTTCAAAGTGAGCCCCTGAGCCTGGCAACAAATCAGTTTCCTGTGAAAGTATACACAGTTTTTCTTTTTTGTTCCAGAGGCGGCAACAACAACAGGAGCCACAGGTTAGCAGGATAGCAAACATCCCCAAGTCTTCATGCAGCAGCACAGCTCCGACTCCAGCCCCGATGCTACACTCTACCTGCTGAAAATAAAGTTTTGCATTTGAGGAGCTTTTTCTGAAAACGTGTCAGGTAGCGGTGTAACAAGTTCCGGTGCATCGAAGGTGGTTAATCTGTGGGTATTAATAGTGACAGGTAAGCTGGAGCAGCTACTTATAGATAGCCCAGAGAGCTAAAGAGCTATATACCACAGGACACAGGGTTCATACCAGGCCATACACGAGGCAAAGGGCGGGGGAAGACATCTGTAACACCGAAAAGAGCAGTATTACCTGCAGCAGCAGCGGTAATTAAAAAATGTACAAGTATAAAATTAGGACAAAAAAAATCAAACAATGCCAAATGCCATATGAGGGTACACCAGAAACTACATCAAAAGTGAGCAAAACTCCAAAAACAACTTGTACCCTGAACACATCATCTGCTCATCATCCATCATTCTCACTAGGTGAGACATGTACCCTCGAGCTAGTGTGAGAAAATAAGTTTCCTCATGAATCTGACCTACTTTGGCCTCTGGATGGGGATTGGCAGAGCCGTTTGCATACAAAGAAACACAACCCAGAAACTCACACAGTGACGTAGGATTGTTGCATCACTGACAATCATGCGATTGCAGTCATCTATGCATTGCATCAGGCAAACAAAGGTATGCGTCATTCGCCTGGGTGTACGGCTGACAGATTGATAACACAGACAGCATGCAGGCACGCACGCACGCACAGGATTTAAACGCATGAAGATTTAGAGCAGGGAGCAAACCGTAGTTTTTTCTTTGACATGGCGTACAGAAAATACTATGGTACTGAGTTTTGCCAGAAACTTAGGGACCTAAACAGCTTTGTGTCATTCTCTCAGAGTAGCACACAGAGCTACAGCTGTAGACAGAGCTGCTGACGGGAGGAATTTGTAGCTGTGATGCATCACTACAAACTTTGACAGCAAACACTATTGATAGTATCAATACACTGCAAAGATCAACATGTCACTGTAGCATGTAGCACACATCTGCACCCAAAGCCTGAAAGCAGTTGAAAAGTAACCAAACTTCCACTCCACACTCGTGTGCCAAGCAAAGTGAGTTTAAAGGAAGCAAGAATGTATTTGGAACTGTCTCCACCTAAAAGAGGGATCTCTGTGGAGAATCCTGCAGTGGCTGTGGCTCTTCCATCTGGACATGCAGCAGGTATTAAAAGGGCATTACACCTCTAGAGCTGCTAATTCTGTGTAATAAATGGATAAAAGCAGAGGTAACAAACATTTCTTGAACAAATCCTTCCTCTTAACAAATCCTATATTTTAAGATGTGGGATCATCCTGGAGGTGGACTGAGGATCTATGTGGAGGTGGTTGAATGTTTGGTTAATACTGTCCTCCATAGTAACCACACTAGGGCTACTACTAACTTCACTGGTGATTATTGTCTTGATTAATGGACTTATCTTTTATAGTGTCAGGAAAAAAAGGGAAAAGTACACATCAAAACAACTTTATATTTCTAGTTTTGTCTGATAAATGACACAAAACCACCTTAAATTCGGTTAAAGTCACGCATCATTATTCTGTCAATAAACAAGCCCATTAATCAATTAATCATTTCAGCTCTAAACTGTACTACACACACACCATATTTTTCAAATATGGTGGCTGTTAACCATATTGTTATACTGAGTTGCATTATTTATAAAGTACATGAGCGCTTTCACATGTCATAGTGAAGACCTTTGTTTTCAAAATAGCCCGAGCTTCCTCTGTTGTCTGAGCCACACCAAACATTCACACCTGGACCAAAAGAGCTACAAGCAACCAAACACAGAGGAGGGAGCAAATGTCACAGCCTTATCACCCCACATATACAAACACACAACGAAACATCAGCTGTTCTGCTACAGCGTGGAACAGGACGTATCCGCCTCACCTCAGATATCTGAATGCTAACACACAACATTCTGAGATACTGGCCAATGAAATGACTAAATAACCTTCAAATAGTTACTTTGGGGTGATTTTATCTCTCCGTTTTTGGCACGGCTCTAACCTCATGACCGACGATGCTCAAGTGCTCGGTTAAGTCATAACTACAGTTCAAATGGAAGACCACATCTGAGCACCTCATCCAACTCCAATTTTCTACTGTTTTCTGAGTCTTTTCTCCAGGACGGAACCATGTCCAGACGTCATGTTATCCCAAGGCACAAGATTAAGTCCCTGAACTCCGAACTAAAAGATCACAGGCTCTTCACTGCCCACTGCCTTCCTTATTCCAACTAAATAATTAAATGAACTACTTTCTTGTCAAGGCACGATTTGCATTCTTGAAAGCTGTCCTGATATATGCTTTGCTGACAAGAATCTTAACACACGGGACACTCACTCAGCTTTCTTCTGGAATAGTTTTTGACACTTTTGGAAACCGAAATAAAGGTATTATTCAAGGCTTGAATATAAATGAAATGAAATGATGACCTGTCAAATTGTCAAGACCATGTATCTGACATTTGTTTTATATTCGTGTGGCTTAGGCATCAGACCAGTGGTGCAAGGTACGGCGAGGAGATTAAAAAGAGTTAGAAATTAGAATAAGGGTTAAATATTAGGGTCAATATTTTCACACCGTGATCTTTTAAGGAGTCCGTATAAAAACACTGAATGTTGGTACTGTAAGAAAGACATACAGAGTGGCAACTTTTTGACCCAACTAGCCAAACAGATTCCAGAACCAGAAGAAATCTAAAAAAATGAAATGGACGTACCTACCTCCTCTGGAGTATTTCCAGATTTCATATGTGGCCTTTGAGCAGGGAGCGAGTTCTATAACCCTATAGACGATGAACTCAGCTACACTCTGGCGTGTGGTGGGCATAACAACAAAGAGGAGACAGCGTGTGCAGAGTACAAGCCTGCGACATCGCATCTGTGAGAGACTAGAAAGAACTCACATGTAGTATGCGTCATGCCACGGCTCGGGACAATGTGGCCTCGTCATTCTTCTACTTATTAAAAGAATGACTGCATTTGGGCAAACTATTTTGAACTTTGAAAAACACTTCGACATCAGAGTGAAATAGCATGTGCGTGGCGCAATTTATAGATAACATATTGGGAATATCACGAGGAGCAACTTCCATTTCAAATATTGGCTTGCAATTGCCACAATACGCCGCTCAATAGCCTCTCATTCCAAGCATGTGGATAATGTCAGTTCATTTTCCAACAAAGCCCCAATGTTCCCTCCAAAATGAATAGGTTTATGACTGTTTATGTTCTAGCTTATAGCAGCAGCAAGTAGCTGGTGGCTCTATTTTAGCCCTGTAAGAATAAAACCAGTGGTTTGACTGGAAAACAAGTTTACTGACGTCAGCAAGGATTGTAATCCCACTAATGACACCAGAGGTACTGAGGCTGAATTTAAAATCTCTGCTCAAACATGCTAAAATAGTAAAAGTACTTAAAAGCGGTAGAAGAATATATATATAAAAAAGAGTGAGACAGGGGAGAAGTAGATCTGACAAAAATCCAAGTGGTCTGCAGGGCCAGTGCTCACAAATCAGGCTCCCGACACATGTCTGGCATAATCTACTGTAAAAGCATAACAACTGGTGTCTAAGTGAAATATCATCATTCAGACAGTGAAAGCAAGAATGTTCCTCAGTTAAAGTCATCTCCATTCTTCTGCCTCTCCGGTCCTCCTGAGTTCCCTCCATTGCGGCTGATCCTGAAAAATGACAATGTAATTTCTGCTCCATTTATTTCCCATGCCAGGGCCAAGCGTTCTAATTCGCTCGTTGAGTCCCCGCAGACTCCCCACCCTTAACCTCCCATGCTGAGCCAATATTGTGCTTAAATCTCATGCTCCGATTGTCTCGGATGAACCCTGTATGGCACAATTAGATAGACGACGTAATTATAATGGCACCCTGTGTCCATGCAGATCACCCTTTGAACTGCTGAAATGTTTACAGCGGAAGAGACCCAAATATATATTATCCCCCTCGACTCACCCCCGGCCCGGTGGAGGATAATGAGCAGCAAGCCGCTCCCCACACTGTACTGAGACAAGGGACACACAGACACACGTGCGCACACACACACACACCCATAGTAGTAGTACCGGATTCCCAGGTCATTTCATGACCTTTTTGTATTCTCTTACATATGAAAATAAATGGAAAATACACAGCAAGCTTATGTTATAGCAAATCAATGTAAGGTAAGTCCCAGTAGTATTCAATATCCTATGACACGTCCCACTACTATGTACAATCATATGTAATTTGATGTCAGAGTACAACAAAGTATGCTCCTCTGTGTCATAAAACACCAATGTAACTCATTGATTGAATGCGATATACACACACACACACACACACACACACACACACACACACACACACACACACACACACACACACACACACACACACACACACACACACACACACACGAGGTGGTGGACCAACCTTGATGGTTTGGAGAACTCCGATTGGCTGATTGCTGGAAGCTCGGACCAATGAGGTCAGCTTGTCTGTGATTGGAGGACCGGTCTATATTGTCTTGCTGTGGTAGAAAAAAGAAAAGAAAATATTTTGTCATCCCACTGGAACTTTGTGATAGGAGCTAAACACTCACACCCACATTGTATGATGCAAAGAAGCAAGCCTGTCAATGACATTTAAATGTGGTTATACCCCTAGTACATGCATCAGTTAATTTTTTTTAAGAGAGAATGTTATGTTATGTTACAGTTCATAACGCTGAGCATTTCAATGATTGGTCACAAAGTTAAGAACATTAGACGGGACCATTTCAAATACAGACCTGGAAAAAATGACTAAAGTGGAGCAAGTGCTTGGAGCTGCTGTGGTCAGACCAGTTGTACAAGTGTACAAGGAAGAAAGAGGCTGCTTTGCCCACAATGTTTGTTAAATCCCAATTCTCTACGAGACTATGTGAACAATTAGGACTTCTAAAGGTAGTCTCACATGCTTGATCCCAAATTCTACATGTGGGCTGGACGCATGTAGTTTATCATTACATGATCTTAACATCTTATTCTTTTGACATTGTTCCCCATTTGGAATGCTACAAGTACATTTAAATAGGCTTTTGTAAAATACAACAAATACAAACAAAAAGTTGAACTACTCTTTCAACACTGCCTCTGTCAAAAAAACCGTTTACCCGCTACGTCCCACCGTGTGTGAACATGGCCAGGTGTGTATCGGAGCACACAAGATCAGCAGTATGAGATACCGTTTCAAGACTGTGTCCTCATTCGACCTTTCTTTCTCCATCGTACTACCTGTGACTACAAAGCCTTTCAAGAAGAACAGACTACTGCGTACTTCTCCTGATACTGTAATAGAAGTGGTTTCTTGATTCTTTTACACAGATGTTATTCTACCTACGATTTCTGCTTTTTGCTCTCCATCAGTTTGAGTTATCTCAGTCGCCTCGACAGCCTCTGAGTTGTAATTCTTTAGAACACTCATATATATATATATATATTCTTGTCTTTTTATCTATATTATTTTACTGCCACGGAACAAAGTTCATCACTGCAACAATTTATCTCACCATATACACATAATTAATGTGATAAGCACTTTAGCTGGGGCTGTTGACTATTGGTGCTTTTATAAAATATTTAGCTAACACAATTAGATTTTTGATAAATAATCAGCAATGTGGATTTAATGACTGAGTGGGTAAAAATAAATAATAAAACAGCTAGAAAAATGAGAAGTTCAGAAAATCACATCACTTTACTGTAATGCAGCCTTTAAAACCAGGACAAGCCATATTACAATATTCCGATAATCAAAATCTCAGACGATATCTAGTCTCACATCACAATATAATATTGATTTATTGCCCAGCCCTAACTTTATCAACAATCGTTATCCCAAAAAATGTAAACAAACCTAAAGCATTGTAAATAACTACTTGCAGTTGAATTTGGAAGGTTTTAGATAAATTTTAAGTTGAAGTCCTTAAAAGACGTTCCTGAACGAGTCATTTTTTCAATGCAAAGATCAATTCTGTCAACAACATATTCATTTTTTAGAGCTCAAATTAAAACACTTTTTCGTCGTACATCACCTGTGAAATTTAAAACAACTTTACTTACAAGACTTAATGAGCAGTTCGAACAGAATTGACCCCTGTGAGAATAAAGCTTGAGGTAGAACTCCACTCTGATGACTCGACCTTTCAAAATAAGGGCTCAGCTGGATAGTTTGGAAATATATAATCCATGATTTCCCTGCAAAAATTTGAGCAGTTATGTTCACTGACAAAGAAGTTATTAGTGCTCCTCTCAGGTGTCTACACTGGTGCCCACGTTCAGACTCAACTAGATCTAATTGGAAGTTCAACGTCGGCATATGTTTCTGTCCCCCCCCCCCCCCCCCAACCGCTCTTCCATACCAACTAACCCAAACGCATCCAGTCATTACATCGCATTGTTCCATCTTTGTATTGTCTCGTGTTCCAGACGTCTTGGCCGGATCGGAAAAGAGATTTTGGAGCGTAATGGGTCTAACCTGCTTTTGTAATAATAATAAAAAAATATCCCCCATTTGTTCCCATGACATAGCAAACCCCGTCATCAACACACACACACACACATACACCGTGTGGGGGTCCAGCTACCAGACTGTGACTGATCCCTACCCAGTCACCCAAACAGCACTGGGTGGGACGCTGTTTGGTTGGTGGGATGGTACAGCACAGCATTAGAGTGTGTGTCTGTGTGTGTGTGTGTGTGTGTGTGTGTGTGTGTGTGTGTGTGTGTGTGTGTGTGTATTCAGGACAGGATGGTCATGGTTCAGCTCCACTGAGCAAAAACGTAGGGACTCTTTCACACCATATACTGGTCTTGAATGCTGTTTTGCACGGCTGTCTGGGGGTAAATGAGTTACACACACACACACACACACACACACACACACACACACACACACACACACACACACACACACACACACACACACACAATAAAGGGCTCTTAAAGCACACCTTTATCTCTTTTGTGGATCTTACCAACAAAAATGCAAACCCAGACAGCCTTTGATGCCTCAATAGACAATTGACAGAATTTTAGCATCATTTAGCATAATTCTCAGCCATACCGTTGCCTTACTCTGCATTTGGTTATAGGTTTATTGAAGCCCATAAGGCTAAGCCAACACAACTGTCTTTTATATTGTATTTTCTCATCCTGTTTCTCAGTCTCTCTCAAACTTATTATTTGACGCACGCACGCACGCACGCACGCACGCACGCACGCACGCACGTTGCTTAAGTCCTTAGAGCAGGGTCAAAACAGGACTGAGGGTAGGCCAAGTTTTGAAAAGTAGCATATAAGGGCCCTTTCATATTGATGTAGTTGAAATAAAAATCCAAATAAGAGTTAGTGGGCCAAGGGTTCAGCTTTTTAAAAGGGGTCAGCTGAAGGCCACAGACAAGGTTATGGCACTGAAAGCAGGACAGACACAAAGGTCTGGAAATTAGGCTTCAAGCAAGAAGGAAAAGACTGAGAGGCAATGTCAAAGCTATGCCTTTAGAAGAGGTCAGATGGAGGTTAAATGTTACGACCAGGGATTGAATATGAATCAATACTTGACTTACTGAGAGGCTTTTGGCTCAGAAAGAGCACGAGGGCCCGCCATAAGGGCGAGCCCGTTATAATTACCACTGCAGCTGAGAATAGACTGGATACATAAGAACGTTTCAAGTTTATCAGTATTAATTTCCACAATGTTTTGATTTACCGAGAACTAAATATTATCAGAAAGCTTTCGAGATATGGAAATCTTACTCAAGGGGCCTGAGACTTGTTTCTGGGAGACCATACTTGCTGACAGCAATAACACTAACTGTAGCCATTCCCGTAACAACATACATCAACACTAGACACTAAGTGGAAATCCCTTCTTACATAATTAACCAGAATGAGATCAGGAGGTCTGCTCTAGTGCTTCGTTATCTGTTTGTTTGTATGGTGGAAAGTCGAGCAGGACTGAGACATTTATTTCCATCACATTAAATTATTTTGTTTTTTCTATCATCTTTTCTTCCTAATTTAAATGAATCTACCAAAGCAGTACCCAATTATTATGTTGGCTATGTTAGTGATGCCTTAATTATTGTTATTATTGTGTTATTGTTGTCACCAAGACAATTCGACGGGTCTACGGGAGTTCCGTAGAATCAGGAAGGTTTTCAAAGACGTATCTGCATTAGTAGCCCTACTTACTAAAATAATCACAAACCCACAATATATGTTATGAACACAAATAGAATATGTATCACAACATCCCATATCTAGACAGCTGTGGACTATCATTCCTATCCTGGTTGTCCTTCCGACCCTGCAACTAAATATTCGGACATATTTTGGCCTAAGAACGCAGGGATAGCTACATAATGCATGCTGGGAGGATCTCCAGCCACTCCATGACCCTGAACTGGAAAAAAAAAACTGCAGAATGGCAGAAACACTTTGATGTTGTACATTTCATTAAACTCCAAAGCACTGAAAGCGATGACCGGATGAGCTGCAAAATCAACAAAGTCACCATAGCCTTGATACGTCCACACTGACACAGGATTTCTATGAAACGACATATTCACATTGCAAAAGCTCAGGTGAAACAAACGCAACCTTCTGATATCTAGGAATACCTGTCGATTAAGTGTAACACCACACACATCTTGTTAATGTTTAGTCCCAGATTAAACAACTCTGCTTGTTTATCCAGTGACCCAGCTTAGATTTGGGGAAGCTTAAAATACTGGAAGGTACGCAGCACTTTTATGCGTGACAATATTATATTTTGGCATACAGAGATTCCTTGAGCTGTGGTTACGCAGCATTTTAGTTTGTCATCTAGACAGGTTTTTACTATACATGATGCCCCAGGTTCGCTTTACATTTATACAACCTTATAAAATGTATTATTGGTGCTGTAGTTTCTGGATTACGGGTTCTTTAAATCAGCTATCATCCTGCCACTACCAATCCCTGCTCTGCACACACAATCATTTACTCACCGCTCACGATCATACAACAGAAACGAGATTAAAGTGGCGATACAATCCCTTGAGTTTAGCATGAATGTTATCTTCTCTCGAATCTGTTTTGAATAGCTGCTGCAGTTTTATCAGGGAAAATCTTCCATAACCCTGGAATTTCACAGTGAATGGATTTTCTCATTCAGCAAGTAAGGCAGCAGTCAAGGTACATCTGTTAGAGCTGAATGCTTTGCAAACAGACGAGTGAGTGTGTGTCTGAGCGCGCGCGTGTGTGTGTGTGTGTGTGTGTGTGTGTGTGTGTGTGTGTGTGTGTGTGTATGTGCGTGTGTTTGTGTACATTAAGGTCTGTATACTGAAGCTTCAGCAGCATACATCCAAACCGCTGCCAAGAGATTAAAGATCAAAATGATTCCTCACTACATTTAGATTTTGCATCTTTTAAAGCAGTTAATGCATCAATGGAAAGGACCATGTCTGCGAAATGAAAAACGTTTGATTGTTGTTGATTAGATTTCAATTAAAATCATCCAAATGAGAAGACAACATGTTGCCGGCTTGGTGTGTTTGAGAGAATGGGAGGTATAGCGGTGTGAACGCAATAGGCGGATATGGTAAGCAGAGAAGATTAGTCGACACATATTGAAACTGCTCGGTTTTTGGACACTATGTATGATGATGTCACCTCAGCGTAAACTCAAGACCTATTCCCTGTAGTGTTATTTTTGCTGGGTTAGCTCCTTAAACTGATCTGTTATTAAACATACGCCTCATTACAAGTTATGCTCTTTTAACAACGTGGATTAAACTTTGCAGCTGAAGCAGTGAGACAAATACAAGCATGTAAGCACATGCATGCACGCATTCTCACACACGCATGCACGCACACACACACACACACACACACACACACACACACACACACACACACACACACACACACACACACACACACACACACGAATCTTTGGTTTTTGTCTCTCTAAGCTGTAGAGATCTTGGAAACTCTAACAGGCTGAACTCTCTGTCATCTAGTTCAAAGGAGGTCAAAGGTCATAGATAAAGCCATGGCCCAGATGAGGAGCCGACAAAAGACGAGCTTCTGATCAGGCCGATAGTGCTATTGCCCTAATAAAAATGTGTGGAAGCCCTTTGCTCTACGGAGGCTGGTGTGAACAAATCTACCAACCCAAACGCAGAGGTCAAGTCTACTTTCGCTCACTCAATGACAAATCAGCACATCGGCACACACGCTGGTGATTAGAGGCTTTTATTTACGATAAAAGCTCAAAGTAACAAATCGAGTTTGTCCCTTTCTAACCAATATACTCTTGGACACTAATATGTGAAAATTCAACCTCACAAATTAAGATTAGATTAAAAGACAAACATTGGCTGCACCTCAATCTCAGTGAGTGAAACTGAATTGGACAGAGATAGAATTTAGTCGCAGGCAGGTTTAAGAGTTTTAAAGACATATTGCTTCTAATTTAGAAGAAAATCTCCTAAATTAACTCAAACTAAACAAATCTACACAATTCAGTAAACTTCCTTATTCACAAGCCTGAACAATGGCTCCGTGGTTAACAATAACAATGTTTCCCATATATTTATTTATTTCGTATTCATTTGTTACCACAATATCAACACTGACACCCACATATTGATTTTATATTTATGATTTTACTATTTATAAATCGGAAAAATCTTGTAACATTGATTTGCTCTGCCCCTCCTTTCTCTCAACAGACCCGTCTGTGAATGGCCCCTCTTCTCCACGCACCCTCTGAATCACAACACGCTGTCACAAGTTTAGTCATTATTTAATAATGAATGAATAATGCACCCTTTATGCACGCACATGCGTGTGTTGTGTGTGTATGAGTGTGAGGGACTGAGCTGACCGTAGAATCAGAATGAAAAGAGGAGTCGTTACCTGGGAGGCGTGTCAGACAAAACATGCTTTGTCCCCCTCTTGGACCAACACTCTTAAACAGTTTGTCCCCTGCAGCTCTTTGTGAATTGAATGTGTCTACAGTGGTGGAATGTTATAACCATATCCCTGCCGTTCACCGGCTCTCTTTAGTCAGGAAAAGACTTAACAGGAACAACCTATAACCAAAGGCCATTCTTTTATTTCCCCATCCAGTGTATATTAACTAATACACCAAATATAATATTAGGAGCATCTATAAAGGGCTGATAAAGAGGAGCTGGAAAAAGGCAGGACTGTTGGCAAGGACCTTTGTGACCTGAATTCACACCCTCACTATTTCCTGGAATTTCATAATCTCATTCAGCTCACAAATTCGCAGAAGTCTCATTTATGAATTATGTTAGCCATGCCCTGTGGATAAACAGGTCTGACGTTGGGTGCTGTGTCAGAATCCAATGTAATTTCATGAGGACAATGGCACCATTCTACATGAGAAATGTTAGAATTTCTGAGTTTCTTTGGGTTATAAATCTTAAACAGACATCCAACTCTGAAGAAAACCTCACACTGACTTCACAGTCTGGCTTCACACATAAGTCTCCTTGGTTGTTTCATTTCTAGTCTAAAATGGCGACATTTCATCTGTACAAATACTCGCTGAAGTATCAAATATTATTTATGTACTTTACCGTGGCATGGACAGTCTGCTTAAAGACAGACGTTTAACTTACCAAAGAAAAACCTACATAGGAAATTGCCATTTACCTGATAATTTGGATGATGCAGAAAATAATCCGGACATCCGGCCACAGCCATGTTTTGTGTTTCTCAGCTCTTTTGTGCAATTTGCCTGGTTGGATCAGTTTCGATACAAGATGGACAGAGCAGAACCTGCAGAGGAAGAAGAGCAGACAAATGGAGGTTATTGGAAAACTACAAAGGAAGAAGGGAAAGGGAGAGAAATGGTCCACAGAGAGGAAGGAAAAAGGGAAGAAGAGGAGGATGACGGCAAGAAAGGAAGATGGAGTCTCGGGTCTGAGAAGGCTATAGCACAGAGCCCTTCTTAACCCACATAGACCCATAGTAAACAACCTGCGGGGAACAGTGGTTGGTTGAATATTGTTAAGCGTAAGCATAATAATTTAATCTTATTCAAAATCTACATTATTACCTACTGTTGTGATTTGTAACCGACACATCCGAAATCGCTTTGCAATGTCAACAATTATTTTGTAAATGGACCAATGAAAATGACCTTCTTGGTAACTAGACTTGCACCAGTCAAATTTAGGGTAAAGTGCATGAATTGGAGCCAAGATAAACCATAAGGGCTTATATTTGGGTGATAAAAGAGCTTATTTAACATTGCACTACGATTGCAGCACAGTTGTCGAGTAAATGGACATGTGCTATACAGAAGTCCTTCACCTTATGCAAGTCTATTACGGAGCCCGAGGACTCTAAAAATGAGATGCTTCCTGGCTGCGAGTCTTATCATCTTGGGGTTTTTAGAAATATTTTTACTGTTTACTGTTCTGTCCAAACTGTCAATCTCAACATACCCCCAACATTCAACGACGTCTGTGTAAATGGACACAGCTGCAGTTGAAGCCGCACGTCAGGGGACTTTAAAGGCATCCTTCTGCACCATTGTGCCTCCCTCCGAGCCATCCTTGGGTCAAAATAACCACAACCTCAACAACATGGACTTTAGTCTATTTGAGCTTCTTAAAGTGGGCATCCTATTGACCTCTTGGCACTGCTGCCACTGAATAAACACCTGTAAACACGGACCCAAAAATAGCCTGCAGGCACCTCCCCAGGTCTTAAGTTAGTGCCCACAGTATATTTGGAGCCGAGCAGCTCGGGCTCACAACTATGATGGTCTTTTATGCAGCAGTTCATGACCCCACGTTGGTATTTTTAAAAATAGGGCCTGCCATTTTATAGACGGCTAATATTATCTTGTGTTTGAATTAGCGGTTTGTGTAGTGTGTATATATGTGTGTACATTTTTGCCTGGACATGTGCTTCTGCGTGTGTACATGTACTGTATGTGCGTGGGTGTGTAAAGCCTCTATTTCTAGGAGTTTTTCGAGGGTCTTTGAGAAGCTCTATTTGTGCTCACAGAGTTGTGTATGTTGCCGCCTCTGACCGACTAGTCGGTGGTCAATGACAGGACCACTGTGCCCCGGTAGAGTCAACTACCATTCTGCATACTGGACATACCATTAAATTGCAAAGCCCTCTGAGGAAGGTGATGCAGGTGAAATGAGAAAAAGGCAGTAACATTAACCAACCGTTTAAGTCGATCTATAATAAGACAGCCTTGACTGTAAGGGCCGAGAGTCAACCCCTTTCGACTGGAAGATAGAACATTTGAGCAGAGATCAAATGTAAACATCTACTTCAGCGTTAATGTGCTACAATCAAAAATAATAGTCAAACTGTCTCTTGACAATCCTTCGTCTTTGACAAATTTGAAACGCTTGACGCTTGAGTCTTGTATAAAAACGGAAATACCTGGACCAGGTCAACAATCCTATCAAATCACCACATTATTCTTATTCAATATATTGTTCATTGTCTCAGAAAGAAATGTACTTTATTTATGCAGCCATAAGTTCTACTGTTTTACGTCTAAAAAAAGAAGTTTGTCATCCTGACAATTGTGTCAGCTGATGAGCTAAATAAAACCATCATCAGAGCTCTTCCTTTCAATTATTTTTTTAATAACTAAAAAGTTTTTTAAACCTCCAAAATCTGGCTTGCTAATAATGACCAAACTATGAATGCATTCTAAACAAAGAGCCTGGCACCACGATCACTGGGGCCGCTGAAAGGGCTTGCTTGTAATGAGTGTGTGTGTGTGTGTGTGTGTGGCCTGGTCGGTAGGCATGCTCGCCATTTACACATTATTTACAGACACACAGTTTACAACAAAAACAAAACAAATTAACATCAGCCTAAACTGTCCGAGCAGGCCCTCATTAGGCGACCACACACTGGCTGACTACAGTAGCTGTGGCTGAACTCTACGTTTATTCGATTTCAGGAGTCAGGAGGTTGCGTAAGACGGACAGCCGCAGACTTCAACTAAATACATTCACATTTAAACAAAAAGGTTGTGCCTCGCTTAAGCCTAAATCCTTGTCAAAACTGCCACTTTTATTTTATGAGGATTAAATAGTAAACATTAAATATCACTGAATTAAATGTATGGCCTTTCAGCATCACCAGTAAAACATTCTGCTTCATCTGTGCATGCTAAAACATGGGAAAACACTCAGGCGGTCCACGTAGCATTAAAATACCTTGAAACCCAAGTTTCAAAGTGCTTATATGTGAGTGACTCTTGGTGACTGATATATTGACCAAACACACACGCACCTATGCTTAATGGCTCCCTGACACAATCAAAGCCATTCCAGTGCAGGGATTAGACCCTCTCAGAGTCCTTTGATTCGATTCCTTCCACTTGAACAGGGTACTGAAACCTAACCATCTCTGACCTTGACAGTGCAATTACCCGGACAGTGTCTCCGCACTAGAAAGGGGGACTTTGGGGTTTGGCGGCTGTACCCAGCGGTGAGGTGACTGCATCTGGATTAATTAAAGGGATTTTTGCTCAAACTTGCATGAGGGAGAATGTCAGCTGGTGGACTTCAAACGCAATAATGGCGATCACGGATCATAAATCTTTTCCAGCACTATCCTGGGTGAGACTTCGCAGCCAAGACACAACACTCTACTGAAGGTGTTCTGCTGTGAGTTTTAGAGACATCCTCTTGGTGGCGTGGGAAAGGCTTACGTTTCATTTTTTAAATATATGCATCTTTCTCGGTCAGGAAACTAAACGTGAAAGAAAACCAATATGCAAGCATGATCTTTGTGGAAAAAGTGTCACATGCCTGCATTTCACACAAACGCACCTTCAAGCTTCTAACTTCTTTACCTCATGATGATTATGTACAGTTAACAAAACAGGATCATAATGTGTACTGTGATGTCTTCCTGCTGCCAGGATCATAGTCGATCACTCAACAAACATTTAGGCTTCAGAACATGCAGTGTTTTACCACGTCCCCATTCAGCCCAAAAATCCATTAACATAAGACATAAGATAATTATTCAGTTCGGGCTTTACTCACTCAAAAATCTGTTTCATTCAACTGTAATAGTGTGATTGCATATATGAAACTATGCGACACATTATAGAAAATTGGAAGGTTAAAAAAGTCCCCATTGTGGTGACATGCAGTTTGACCTCTGAGTGTTACATACTGTACCGGATGTTATAACATATAAATGTTGAGCCATTTTAAAACTAAACTTAAGTTTGAGGAGAATTATTTGTCCTCTGCCTATTTTCACTGCGGTCAACAAATGCAGCACAAATTGGACCGGCGTAGCTGCTCTCGAACACGTCCTGGTGGGCTAGCATGTTTAGTCACTATTGGGGTTAATGTGCTACGGTCCAGCTTTAACTTCCCCAGGTGATAAGCCCTGCAGAGAAGCCAAAAGGCAAGGCCTAGGATCACCAGAACCCTGGGCTATATATAGCAAAGCATAATTGAAACAGTAGAAACATTTCCCTGAAGAGTTCTCCTCTTTTACATGGTGGTGGATCAGTGTCTGACCAGCTCACCAGACCAAACATGGATGTTAAGAGGACTTCAGAGGCTGAAGGACTGCACCTCTGCTTGCAACCAATACCAAGAGGGTAAACATGGGATACGGGGCGAATGTACGGATCCAAAAAGGGATGAGGGATAGCAAAGCAAAAACAAACTTTCAGACACACGTTTGCGAGAATATTGTTCTTTGCAAATGATAAAATATACAATTACAATCGCGTAAATCAAATCTCATTATGGTTTTAAATAGACTTATTTATTTAGGCCACAGCTTCCACACATTAAATAACAGGTTATTAGGTTTTCTTTTCCCCTTCCACAAGCCTTTCCAAGGAGACCAATAAATATGCAGAGTGGAAAATGGAAATATTAAACTTTTAACCTCACATACTGTATGTGGGCCAACCCTGAGACAAACGAGTGTCTTGTGAGCTGAGCAAACACAAGTTGTAAACTAAGGAGTCAGTTTGATTTATTGTTTTTTGCCTGCCTGCCTGCTGGTCTTAAAGGTCAAGCGGTCTGTTTGGTTTGTATTGCTGCCTGTCTGTCCGTCTTCCTGCTTGGCTTGATGTCAGTCTGTCTCTTTACCTCTCCGTTGACTTGTCCGTGTATATACATGTCGTCTACTGACGATCTACCTGCCTGCCAGCCTCTGTACATTTATGTGAGGCCTTCTCTCCTCTACGTATTTTCCCGTCCTTTCCTTATTGGGAAAACATTCCAAATAGTCAGGGTTATTTATAGCGGGGCATCCAGAAACTTACTGTAGCATAAACTCGTGCAGTGTACAAGTGAGCCAGATGCTGAAAGAGCTCTATTACAGTATTGTTTAAAAGTTCTCTGATTTTAAAACTTCATCCAACATTTAGTGTTGTTGAATAAAATTAAATGCATGCCATGTGTGCTAAGTATTAAAGGACCATGTGTAAATTCATAACAGCCATTCAGCTATTACTGAATCAAGAGAGTGTTACTTTGGAACAATGGAAACACAGTATTACAGCGTCTGTATCTTGTTGGAACATAATTATTTAAATTCAACCAAGCAGGCCTTCAAATCTACAGCATGCTATGTTACTGTAAGTAAGCGTGGACGGTTCTACTTGCTGAAGCATTTAAACCTCTCACTAATGTGAACTTACTGATAGGGATACTGGTGGCATGCGTCTCCAGTCTGGGCCTTTTCGCAAAAATAGCACACGTCAGAGTGACGAGGCACAATTCAGACAATTCAGGGGGTAGTTTACTTTTTTTATAAAACGATTATCAAATCTGTAAAATAACCCTTCAAATAGCCTTCCTGGTTATATTTGGCATTAATTAAACCCTGTTTCACACATAGAACCAGCATCGGTTGTAGCCATAAGCCAACCCCCCCCCCCCCCCCCAACAGCTCAATGTTAGCATCTGTACAGTTCAGTTGTGCAGCTGTGTCAACCACGTTCCCCGTGTATATTATTGTCAAATATGTTCATCCCAATCAACTTGGCTTCCACTGCTTGGACTGGACACAGCTTAACACGGGGCTGTTCAGCTCTGCTCAGTCATCTCTGGAATGCAGAGAGTACATTCTTTCCATATAGGGCGCCCTGTGAAAAAAACGTGCAATATGGTGAACCCCAACCTCACAAAGGGGATTGATTTGTGGGCCAGCCAGGGATGGTGTTGAAAGGAAAGCGAGGAACATATAGCAGAATGTGTGTGTGTGTGTTTACATAACATAAACGCAACACACAGTGATTGTAAGCTTTTTACGGGGTCAAAAGGGGACTTTTTTATGCTTCATGGGGTCAGCTTGTGTCACGGAACAAAGTGCTTTATTTCTTACGCCCTGAGGTCGAGGTCTGCACAGGTCTTCTTTTTCTATCTCACACCCAACTGCTCCTGCAGGATGTCCAATCCCTCTCTGATCATTTGTGTTCTATTGTAAATCGGTCTGACCCATCTCACAGGGAACATTTGTGCAAACTTTAGCAGACTTTTTATTCATTTTTATGAGAAAATCTTGCAGGCGCTCAGCTTTTTAATGAGCTATGTTTATAAGTCCTGACCATTAAAAATAAAAATGTCTAGCTTCTATGATAGTTAGTGTAATTTCCTTGATGATTTCCTGGTTGGTTTAGTGGAAGATGCATTTACATACAAGGTTAGGCCTAATAATAAACAGGCTCTTATATTTTCATGTATGAAATTTCATCCTGTGATAATGATGCTGACTACACAAGAATGAATATGTCCAAGGCTGCGTTTGTGTTGGGTCCTGTGTGATCTGTGGAATCCCACCGCAGCTCGGGGCATCACTGAGACAGCTGAAACAAGCTTGACATCACTTTAGATCAAATGGAAGTGTCAAAGGCCTCGGGAGAAAGAGGGCCACTGTCACACTCAGGGGGAGTTGAGAGTGTGCATGCATGTACATTCCAGTATCTGTGTGTGCACACGTGTGGATGCATTCAACTATGATTTGCAGTAGATCTAAACTTACTACGGGTTTGTCATAACATTCTTGAGCAGTTTCTCTTGGCAGAAAGCAAAAAACAAAAACATTCACCCCTTCCATTGAGGAGTGTCCTACAGTCCAACTCCAGGAGGTTCCCTGAGTGGTCAAACTGGTGAGAAAAGAAGCACGTTAAGGAATGTTTGCGGCAGTCAGAAGAATTGAACTGAAATAACAATAATTAACAGTTTTATTCAATGCTACTTGCTCAGTTCAAAGAAAAGACTGGAACTACAGAATACTCCATTTGTTATATGTTTTTTTTAAGTATCCATTGTTAGATTTATTCTGTGTGAATGATACAAGTAGAGAAAATAAAATCTACATTTTAAGATTTGTACAGGTATATTAAAATTATTCTTTTCAAACTGTAGAATAAACTGCATTTACCGGGGTACAAATGTGTCATACAAATAAAATATAACTGACTGATGTATAATAATGGTCCCAGGTCCATATTCTGAATTCCTATTGGAGTTTTCAGAGTTCTTAACAAGTTTAGTCCTCAAAACAGATAAAGTAAGTATTGTAGGTGATTTTAATATTCATGTGGATATCGATAATGATAGCCTTGTACTGCGTTCGTGTCATTATTAGATTCGATTGGCTTCTGTCACAGTGTACAGAAACCCACTCACTGTTTTAACCACACCTCGACCTTGTTCTGGCATACGGCATCGAAATAGAAACTGGAACAGTCTTTCCAGAGAACCCTCTTTTATCGGACCATTACCTAATAAATTTAGTTTTCTTAATACAGGAGTTTAGGCCATTATGCAAAAGTTTCTACACTAGATGTCAATCTGATAGTGCTGTAGCTAAATTTAAAGAAGCGATTCCATCTGCATTTGATTCAATGCCATGTCTAAATATAACAGAGGACTGCTAAATGTAGTCCCACCTAGACTAATTATCTTGTCAATAGTGCTACAGGCTCACTGCAAATGACACTAGACTCTAAAAAAAGAAGGTCATAAAACAAGGGAAGTTAGCTCCATGGTATAACCCTCAAACCCACACATGAATGCTAACATCGCAAAAACATGAAAGGACATGGCGTTCTACCAATTTCGAAGAACCACGGTTTGTCTGACGAGATAGATTAGACTGTATATCGACCTTCACCAATTGACTTCAACAATTTCTACGTCAAAACCTTGTATCTGTCTCTTAGACCCCATCCCGACGAGGCTGCTTCAAGACGTTTTACCTTTAGTGAGCACCTCTTTACTAGATATGATCAATCTGTCTTTACTAACAGGCCATGTACCACAGTCCTTCAAAGTAGCTGTAATTAAACCTTTTCTTAAGAAGCCCACTCTTGATCCAGAGGTGTTGGCGAACTATAGACCGATCTCTAACCTTCCCTTCCTGTCTAAGATCCTTGAGAAAGTAGTCCCAAATCGGTCATGTGAATTTATAACAATAGTTTATTTAAGGAATTTCAGCCAGGATTTAGAGTGCATCATAGCACAGAGACAGCACTGGTGAAAACTACGAATGACCTTCTAATTGCATCAGACAAAGGACTTGTCTCTGTCTTGTGAGACCGTAGTGCTGCATCGACACCACTGACCATCACATCCTGTTACAGGGACTAGAACATTTTACTGGCATTAAAGGAACCACACTAAGCTGGTTTAAGTCCTATTTATCAGATCAATCCGAGTTTGTATGTGTAAACGATGAATCCTCCATGCACACCAAAGTTTGACACAGAGTTCCACAAGGTTCTGTTCTTGGACCAATTGTATTCACCACATATGTACTGTATGCTTTCATTAAGCAATATTATTCAAAAACCCTCCATAAACTTTTATTGTTATGCAGATGATACCCAGTTATATCCATCAATCGAACCAGAGGAAACCAACCACTTCGCTAAACTTCACATATGCCCTAAAGACATAAAATCCTGCATGACCTGCAACTTCCTGATGTTAAACTCAGACGAAACTGAAGTTATTCTACTAGGCCCAGAACACCTCCGAAATCAGTTATCTAATGATACAGTTATTCTAGATGGCATTGCCCTGGCATCCAGCACCACTGTAAATAATCTCTGAGTTATCTTTGGTCAGTAGATATATATATATCCTTTAACTTCCGCATAAAACAAATTTCAAGGACTGCCTTTTTTCACCTACGTAACATTGCATAAATCAAGCACATCCTGTCTCAAAGCGATCCAGAAAAATGTGTTCATGCATTCGTTACTTCTCGACTAGATTACTGCAAATTCCTTAATATCAGGCTGCTCTAGTAAGTCTCTTAAATCTCTCCAGTTGATCCAGAATGCTGCCGCACGTGTACTAACAAAAACTAAGAAAAGAGATCATATTACTCCTGTGCTAGCTGCTCTGTACTGGCTCCATGTAAAATCAAGAATTTTATTTAAAATCCTACTCCTTACCTACAAAGCCCTAATTGGCCAGGCACCATCATATCTTAAAGAGCTTATTGTACCCCATTACCAGAGAGCTGCGCTTACTTTTGGTTCCCAGAGTCTCAAAAAGTAGGATGGGAGCCAGAGCCTTCAGTTATCAAGCTCCTCTTCTGTGGAACCAGCTTCCAGTTTCAGTCCGGGAGGCAGAAACACTCACTACATTTAAGAGTGGGCTGAAGACTTTCGCTTATAGGTAGGGCTGGCTGAGGTTTGCCTTGGACCAGCCCCTAGATATGCTGCTCTAGGCCAAGATGGCTGGGGGACTTCCTATGATACACTGAGCTTATCTCATCTCTCCTCTTCACCATCTCCATCTATATGAATTCATGCTCCATTAATGCATTGAATGCATTGAATGTGTTGTAACTTTGTTATGTTGTTCATTCTGTGCATATGACATCTATTGCACTTCTGTCTGCGATCCCTCCTCTGTTGCTCTCCCTAAGGTTTCTTCCTTTTTTCTTCCTTCCGTTAAAGGGTTTGTAGTTTGCCCTGTTCCAATGCGAGGGTCCTGGGACAGGATGTCATATGTTCTACAGATTGTAAAGCCCTCTGAGGTAAATTTGTGATTTTGGGCTATGCAAAATAAATGTAATTGAACTACTTGAGAAAGAGAAAACTGTGTTGATTAAAAAGAGGTTAGGTAGGGCTGGGCGGTATGGCCAAAAATTCATATCACGGTATTTTGTAAGATTCTGGCGGTTTCACGGTATATCACGCTATTTTCTTTTCGAGTAAACACATTCATTCATTGACGCCGAAAAGGACCGCCGGCCAACTGAACAGCTGTTCGCCGTTCGCCGCTCGCCGCTCGCCGCTCGCCGCTCGCCGCTCGCCGCTCGCCGCTCGCCGCTCGCCGCTCGCCGCTCGCCGCTCGCGTGGCTCTTCCGTTCTGTCTCTTCTTGTTTTGTTTTTTTTACCTAACTTACATTCCTCTGGGTCCTGCACCCAGCATGCAGTTCGGCGGTGTAATTTTATAAATGTACAATTATTAAGGTGCGTTCACACCAAAAGCGTTGCGTCATTGGCGTGGTGTGTTCACACCAAAAGCGTTGCGAATATTCGCAACGCCGGACTATTTGTGATTGTTTCGCTTTTTCGCACTCGATGCGCCGCCGGAGAGGGGGCGTGGCTTATCTCCGTGGAAATAGTTCCTTTCTGCCATCCACCGTGGAAGAAATAACCACTAGTTCTGCTTTGTACACGTTGTGGAAGTCCCACAAACGTTGGAACATCAAACGCCCTCATGTCTGGGTTCATAACATTATCCGTAGTCGCAGACAGCTTCTCCAGGAGCTGCGTCTGGAGGACTTCCTCTTCCAGACTATCGACTTCTCCTTCATAGTTTCTGATCAGCAACGGCAGGACGGCGGTGATGATGGGCAGAGCTTCTCAACGCTGATTGGCTTTCGCAACTCAGCGTCACGCGAATTTTTCGCCAGAGTTGAAAAATTTCAACTCGCGCGAATAAGCGAATTATTCGCGTTGTGTCATTCGCCGAGTTCGCGCGTTTTCGCGCCGCGTGGTTTGCGCGATTTCGCGCCGGCGGAAATTCGCTTTTTCGCAACCATTTCGCGTCTGTGCATTGACTTTGTATGTAATCTGGTCGCGCGAAAAATTCGCGCCGCGTTTGGTGTGAAAGCACCTTTAGTGTTACAAATTGTTTGTGTCACAAACTGTTGTGTCGTGGTGTTTTCCTGTTAAAGAGCGTTAGTTGTGGGTTATTAATTGTTGTTATAAAGTTATAACCATGACCCATCTCAATACCCGTAAGACAAGTACCTCCGACCGCTGCGCCCTCAGCGGTGAGCGGTGAACAATATATTTTGCTGCCTGACGAAGAGCGACAACAGTTGTTACGGTATGACGGTATATGAAAAATTCATACCGTATGGAAATTTGAAACCGGTATACCGGTTGAACCAGTATACCACACAGGCCTAGGTTGAGGTAAATATAAATTAAGCAGATGGTAATTTAGCTAGCAGTTGGTTTTATGACCCTATGCAACTCTAGCTATGAATTTGATATATTTTTAGTCACACACCCCATAGCCAGTTGAGAGCAGCCTGTCCTATAATCTAAACAGACCAATCACAGGTGAAATGAGTTGTGAGAGATGATACAGGATAGCCAGTGTGACAAAACAAAGCAATACATGTCATGGTTCCTCGTCTTATACTATGTCTTGTTTTTAAAAAAACATATTATATTTAAAGCGGCTCACGTCAACATTTTTATGTGAACAATTCACACAGGACTCTGACACTGGTTACATCTCTTTCGTAAGTACCACACCCGCAAAACTCACCCAAGCCTCCCATCCCCCGGATTCCCACCCATGCGTCACTGTAACGCATAAGCTACCTCCCTCTCTTTCGAACCCTTGCCCAGCTCCAGCCCCCTCCATTCGACCCCTACCCTCATCCTGCACCGCTCCAGTCCAGAACATAAACAGCGTCTTAATTCAAGAAATGGCACAGATCCAACTCGGTGTCTGGGGGCTTGTGGAGATCCCATTGAAGTGAATGTACTGACCGTAACCCAACCCCGAGAGAGGGCAGGTCAATTATTCTGCTGTATATGTTTTAACTAGCCAGACGCCTTATGCGAGAATATTTAGCCCGACGCTGTGAGTTATCAAAACTTCCTACGGTGAGGCGACCTATAGAAATGTGCTGTTGTGAGGCAGAGAGTGCTGTGGGTGGAAAGACAAGTTGCCTGCTCTACTGTATTGTTTCGCTGTGGGCCGGTGAGTCACACCAGCCTTTAGCTCTGTAGGCAACCCTTAAAATGTACGTATTTTACACAGGCAACTGACAAATCATCTTTCACTTCAGCATTAAAATAGTCTCGTCAAGTCATTAGATTACCCCAAAGAATCAAATTTCAAATTCACTGTAGGCACTGCATGGTATTACACTAACAAACAACACTGACAACTAAATTAAACTTTTGGTATTCCACGTAACTCTTAACATTACAAATATTTATAATTATGAGCATCTCAAATGAGGTTGTCAGAGTGTGTGTGTGTGTGTGTGTGTGTGTGAGAGAGAGGGTTGGCTGTTGTTTCTGCAGCACTGCAACACTGAAGACGGGAGAAAGAGTGGAACAGAGCATCTCTGTCTCCTGTTTTAATCAGCAGATTAGATGGTAGTCACTCCTCACTGGATGTGCTTGTTGCACATGTTGATTAGTCATTAATTGGCAGCTTTCATTATTTGAGAGCAGCAGCGTAAAGTGGGGCTATAAGAGAGGGCCTGATGTCATTCCGGTGGAGGCTGAATAGCACCAGTCTATGAGAGAAAGGCCTTTTGGAAACGTGGACAGTGCCTAATTGGATGAGGATTTCATTGGGCTGCTTGGGAGCACTGGTCTTATGCAATGGCAGAGATGAATGGACGGAGCTTGGGAGCAATTGTGCTTGTGCACAAGTTGGCTGTAATGGTGGCCCCAGGGCTGCGTTAGATGGATTTGCTTACTTTACTACACCTGTTGGTCGCACAGAACCTCTTTCAAGAACTGTTGCATTGGACCCCCTTTTAGTCAAGAACGTAAAGCTGTCATCTTCATCATCTGGGACAAAAGTAAACATCAAACCCAAATAAAACTGACCTCGTCGGTAAAACATGTAACTGGTATCAGAAAAGGTCTGGAGTTCCATGCGACCCATCGAGGAGAAAGGGGAATAGGATTTATTTGGCTTACTTACTCTAAGGAATGCTAACAAACTTGGCTAGCTGAAAATCATATTAAAAAGGACTTAACGAAAGTCCTGTTCCTAAGTACCTAAGTACACCAGTCTAAGCCCTGATCGCTTCTAAGTCTGGGTATAATACTAGAAAACCAGAGGGCAGAAAATGCAATTATGCACAACAAAATACATGCATATATGGTCAGAAGAGCTGTATTTGGAGCGTGAGAGGGACTCAGAATTAGGTTTATGACAGTGCTATAATTCAAGAACAGAAAAGTGCCTGTGTTGTTTCACTCTGGGATTTATTTCTGGGGGGTTGGGAGGGGGGGAGCCGTACGGTACATCTACCAAAGCCAACTAGCCATGGTTTGTTTTGATTTGGCATTGCGGGTTCCAGCTGGTACGGTGAGACAGATCACCAGAGGGAGACCGACAGAGATATAGACAGCGAAACGAGGAGAGAGAGGCTAGCTATAGAAAGAGGGGGGGGGGGGGGGGCAGACAATCGGGCAGACAGAGGGACAAAGAGACAAAGATAAACTAAGGGACGACATATGTAGAGATAAAGGCAAGAGAACACAAGAGCAAGGGTAGAAATGGTTTGTTAGAGCAATGTTTCCCAAACACTGTGGGGACCCACTTTTTAAAATGACAAACCATCGCGATCCAATACCCAATAGGCTTCATATATATATATATATATATATATATATATATATATATATATATATATATATTCCCCCAGGTGGCTCAAAGGTGTACTGCAGATATGAATGTTAAATAAAAAGACTATGGAAGAAATCCCGCCAAATAAAATCTCCTGCGGCCCACCTGTGGGTCCCGACCCGGTCTTTGGGTACGACTGCGCTTCATGAGATGATTCCGTCCGGCACATCCCCGTGCCTCCACACCACATTACCTGTGGCCACCCGAGCATGTGGTCCCTCGGGTGTTCAGTTACCTACAGAATGAAGGCGACATTCTTGCCTCTCACACAGGCTTGGGTTTCAGCCACATTTGGACTAACACCAGACAGCGAGAAACCCGATCCGTTGTAGACTTTGGTGGTTTGACAAGCGAGCATCGCATCATCACCTTTGGTCACACGCGAAAGCGGTGAGAATTGGGTCTGTGTCGATACATATTTACAGTACGCAGGGGGAAGAAGAATAATAATAATAATACCACAACGTTTTCCTCTGGCAAGGGTTTCAGTTCTTAGAAATGACTCCTTGCAAAACAAGACATGATTACTCAGCAGTTATACTTGAGATACCAGGAACGTAAAACATGAATTGGCCTGTCGTGTCAACAATAAGTGGTTACATGAGGCTTAAGGGCTGTTACCTTGTGGTTAGGTGTCAACTGAAACAATCTCAGTGCTTTAAGGGCGAGCATGTGGTCGGACAAACATTTTAACAGAAGAGAGAGGAGTCATTTACAGAAATGAAAACTGTTTATGCAACAACACAAGACTTAGAACCTTTAGCCAAATTACAAACAGCAGCCCCAAAACGTCCGTGGTTTACTTTCTGACCACTGACATTGAGCTGAGCGTTCTGGTACAGACGGCGAAGGGGCTCTGCTTTCCAGCCAGAGTCAGTCGAATGACATGAACTGTGCTGCGGTCCCCTGGCATGCTTGGGTTAATGGTGTCATGACATCAGGGAGGGGGTATTAACAGTGTATAAGCCTAGACTAACTACTGCTGAATGACTGCCGGCTGACGCAAGACCCAATGGAATGCTGCCTGGAGCACGACCACAGGCTCTTACACCCCCATTACCAGCTAAAAGGATATATCTGCCACTTTGCCCCATAGACGGCAGCTGAAGCCATAGGCGTACGAAGCAAGGGGCGACCGGCCTCGCGTGCATCAAGAAAAGTGCTCTCGCTTAAAATGAGGCTCAGGATTTTTTGGGTTGTGCAACAAATCTCTGGAGTGATTGCTGCCAAGCACACGGTATTTCAAGTCAGAAACCCGCCGTAGTGCGAGCGGCAGAACAGACTTTTCTAGAAAAGACAGAACACACGGGTCTGAATCCTCGAGCGGGTTGAGCGTCGCTTCGCTGGAAGTATAATTATGTGCAATGAGTGCAGTCAGCAGCCTTTTGGCAGCCGGTAGTCTCGCAGAGTTCATGCCCCGTCATGCCTGTGCTTACTGAGCATGGACTTGAAATAGCAGGACTGGTGCTGAGAGGGGGTGAAGGGAGCCGCAGCGAGAGCGGTTGCCATGTGCACGGAGATGTGACCACAACATAATTAAATGAAAGAAAACTGGAAATAATGGGAAAGGGAGAGGTTGGGGGGAGCAGGGAAAAGAGAAATCCTCTTTGGCTACAATAAATGGGAGAGTGTCAAAAAAAAAAAAAAAAAAATGACACGCTTGAAAAGACACGACTATGGCATGTTTTAGACTGTATGTCGCAGTCACATGATCAAACCGCTTCATATTCAACTACACTTTTCAGAGGTGAACACGCGGGGAGGACCGACGCCCGTGTAGCAGTAAAGCGCTCCGGTGTATGTCGCCTAGTTGAGTGGCATATCGGCAGGTTTGGCCAGATTGTGTGTTTTTTTCCCGCTTCACTGACTCCAGGAAGGTTGCTCAGCGAGCTTTTGCTCGCCTTCCTTATGAAATGTGCGCCAACGTTACATTTAGGACACACCAACGCGTTTGAGTGTAAAGGGTTGTTCAATAATCCAAGAGTATTTTAGCCAGTTAAGTGTGGCATGATCACCAGAGATTAGTTATCCTTCAAAACAAGTCTTCCCCCTGAAAATGTGCACCAACGGATCGGCTTCGGGATGCATCGGGCCCCTGCACGCCTCCTTCCAGCCCGACTCCACGTTCCACCGGTGAGGGCCCCGATCTGCATTCTGAACACACGGGGCAACAGCGATGGTTCCCAGAATAATATATTGTGTCGGTTACGCAACTTTCTGCAGAGACCACTTGCAGCCAATAAAGAGATTGATTTGGAAGAGTGCCTAAGTGTCAGGGCAGATTAGCCCACGCATAATCGGGTTTCTCCGTCAAGATAATGATCAGAACCTCTCTCTCTCGTCTGTGCACACTTTCTACTAGTGTTACCATCGTTAAACGGGGGTTTCTCAAAGTATTGTGTGAAAATATTGTATTGTTGACTTGAAAATGAAGCCGGCTTCTGTGGCAAGCATTCCTGTGAACGAATAGAAGACTTTGCCATCAAGCAACTCACATCATGGAGTGAAGCATGATAAGACCTCCCTACACACTCCCGCTGGGAGTGCTCTTGAAGTTATACATATTGATTCAGTACTCCAGACCTGCCTAACAAGTGCACTGATGACTTACAGGCAGCTCAGTAATTTAAAAAAAAAAGTGTCCCTCTAATTGTGTTAAACTGCGGCAACTCCAACACGGATTCGAACTTCACAATTCCTCACTTTACTTCCCCCCTGGAACCCACCCAAGGATCCCCTGGGGGACCCCGGAGCCCACTTTGGGAACCACTACAGTAAGGCTGAATGAGTATTCCTGGGAAAACGCCTCTCTCTCTTTCTCTCTCCCTCTCCCTCCCTCTCAACCCCCCCCCACCCAGCCTCCCCAAAAAAGCAAATGCTGCCAAAAGGATAAGGCAATAAAAACGAGACTGGCGAAACTCTCACAGAATTGAGGGGTGGGGGCAACGCGGGGGGCTGGAGTCCTACTGGATAGAAAGTAGGCTATGGGCCAATGTGGACTGCTGTTACGCAATCGTAAACAAGGCCGGCTGTTGGGGATCAAAATATTGTTCCCCGGGAGACACTCCTCACCGCACAGGTTGGAAAAAAGGCGCAGAAAAAAAGCTTGTCGGCACGCGCACCCCGGAACCCCGGAACGGTCCACAGTGGGAACCTTTTTTCCACGAGTGGGGCCCACGGTGAAAGGAAATGGAAGTTAAAACGCAACAGAACCGAGCTCATGAATAAAACTTGTTTTCAAAAGTTCAATGACGGGACGTTTTTTCAAAGAAGAGCGCGCGCGGACCTGGGTCCCCCCGCGCGCACACACACACAGTTCCGACCCGCAAAAAAACAAGTGGGTGTCATCACAAACAGCGCGTTCAACTTTTTAGTACACGCGCTCACTGCCCCACTCTCCGCGGACTTTTTTTTTGTCTATTCCCCCTCCTCCCTACCCCCTTCCTTCACCTCCACCCCCCACAAGGAGCATAAGAACAGCGCCTTCATCCGGTAACATGCACTCACCTAGGCAGGCTACGACCCTCCGAGACAAACACGGCGCGGCAGTCGGGAGCTGACGGGGCTCTCGGAGGAGCTGACGGGACTGACGGGGCTCTCGGAGGAGCTGACGGGACTGACGGGGCTCTCGGAGGAACTGACGGGGCTCTCGGCGGCGTCGGGTCAGGCCGCGGTGGTCAACATTCCCGGACTGGACAGCGAGAGACAGCGGCAAGAAGAGGAGGAGGCGAAAATTGTGGTCCGCAAAGACTGCAGGCAGCTCATCTCATGCTGCCGGGGAGGATACACACACAAACGCACGCGCATGCACACTCACACACTTACAGATACAGACACGCTCACACGCGCCCGCGCGCACACACACGCTCGCAAACAACACCTCCCCCTTGGAGTAGACCACGCCCACAAGTGAGGGGCGATTAATGCGGCGTTCGCGTCTTATGGGAATAATGGCGTGTTGTTTGAGGAGCCGTCTCACCGGCGTGTTGAGTTCAGTGTGTCCCGTTTACATAACAGACATGAACAGCTGTACCTTCACAGTGAAACAAAGCCAAGGAAAGAGGGCGTCGCACAGTGTATGTATGTACAAGATTATATATTATATTATAGTTATATGTTCAAACTGTTGGGTTGTTTTGACAAACTCTTTTTAAATACTTTTTATTTATATCATCTGTATAGAAAACAAATTTACAGTCTCCTCCATCAATCTTAACCCTCCTGCAATATAACATTTATATTGCTTTATTTCATACCTCAGTGTCCCATACGTTGCAGATTAAAAGGGACAGGTTACTTAAATATACTTACAAGTAGTGAGACCCTTTGGACACTGATGATGGGGATCCCACGTAACACAAGCTTGACTTTGGTCTGTCCAGGTTTGAAATACTTTGTTAAATTAAAATTGTATTTACATTTTACCTTAACTGTACTGAAGAAGGACATAAGGGATATGGAAGAGAGATTGAAAGTATAATGCGTATTGTTTCCTTAAAATGGGAGTGTTGGATGCTCAGTGTAAATCTACATACATACTATACATATCACTGTTTATTGAGGACCATGTGAATAAAGATGAATCAAACAAAGTTGGTTTCCTTTCTTCCAAAGGATTCTGCCTCTAAATGATGTCTGCAACATTGTAAGAACACTTAATGCACAGTAAATGTTTTCATAAACGGGGTAAATGTATATGTTAACTGGCTACAGCAATGGGCAAATGTTCCTGTATTTATATGTTCAAGACTAAAGTTGATGACCAAAGTGGTCACATGTCAAGAATGAAGTATGGTACACCATGAGACGAAAGTTCAGGGCAAAACTCCACTTTTAATTAAACGTCCTGCTCTGACAAGCACAATCACATAAAAACACTTGCGAGGCATGTCTATTGCACAACTGGGGGTCAAATCTCATTGCACCAGAGTTACCTTCCTGGCACTGTTGTGTTATTATCCTTCCGAGCCTTGTAAGGATATTGCATAATATACCTTCTGATGCTTATATGACCGACAGGAACAGGTGTACATTCAGCTTGTGCGTTATTGCCATTTAGACTGGTAACTGGAGAGATGAATAAAACATTTAGGAGGCGTGACATGCACCAGAGGCAGTGACTTGGATTGAAGCCCCACAGCATTGTCAGATGAAGCTCTGTGACACCAGTGATAACCCAGCGTTCCCCCCAAATTTTTCATGCATGTGATATTTCAGACTTGGATTATCTTCAGTGATGAGAACACACCACGGGAGTCTTAAATGACAAAAGGTCATCATTCCTGATATGTGTGTATGAGTCTGGATCGGGACAACAGGGGGCTCACACTGGGTCGCCTCAGTGTGTAAACACACACTCGGGGAGCCGACATTGTGCTGCCATTGCATCACAGACACACAAACACACATCATCATGTCACTCATATTCAGGGATGCCACCAATGCGACAAAGCATTCTTCTTGCGAGACCGGCAAGGAGACATGAACTAAACACACATTATGTTGATTTCGCCTCATCAGACATTCAGCATCGCACGGGCCTTTTGTTGAAATTGATTGATCAGATACATAGTAGACGACCCAACATCAGAAAACAAAGTCAACACAAACCCCTGCTGATAGTCCGCGTCACTGTGTCCATCACTCATCGGTCGGCCAGTCAACACTAACAAAGCTGTGGAATATAAGCCGAGGCAGTGGGGGAACAGCTTCCACTAAAGTGGCCTGCCTTGGGCCCTAAATGTGAAGCTGTTATGGCAACAAACTAACCAATAAGGCTGGGAAAGACGGAACCAAAGCCAAACCTAAATTGAATCATTTTTGTTGTACAATGTGGTGTGATCTTCTGGTAATCCTTGATCCAGATGTTGTTTACGTTGCCGGTATGGTTAAAATGGTTTGGCACTGTAACACAGGCACGATCTCAAACACACGCACATACTCGCAACGAAAATAGCACTCACACCCACCCACCCACACACACACACAGACATCCACCCACCCACACAGACATCCACCCACCCACATACATACACCCTTCAGATATTTGTAAGGCAGATTAGAAAGGCTGTAGAGTGAGCATGTATTTTGACCCACAAAAGAGCCTGTGGTCTTGCAGGAATTTACGGCTCTCTCCGGCCAACACAGCCAAGATCACCCTTACATGCTACGGCAAGAATTCTCATAACATCCCTGAAAACCAAGCCATTAAATTGCAGTAATTCACATTTTGTTTCTGGTAACACCTTTGCGGTCAAACGAAGATAGTTATTTAAAGATCCAGTATTTGTTTCTGGTGGGTGAGCCAATAGTTTTATCTCACTTGACTTTCTCTCAGACTCTTTCCCCCCCCCCCCCACACACACACACACATACACACACGCACGCGCCAGCCAATGAGAGGATTTTAAAGTGATGATTTTAACCAGCAGACTAATGACAAGACATCTGAGACTTCTCCACCAACGTGTGTATCCGCACTGTGTATTTTTCATGCGGTTTTGCAACTTATGTGGATATTTCCATCATTCAGTTGCTTCTAAGGAAAGGTGGATGGGGCACAATGACTAGTTTTTTGGGAATCAGGAATGCAGGTTTGATGGAAGTTCTGTGAGAGTCATTTCCTGTGACCACATAGTGATGAGTCAGGGTCATGAGCTGCTGCCTGGAATAGGACCTCTTCTGTGGTGTGGCAAAGGGAGAGAGAGAGAGAGAGAAAGAGAGAGAGAGAGAGGTTGCAGTATAATTCATAAAGGACAGCAGGATGACCACAGTCTGGGAATGGCACAGAGACATCAGAATGAAGCTTTCCAGTCCAGTCTAACGTTTGTCCAACTGCTACTTGAGAGGGGAGGGGAGGGGGGGATGCAAATTATTTTTAAATAGAGCTAAAATACAGGAATGTCAGCTGCAAGTCAGTTTTCACTTGATTGCAAAATTGTTTATTGAATCCAAAAATTAAGGTAGACAAAAATGTGCAACCTTCCGAAAAACAATGTGCACTTAAAGATTCAAAAGCAATAGCTTATAAAAGGTTCACACTCTCAGTGAAATGGCTCTCTATCAAAGATTTATTCAAATCTTCCACAGCGACGATCCGTCTTTAGTGTACAAAATATACAATGCTACAACGTGCTGAAGGCTATTGTGTGTCGATGAAACCATCTAGCAGAAATTAAATAGTCCCTTCTAGTTAGAGAAAAAAAACCCCAGAAAAGCTCTTTAGGTTTTTACTCATGTTAAAACATAAAATAGTAAACGTATTTTTGAGCTTTGAAACTGAGCATGAATTAACATTAATCGCTATAAAACTAAGATTTCAACTCCCTTTAATTATCTCACAATCCACAGCAGCAAGCATTTACACCTGAATATGGATGCTCTATGTTTTTCATCATTCTACCTATGATTCAACATTGATATCCTTCTTCATCCACAGTGATACCATTTAATGGCCATGGTCCACTCTCCCTCTATAGCTACTACCTACCGTAAACTTCCCCTACAGAGGAGCACAGTGGAATACAAGTACACTTGCCCAAATCAAAGCCTTAGATATCCTACACTACTGCTTTCCTACGACTGCTGGTTTGTATCACAAACCATTACACATTAGAAGTGACTTGTTGATTAGTCAGCTATTGGTTTTGCTCACGGTGACAGCCACAATTGATAAAACGTCAATAACAGTGCTTCAATAACGTTGAAATGTTAAGGAAAGGCAAGGTTCATCTTAATTTCTCTAACACATCTAGTTACATCAAAGGCGTGGCCCGTCATATCGCTACAGTACAAGTATACGTTTCTGCAGGGTACCGGCCATGTACAGCAACGTCTTTAGATGTTAAACAGCAGCACAAAGGTTAGAAGTTACAACAGGAGTATATTGAGCTGAAAGGCACTAGTCAGTCACCACCATCTTCCTCCTCCTCGGAGCCAAGAGCTGTAGAAGTTGGCATTATGGACCAGATCTGGATCAAATACACTTTTACACAATCAAATCAAACATTGTGAATCTAGCTGAGTGTACTTAAGTTTTCAGTTACTTTAATTTCTTAAACAAATATTAATTTAAATCTGGAAGAATCTTCAGATCCAACTTATTGCACCACCTATAGAATTCTTTACAGCAAACATAATATACATAACACTGACTGAGCAACAGTATCAGGCATCAGTATCAACATAACTTAACTGTGGTAAAAAAAAAAAAAAAAAGACAAAACAGATCAGAACTAAAAAAGCAAAACAAAAAAAAAAAGATCTGAAAGTAGCATAAACCATTTAAGTTTGCTTTCATTGGCACACAGTTTGTACAATGTTCCAGTCAAAACTACTGAATTTGAGTACAGATGGCAAGATTTAGGAACAGCGATTATGTTATAATGATGGAAATAAACTTTTTCCAAAGCTATTGTTAGAAGCGAACTGAGAGCTCTCACGCCCTTTTGAATAATCTAGTTTTACCTAGATGGCATGTACAAAATCATTCTTTATTCTTATATTATTTATCCTAATTTGTGTCACGCATCATATCATGTAAAGTTCTCCAAAACGTTCAAATAGCATCCACTCAAAAAAAAAAAAAATAGGACTCAATCTAGTTTGCCAAATGTCTGTTGCAAAAGCACAATGACAAAAAAAAAAGAAAAGAAACTTAAATGAATTGCTAATGATTATAAATGTATTCCTTGTTGCGTGTCCTTCCCCTGCTATTGCTGAGGCAGCGATGAGGAGGTTGCTTGGATTGTTCCCAGTCTGCCGTTCACTTGGATCGTCTTTGTGGGCGCAGAAACCTAGTTAAAGGAGACACAACATGTCATGTTTGTAATTCCCCACTTTGGTAATGACAGGCTTTCTGTGATTATTTTCCTAATTTTTCTCCCCCTAACACTAGTCATGCTTTGCTGTTGTTCCTGTCCGATTTCAATGATGAATGAAAAGGTTTCTGTCAACACTCATTTTTCACAACTGCTGACCCGAGATTGAACTTTATCTCCATGGAAATATTCGCACAGCGCTACAGTATGGCTGGCAGATGAATCTGTGAACGTGTTTCAATCTGCGATTGATTGCCAGGACAGCTTTGCTCTGCCAACGATGTCTTCCAACGAGGCAAGACGTGAGAAACCAGACCAAAGATGTGAGAAGAAAGAAGACTGGTTCAAATCATATGTTTTTTCTCTGTTCCGTCTCTGGCCTTTTTAAATGCACGTCTAATTTTTTCTCCATCCTTCTCTTCTTTAATAAGAGTCTCTCTGGGGGAAATGATGCCATTTTGTACACCAACACTCATGAAAAAAAAATCCAATCATTAAGATATTCATCACTTAATGAGACCGATAGGGATTTGGAAGCCAGTAGCCTCTAATGTAATTTGAATTGTTAGGTGTAACACTATACCCTCATCATTGCATTTTCATGAAGCAGCTGTAGAATTCACAGTTCTAATGCAGAATAGATAAAGGATGTTGGAGAGTTCTGAAACAACTTTCAGTCTGTGGTGTAAATAGATGATGTATTTTTCTGTATTCGTACCTTTTTGAGCCTCTCAGCAGCAGATCCAGAGCGAATGGCCTCCAGCATAGCGTCCCTGGCCAAGGCAGGGTTCGTGGGGGTGTTAGCACCTGCATGTACCACAGTGCAAGGCTTACCCTGGGGCAAGACAGGGGGAGGAGGTGGAGGTGCAATAATGTGTGGTGGTGGTGGTGGTGGTGGTGAGGTGAAGACGGGAGGAGAAGTTCCAGTGAAAGAGGGAGGAGAGTGAGAAGGAGGAGGGCCTGCGCCTCCCTCCATCTCAGAGGTCACCTTACTGAACTTCACAAGCTCATCAGCCGCCTCAGATTTGGTCTGTAGGACACAAAGAAGTGAGAAAATTGTAAATTCTAGATACACCAACATAGACAGGAGCCGTCACATATGTACATTTCAACTCTCACGCATGGCCTAACACATCTGGCATCTAACGTCAACCTCTGACACATATACAAATATACTTTTTACACTTGTTTTCTGTTCCACTCTTTCTGCATTTGATGTGTTTCAAATCCATAGTGTGAGTATGCCGTTTATTTTAGTAACTCCATTGCACATAGTTATCCAGTTCTCTTAATTTATTCAGTTTTTTTTGGATACATTTTTGATTCAGATTTAGTCATGCAGCATTCCAGAGATTCCACCTCTGGCGAGGAACCTCCAGAATAGAACCGCAGATGTTTCAGCTCCAGCAGCACGTTTTCGGCCCCTTTCATTCCGCATGGATTCTTACATGACAGCAAACCACAGCTCACAGTCCACACGGACAGATGGAAATAGACACTCGTGCTTGTTTACTTGGTTCACGCATTGGTTCTGCGAGCCGCTAACTAGCGAGCAATACGGACAAAGAGTGAAGCATTTACATTTTCTAATAAACGTACTTCCTATCCTCAATGTAATTGCAATAAGCACACAAGTGTGATCTCTTTTAAGCACAGCAAGACTATACACACACTAGTATATAGCCACATTAGCAGCTCTGTGACTCAGTAGTATTTTACCTTCCTCAGCCTTCCGGAGCTGCTCTGGGCTCTAATGGCAGCCAGGAGAGCAGACCTCTCATTCTCCTCCTCAGCATGAGAGGCTTTCTTCATGCTGCTGAGACCAGAAGTGGTTATCTAATAATGAAATAAGCAGAAGAAAATCAATACGCCGTTACCCTTCTTGTCTTGTTAGGAATATAGTGCGTTTCCATTACTGGCAGATGGGTAAATGATACCTCATAGTTTTCTTCCAGTTGGCATTATAATGGCACTCTCGTTATCATCAATGCATTCATCCATCTGTCCATCCATCCATCCATCCATCCCTATACTGTGCTAAGTTTATCTCACCTTCTTGAGCCTGTCTCTGGCTCCGCCTGTCTGGATTGCATCCATCAGGCTGCTGTGGAGAGACGTGTCCTTCTCAACAGATCTAGAGATCACTGGTCTGAACTTTTGAACCGGCCCGAACAAAGTTACTGGTGGAGGCCCAGGGGTCACACCTTTGTCTGACACTGTGACAGGAGGTTTTGCATCAGGTGTTGGATGGGTGGCCACCTTGGTCATGTCGCTCATGTTCTGAATATGAGGAAGTGGAGTATTGAGTACATTGTAATTTACAGTGACAATTTTGTACCTTTTTTTTTTTTTTTTTTACATGAAAAAGTCCTAATACAGGTTTTACTCACACTTGTCAGGCTTTGGGATACAGTCTCGAGAACTGTGGGTGGTTTGGCAGACGAGTGTGGAGGACTGCTTTGAGCAGGGCTGGGGCTTCTGAGCCGAATTTGTTGAACATTATTGCTGTCATTACTGGCGATCATGTTTTTTCGGGTGGGGCCACCAGACTGAATGTGCTTATTCACGGCTGTTTCTGTTTCCAGCGTATTAGAGCTTCCTTTGGTGGATCCAATTCGACTTCCAAATCCTCCCCTGTCCGGTCTGACTCCTCCAAAACCGCGCTGGCATTCTGAAACATACTCTGGGTAGCTCATAGACCTCTTAGGATCAGGCGGGTTGGATTTAGAAGCCGAGTCATTCTCCTTATTATCTGACGAAGATGACTGGGAAGATTGGTGTGGATTCACTTTTATGGACCGACCTGATCTCTGGAAACCGATGGTCTGTGATGTCAAAGAAGCAGAGGGGATGGAGTTGGGTTTAGCTGAGGGGTGCATTTGGGGCTTTGGGGTGTATTTAGTGATGGCAGACGCCACGTATTGGCTTGAGGTTCGCCTGGACGGTTTGAGAAAGGACAGGTCTCTTTTCAGGTCTGGAAGTAAAGGAGGGGGAAGGGCAGGTATCGTACTTGGCTGTTGAACGTTTTTGGACACTGAGATCTTGCTCTCCATCTCTACCCGCTCTTCTTTTGCAACTTTGACGGGTCTCACTGGCTCTGTAGCTCCTTCTTTGACCATCTCTTTAGGTTGGGCTCTCTCTGCTTGTTTATAGAAGGAATTTTGCTTCATTTTTAGCTCCTCAGTGTTACTGCTTTTCAAAGTTGTAACTGAGATTGCAGCGGGAGTACTTTTCAGGCCGTCTGTGCTCTCTTTAGCCTTATCAATTAGATCTTTGCTGTGGGGCACAGAACTTTCTTGTCTCTCATTTGAGCTCCAGAAAGCTTTGGCTTTTCCAAGAAGAGGAGACCCCTCACTGGAATTAATCCCAGACTCTGACGAACCACCGACTTTGTTCCGCGAGATACTCCCTTTCACCATGTTTCCCTGATCGTCAATCTTAATGGCACCGACGGTTAATTTGACAGCTGGCTCTCCCGTAGCAGCATGCATGGCAGCAGGTTTGGGAGGGACCACGGTGAAAGTTTTCATACCGAAGCGTGATGTGATGTTACGAGTGATTTTCCCATGTGTAGTATTTGGGCTGGAGTTGTTTTGGTAAACTCTGTGTATCTCTTCATCTCTCTCCGCAGACACTGATCTCTGGCTGGTCGGTGGCAGAACGGGTTTCTTCTCTTGAAAAGACGGAGCGTTACTTTTCACAGGATCAGGTTTTATCTCAGCGGCCTTGCTGTGTTTCCGAAGGTCAACATTAGGTTTCACTGCTGATGTTGTTCTATGCTCTTTCACACTGGTGGTCTCAGTGGCACTCATCTCTTTCATTTTTGTCCCCAGCATCTTTTTTTCCTTTTTGTCAGCTATAGACTGGTTCTCCAGTGACTTCCTATGCTGTTCGGGTTGAGACAGCTGCTTAGTATTTGCCCTGCTGCTTTTATTACTGTCAGCAGCTGTACACGCATTGTTGTTTTGGTTCTGTGGCTCCACACTGGACTGGTGACAAAAGCCTGGACCTGTGATGAGATGGGGTAAGAAAAAGTCAAATAAAAATATAAATACAACACATAACCGTTTTGTAACTGTATTGTATTGATACCACTGAGCCTGAATAAAAGGCACAAAATGTCAACAACGCGATCAAAAGCACTAATGTCTCAGTGGACACAGGCATATCTTTCACCGTACCCTTTCTGCCAGCTGGCTTATTCCTGGTTAGCGACGTTGTCTCGTTTTCTACAATGTGACGTTCATAGTCCTCCAGTACTTCATCTATGGCTGTGACTGGCACATACATGTCCACTACAGACACAGGCACCTCATTACTATCTGTTGACATGGTATAGGGGGTATTCTTCGATGACACTATATCTACGTGATCTGAAAAAGCAGAATAGGTCAAGGAGTTAATACATACTACTTTGTATTCTTTGGACACATTTTGATTTTAAAGAAGGTTAGCATGGCTATTACTTATCAAAATAAACTGATGATCATGTCAAACTGCATGTATACGGCAAATGTAGAGTCGCACTGTTAAGATGGTCAACAGGTTTAATCCTTTACTGAACCACAGTACACATTGACTCCAGTTTCAGATTGGGGCCTATGCCGTTGACCCTCACCGGCAAGGTCTGCTTCAAAATCGGCCAAAGTCTGATGGAGCTGGGCTGTGAGCTCTGGGTCGTCTTCATAGCTGTCTTTTAACCTGCCTGACTTTGCCTGTGGGCTGATGTCATTGGGTCTGAGGATGGTACATAAAAACATGTCACAAACACATCTGCACATATACACATACACACACAGAGTCCCAAAACATTTGTTGCGAAGAAGCATCCATGTTACAGCACTCCCCATGACTCCATAATTCGTATTAACAGACTTCCAATCACCACCAAACAGCTGTTATGAACTACTTTTTTGATGCAGTTCAATAGTAGAGGAAAGAAAATAAATGTGTGAGTTTTATACATTTTGTGCTTGTTCAAAGTTGAATTTTATTTTATTAGCGCCTGTTGGCTTAGACACATGGAGCTATAAAGATATTATTACCACAGTTTGAACTTCCTTCACTCTCGTCAAGGGTTCAACAGAGAAGTCTCATGTCTTACTGGCATATTAACTATAACAAATTGCAACAAGAAGGCCAAACCAAATAGAAGAGACTTGGATTGGTCCTCTTTTCCTCAAAGATTCTGAGAAAACAGGGTTATAGTGCTTTCCTGGAATACTGAGGAGCCAGCCAGACCCTGGATTCACAAAGATTCTCTGAGAAATTGATCCAGGATCCCCGGTCTGGGCACATTACCATACACATTTCACAACAACTAGAGGGTGAAAAGTGATCTGGGGCAGCATTCATTTTCCACAAAAGCCTTTGAATGAGGGCCTAGAACCATAACTATGAAAGCCCGGCACTACGGTTGAGGGTGCCAGCTTTGACTACAACTCAAATATAACACATATCGGGGTTTATGACTGCTGGCACAGTTAAAAACCGTCAAAAGACTTCCAACGTCAGCTGAAACACTGATGGTTTACTCTTCAGATGAAAATACAGGTGCGAAACTAAACTTGATCAGCAGATGCATCATTTTTTTGCGGGTATTAGTTATTGGTGGTTAGGATGGCTCAGATCAACAGCAAGGTAAATGGCACATGTACGGTATAATCCTCCCTTCTAGGAAACCAGGATTTATTAAAATGGACTTCAAAATAAACAGTGACAGCAATAGGAAAGAGTCAAGCATTCTTAATATGCCTCACCGTCTTAAAATAACACCAACATAACTTGATGGCCAAATGTCTCAAATTGGATAAATACAGATTTACATTATGTGCTCGTCAACGTCATTCTACTCTCCTCCCCCACTCTTGTTACCCCTACTTCCACGCCTCCTCGCTACCTGTGTCTTGATCCCCAGGTGGCACATCCCTCGTCGCTGTCACTGGAATTGTCCCGCTCCGGTCCCAACAGTCTCTCTCTTCCGCTACTTCCATCCAGAGACAAATTCCCATCTGGGGATGTGGGTTGGGTGTCGGACGGAGAGCTGACCATGCCCGAGTCCTCGCCCTCTACCATGCCCTCAGAGGCAGCGTAGCCCTGGTCGGGCAGGCTGCTGCCACCGCTGCTGCTGCCCAAAGACACGGTCTCCTCCTCGGGCCTTTCAGTTTCTGGTTTCTGGCAACTGGTCGTGGAGCTTTGCATGGAGTGGAGCCAAGCTGGGAGAGAGATAGAGATAAATCCTGTTATCACTGCCCTGTTAGCAACTTCAACATAAAGATCAAAGGGTTTTCTATGGCCTAGGGTTGTGTATGGTGAAACTATAGGAATTAATTGGCTTGTATAGGGTTATGCATTAACTTAAAAAAACAACAACTTTAAAAGGCCTCATTTATATTTCTCAAAACCACAAACCTTAAAGACATTTCATACCTGGAAAAACACCAAGAAAAACAGCACAACAAATCATGAGGACATTTGTTTGAAAAGAAGCCCAGGATGCAGAGCGAGCAGGAAGTGCAGGAGATGGAAGAAAACAGAGGAAGTATTTACGTTAGTTTCAACATTCATTCTGACGCCACACACACACACAAAACAGAAAACACAGGCCAAGTATACAAACACAATCCCAAAGCACAACCACCTGTGGCTTGATGAAACTGTTTTAATGATGTGTGGGTGGACTTACTGTAAACAAACCCTTTCAATTAGATTTTTACAGTACCATTTTAGGTTCCAGTGAAAGATAGTATTGCTTTATACCCTCTCATCTCTTTAATACAGTCATGCTCTGGTCTCCCCTGCAGGATTTGGGGAATTTATTTAGTCTGTGACTGATCTCATTGAACTCTAGGCCAAGAGAATAAAAATCATTGCGCCATTCGTTAGGTTTTCAGCAGCCCAGCTAGCATGCACAGCACTGGGAACTCAACACGGGATTCTTAAAAAACGAGTTTAACAGTTAGCAACCTTGTTTGTAATACTGGGTGTCTGTGAGTGTGTGCACGCATTGTGCTCCAATACATCTTCCTATGTATGTGTGTGTGTGTGTGAACTAGGCCTGTCGGTTTTGGGCCTGTTCCTAATGGTGTGGAGGGAACAGTCCGTTCCAGGAGATGTGGTGATGACTCACAGGGCTGTCCTCCCAGCTCCTTCCCAGCAACAGCTTAGTCATGCCAGCTACAGCCACAATCAACACACACACACACACACACACACACACACACACACACACACACACACACACACACACACACACACACACACACACACACACACACACACACACACACACACACACACACACACACACACACACACACACACAAGTAAACATGCGCACAACGTTCAACTCAATATGACCGGAGGCATGCACGCTTCAGTTAAAGCCAAACAAAAGGTGTCCCAAGCAAATCAATACTGTGACGTGTTACTTGTCAAGCTCAAACCAGGGCAATCCATGCACAATCCCAAACCAAAGTCCTTGAATCTTGATCCAGTCTTCAACTGTTTAATTGAAAAATGGCTTTCAAACATATATTCTGTTTTTTCCAATCACCACAGATTGTGTATTCATTATCACAACTCTACAGGCTCAATGAGTACACATGCCCTTGCTAGGCTAAACATTTGTAACAGAACTCAATGTCTGAGAACTTGCAGAGGACAAACCATGTTTTACAAACATACACTGATTAGGATCTGTGACACTATAGTATTTGCATTCATATGGTAACAGAACAAATCATGTGATTAAAAACAAGGGCTCCCTTCCCTTAAAATAGTTACCACACAAAAAGAGCACTTTGCATTTTTTAACATGAAGGCTATCTAATAATATTAAACAATTGACCTTTTTTTTTTTTTTTTTTTATAGATAGGATGTCACAAAGGAATTTTGGACAAACCGTGAAGCATTCATGCAACTATAAGCCTCCACAATACTACCAACAAAAGTCCTCCAGCAAATCAGTGTGTAATGTCATTCTCTTTTCTAAAAAGACTGATGTTAATTCTCCTTGGGAAAAGGTCTTTCATCTCATACATGCATCTTTAAAATGCACTACCTAAAAGCAACAAGTCATTGATAGATTACACATCTCATAAGGTTGCCAAAAGCAGCACGCATTCAGTTGTACCATTTCTAAACTAAGCCACAACAACACGCAGAAAGAAACATACGCTGTCCAACTATTGATCTGCAGATATCACATTACCAAAATATTGGCGGATAGATATCGCATGGCCTTGCCTCATAGCCTCATTTGAGCATGTCACTCATCAATCACACTGTAACCGATACATTCAGGGTTTAGCTCATCTGTCATATAGTCTTCTGACCACATTCTGTGTGTCCACTTTGAACTCAGCTCTGATCTCATGCATAATCAATACCAACATGCGAATCAAGTTGAAATACAAAACCACCAGCGGTATATACATACATTTGTGTAAAAAAAGAAAAGAAAAAAAGAGCATTGTTTAAAGAGTGAAATTGGAGAGCACTGCTTGCTTTCACTTCACTTGCTGCATTCTGTGTCCTCAACAGAAGCAAATTCAAACCATCGCGAGGAAGCAGTTAGGTTACTACAAAGTAACTTCTTCGAGGCTTTGTGATGCCAAGTGAAAGCAAGTAAAAGAAATGAGGACGATTCAAATAATGGTAGCAACAAGACCATGACAACGTATACAAGAGTACAGAAGACACAGTAGAATACGAGGGAGGAGGAGGGTGGTGAACATCAGAGGGAGGTCCGGCAGAAATGAGAAGGGGCCAGGAAGAAGCAAAGGGGAACTGATTGGATTGTCAGATGATGAGAGGGTCAAGCCAGAGAGAGACTTCAGGAGTGTTTGGAGCGCAGACGTACAGGCCCACAGCAGTACACTGTAAAGCAGGGTGGGGAGTAAAGAAAAGAACAGGTGAGATTTGAGATGGACAGAACTTTAACAATGCATTTGGCGAGGATGGCGATGAAGACAGCGTCCAGAGCAAAACCTGATCATAAAGATGTCAGTTGATGGCAAACGAAACAATAGTATTTTTGGCCATTTAGTCTGGTCATGCAAAAAAGAACACATACAAAACCATAAGGTTCGGCATCACTCAACAATGTCTTCCATTATGCATCCAATATACTCCCATGTACTGTATAAATGCAACAAAAGAGACACTCAAGTTGATTGGTGTTGACCCCGGCCCTGACCTTTTGGACCCAGAAGAAATAACAGGATGACATTCATAGACATGAAGCACCTCGACCTCACATGGACCCAGTATCACTTAACAAGCTGCTGATGGAGAGATGGGAAGCATGTGAGGAAAAAGTGCAGTATTTACATATACACGCGCACACGCACACACACACACACACACACACACACACACAAAAAGGTCTGGCAGTGAAGGATATTTGCAAAAAGACAAACTCTGATCTCGACGAATGAAATAGAAGTTAAGGAACCAGAAGAGCAGCTTCTAGGAAAGAAAAGAAAGAGCAAGACTAAAGGAAAGGGAGAGGCCGTCCATCTGGGACCTACACTGGGGAGCTGCTTCCTCTGCCTCCATGGGACTCTGCGGGGCGTTGCTTTCTGTGGGCTCAACGGGAGGGGAGGACGGAGGAGGGGGGAGGACAAGCTGTGGTGGCTCCTGCGTCGTGGAGCGACGAGGTTTGGGTGGCGCTGGTTGATCAGCGGCTCCTGTGGGAGAAACAGCATGCAGGCAGGGCAGGCACTGGTGGTCATGTTGGTAATAAAAAAAAAAGAGGAATGTGGCACAAACATCTTACATGCAAACGTCTCATCAAACTGAAAGTAGCACAGAAAACATTATGCAATCGTCAAGATCTTTGGTTTTTTTATGTATTGGCTGCTGTGTTTTTGTGCTGCACTTCTTAAGAGACTGCTTTGTTAATCAAACAGCGGTTTCCCCATTCTCTGATTTTCTGGTGATTGAGTTTGAGTTTTCTGTGGGCAGAACTCCTTTCTTTTGTCTGCAGAGCCATGGGAGGTTATCGCTGTTAAAAGGGCCGTGAGCTCCTCTTGTGGTAACAGTACATTCATTTGTAATGTTCTGCCATTGCTCCTGTGGAATTTCACATTTCATGGAATTTACTTTAATGTCTGTAGGGGAGAGCCGAGCCTTACTTAAGGGGCAAATCCTTGATTTTGTTTTAGCATTCAACATCACTCCCACACCCCAATATTTCCTCTCTATGTCATGCCAAAAAAGGATACTAATGGACTTGATTTAAAAAAGCAAGGTTGCTGCTAATGTAGAAAGTGGCAGTAAGAAAGGAGGTAGAGAGGTCTTGAATACGGTCGTGTAATATATGCAGACTATGATACACAAAGCTGATGCGAACAGAAGTGTGGACTGATGAATGGGACAAAGTCAATCTAGATAACATATTGGGTTTTAGCGGGAAAAGCACAATTACTGTAAAACAGCATTGTTGAAATATAGCTACCTTAATGTCCTTATAAGACTAGTGATGCATCAGCGTGCTGTGTCTTAGTCAGCAGGTGCTGTCGGTTTGCTACTTTATCTGTTTACTCTGCGGTCGACGATCGGAAGGATCTCTCACACGCGCACACGCACACACACACACACACACACACACACACACACACACACACACACACACACACACACACACACACACACACACACACACACACACACACACACACACACACACACACACACACACACACACACACACACACACACACACCTGAATCCTCTGTTCCCATTCATTAAACCCTAAAAATTACCCGGAGCTAATCTTTTAACAATTTGATCTGTTTTTTTTCCTCCTGCATATCATTGTTGCTGTGATTACATGTTTCTCATATAAGAAAAACCTAAATAAGCACACGCTGCACTGCTGCTTTTGGTGCTCCACTAAATAGCCGCATGATTACTGTGGACAAAGTCTGAAAAACACAAGTACTATATCAAATTGTGAATATCAACCAGTGGAGGTTGTGTTGACTAGATTCAGGGAGGAACCACTACTTTACATTTACCCTGACTTTCCGACTTCAAGCTGAAGTTGTAGTGAAAAGTATATTTGCAAATTCTACAGAAGCATGTTTTTGATAAAGCATGATTTGGTAAATAAAATGAACTAATATCAGGCACTAAAAGCAAGCACTAGAAACTAGCAATAGTATGAAACCAAGCTTTAAATGAATACCAAAGAGCATTTCTTTGTTAAAGCATTACTTTTAGCTCAATAGTGTGTAACAGTGCAATCTCTATTTATTTAGAATCAGAGATCTTTATCACCATAAAGCTTCTGAAAGCAACCTAAAATATGAACTGTGTACATTTCTATCTCGGCCAATGCAAGCATGAGGGCGCCACCCTCCACTGTACGTGCAGGGTGTAGCTTATCTAGCCCTAACGTGTGTACCAACTATTCATTCACTGACAAATATGCTCCGTTTACGTATCACAAAGTGGAGCTGTCAGACTGTATCTAAGAAAATGTAGTTTATGGTCACTGCATGTCAAAAGTTGATGTCGAGATTGTGTGCAGGACAAAATGGACTGCTAGAGAGACTGTGGCTTTTGGAATAAAACTATTTTGCGACAAATGCCCATTACAACTCTGAATGAGTTATTTCTCTCACACTGTAAAGGGAAATAAGGAAGACTGGAAATCGGTAGTCAAAGTAAAGAGAAGAGAGGAGGTGTTGCACTGTCAGCAGTGTCAGGAGAAGAGGAGAGGGAAAAAAAGAGAAGCTTGATCTCTAGATAGACAGATCCTCATGCTGTCTGGTCTAACCTGACAAATGCAATAACCTCCTCAGCCTTTCTCTTGCTTTCATCTGCCTGTCCATCATCTCCTCTCCTTAAACCCCTCTGGTCCCCTTGTTTCTACCTTGCTACGCTGTCATCCCGCTGCCAAAACCTTCCCATGCTCCTTCCTCTGAACTCCATTCTGGTACCCTCACCTTCCTCATCCCTTTTTCTGAGGTCTGCTACTCTCTCATCTCTGCCCCCGTCAGAAACTACAGCCCTGCGCTTCAATCTCACTTCGCTGCAGAGAAAGATCTCGGTTGTAGAAAGATCAATATGGGGCCAGCTATAGTTCAAGTAGATCTTGTTTAAATCTATGATGGAGCCGTCTGTCTTTGCATCTGCCAGCTTTGAAGGTTTGTTTGAGTGGCTGCATGCATGCATATGAGGGAGGGAGGGGGAGAGGGGGAGAGAGAGAGAGAGAGAGAGAGAGAGAGAGAGAGAGAGAGAGAGAGAGAGAGAGAGAGAGAGAGAGAGAGAGAGATAAAAAGAACGTGAGGGATTGATAAGCGGAGGCAAGAGACAAGGACTGTATTGTCTCATAGGCTATGATGAAAACCAGCTCCACTAGTTCCTGTACCTCAACCATGACATGCGCGTACACACACCCACACACACCTAAACATAACTGTAAAAAAAAAAAAAAAAACTTCTACAGACAACTTCAGACTGTTTTGCTTCTTTAACATACAGAGAAGGTGTTTAGCATCACTGTGATCAACAGCCAGGTTCACTTTCAGTGCTTCTAAACTGTGTGTCAGGTGCTAGTTTTGGAGCGTCTGTTGTGCCATTTCATAGATAGTTACCCATTGCGCTTTGCCTGTTGTTCTCAACGTCATCCAGTTTCAGGTTTAGGGCCGACTCGCTCTCGGACCTGGAGCTGCTGGCTGAGGTCGCTTCTCGATTTAATTTGGCAGCTGTGCTGCTGGCCCTTTCCGACTCCTCCACCCTGTGGATGGAGCTTTTCATAGTGGACTGGACCCGCACAGACCCGCTCGCTGTGCTGCTGCTGCTGAGGGTGCTGCAGTAAGAAGCAGCCTGGTCGAGGTCGGCGTCTGAGTCGTCGAGGCTCTGGCTGAGTTCAGAGCTGGAATCCTGGACAGCCAGGCTCTCGGTGGTGCTGCTGCTCGGTGTCGGGGAACTGGGGGTCGGGCTGGCAGCGTACACAGGTGAAGGGTTCACTGTTGTTGTCAAGGGGACAGGTTTTACCGTTTGCGTTACAACAGTGGTAGCAGAGACGGTGTTTGAATGAACGGCCTTGTTACGGGAGCCCGGGGTTGGTTTTCCAGTAGCGGGGTCCTCAGGGGTGGGAGGGGCAGAGGATGAAGTGTCGTCAGGGCCTGGGGAGATGGAAGATGGGGTGGGAGGAGGGGCCGGGGCCTTTCTTTTCCTCTGCAGGCTTTCTGAGCCGAGGCCCATCTGGTGGAAAATAAATGAGAGAAAAGGATAGAGACAGTAGAAAGTTAATTTATCTGAGCACCTTGTGCATTTGTCTGTGTGTGTTTGGTCTCACCATAAATCAGCCCGTCTACCAGAACTGAAGTTGAGGTTACTACTGAGTAATTAAATCAAGTGGAGTTCTGGCAGGCATCCGAGTCTTAGAATCCCTCAGAGTGCCAAAATTCCTTTTAAATTATCCTACAAGATATAAAACATCCGGCAGTGACACAGTTCATTTGGTGCGGAGGTGTTGTGATAGTACATATTGAAACGGTACGTGTATATTAATGTGGCGTTTCTCAAAATATTTCAAGGGGACATCAACCATTATTCAGATGTCATACTGTCTTGCTGAATTACTCATAATACTGAATCACTGATCATGACGGCTCAGCTATCAGCACAATGATGCAATTTCTTCTGTGTGCAAACACAAAACAGAAACATTTCGAAACTCTGTTCTTCCCCCCGTTCTCCAACACTAAGTCAATTCAGTTCAAACATGATTATTGGCATGACACAACTTGAGTCCCTTCGGCAAGAAGTCAATGATAGGGAAAAAATAAAACGACATTAAGTGACATTTGGCTGCCAATGGGTGTTTCAAAACATTAATACGGCTCTCTGTTTGTTAAAATGATTGTGATGAAAAAATAAATTGGCCATGGAGGATTTTTTTAGATAGGGGCTTGCAGGAGAGGAGGATAGAGCAGGAAGGAGAGATGGAGGAATAAAAGGGTGCAGATAGGATAAAACTATTAATCATTGACAAACCAAAAAGTGGAAAATTCTCTGTTTTATTTATCCCATGGGGAGATGAGACCATTCACCCTCTCCTGTTGCTAGCTGATCTCACTCTGCGTGAAGTCAGTTGTGTAAGAATCAATATTAAAGTGCTCCGGACAGGTTCCAACAGTAAAGGTGTCTCGTGTTCTAAGAAATCCCAATTACTGCTGCTGAGTTGAACTTTTCCTCCCTCTGAAACTCAACAGAGAACATGCTCGGAGCTGCGCGTAGCGTTGCATCATGCAGCAGGACGAGGGAGAGATCAGGCCACCTTGCCTTTCTGCTGGCAAATGGGTTCACACATGTGAACTCAATTAACTCCCTGCATGACATGTTATGGAAATCTAAATGGCCCCCCAACTGGTTGTCTTTCACTTCCTTGGTCTCCCGCTTCTCTCCCTCTCTGGCATCCATACATACATGAAGACAGACATACCAGTGGATGTGGGCCAAAGTTGAAGCTGAAATGGATGACTGACTTGCCTACGAAGATGGATGCGCACGCGCGTGCGCGTGGATGCATGTGTGGGAGAATGTTTATGTGTGCGCTCCCTGCAGAGTGAAACATAAGACTGAAGCCAAGACCTGCCATGAAAGGAAGAGCGCTTCAAAAACACATGCAACACTTTTGTTTTAAATGATTGTAGGAGCACATTATACTCTCTTGCATATGCACACAAAGAGCACACACATGAGAAGGAACAGTATGCCTCATATCTCAGGCAGAGCCGGGGCGTATGGATTTGGGAGTTGCAGGGTTAAGCGTGTGCCGCTCTCATGGTCCTTGTTGGCGCCATGCCTGGAAGCGGAGCATGTACTTAAGATTGTTAGAGGCTGAAGCCAAGTCTCAAGACTGCATTATAGCACATTAAGGTCACACTATACATTAAGTTAAGCTGACTATGTAATATGATTATGTATACACTGTGTGTATATGTTTTGTTTTGCAGATTTTACGTTTGCAGCTCTTTTTTTTCAAAATGCATGTCAAACAGAGGAGAATATCTGTATATCATCAGGAAACATGCTCTTTTCAGTCTTTGAGAATTTTTAATTTTTTTTCAACAGCATGTATTTCTGCAAGCTAGAGGCAGGATCTGGCCACTTCTGCTCATGTCTCAAGTCAACCTCGTGTCATGGCATCGCAAGTTAAGTCACAACAGAGCGAAGGCCTGTCAAGGCCTGACGCTCTCAGTACAGTCGAGTCATGTTGCATCAAATCACGAGCAGAAACAATGTCAAATGAAATCAATGCAAATCTGTGGAAGTGAGGGATGAGTTCCCTATACAGCTGTTATTTCACGTAATACCGTGAGCGATAATAATTGAAGATGGTGGAGTGATAAAATCCATTGTGTAAAGACACAGATCTTTTCTATTCACTGGTTTTGTAATTGATTAATCATTTAGCAGATTTAATTATCACCACGAGGAGCCAGATTCATGGCTCATCTTCTGCTGTATTAAATAGCTACAGGGATGCAAATAAATGAAGACCTTCCTCACTGTCCATCTTAACATACTCGTTCTAAAAGAAACACAATCAACACGTCACCAGGAGTCCACTTATTTCTGATGATCAACAAAGGCTGTTTGGACGTCATCGGCCACCATCTGATTATCTTTGTTTCCATGCCAATGCGATGGTGTTTGTCCTACCGGAACTCAACTAACAAGAGAAAAATAGAGAACTTGATGACAGCTATTCAAAGCTTTCCTGTTCTCCGCAGGGTTTTAGTCTCATGAACTGTGCTTGGACCGAAGACTGTTACTGACGGGGATAAGCTCTGCAGTAAACATGCTGTTGTCTCGTTTATTTTTTCATTACGCTAACTAATACGTTAGCAGAACTACAATGTAGTGGAGAATTACGAAGAAATACATTGCGCGTATTTTTTTGGGTCAACTTAAGCGGACAGGACAGAGCACGACACTAATCAATGTGCACATCATGAACAAGAAGTTATTATCTACCAACAGGCTTCTTTGCTTCAACTCTTCTCGTTTGGTTTTTGTGTCGGCTCTGATTAAAGAACGATGGAGAAACAACACGGCTATGTGTGGACATGGGACATTCTGAAGGAAATGCGCCCGAACACAAAAGCGCATAGAGGGCCATGCAAGGACAGTCTGGTGTGTCCATTAAATGTCCCGCTCTATGGTTCGAGAGGCCCCATGTTAGAGCATGTGGATCAGATAGGGCCACCCACGGAGGCTTCAACCTGGTGGCGTGACCATTCATCAGTTGTTTCGAAGGACTCTTGATGGGTGAGGGGCTTTGTTACAGGGCAACATTACTGCGCTAATGTGGAATGGAGTATGTGTCTGTGGGGGGGGGGTCAAACTGTATATGTGGGTGCTTGTGCATGTCGAGTACATTCATATCTGCATGTGTGTGTATGTATGGGCGTGTCAGGGATAATAAGCGGCTAAACTGTCTCAACACTGAGGGCACAGAGGTCAAAACCATCCTAACAGAAGACTGGAAAACAGTTAGTGTATCAGGGTTATCGTGTGTGAGAAAGGGGGGAGGCGTAGAAGAGGCTAGCTAAGGATAAGGAGACACATGGCTGACCCAGTTCCATTGTCGTCTACTTTGTCCTACTAACCCACATAAGTTGAATGTTTAAAAGTTAGGTTAGAGGAATCAGAGTAGAATAACATATTGGCAGGAGCAAGTTATTGATCGTTTTTTCCTTGACAAATGACTGAAATGATTAATCAAATCAAAGCAACAAAAGGCAGACTAAGGGTATTCAGTAAATGCGTTCCAATTATAATAGAGTTACCTCTCTAAAATTGCAATACATCCCGATTATCGGTTTGCTGTAAATCAGACGTGTTTGGAGGAATCCTAACATGCACACACATACGTGCCCACCTACAGTTCATGTCAGCCACCACAACCTCAACACCAAGCAGACATATAGTACACAGGACACATGTCCTCCATTACTGTGAAGAGTATTTATCTGTAAGAGGTCAAATTAAATAACACCACAAGAGTAAATTAGGTTATGTTTTATTTATATATTTATTTATATATATATATATATATATATATATATATATATATATATTAAGTACTGTTCCATTAACTAATGAGCTGTGTGCCAAAAGCTTCTGCTTCTACTGCATTAAATAATTCAACTTTACTCTTGCGCCGTATCTAATAATGTTAAATACAAACAACATTGCATAAATGTTATGTTTTCTAACACTAATGTACAATAATACAGATTTTTTTGTTTTCCATGCAAATCTTGTGTATATTCTGACTAAAATCTGAATATACAATATGTAATATAACATGTGCTGTATTACATATTTTTGTCATTACAGCGAGGCCCTTTTTGTCGATGCATGTAAAATGTACATTGCCTTTACGAGAGCCAGAGCACCTGCTGTTTTCCTCTGAAGCACAAATAAACAAAAACAGCAGTTCTACAGAAAGGATGAAGGAGTAGGATAAGAGATGAACAGAGGAAGGGCCGCTCCCAACTGATCCAGATAAAAAAAAGAAAAGTTGTTCCTGCAGAATATGTGGAGAAACAGCCTTCTTTACGTCCTTCCTCTACCTCTATGGGCGGCTCAGGAACACACGTGCTACTTTCCTTCTTTACGTCTTTGCTCTCTTGTTTGGATTCTTATTTAAACAAGGCTTAACCTATCGAACCACAACTAAAACAGGTGCTAGCAGCGATACAAAATAACAACTGACCTTCTTTATTGATGATGACTGGTCACAGCACTTGTGACCAGTTGACAAGTGTTGTAAAAGAGACAGAACAGAGGAAGAAAAGCTCATATTGAGGGGTAAAAAAACACAGATGGATAACGAAACCAAGAAGAAAAACAGACGCAAAGAAAGGAAAATCCATTACAGGAACGCTCATTACCAAATACAGCTCCAGTAGCAACTTGTGTTTTGTCTGGCTGATTAAACCAGAGCTGTGCATTAGGGCAGATTAAAGTTAGCTACTGTTGAAAACAATTACGTGACTGATGGATGGCTGTGAAAAACAAGCCTCCCCCTGCTGCCAACTCTCTACTTTCACACTGTGACAGATCATCAGCAAGAAAAAAAAACCTAGCCAGCTCGATCAATCAAGAAGCCACAGAGACACAGGCAGGAATGCAGCACGTACAAAAACAAATTCATGCAACGCAGAAAACTATGGGAACGGTGAATTGTTAAACACACACACACGCACAACTGAATGTCACGTGACACGTGTCCAGACACAAAAACACGTAGTTTAGACTAAACAGAAAGCTTATTGATTAAAATACTAAAACTATACCTCTGTCTCTCACGGTGAGGCAAACTAATAATTAAGATCTGATCAGCAATCACATAACGTCAGAGGTGCCTCGGGCAAACCTTTGTCAGATCTGACAGCTGGATCTCCCTTGTGAAATGTAATAGCAAACAATTGTTACAGTGCAACGGCTACCATGGTTCATTTGTGTTCCTCCGGGTGAGAAACGTTTTAATTCCCCACATCATGGTTTCACAGGAAACAGATTAATTATGGATATGAAAGTAAATTATGACTTTCTTCTCTCCTGGCTTTAGGTTTCGCAATAAAATCTGCTGCGTAAAACAAGAGATGTTTCTGTATTGGACCTTGCTTAAATCGGAGACATAAAAAAATAAAAGAATGTCTACATACATGTAAGGCTGCGGATCACCTAATTTTTGGGGCAGTCCAGGGAGATTAGTCCAGTGAGTGTTGTAGGAAGGAAAGTTAAATTTGCTTCGTCATTTGGTGAAAAATGTCGGTTAAAACTAAATATGGGAGCAGAGAAAGTGTGACGAAAACAGAGTCTATAATGAGCTGTGGGTTAAACATTTGTAAACTTTTCTTACAGACTTACATACCGCCTGCTTTCTGCCTTCTGATCTTACTACTACTTCACCTTCTGAGCTTACAATGCTGCTCGTTCTCTGTTGAACTTTTCTCCTACCGTGTCCTGAGGGCGAGGGTGGTGCTGAGGGCACGCCAACCAGATTTCATGCTGTACTGCATCTTGGAAATATGATCCCAAAGCTTATACATCGTTAATGTTGCACAACTAGAATAAACACACACGTACAAGCACTGATGTTACCTTCCTTTGACTCTCCGTGACCCTCTAAGTCACTCAGTTTCTCTCTTTTGGGCTGTTTCCCCTCTCATTCTCTGTTGCTTCAGTTGTCTGTCTTTATCTTTCGGTCTCCCTGCACACACATAGCACACATGGGCACAAATGCACTCAAGAAGCACCTTCTGTTACTGAACATTGGAGCAGAAAGCTCAGCATTTCTCTGAACTCCTTTATCACAAGAGGCAAAGTAGACACGGCTTCCTTTCCAGACCACAATATCAGATAGCCCATCACCACTGGAAAAAACACAACCCAAAAACAAGTTTGTTTCTCTGCACTCGATGTTCCAAAACATCATTTAAATCAGAGCTGCTCTCATGAAAAACAGACACAGATTGTTGGAGAAACAAAACCGTAAAGCTCTCCGACTCCTTGATGACTCCAGCATGAGAAAACATCTGATTCTCCTACAGTCAAAGATGGCTTTACACTCTTCCTGGAACACTGCGTCATCTGTTTTTAGTGCTAGTGCTATTCACATTCTCACAGTAACCGGTCCCTCAGACATCAAGAAGGTCAAAGATCGACTTTCATTACTGTGAATGAAATGAGAGCGGAAATAGAGATGTCAAAGTTTTTGTTTCAACACCCTGAAATCAATCCATATTGTGCAAAACATTGGATAACTACCACGTATAAAAGATAAAATACAATGTGGTGACTGTAATGGTCACTCACTCTGGTTGGTATAAATCCCCCTGAATCTACCTATTGACTGCACACATATATATGTGTATGTATATATACACACACACACACACACACAAACACTGTGGAACATATAAAAAAGAAAGAAATAGACGACACCAACATAACATACCAACATGGTAAGCTCATCCAAACTACTCGAGCAAGTACTTCAGTAAAAAAATAAAATAAAAAATCCACTTATCTTAAATTGATCATTTGTGATCCACAGTCGACCATAAAGAGATTTGTTAGATAATGTTAATTCAAACTATGATTTAAATGACGGCCTTTAGTATTCTCTGCTTCCTCAAAGGCCATTTGAAGCATTTAGCTTCATTAGAACAATCTCATCACCCTTACGGCTTACACTATGATGTCGATGTCTATTACTGTGTCTTGTAGGTCACAGTTAGGTGACCACCTAGCTTGTCCGGCTCAGAGGGAGGTCTAAAATGAGGACAGCCCTCATGGAGAGCTGTCCTCAAGGGATCTGCTATCATGTGCCTAATCCTGCGCTATCGCAAACACACACGTTCTCAAACTGTATGGACAGAGAGTATGCCAATAAGGCGGGGTGGACTGTAACCGAAGCCAGCATGCCGCAGAATTCTGAACTGTGAAGACATAAACGTGTAGCTCGACAGCTCGACATTCTGCCGCGACGTGATTGATTTGACGTGTATAATTGTTCCACAGAGCCGAGTCGTGCAGAGCTGTTGAATGCCATTGCCCCTGAGGAAATGTCCTGAGGAGACCTGGCTGCTATGATTACCTTCACTGTCATTAAAACTAAATCCTATTAAATCACAAACACAGGCCGGGCATGCTGCTAACACCTCACACCTCCGCGATGTCCTCACATGTCACTGGCTAATCACACGTAGCCTCCTCGTGAAAACACGCAATCAATAACTTTCCATTCATTCAATCATCTATTAATCAATAGGGCGACAACTGAAATGTTAAAAATGAACAATAAATAGACATGTTGCTATTCTGTTGTTCCTATGTATAAGATATACAGTACGTGTCACTTGTTGATTGCATAAGGCTGAACACTTCCACAGCCGGTCTTCAGTCTCTCAACCCGGGAAAACACGAGAGGCGTTATGACACAGCAGTACGACCATGCAGCGTGTGGACGCGCATGAATATACATGACAGACAGGGAGATGGAGAACTCTATTATTAGACCAGTCATCAAGTCCTCAGATAACCTACTCGACTGCGAAGCTGCTCTTGTGACCCCCAGCGAGCGGCCTCTCAGTATTTCAGCTCTGGTGTCTATCATCTGCTCGACGGATAAATGATCTGCACAGCTACAGTTTAGAGAACTAAAAACAATCACAGCAGCTATGAGGAGCTTCTCAAATAGAGTCGCAATGCACTGCAAAAAGAAAAAGAACAAACATCTATAATTTAGTTGATATAAATGCCATGAAGGAAGGACACATTCAGAATTGTGGCTGAGAATCAAAACTAGCCATATTCAGACTTTCTGAAGCGATCCACTGGCAGCTACATCATTGTTAAACCTACTCTACCATTATCAAGTTCAGAGGGCAGTCAATGGAATATTTTGGTTTTGCTGAAGTTCCCCCAAATTAGATTAAAGATAGCCTCTTTAGGAATACACTTGGACTGAAACGAATTGACTTTTGTGGCATTATTATAATTACCGTCTACCTATTAAGAACAAAAGGCGTTGTGAATCAGATCCTCCAGGCTTGTGTTTGCACTTTCATTGATTTACTATTCCCATCATACATTTCTCAGACAGTTTTCTGCTCCTCCACTCTCAGTTCAGTTTGGTTAATTAAGGGAACAACACCGTTCTCCATGCCTTCCTGAGAACAAAAATCTCCTCTCAATAACATCCAACAATAACACTTGCTTCTCCAAAAAAAACAAAGCTTATTATCTGAGGGAGGGAGGAAGGATGTTGGTTGCTAAACAGCAATTCCCAGCATGCTGCCATAACACTATAATGAGACTGCAGGGAGCTGTTTCTTTAATGCAGATGATACAGGTCACTCTGACCTTGAGGAGCGGATCAGGCCAAAACACCCAAAAGGAAAGGCTGCGTCAAACCCATCGCAGCTTTCACATGTACTACTTCGGGTCACTCCTGAGAGCGCAGGGATTTAGATATTTTACATAATTGGACCTTTCCTAAGAAGAAGAAATATGTGTTATCATTATAATCCCAATTAAGCATTGTTTGGGAGTGTGTGTCTGTGTGTGCATGAAGTAGATCTTCATTCAATAATTAATTTCTGTATGTGTGTGAGTTTGTGAGATTTTGTGTTTGTCCTGCAGGTGTGAATTAGTGCTTTTACTGCAGTGGAGGTACTGTGTATTAGGTTTTACACACAATTTAGAACCCAGCTTCATGTCATGATGTAAAGCACACAAATGAAGGCTCTGTTTGTTAGTATCCATCATTTCATCAATGTGTCTACATCTAAAAACACACAGCTCTTAAATCTCCTCACCTCATAGACCCCAAATATGGCGTGTCCCATGGTGGGTGTTGGGGCTCCGGGTAGTGCTGGGGCCCTCCTCTTCTTGGTCTCAGCCCTGGGAGACATCCTGGGTATGTTCATGACAGACTGAGACTGGCCTAAGGTGCTGGGCCGATCTTCTACGCTGGGGACCCCTGACGCAGTGGACAGACCCTGTGGGTGATGTCAAAATAAAGAGGGTGAGGTAAGTCAAACATGTAGATGTATAGGAGAGTTAAGGACACTTTGTTCCCAATCTCAAGGGAGTCAGACACACGACCACTGAGTTATAGGCGTATCAATTGGCCATGTTGATGTTGTGCTTGTAGATGAACTTTCAAATTGATCTCAAGAGGGAGATCCCCACTCCCGTCACTCGAGAAAAAAGAAAAGAAAAAATAACATGTATACATGCACATACTACACATGCAATCAACATTTCTGAAGGTGTCATCCATTCATCAATTATTGTAACATTCATTTGACAAAGTTGAAAGTGCAACCGCATTTTCAAAGGGTGGCTGCTTCTGAACAAAGCATTGAAAAAAAAAGAAAGAAAAAAAAGGTTTTCAATAAATGATCAAAGAGAGCCCAAAGTGCTCCTGAGAATCTGAATCTCCCCGTGGCTCAGCTTGGTACAGAGCCTTGGCACAACGGGGGAACCAAACCATGACTCACACCCCCATGATCTAAGAAAAGGGCCGTGTTTAAAAGCAGATTAAATGATGCGTTCAGACAATGCCTGGATACGGCATAAAAAGCAGAGCAAAAAAGGAACATAAAGTCCAGGTCATTAGAATTAATTGGAGCCAAGGTAAGAACATCTCACAGTGGCCAGGAGATGGGAAAAGAACAGAAAAAAAGTCTTAAGCTTACCGCAGAAAACAGAAAACGGCGATCTAAAATATGAAATAAAAATATTTACTGTCAGTTTTTCCCTACGCCGTGTGAGTGACAGAGGTAAGAGCAGGGTAAGGAGGAGGTGAGGTAGATGGCAGACGGGCACCGACATCATATTAATCCTTCCACATCTCTTTTTTTGTTCTTTCTATTTGGAATCCTAAAAAGGAAGAGGAGCTTGCTTTCACCTTTTCAAAATCTAATGTTCAAAGCAGAAAATTCACATGAACTCTGTCTGACTCTGTCACCTGCTCTCTTCTACGCCTTCCCTCTGGTAAACAATCTGAAATCTGTCAAAACAGCGAGAGAGGAAACGGGAGCTGGAACAAACGTACTGCAGCATTTGGGGGGAACCCAAACTCACAGGGTCCTCCTCATAATTACAAAGCGCATATTTTCAAATGAGCTTCAAAGTTCATTCAACTGAACTTCTTCATAAGGGACATGACTTACATCCGGTACATCTAGGGAGTGCTTTTTAGCGCTGATATGACTGATCCTACTAGAAACCACACATGCAAATCTAGAAATCTCTAGCGGTCTTTAAACGTATCAGAATCGCTCCCTACTAATCACAGAGTTAATCTAACTTCATCAGAGAGGAGAAGTTCTCCTGTAAAGTTAATAAATGGCAACTAGGAGTTGTTCTACATAGAGAAGACTTACAGGCTTAGCTAAATACATGTGATTGAGGAAGACAAAATAAAATACAGAAAAGATAAAAGAATGTTGGTCAATGACAAGTTGCTTAAGGACCAACTCCTGACTGAAAAGCAATGTTTCCCTGCCCTCTATGGTTGAAGGTCTGTTTCACCTCTGATGGGTGTGGTCAGATGTGTGAACTGTCATACGTGTAACCACACCCAACGGTGATGTCACGGTGTAAAACAAAAAGTTACTTTCTAAACACAAGCACATAAATACATATAGTACTACAATGGCCCATAAACTGATGACAGTTCACCTGCTTTATGTGTGAATTGTAAGAGTACATATTAAATGTGGGATCTGCACCGTGGTGTGGTGTCGAGCATTGTCGCCTCACATTAAGCTGGGTGCAACCCCCGGGCTGCATGGCCCCTCTGTGTGGAGTTTGCAGGTTGTCACCGTGTCGGCGGGGGTTTTCTCCGGGTTTGAGGTGAGCTTTGTAATTGCATGTCATTGCTGTGATTAGGAGGTTGGAACAGATGGGAAAAAATGGTTTTACTCATACGTCTAAAAGTTGGACCAAATCCCTGCCTCTTTGAGAATGTTGGTTATGGCCAATTTGCTGCTCTGAGATACTTGATAAATATGGGCCAATCAAAAGTGAACTCATATAATCAATAAAAAAATAAACAAGCACATTTTCCCTCCGATGAGTTTGCTTCAGAATCAGCACTGCCCCATAACATGATGCTCTCTAAATGTTAGTGTTTTAAAACCACACACACACACACACACACACACACACACACACTTTAGCCCCTAATGAACAATTAGAGATAAGAGCCTGGGCTTTTAGTGCTAATGTAGCCAAGGTAGGGTAATCTGATGCCTTTAGGCTGATAACACTGTGTCTATGCGTGTGTGTGTGTGTGTGTGTGTGTGTGTGTGTGTGTGTGTGTGTGTGTGTGTGCTTGCTTATGCTCACAAATGCATGTGTGTGGTCTGATAACAGTCCCTGGCTGAGAAACAATCACATTGAAGAGAAAAGGCCCAGCTGCATTAAAGCCCACTGGAAGCAATATGAATAAATCTAAATTAACTCCCACTTTTATATACATTTCAGGTTTTTGTTTAAATACATTTCACACCAAAGCAAATGAAACATACTCTTTCTAATACATGCGCCGCTATGGTATTTTCTTTTGTTCTCCCCCATTTTTATTTATTGTTATTTCGTTCAAAAGGAAAATGTGTCAACAGAAGTATCTGATGTAGACATTAAAAAGAGGATGAGAGAGACCCGAAAGAAAGCTTAGATCTTGAAGAAGAGGATGATAATGGTGACGACGAACAACAACTCAATGTGAACGAGACATATGCTCCATGCTGAAGGAAACGCTGAGAACAAAGAGGTAGAAGGGTGGAGTAGTTCTACCGGAGGCTTTGTGCTTGTGCCGGATAGAGGAGAGAACCAGAGTGAGCCGGGCAGTGTTTTTCCAGCTAATGTAATCAAACGCCATATTGATCTGAGGTGAGCCACAGATGGCTGCTGCTGACCTGAAGTCCATGGCTTCAAAATCAAATTAAGGTGATTAAGTTACAGATCTAACAAACAGGTAGAGAGCGTATGAATGTGCGTCTGGTTTAACATGGATGTAAACGACACACACACACACACACACACACACACACACACACACACACACACACACACACTTGTAGGGAGATTATATTGTGGTTGTGAATCTCCTCAAAGCTGGTCAACACCAGTCATATGGGCTACTGTGTACATGTATCTTCTTGGTCCTTGAGCACAGACAGTACACGCCCTCATAAATATCACTACCTAACACGTTTCCCTTTTATTATTCAGCACATATTTGTAGGAAAAAAAAGTAAGTTGGAGCTAGAACTGCAGGCAATACTGTGAGGACTCCTCTTTGGACCCGAGATGTGCGAACAAACTGCTGACTAATCTTCTAGAGACACTTGCTGCCCTCTGGAGGACATCAGTGCACATAACCCCAACTCAATAAACATTGCACAGGAGCAACAATTCTGCAGGCCATGTTCTGGAAAGATTGCCCTGAACTTAATGAAATATTTCAAGCTGGCATATTTCCCATAAATGTGGCTATTGTGACTCTGTAGCTCATACCAACTTTGCAGCTGCCACCTCTGCTGAGAGATGAAAAAAAGACGAGGTCTCGCCACCTACAGCTTCCGAAATAAACATAGTTTTTTTATAATTTCAAACAATTGTCCTACCACATCAACTGATGCGATAATTGGTTTAACAATTTACTAATTCATCATTTACTCCATAAAATGTCTAAGATAGGACCATGTTGAGATGGGACCACACCTGCTGCGATGCTAAATCGGGCTCGGAGCGTAGAGTGAGGGGGGTGGTTGCAATGGCCCGTCCCCACTTCCTACCCCCTTATATCCCCTCACCCTTAATCAGATCACACTCATCTTCAAACTCGGCATTCATCTCATCAACACACAAAATGAAAAATATGTCCACAGAAAGACGAACAGACATATAAATACCTGGTAAAGTACTCAAAACCGCTTCTGTGGTAGTTCCTGCTACAACGGTAGGGGTCTCCAGTACCACATTTTGCCATGCTTACCCACACAGAGACTCACAAGGTCAAAACAATACCAAGCATCGTGGCTGGTAATAACAAGGTGATGTTTAGAAATTAAAAAAGGACATTTAAACTGCAGTCAAGAAAGCAGAGCCTTCAGGATCATGCTTGTGAAGCTAGTTTGCTTTTTTTGCAATTAGAATGTGGCAGAAATTCACTGACCAGCTAGGGAACTTGAATGTGAATACATGTTTTCATGAAAGTAATAAGCTTTGTTGATTTTTGGCATTTTCGACCAGCACTGGTGACACCTTACTCACCCAATCAACATTTCTCAACAGTTCAATAAACAGAGCATCTCTAATGTGCCGCTTTTAGTGTTTCATCACAATCTACCATGACGTTGAATATAACAGGCATGCTGTATATTATTAAAAAATAAAAATAATGATTTACCCAGGCTTAAACAGAGAAAGCTTTTATATGAATGCCATATGAAAGTATCAGCAGCCATGCCAGAAATGGACATAACAGGAACCCCCCACACCATGTGATAAAACCCAATACTACTGACCTATAATAGTAAGCACTACCTTGTGTAGTTTGTCCAGTTTCTGTTGCGAGTGCAACAAGTGTCAAAGAAGTCTTGATCCAACCCTGTGTTAATGTTTGTGGTTTGTGCTGGTACCAGTTTATATTACAATGTACAGGTGTTCCTGTTATTCTGTCCAAGGTACACGATTGGAATGCTTCAGAGACGAGTTAAGGTGAGATCACAATAAAAGCCCATCCCACTTTGAGATCACTTATCCCACCAGGACGCTGTCAGATGTGTTAGTAGTACTTACATTAGATTGAGTGTCTGTTATTTGGATAACTTTGTCATCACAGTCATCCATGTCCACAGATGTTGTGTCTGTCTGCAAAACGGAAGGCACAGCTAGCAAGCAGCATTCAAGTGTTCAGCAATGCAGTTAGCCTGCCTCGGCTATCAATCTGAGTCAGTATGAATGGCATGCGCCACTCAAGGTTAGTTTGTTAATTATTACACAACCACATATCGCTCACGAGACTTGTGCAAATGAGTCATGCTCAACTGCGTGGACAGTTATGATGACATTAGAGGTGTTGTTAATTCTATGAATCCACTGCATCATTTCGTAAGTTGCGTGTGTCAAGTTTGATAGTAAAAAAAGAATTACACTGCTAAAAGTGAAATTCTTAAAAGAGGGAGAAGAATACTAAAACATAAACAAATTGCAAAAAGAAATTATAAAAAACAACAACAGAGATCTGGAGTCGTACCTTGGTTTTCCTCCTGCTGAATTGGAAGATACCCAAGAGGCCTTTCTTCTCTGCTCTGTCCAAACTGGTAGTACTGGACCGGATGGAGTCTATGAGAAGAAAAAGAGGAAGAAGAGGAGGAGGAGGAGGCGGAGGAGGAGGAGAGGAGTTGGACATGATAGTATAAGTGACTCATAAAAGCAAAGCAAATAAGTCAGGTTCAGTCTGAGAAAAGGTTTTTGAGGAATTTAGTAGAAAGGAGTGCCAAATGATCACAGCACACAGGTTGATTAGATAACAAGACCGTTCAGGGTGGATCGCCAAAACAGTAGGATACTGTGATTCTTATGATATCCAATATATTTGCTTTGCTTTATTTGTATGCTCTTTAATTGGTCGTTTTAAAATATGTTGGAATGGCCTACATACTCCACTTGTTTTTATTCACAAAGAACTGAACAGACTAATCTTCCTCAGCAGAGGGCGCCATCGCTTTATTCTTCTCAAAGACCACCTCTGTCTAACCTTCGCAGTCCACAAAGCAGTAAGTAAGAATGTGACATGATAACACTGTTGACTTAAGGGCAGGGAGGGAAGATAAACTAACAATTAAAACAAGCACAGAGCTATACTACTGGGTTATTTGGATTCTGAAAAAAAAGCAAAAAGCAAACTAAACTTAACAATCAATCATTTCAAATTAACCGGCATAGATGATGTTTACACAAGTATCAAAATTACAATGACAATGAACCAAAAATTATTTATTTCATACGGGTGGCTAACAAGCAAACAAGCATGTATAAGGTTGTACAAAAAGCAGGGTTAATAAGCAAGCAGCAGTAGGTTGGGTTAAACAGATACATGGTTGGAACCAGCAACACTAAGACAGACAAGACTTATCATGACTAATACCTGAGTAGTTAAGAGCTGGAGCAGAAGCCCTTTTAGGCTGGAGAACTGGAAAACATAACAAGCTTTAGAAACACATCAAGTAATTTATTGGATAAATGACCTGCATCAAAAAGAATAAATCCATCTGTTGTATTTGCACTTTTTTGTAGCAGCACAAACACAGCTAGCTGGTAGTAGTTCACCACACAAACTAAGAAACGTGTACATTTTCCATGATAAATCAGGTTCCATATCCTTCATGATAATAGTGAACGGTTGAATACCAAAATATAACCATTATGTAATAGTATTGGACCATAAAAATTGAGTAATGTTGTTGCCTGTATCCGTCATGACCATAAACCACTACCTATCCTCTGTGATCACCCTCTGTGACAAGAACAGTATCTGGAAATGTCAGTGGGTGTGGACTGTTACCATGGCAATGAATCATAATATCCGATCTTAGACCATAATTCAACTTACTATGAGATAAGGAATGCAATATTCTAATTATCGCACCCCCGGGGACACATTGCATTTACCAAGGTTCATTTAGATGAAATTATTATAAGAAACACGAAACAAGCTTCTATTTTTGTTTATGCTCTGGTGTACCTGCTGCCGGTTAAACCAATATTGACTCTGATCACCGAGAATCCTGTCAACAGCCACTTACTTGCTAGTCATGCCGTACAGCAGAATACAATGTGATTCTGGTTGTGTGGCTCACTGCATTGGAAACCATTTCAATAGCTGCTACTGGCTGGGATTACGTGACATCCATAGTTTGTTCTGCTGACTGTTCACGCAAAAACAAGTCTTTTATTCTCATGACCAAATTTTACACCGTACGATCTAGTTGAAGGTGGCGAAGGCAAGTAAACACGGTTGACATTAAACTTTACTCCGTAGAAGAAAATTTGCTTTCCTTCTGTACTCATCCGTGAAAAGGTCGGAGGGCACCGTGCTCTGTAGATGGCAGGGATTCAGGCTCAGCGGCCACACCTTTGTTCTATACAGTCCACCTCAGTTTGCAAAACTGCGTAGAGACTTTGCCACATGGAGGGCCGTCCTGAATCAGTTGGTAGGGAGTGGAGGTGGATAAGAAAACCACCAGTTGTGCTCACTTACTAAAAATAACCTCACTTGAGTTCTGTTGTACAGCTGTCTTATTCTCATCATGAATACAAAACTTTTCTACATTTGTAGCAGAGTTAAAATCTACCTAATTTCAATCAATATGTATCTTTTGCTTGTAAATGCATTAAACATTTTTACAAAGATATTGTGATTGCATTGGGGATGATATGCAGTCACATTAACATCAGATAATACGACATAATAGCTGGACAAGCCAAGGCACCTATCAGTATCTGTAATATAATTTATTTTATCATTTAAAGTGGCAATAAAGATGTTTTTTGCTTTAACTTATCATTATAAGGTAAATAATGTAATAGCTATTGAATAATGACAACATCAGTGTTTAGATTGGTTCCCTGGAAACCTTGCTTTCACGAAGCAGCTCTGTCTGCCACCGGGTTCGGTCTCCTGGGGAAATGACGGCTCGATTTACGGCACAAAAGAAGTGCGTTAACCATTGCTCAACCAAAACAGCAAGAGGATAGCACTTTTTTTTTTTTTTTTTTTTTACCCGGTAGCTATCCCCAGTTACCAAAGAGTATCAATGTAAGTTCTTGGAACTATTCCCAGTAGTGTATATGGCCCATGCTGGAACAACCCTAGTAACTGTGGGGGAAAAAATCAGTGTGTCCTACTCCTGTGTTGTTGCTAAGTTCTGAGGAAAAAGGGAAGCATTCTGGTTGTCTTTGCGACAGCAGCACCAGCAATAATAATACCACTTGGAAACGCTAAGGAGAGGAAAGTCTGTTTCCACTTTGTAAAAATGTGGTTTCAGTTCGGGGAACGTCAGTTATAATATACATTGAATAATAAGTAATCTAAAAGTGACTGAACCCCAAATAGAAAATCAAGTGGTCAAGGTTTACCTAGACTCTGATTGTGTACGTAGAGCTCCTTGATCCCCAGCTCTGTTAAAGATTTGTCCAGCGGCAACTCGTGGCGACTGATGCAGTCCTTCAGCAGCAGGACATGTGCGGGCTCGAACTCGCACTTGTCACAGACGACTGGCACCAGAGCCTGTAGTGGTACAAACGGGTTGACCCGGACCACTGCCTTCTGGCTGCCGTGGTAGTTCACCATCAAACGCACCGTTTTCTGATGTAGAGAGGGGAGAGTGGTGGAAACATTAATGGCAAACAGACGGATGAAATAAAAGAACACAGAACAGGGATTTCCTCTCCTTGCAGCGAACCAGCATCATAACAGTATAACCAGAGAAACAAAAGGGAAGGTCCTCTGTTGGCTACATCTCTACCTCGATGGAAGAAATGAGGCAAAAAGAATCAAAAGCTCAATGACTGGCCGAGCAGAGATCCAATTCTTTTAGCATCGCAACGACAACCATCATAACATCAACAAATAAATCTTGAACATAATAACCAATGAGCAGAAAGAGCATTATAGAGTGAGAACAAAGCACGTAAAATGTAAAACATGTGGAAAGGAGAGAAGCAGAGATAGAGGAAGACTTCCAAACAGCCAAAGACACTTCAAGAATGAGTAACCTAAGGTTAGACTTTGGTTGTGAACAGAAACAAATTACCTTTTAATAGATCAAAGATGATGATGTCTGTGTGCATTTAGGTAGTAAAACCTAGAAATTACATAGTGTTCTATTATGGAGACAGAAGTCTTTATCACCAAGTGAATCGCGTCAGCCTTCATAAAAACACGCTCTAGTGAAGTGCCTGAAATATTCATTAAAAATGTCGCTTCTTGAGCATGCATCGGCCAAAAGGTAATAACGTCCCCAGTGAGACGTCAGCTTCACGGTCCTTTGTTTATCTTAAAGTTGGGTGAGGTGGTTGGTGTTGCTGGACGAAAGTCGTGGACACGTTTTCAAAAATCAACAAGTTTTTTACTTTGGGAAGTGTGTGTAGTTCTGTTTTATCTCACTGGTAGTTTTTTATGCATTTGGTCCTCAGACAGATAAACTAACAGAGGCGGGTAATGACATACAGTCGTGTACCTATGCACCTTGATGGAGGTACAGTAACACTTCATCACAATCAAATAGAAGCATGGCAATGCATCAAACTTGTATTGCAGGTTATTGAAATGTCTTTTCTTACGTTTATGTCCACCCCATTTATATCAATGCGGGTAGATTGTGTATTAGAATCACCTCTAAATGTCATGTTATACTGCATTCATTGGCGTACACGGATAAAACAGGGAAGAGGGATGACGGAGAGCGGCGTCTGAAACAGTGTCAGTCTCTGGCCTGAGGCCCGGCGGGGTCAAAGGGAGAGAGAGCAGCCAGTGAGCCCTGAGAAGAGCAGAGAAATAATGCATGGTAACTAAAGGTAAGGCACTCATCAAATATTCAAACTGTAGGAGGAGAGCAGAGGAGAGGCAGAGAAAAAGGGAGAGACAAAGAGACTAACGCTCAGTCGAAATAAATTCAGATAGGCAAGTCAGTTGGAAAAAAACGCTGACAACGAGACCGGTGATAAAGATAAAAAAACGCACACTTAGAAGGAAAAACCAGCGTATAAGAACCGACTCCAATGTCATGCGAAGCCAGTTGATCCCAATTGGCTTCCTACCTTAGCATGGGCCCTGACAGGTTTCACCGGCCTTGCTTTCTGCCAGCCGTCAGAGGTAAAAGGTAGAGAGAGGAGGGAGGAACTTTACATTGGGCAACGGGGGAAGGAGCTATGCAGACTGCATTATCATATTAAGGGCTTTTTCACTGCCATTCTAGACAACATTATTCCAAATTACCAAAACTAAAAATTGGATAGCTTAGGGGTGTATTTTTATTTCTTGTTATCGTGTACACTCTTCTTATTTAAATTTCCATTCATTTGTTACCATATCAGATGTCACGGTCTCAAAGCCCACAGGAATCCAAGCCGAACCAAACCTAATTCCAACAGGTTCCATATCTGCTGCAACGTGTATAAAATCCTAAATAAATACAACAAAGAACATACATATAGCGCCATCAGGCTCCGCTGTAACTCACCTCTGGCACTTTGGGCGCCGGTCTGCGCACCACTCTCTCCTCCCAGACTTTCTCCTTGATGAGGACACAGGCCACGTCGAGGGAGCCCAGCAGAGCGTTGGGCTTGAACCCCAGAGAGTGGCCCTCGGGCGACAGCAGCTCCAGGGTGTGCAGTGCTGGATTCAGATGGTGGCGGCTACACAACTCGACCAGCAGGTCCATCAGCGCCTTACTGAGGGAGGGAGGGAGAGACAGAAAGTGAAAGGGGGAGGGGGTGGAGGGGGCATGAGGGAGGGAGTTTGGAAGAAAGAACCACAGGATGAGATGGGGAGCGAGGGAGAATAAAAGGGAGGCAGAAATGAAGATAGGGTTACAAAGCCTAACTTAGTTTTACCTCTGCTAAAGGGAATAGTAATCACTCCAGATATCAGAAGCAGTGACACACTCACAACTAATGCACTCAGAAGGAATGGCTAATTGATAGACAAAATACAAAGGGTATGATATGAAACACTGAGCTGTTTAAACAGACATACTGTAGATTGAATGATTTTGACATGAAGATTTAAAGGCTATCTTTTCAACAATTCCTCCCGTATAAATCTTTCTTGGTCAGGTTGGGCTGTTAACCACTACTACTACGACCTGAAGATGTACCTAACCGTTGTGAAACCCCATAAAATCCAACAGAACAAACGGCCCAAAACAACAACAGAAGGCTGTCGATTTAACCTGTATGGTTTTATCTAGACAGAAACTCGGAGCAAGAGCCTCCAACTACAAAATGGCAGTGACAAAAACATAGTGGCATAGAGAAACAATGACAAGAGTACTTGTTGACATGACAAACTACTTATGTCCGTTAAGCCACAAGAGAAGCTCTTGCAGTCGGCCTCCTTGCTTTGTGTGTCTGGTGCAGCTGATGAGGAGGCCTGCAGTACTACCTGTCAATCCTCAGAGAAAGAAACCAAGAGACAGTCTCCGATGTTTTCTGGGAACAGCCAGATCAGATGACAGAGCTGAGAGAGCTACCACTACAAAGGACACCATTGACAATCACTAAAACCACAATCCGCTCTCAACAGGCCCAGTGTCCTGTGTTACTCGGTGCTCCTTAAGATGATTTTGAAGATTGTGTGCTCGTCAAAAACAAGTCGCAACACAATCACTATCCAAAGGGGAGCGGTCAAATGTGGTATTAAATATGTTACAGTTCAACCCGTTAACCCCCCGTGGTTATGTCGCCAAGCATTGCTCATCCTTACTGAACTCGAGTTTAACCGGAGTCTGCATCATTTTACTTTCCAATCATGACACGAGAAAGAATAAATAAATAATAATAATTCTCTGTGTCTTGAAGTTGTTATTGTAGTTTGGAATTTTGGAAAAGCAAACTGTATACTATAAAGGATACAACATTAGTGTACTACTATAATCAGATATGCAGTAATATCAGCTATTTATGACACATCCGTGTGTTTATGACACCTTTGCCTTATCTTATGACCACATGAAGTACCACAGCATCAGGCTTTGATTTTGTTACAGAGCCGTGTCAGAGGATGAGCTGTAAACACAGCCCATCTAAAGCTAAAATGTAATATCATACATTCCTTTCCACAAAATGATCTAGAATAAGGCTGCGATACTAACCGCAACCTTTTGAAATGGTTTTAATGGGCAGTTGGAGTTGAAGTAAAGAAAGTTCCCTTCAATAATAATAAAACTATACTAATTACTTACTGAGGTACCTATACTTCTAGTCAGAGGTAGCACATTGACATCTACTAGCCTAAAGTTTTCCGATAGTTATCAAAAGAGCATCATGTTGTTCTGTACTAAAGGAGGCATGCCTGATTTTCTGCCCCAAATGAGAGAACCTCATTAGGGACAGAGGGCATCAGCAGGACGGCCTTCATTTGGGGACTCTCTGGGACAATGCTTGTGCTGAGACTGGGAATGGGCCCCTCGACAAGGCCCCATTGGCACAGCAAACACAGACCTAGACGCAACAAACGAGTCTCATGCTGTTCGTCTGGTCAGCATACAGTAAAATCAATTGCATTGCATGTGTTGTAACTCTGTTATGCTGTTCATTCTGAACAATAATTAATTAACTAATTGTACTTCTGTCCATCCTGGGAGAGGGATCATCCTCTGTTGCTCTCCCAAAGGTTTCTTCCCTTTTTCTCCCCGTTAAAAGTTTTTTTTGGGGGGTTGTTTTTCCTGAACCGATGAGAGGTCTCGGTACAGAAGATGTCGTATGTGTACAGATTGTAATTTGTGATTTTGGGCTATATAAAATAAATTTAATTGAATTGTTCAGCTAAGCAATAGCTAAGATCCTCGCGTCTGTAAATATACATAATTTCATGTTGATGAGGATGGATGGACCTTTGGCTGTCAAACAACAGTATTCACAGAAATCCAAACAGTACTGACCAAAAACCATTGTAAAGGGGGTGATACACCGAGATTCAATTTGTGCTTGCGTGCCCCTCTCTGCCCTCTCACCTGCCATCCTCGGTTACCGAAGTCTGGTTTCCCTGTGGTAGGGTTAGCTGTAAATCCACAGTGGGCCTCAGCATGTTCTCCTTGGCGTCCATGCCTGAAGTCCCTCCCCCATCAGGTACAGCGTTTCTAAAGATGTGGCGCGGGGCGGGTAGCGGGGCTTGCGGCGGAGGTGGGGCACGTGCCTTCATTCTCTTCCTGCGTCATGACAATGGCAGAGAGACAAAGAGGATAATATGATGAACTTCTGGGTGTTTGTAGTAGTTTCCTGGATTATACTACGTTTTCAATGTGGGACTTTAGTACAGTATGTAAAAAAAAAAAAGGGTATTTATTTCACATCGAGGACAAGTGACATTTCAATCAAGTCAAGTAAACAATGAATTGTTTCTTTAGCAAAACACCTTTATTCATCTGATGCAACGTTACATCACTTTTATTCATTTCTTATTAAAACAAATGAAATGATGTGGATTGTTTTTTGTTTGTCTCGAGTCGGGTCTTAGTTACACAGCACAACAGCTCAATGAACGCAGCCCACTGCCTCCTACTCAGGAGCAGCCGGAATACCAATGACTTTGTTCCGTCTCTCGGTTTCCGCTGGCCACACAACCTCTCTCTTCACTCCGATTACAAAACGGTCCACAGACATGCTGAGCTGATGCTTTTGGTTGTCAAGATGATCCACCCCTGAGCAGCTGCTTATTCAATCGAGTCCTAACACTCCACGAAATAATAATGGACTAATTCATAATAACACCCTCCTCTCTAATATCACTCCGAAGAACTCATGCTTTCAGAAAATACTGTACAGTCATATACTGACTGCTTTCAAGGGGAAATTATTAACAGCCTTAATTTAACACAAACAACATCCTTTATCAAATCTTAATTCATTCATTGACTGAAACCATCTGATACAATTAGAATGTTATCACTGTAAAAGAATGATCTTTGTAGTTATACAATAGTTATATCATACGGTATTTGATTGGCTCAGGTGCATACCATGACTTATTATCCTGTTGGCAGTAGCTCTATGAAAACCATAAAAAAGAAAAATGCAAACCACACCACAACCCCTACGGGTGGAGATGGGGCAGATGTCAACGACATACTGGTGACGACATGCTGCTCTCTGCCCATTTGACCTCGGCTCGACATCAACTGTACTTCGCCTGACAGGCACAGCTGATTAGACAGAAATCGAGCACTTCATTCTGCAAACAACGACAAACGGCTTTTCTATAGCGCACATTTCAGCACGCACTCCCTTCCCTGTCTGTCTCCACAGCACAAATATTAGCCCGAGATAACAAAAAAGAAAAACATCCCACTCACGTCAAAAACAGTCCTTGTGTTGATTAAGTGTTCCAGAAGTGTTGTGTATATATGTCAAGGCTGTTTATAAATCCAGCTCCAAGGATGTGGCACACTCTCAGAGAAATAGTGTTTTGTTAAATCCTGCGGTGTATTAATCCAGTGGCCTTCACGGTGCTCCTGCCCAGTTTAAAAGGCAAGGAGAGCACAGTGAAGGAAGCACGCATGTGGACGTAGCACAGTGAGCGGACTCTAACCTGGCCAAAGTTAACCATTAACGGCTGAGTCGGATACCAACCAGCCCTCACCCATGCAACCCATGGTGTCATTGACTCATTATGCAATGTAGAAAGGGTTATTCAGTGGACGCATCACGGGAGTGACGGACCTCACTTCACGGTTTGACAGCATGGATCATAATCTGGTCACGAGTGTAAACGCAGTGCAGATCATTTCTAATCTCTAACGGAAAGGTGCTCAATGAGCAGCTTAGAGACCTGTAAATGTGTGAAAATGTTGGTATTTTTCTGGTCAGTCTTTGAAAGTAAACAGAACCGGGCTCTGTGAAACTGTGGGGACTGGGACCCGGCCAAGCTTCACACAGTCAGCTAGTATCCTTCTCTCCCTTTAGCCTGCGGTTTGTCTCACCCTAGCATTTCTCTCTCTCTCTCTAACACGCACAAAGACTCCTTTCGGAAAAGCCTCGTCTCCCACAGAGTAAGGATGAGCGAGTGTAAAACGGAGAGAGAGAAAGAGTGAGGGAGTAAAGGAGAAGCACGGAACGAAGGCAGGAAACCCTGCTCCGGCACAGGGGGGCAGTAAGTGCTGAGCTGCTACAGGGACTGAGTTACAAACACACACACACACACACACACACACACACACACACACACACACACACACACACACACACACACACACACACACACACACACACACACACCTTTCAGAACCACTCAGTTATTTTCGCTTGACTAACCACCATTAACAAGGATAGATTTCTCTCACTACCCTCTTTTAAATCTGTTTCGACTCAAACCGTTTTTTATAGCACTGAAATTAATGTTCATAAACGTTTCAAAAAGGAAGGATCTAAAACAAATAAGATGCTGAGTTCATGTCAAACTGACAAAGGTGCAGTCGACTCACGTGGTCTAAAATCACCCGGGACAACATGTGAGCAGCTATAAAACAAAGTGGACAGAGAACACCTACATGGAATTTGGAGGCAGGTTACCTGGACACATAATATAATAGTGTTGATGGTGGATATATGATCTAGCAGCGACACAAGCTTGATTCCTGACATCTATGATGTCATTCTTAATAGCATGAACTACAGCTCAATCCTACAAATCCCTGTGTGTGTGTGTCTTAAGGGCTACGTGATCATATTCTGGCTTGTAATTATAAGTGAGAAGGGTTTGAAGCTGTCTTTACCCAAACAGACATTTTTGCCAAAATTAAATACAGTGTTTATAAAAATCCGACGAAGCAATATTTGACCAAATACGGAGTAAATAAGATCAATAATCTGACCAGGTGTTTGGTGAACTTTTGCTTCTTGTCAACATGGCATAATCAATTATACCCGTACCTTTGTAGGTAGACGTAGGCCTGTAGGGAGCCTACCAGTCATCCTATTTTGCTGTCTGTCTGATCACCTCCTTAACAGATTAGTCTGAGTGTCTGCGTGCGTGCGTGCGTGCGTGCGTGCGTGCGTGCGTGCGTGCGTGCGTGCGTGCGTGCGTGTGTGTGTGTGAGAGAGTACATTTACAATGTGTGCGTGTACGTAACACTACCTCCTTCCTGACCCAAATACAACCGTGCTCCCTCCCGATCATGTGACCTGGGATGACTCGAGCCTGGATGTGACAGAAGGACAGTGCTTGTGCAAAGATACCGATCAGTGTGAATAGAGGACAAAATGAAAACTAAACACATTTAAAACTGTGCCCGCAGAGATGGAAAACGTGTCAGATGGTTGCAGAGCGTATGCAATAAAAAAATGAAATGCCCCTCAAATTACAGGTTTGGCGAGAGCACAGAAACACTGAGACAGAAACACTGAGACTGAAACACTGAGCTGAGAAACACAGCGCCACAGCGAGTACAATGCAAATCCATGAACGTCACACTCAGATTACTGTTGCTAGTTGACAAGTTAAATTACACAACACCGCTCAGACACACTGGAGACTACCTTAAGGATTTTGCTGGGGGAAAAAGTAACTGTATTTATTCCAGCCATAGAAAGGTCATATAAAAAAAATAATGGAAAATATTAGTTTATGCTCTGAACTGTGCTCTGTCAGCATCACCCCCACCACAACATATTCCATTTACAAGCGGCCTGCTTCTTTGTTGAAAAATGTTTTCTGCCATCTCCACTTGCCTGCTAATATTCTCTTGCGCCTTAAAACTAATGCTATCGATAACATTGAATTATTATGCGTTCATGATATTTCATTAACTCCAGTAAGCAAAAGCCAACACGGCAAAACGGTCAGTCAGTCTGTTACGGAGACCTACAATGCAATGGTACAGGATGCTATAAATGAGACAGACAGACAGACAGACAGACAGACAGACAGACAGACAGACAGACAGACAGGACCACTCTAAACAACAACGTCCTGCTGTGGAAGTGAGTAAATCAAACTATGAATCAAGGCAGCAGACAGAGCCACACTCGTGAAGTCAGAAAGTCAGTCAGAGAAGCAGCGCCGAAGACAGACTAACAGCCAGACGTGACCCAAGTCAGAGACACTTGGGACACGGGTCTCTGACACACATGTCCGTATCTGACATGGACATCCAGTCAGATACGGGTCTCTGTAGTGTTAGACAATAGGACCACGACAACAATGAGCCACTATCCTCTAATGAAGACAACCAACTGGGAATAAAGTAGATTGGCCAAAAACACAGCGCAGACTGACCTACATTCCCCATGACACACTTTTTTGCATTCTGAGAATATTAAACAATGGATGAAACCAAAGCTCTGACATATAATAAAGGATTGATGTGAAAAAATTAGTAACATAAACACAATACCACAGAAAATATGTCTGTGGTACTGACAAGTAAAAAGGCCAAAGGCTGGCTGTCTTCAACGCACACAAACACAGGGCCACATTATTACCTCACCTTCTCTTAAAGCTCGGAGAAGGTTTGGTGTTATAGATCCGTTCTGTCCTGTCAAACAGATCTCCAGCTAAGTCGACAGAACAGACATTGTAGTGCGTTTAAATTCCTAAAAACATCGTAGTTGGCCTTGTGGAACTTTACTGAGCATCTACAATACCTGCAAGATATTATTCTGTTTTATGTAGCACAATAATGTTCATGTAGCTCTACATATCAACCTATCATTTCCTGTAAATAGCTTTAAAGACCGTTTGAGAACGAAAAGGCAGCAGTGGCTTAGTTGGTAGAGGAGGTTGGCTTTCAATAGCAAGGTTGGTGGTTGGATGGCAGTAAAGTTTGATCCCTGACCTCAGACCCTGAGCTCCCGTCCTTGAGCTAGCCATTGACCTAAAAGTTCAATAATAGCAATGTCAAAGTATATCATTCTGCAACTCGGGAGAGTAAAATGTATTCAGAGCAATACTGCAGAATTAATTTGATTTTGAAAAGATTATAGCTCAACTCTGCAATATTGCCAATTGATTACAAAAAAAAAGATATACAGTTCATGATCAGACCTTTCAAAAAAAAACATAGAATATTATCTGGGAGACAAATCAGTAGGAACATCAACGAAGTAAGCATATTTTATACTTGAGTGCCACTTCAAGACCACACCCAACACTTGAGTTTGATCCTCCCGTGGTGGACACAGTGTGAATGATACACATCCTGGACCCATGGTCACTCCCCTGACACTCACAGGCCTGCTGCCTTGCCAGCATACCCCTCTGGTGTCACGGTGTGCCCATGGCAACCTATATTTATACTACTTGACTGAGTAAGAGTGCAGACCTCAGTTTAGTAGCAGCTGTCAATTTTGGGGGGGGGGGAAATGCACACAAGTGATCCAGAGAAAAGAGAAGCAGAAATGAGCAGGGACAAAAAAACAAGGGAAATACAGAATGGGAGGTCTGAGTGTTATGTACTATATTGTGAGTATTGGAGACATAGGAGCCCAGTAAAGTGTTTGTTTACAGTTGCTAGGCACTCAACTTCCTAATTCAGCACATGCCTTGTTGCTCATATTACCAGCCATGTGGTTAAAAAAAAAAAAAAAAAAAAAATACCCCACTGCAATGCAGAGTGAAGTGGCTCGATGACGATGATACTCTGACCCTCTGTATTCACACTACATAGGGGGTCCAACACGACCTCGCCACATAAGAGGACATGCCGAGTCCGATTTTGACGAACACCCTTCCGCACGAATGGTTTTAAAATAACTCAACGCATAATTCTCGAAAATCAATAAAGCTCCTGTAGTTTTACGGGTCAACAACAGTTTGTCCTCATGCCTCAGTCTACACACCGAAAGACCCCGAATCAAAATACCAATGCAGTACTTTAAAAAAAGCACCAACCTCTGGTACTGAGAGACGAAGCCAACGCGGGAGAGACAACACCTCTTTCCAGCAGGGATAAGCATGTTGACAGCCTGGTACAAAAAGCTATTTTAGTCTCTATAGCTAATATCTCTGTTCAAAACAACTGGACAGGAGGTGAATTTGAACATAACTCACCCAATTAAATTATATTCAGGCTGAAAGTTATGCATAATTAAGGGCGAGGCCGCTTTCAGTGACAGGCGGGTACCTTTCTAAAGCCTATTTTTGTGTCCTCCTGTGTGAATTAAATACGTACTCCTATTCAAGGGCTTTGGTGCCAAATGAGCAAAACGGTTAAAGTGAAATTATGAAAAAAAAAAAAAAAGATTTCCATATGACACATTTGTTAATTGCTTTGAACTGAGTGGTAACAGAAAGTGCGATGTAAAAACAAAAATAGTAATCCTCATATGAGCATATGTGCTCCTTATTGTCAATTTAGACGACGTAATTGTGTGTCACATTATCTCAATATATGATTTTGTCACGATATGATTCCATTGAAAGACAATAAATGATCATGTTGAAGTATCGCCCAGCGCTACTGCCATGTCTATACTAAGGTCCCTGCATTTAAAATAAAAGAATAGTCCCTGGTTTACTGGATTATAAAGCGAAGACTTCTCTACAACTATTAATACAACCAGGTTAGAGCTAAGCACAATCTGTTCAAGTGTGGAGTCGGTAACAGTAACATAATAACCCCAGGGAGATAAAAAAAGACAACGCCACACCTTGGGTGCCTAATGAATTGTTACTCTTTGGGATCAATTAGGTTGCTTACACTTCTTACAGTTATTCGAGGGGTTTACGTTGATGCATTTCAATGACCGGTGATCCAGGAGTGTCTGTTTCACACCTACTTAAAGGAGAGAAATCCACTTACTGCAACAGCACTCCACCCCATCCTCCCCTCCTCTCTTGACACATGTGGTCAACGTGTCCTCTTGTGACCAGTGACACAGAGGCACGCTGTGGCAGTTGAATGCGAGACACATTCAGAGGCGACAATAATGCTCCAAAAATAGGAGCAGGAAGCCGGCATGCCTCTCTTGTCTGAACAGCTGAAAAAAGAAACACATGTCTGTCTTTCCTTTAGAGACCTTACTTGACCAACTATTATTCTACTGCTATATTATTATTGACCTTTGCCAAAAAGTATTCCCCTTCTTTCTTTAGCATGTCAGTCGTTTCAAGACATTTGGCCTCTTTCATCTTCTCCAGCTGTCCTTTATTGACCGCGGTGGATTTATGGAGCGACATCAATAAAGGGAGACCTGTGTTTTCCTGGAGAGTCAGAGGAAAAACGGGTGTTCTTAATGTTCATTGCACTTAAGCGTAAAGATAAGGCCACTCTGCACTCTACACTTCATTCATTTCCACCCATATTTATCAGTTGATCTACTTGACTTTTGATCCTGACATTTCGAATCAAATCACCCTCAATGTCAAAGCAAGATCCCGACGTCCAGGTGCTTTCCCAATTGATACATTTAATCATCATTTACAGTGTACGTATTGGGTTTTTTTGGGGTTTTTTTTTTTTTTTTTAAAAATCGGTGGAACAAGATATGAGATACTGTGCATCAGCTCAAGCAGACGTCAGGCTTGTGGATGACCCACAGCTGAGGAGGAACAGAGGGAAAAGGGAAGGAGCGATGATGACGGTTGGCGAGAGGGAGGAATGAGAGAATCTCAGGTGGCACGAAGCCCCACATGGCTGGAGAGCAACAAGGGAGGGAATAGAAAAAAGGAACGATGGGCGGAGTCCAACATCAGAGAAGAAAGGAAGGAGAGGTGGAATGTAGAGGCAGAACAGCAGGAAATAATAATTAGTCTGTTCCCTATTCCCTAAGCTGCATGTTCAATTAGAGAGAGCTGCTGCTCGGGAAAACAAGAAGAGAACCACTTGTGTTACAGATCTGCAGCTTTAAAGTCCCCCAGGATCCTTTGATTGGAAGAAAATACAAATCAGGTGAAAAGCTATACAGTAAAAACGTCTAAAGTGTCTCTAATGAGGTCTTAACTACTGAATCCAGTTTTTGCAGGAAAGGGCACGTCATAAGCTTGCTCTTTTACCATACCATCAGGTAATGGGGAAGATATTTATAGTGCTTATCGATGCCCTTTTCATAGAACACCAACACTTTTAGACAGCCGTGTCACGCCTGTTGCTACATACAGACACGGTGGAAGCGTTTATACTTGGTTTTATCTCTAAATCGAGACAGCGGCGGTGTATAAGGGTTAAACACGAGCCAAACCATCACAGCTTGTGCAACAGAAAGTGCACTCCTCCACCTCAGCCTTATCAGGCGATACTGCTGCTATGGCGCGTCAGCTGGTGTTAGAGGAGTCCGTCCATTCACACACACTCTGACAAACCCCACATACCACAATGACTAACATATGACTGCAGGCTTCCAGAAATAAATCCAAGCGGCCCATAACAGCTGCCGAACAGTCCAGACAGATACACTGTACAACAGATACACTGTACAACAGATACACTGTACAACAGATACACTGTACAACAGATACTTGAGAGCGATACACAGGCATACTTTGTTGTTAAGGGTGTCTGCCAGAGCTTTCTTTCACCAAGGACAGAGGTTGGCAGATAGCAGGAAAAAAAAAAGGTGTGACACCGGAGTGGGCCCTAAGGAGAACAACAATCTATAAATACAGCCGGTCTCGATGTCTCAAATGTTTCCGACGCATCACGGCATGGGGCTTCGGAGTAAATGCGTTCAGAGAGGCTGCGCTGCTTTGATTTGTGCACAAACCAAAGACGCCATTATTTAATCCTACTGTGCCTGTCCCTTTAACGAACTCCTACTTGGAGCATTAACCACACTAGACTGTGCCGTAATTGTTGATTACACACAAACACACACACACAGACAGACGGTCTGTTCTCATAGAATGTGAATAAGGGTGGCACCTCTCCACAGTTAATTAAAGAGAAGTGAACGACTTTATCTCATGTGTTCAGAGGAATAAATCATACATGGGGCGAAGTTCAACAATCGTGAGCTTTACCAATCAGCTCCGTGCTATATTTCTGCCATACACCGACTCCTTAATGAACCCATAAATTGAACAAAGGTGATACGGTGTGCTTTTTTGATCCAATAGGTTCAGTGTGTTCTTTGGTCAAGCTTCTATCTGCACAGTACAAGCTTGTGGAAGCATTGCATCCACACCCTCTCTCTATGTATAACAAGGATGCTCGATATAGCAGCTATTACCAGATACATATTGCACCGCATAGCCTCAAATACTCTCTCCCTATATCTCAGTTTTCACAGAAGTTGAATTTAACCAAACCTAAAAATAACCCTATATATATACCCAGATGTGACCACATACACTAAAACATGACCCTCTTTTCCAAAAGTAAATACAGTATAGCCTTCATGTGAGAGAGGAGAGAGAAAAAAAAGATGGAGTTCCCTTCGTCAGCAGGGCTGAGCTTGTGGCTGACCACATGAACCATAATCTTCTAGTGGAGATGTTTTTTTTGTGAAAGATAGGGTGGGGCACTTGCGTCTGCATCCGTCTCGAAATCTCCCCATCGTCTGAGACCACAGCAGGAAGAAAAACAGCAACCAAGAGATTACATTATCTAACATCACCTCGTCTCTTCCTCAAGAGTATTTTAAGAAACGCTGCGGATTGACAGACACACATGGCATTCAAACACTCCGCAAAGAGTGAAGACCGACATTTCAGTCCAGTGGACACAGCTTCACATTAATGAGCGTTTACATTGCAGCCGGCAACTGGTGTGGATGCACAGTGCTCATGAGCGCACTCGAGCAAACAGGACAGTTGGTGGACAGCAATTATCTCTGGGTGTGTGCCGAGCTGAGGACAGTTATTTTGTGATCCCATACTGTATTTATATGTGAAATCTGCCAGCCTGCTCTTCCTGTGGGTACGTTTTTTAAAACTGAATAGAAACAGAAGGGACGCCAACACACATAACAGACGCATTTAAAATAAAAATGTGCGACCTACCAACGGTGAGGCAGATGGTAGCACAGAATCAGGATGTGGAGAGCGCTGGGGCTTAATTCTCTATTCCTTGCACTTCATGAGGCCCTTTGAGGAAGCCTGCTTGGTGATAGGAGGCAACTCATGTGTGTGTCTACATCAGGAGGTTGGTGTGGTTGAGCATCATTGGGGGCTGAACCATGTGACCAAAGTAAACTTGCACAAACACAAGGTTCGGACGTCACACGCGGTCGCGTCTCCAGAAAAAGACGAACCGGAAAAACAGAAAAAAGGTCCGTTAAGCTTAGTAAAAGAAATAAAAAGTGAGGGATGCTGTGAATTTAGAGTTTATTCGAGCAGTTCCCTCTTAATTCTCCCATCATTTATATCAGTTGCTTCCTTATTGCTCCCGTGGGAGTGGATACTAAAATGAGGAGCATTTAACAAAACCACATTAATCGGAGGCTTCTGGACTGAAGCTCACGCAACACACAAACAAGCATTTAGGCAGACACATGCACATAAACACCAGAGTACGCTGCAGACTTTAAGGGAGAGGAATAGAACTGCTACTGTAATTACCATACATGATGCTCCAACTCACACCAAAGGACCAAACATGTAATCAGGTTCAAGTCAGAGGCAAGCTGCCAGACCATGGGCCAGATTTTGAAGTATGCACTCAGACTTTCCAAACACTGACACACACACACACACACACACACACACACACACACACACACACACACACACACACACACACACACACACACACACACACACACACACACACACACACACACACACACACACACACACACACAAACGAATTTCACTTCCCTCAAAAGAGCAGTCTCTTCCCTCCTCAATTGTCTGCTTAATGAACACGCTCTCTGTCTGTGTGTGGGTGTGTGTGTGTGTGTGTGTGTGTGTGACACATGTTCATTTAGTTTTTATGAGCTGTGTTTCCTTAGGACTGGGCTATAGTAAAGTATTTACTCCCTGTGTGATGACGAAAGAGAGATCCCAGCACAAAGGGAGTTGTCATGGTAATTTATACGAACAGAAATGTCAAACACGGACCGGATAAAAGAGGCATTTGGGGTCCACTGCCAGCTGACTCTGGGACCAGTCTACTTTGTTATTTGGCCAAAACCCTCTTGAGTGTCTGAAATCACAGTGTTTAGGAGGATCTGGTTAAATGGGCCCTTTACTTGAAGGATCAGAGGGGAAATAGACCGAACCTTAAATCTGACTCATCAACACTCTATCTAACTGTTTCACACCTTCCTCTTGTTGCCGCTGAAGAAACACCTGTGTTTTACGGTCTATCAGGTGCCGTTTAGCCTTCACCACACACCCACAGTGCAGACGGAGGAGTTTAGAGCGTCCCGAAGAGCTGATGCATGATGGTTAAGAAGGTGTGAGCCCTCTAACATGACAGCAGGAGAGACAGAAAGCCCATCTTTAAACAATAATTACAAGGCGAACTTCAGAATTGATGAAGTCAGCTACTTATGGCTCTATAGTAAAACAGCTATTATCGGAGGTAGCATACAATTATGGTGATGCAGGTTCACACCTGGTCAGTGAACTACTCACAAAAGACATCAAAACTCTATCTTGAATTAGTTGTAAAAAATAATTCCAGATTAGTCCATTGCAAAAACTAATTAATAAAAAACGAGGCCATGGAAGGCTAAATTGAAATATGTTGTCTCATATCCTTCTATCAATGAGAAATTATGAAGAAGAAAATAAATATTAGATAAATTAACACAAACTTTACTCCTATTTAATGAAAACTTGCACAAACCAGACATGGACTGAAATTGAGCCATTCTTCGTTTAAAATTGGGAAAAACCCTTACATCTGTATCACAATGACATCTGAAAGGCCAAGAGCCGTTTACCTCCAACATAAAACCCTGCAGAGAATGAGTAGCCACTTACTGTATGGACACTGTTCTTGTTAGGTGTTGTTGATCAAGCTATGTTTCTCCATACAATCCCCACTGCACGTAATTAAAAAAAAAAGAAAAAAAAGCTGAATAAATATCCCTGTGCTCTTCTCATGGGGCGAAACAAAAAGACACGATTAAAAAGCACATTGTGGACAGCAGCGTTGTTGTTGCCGATGTTGTCCCGCCAGTGAGCTAAATGAGTGAGCGGAGAGAGAGGCAGGAGAGAGAGACAGTGGAGGCGAATGGAGAGCATCTGGAACCCTCTGTGTTGTCGGTGCACCCACTGACTGTACAAAGGCCTTTCAAGTGCTCGTCATGGGGCAGAGCTCCATGAAGTAGACGGATTCCTCAGCGGCTTTATTATACTGGGATGACTGTTATCAAGACAACACTTAATGGTTACTTATTAAAAAAAGAAAACGTGGTATTGAGAACAGCTGGAATGGTGATACATATTGCTTCTGGACTGATGTGATGAACTGCACGCTGTTTTATAAAAGACGTAACGTTAATTCAGGAGGAGGCAAATGTACCGTTTATTTGCGCACATCTACCCCCCCCCCCCCCCAGGTAAAATAAGATTAATTATCGAGAAAGTTCGTTCCAAGTTATGCAAACCGTCAGAGGAAGAATATAAACGTCGTGTTTCTTATTTTTTTTAAGCACTTACCCTGAAGGCGGTTTCGAGGACTCGGTCATTGGCAGTGATTACGGTCCGACCCGTGAAGGTGCGCGCGGAGGTCCGCGGTGCTCCTCTAGACCCGGCGGGTGTCCATCGAGCGGTCACCTGAGAGTTAGCAGATATATAACATATCTCTCACAATACAACGACATGTTTTGAATGAACAAAACTACTTTGTATGTTCTGTTACAGGTCCCACAAAGTGACAGTCCAGAGGGACAAAGTGAACGCTGACTGCGACACAAGACCAGAGACATGTTCAGTATTTTCCGGTCCAACTCACCTTCGTCAGGACTCTCTCACCGACTCGTTACTCGGTACGGGTTACTCGTCAAATCCACTTGATATAATCTTCGCAGTCCCTCCGGCTGACTTTTCCCTCAAGCATTGTCAAGACAACTGAATTACCGAGTTAAACTTCCGGTGTGACGTTTCAAAATAAGAGTTCATAAAGGTAACCGCATTTAACAAGGACTTCCCCCCAAACCTAAGCCCCCCTCAATATTCTACTTAATTCATTTATTTTACATAATGTCATGCGTGTATACATAAGATGCGATGTATGCATGTTGGGCTGCCCGACAGCCTCTATAACGCCATTGAGCGCGTCCTCTCTTATGGATGGAAGGCGGTGCCACGTGACTTCCTGTATGTCGCTGCTGCGCGTGTCTGACTTGGCGCGGCTCTTCTTCAGACCGCCTCCGTCAGCAAACCGCACGTCAATCATCCTCATTGGGAATTCACGGAGCGCCAGCTGGAGAGCGACGGCCCGAGTGGAGATCATACGGCCCACGATGAAGACACAAACAAAAAGAAAAGTCAACAACATTAGGCTTCAGAGAAAATTAAAGCGATACGCTTCTAAGTTATGAGACTTCGCTGTCGTTATTGCTGAGTTGTTATTAGTGATGTAGCATCGACGTTGTTGCACGTCAGGTTGCATAGGCCTATGAGATAATAAACAAGTTTGAGTCGTAATTTCGCTTCTACGCATAATGTCTCATTAAAATTCAATTGATGAGAATTCAAATCTTTTCTCCCGGCATGCTTTGTGCCATCGTGCTCAAGCGACGTCTCCCTGCACAACTGAGGTATGATTCTTCACCACAAGGGGTCGCCCCTAGACCACCCGACCACTTTCCTGCAAACCAGGATGCGCTGCAAATCCATCTGATCTGGTGCTCCTCACAGGGTTAATGGACAGTCAGGGCTGAAAAAGCATTACTTTAACAATAAGAATAAGAATATGAAGAATAATGCCTCTAGAACAACAGAAACGGTGCAATATGGCGCCTAAGACATGACACTGTCACACCTATAATTCTAACCATAATCAATTGGTAACCCTATTCTCACTTACTATTCATCAAACACTCAAACTCTTCACTTTTTATATGATTCTATTTGGTAAAAAAATATAGTTTGAGCCCTGAAGATAAAAATTGCTTCATGTAAGTGGGAAAGTCTGATACGCTTGTGGCCGCATGCTTATAGTTCTGATGTGCCAGACTGTTATTTTGTTGGTCTACATATCGAGCATGCATTGTGATCTGTGGGCCCCTGATAAGGATCTTGAAGTCACGCTAGGGACGTACAGGAAACAACAGCTGAACTTCTGTTTCTGTACTAGTCATTAATAGAGGAGTACAGACTTTGAGACAGTTGGTTCTTACATATTCATACACCTGAGCACATCGTGTCCATAAAGACCCAGAGAGAGAAATAAGGAGCCCTGGAGTGAAGCCACTGACTACACCTGACAGGACGAGCCATCACAGAGATATCATCATGTCAGGTGAATGCACTTTGACAACTCTACATGTTTTGCTTGAATGTAGATCCTTGCAATGTTGTTGTTGAAGAAATATGTGTGTGATCATTTTTAATGCCTGAGTCTTAATACACTGCTGTCAGTTGTATGTCCATTTTCCATTTAAATGCAAACACTGCAATGCAGTACACTTACATTATTTGCTTAATGTTTCCATTTAGAGGTGTATTGCAGATATAAAAAGGTGACATAAAAGACATTTTATTTGGGGACTTAAATAAGATCTCCTGAGATACCTCAGGCGTACTTCTTCCTTCCATTTTTCACACGTCTGCTAATCGCAAACTCCTCAGATAGATAGATAGATAGATAGATAGATAGATAGATATCAGGAGATCTTATTTAAGTCCCCAAATAAATGTGCAGAATTTCATCCAGTCATCCAGAATTTCATCCAGTCAAATACATAGCATTCAAATATTAATCAACTAAGGCAGACAAAATAACAGTTCAAAGGAATTCACAACTGAAATAACTTAAATACCATTTCAATACTCAGAAATAGGTCTAAAGTAATTATATACGTGGACCACATTTATGATGATGGACAGTATGCTAGTTGATTGTTAATAGGTATGCAACCTCACATGAGCAACTTGGCATGGTATTGGTGATATAAATGTAAGTCCCTTTTCATATCGTGTTTTCATTGTTGTGTCTATCTTTTGTAAATACAGTTTGTAAATAACCTATGAAGACCAGCAGGGGGCATAATAACCTTCATTATCAAATTAGGTAGTTTTGGTTGTGTTTGCAGACAGATTTGGTTCATTTTATTGTATTCATTTGGTTTTGTTTCCATTTTGTGATATCCATCCTTGAGATTTCTACCTTCACACCAACACGGTGGAGGGGAATTTTGTTTGTGTTGCTCACAGCATTGAAAAAAATGACTTTTACAGTAGCCCCCGTTCAATGAATAATCAAAAGATATCACTGTGAACAGCTTTCACTGGAACTACTTTAGAACTAAAGAACAAACAAAATAGTCCCAATGAAAATGGTTGAGATGATGTAGTGAAAATTGGTGAATGTTATGTTTCAATGCTGTGAACACCAAACTTAAATTCCATCCATTTACCTCCACTAACAGCATGTGTTTACATGCAACCTCGCTGTTTCAATGGAGGCTATGTATTATATTCTAATTTGCAGGGATTCAATCTAAAATAAGGTTAGACGTTGTAAATGTTGAAATATATATATATATATCTTTTTTTTATTTTTTTATTTTTTTATTTTTTTTATTTACTTTTTTCTTCAATCTTTGTCTGCAGATGGAGAAAATGTCACCATGCTGTACGATTTTTCATCCTATTATGATGACGGAGCTACCGGATTCAGTCCTTGTAGCTACGCCAATTTGAAGGATTTTAGCAAGGTCTTTCTGCCCACTATCTATAGTTTGGTTTTCATCCTCAGCATCATAGGTAGGTGTGAGTGAGTGAGTGAGTGAGTGAGTGAGTGAGTGAGTGACCATTTCTTTACATATGATGCATAATAATCTGGAATAGTAAGCCATGTCTTCCTCCCTCTCCCAAGGCAACGGTTTAGTGGTGTGTGTCCTGGTGAAGCACCGCAACGAGACCAATTTGACCGACATCTGCCTCTTCAACCTGGCCGTCTCCGACCTCATCTTCGTCCTCACGCTGCCCTTATACTCTCACTACTCCGTGGTCGGCCAGTGGCCTTTCGGAGACTTCATGTGCCACTTCACCTCCGGCTGCCATAACACCGGCTTCTTCAGCAGCATCTTCTTTATGGTCGTCATGACGCTGGACCGCTACGTGGTCATCATGCACGCTCACAAGGTGGCACACTATCGCACTCTGAGGGCGGGCATCGCTGTGACTGCGCTCGTCTGGACGCTGAGCGCGTGCGTCTCTCTGCCGGCCGCTCTCTTCACCAAGGTGATGAATGAGTCCCAGGGGCTGGCCTGTCGCTACAACCCGGAAAACGATGGCTGGAGGCTCTATAGCATCTTCACGACAAATGTGCTGGGTCTTGCGATTCCCCTGTTGGTGATGATAGTTTGCTACTCCAGGATCATCCCCGTGCTGCTGAACATGAGGAGCTCAAAGAAGCACCGCGCCGTCAAGCTGATCATCTCCATAGTGTTCGTCTTCTTCCTATTCTGGACCCCGTACAACATCTCCCTCTTCTTGGAGTTTCTGAAACCCGAAACCTCGCAGAGCTATTGCAGCGCGGAATCAAATCTAAAGCTGTCAATAATGGTGACCGAGACCATTGCGTACACCCACTGCTGCCTGAACCCCATCATATACGCCTTTGTCGGACAAAAGTTCATGAAACGGGTCTTGCAGCTGCTGAGGAAATGGGTGCCTGGGGTTCTCCTGCACTCCGCTAGAGATTTCTCAGATAGCTCATACAGGAAGAGCTCAGTTACGTCCAGGTCCTGTGATGCCAACTCCAATTTCATCATGTAGGAGGTGGAGGCCAGATTATGTTATGCTTTATGGACATCGCTTTTAGAGTTGACATGTTTTGATCTGGATAAATGTCGTTTGTTTTGTCACTTCCATTATCCACCTACGACAGTGTGAGTGATGAGCACTGTCTAATCTTATACAGCTGCATGTATGTGTACAAAGTATCCTTGGACTCCGTTTGATTTTACTTACATTTTGAGTTTTACACTGGAATATATTGTGTTGACCATAACATGTCAGATGTGTAGTGCCATTGAGTGTGATCTGATGAGTATCAGTGTCACTTTATGATCTCAGGTCATTTCTCTAAAAGGTATACAATAACTCTCCTTTTTCCTGCCAACCGTTTGACTTTAAACCATGAGGCCTTTTGTTTGTAACGGCCTGGGACCACAAAGTTTGTTTATGCGTGGCGGATGTGTTTAAAGCCTTCACACATTACTCAACTGTAAGTTGAAGAGGAACATTCATGCTTGTACTATTAAACAATTTTGTTTTTTTACACTTTCCTCGTATTTTTCTTCCACTCAATGGTCGATGATGAATCAAAACCACAAAGTAGCTACCACAGGGTTATGTAGAACGCTCAAACGTCATCATTAACATCTGTTAATGTGGAACAAGGTTTGGCTCATCATACACGCCTGTAACCTTTCATGTATTTTCTCCATATTATTTTATGCCTCACATGTGTACTGTATATTGCAAATTTGAATTATTTATTGTGTTATCATTCTGAGTACACATTTGTCAGAAGCTATTTTACTTTAATTTCTGGGGTGCAAAATAATTTTCAGTCATTTATTCACATATTTCAGCTTTATGCTTAAAGTTCCTCTTTTTGTGTTCATGTTATGCTTTAGTTTAGTTAGCCAGTGCAGATTATAAAGTGTTACATATCTTATTCTATCTAAGGGTACCTAACTATGATGAAGTTAAATTGTGACTTATTTTATTTACAAGTTGTGTTGTGCCACAGCACAACACAACTTGTGCTCATTTACGATGAAAGTCATGCGCATAGTACCTTGGGTTCTTACCACACATTGTTGCCTACCTATTGGAAAGTACTTGTCCCATACGCTTCTTTAATAGGATAAAAAAAAAAAAAAAAAAAAAAATAATAATATAAAAATAATAATAAAATAATTAAAAGGTCATTTGAGCTATTCACAAATCAAATACTCTACAAGTACCATGGCAAAGGCAGCTTGTTGTTAAAAGGCCATTAGTTGAGGAGAAAGTACTGTATACATTTCATGAAAACTTAAGTATATTAAAGTATATAGTTAAATTCATCCATTCATATATTGAAATTTCTGCATTTCCTGATGAGTTGAATGCTTTTCTCAAAACTTGATATCACCTATGAAGCGTCTTTGCAAAGAACAAAGAAAAAGAAAAAAACAGCTCCTCATTAGAATACATTTCCCCATTCTCCTTTCAAGGCGCAGAAGGGAGAATTCTCAGAAAACCACACTGACACCTCTGTACAGAGAAAAGAACAAAACCAAGAGTTCACTTTACCAGAAATGAGCTCTGCAGCAGGATTTGACACAAAAAGTGAGCAATGCAAGTTGACAGGATGACATGCAAGTTTGATGCTTGGCACAACAGCACACAAATTCAGGAGCAGTGATTTTGGCAGATAATGCGGTAAGCGCGATAACTTTCAACTTTTAAAATGTTTAGCTGCCATTTACTAGACATACTTCACCTCTCAATACCTCAGACACCTATAAACACAGTGTGTAGTTGAGGATTATGTGTGAGGGGTGTGCTTGTGCGTGTGTGTGCGTGTGTGTGTGTGTAAACACAGGATGTGAGGGTCAGCATGGTTGTCGAAGCTAGTGTTTCTGTGTGTGTTGAGATGTGGTTTAAAAGAGATCACATGAATTTGATTATGGTCAGAGTAGTAGGAATTTTGTGATATTCATAGACACATCAAGACTCGTGATGGTTACTGACAATGTTGCTTGTACCGCTGATGTTATCGTATGTTCGGAGGGAGAAAGGCAATTCAATAATGTCAAGTTATCAGCTACAGTCGACACTAAAATTAGAATTATTGCTGTAGCTTTTTAGATTTGTAAAACTGTTTTTAGGTTTGAAATAGCAGCAGTTGAACTGAAAAACTGTTACAGATGCCTTTCAGGCAGTGACTCACCAAATGATGACTGGATTTGAAAGGTTCAGCTTGAAAAGGGCAGGAAAGTCCAGCAACATCTCTAAATTCCCTCCCATTCAAGTGTGAATGACATATTCTTCTGAAGGTTTCGCCGGTACAAAATGTTCAGTGTGGTACAGACACAGTTCAGTCATCATGATGGAAGATTGCATCCAGCATAACAAAAAGGAAACATGCTATTTCTGTTCTTTAAAGATTTGTGAGTGGAGACAACACTTCTGAGCAAATGAAGTGAAGAAAAGCAAACCAGGAGTCAATAGATCTCGTTGTTGACATTGTAAGTAGTAGTTCTTTTATTTGAGGGAGTCAGCCACTTTGGCTTCACGAATGAGATGACATTGATGTCAATCTCAGGGCTTGGCTTGAAGACAAAAAGGTGTCTCGTCACATGGGGAAAAACAGAATTGGGTTTTATTTGGACCTTAGACTGTTCTACTGTAGATGGTCACATTTCTTCAGCCAAACCCTCTGTTAGTTATACATTATTTCTGGTAGACAGTAGTCGGAGTTGAGAGAGCAAACTCAAACGCATGTTGCATCAAGTCTAACAGCTCGGAAGTTTCATTTGAAGGTCAGACCAGTACAACCACAAATCAGTGAAAGTAAATGAAAATTAACCCATGTGCTTAGATAATTCGGATAGCAGGTGCACACACAGAAAAAAATGTAGGCACAAAAAAAAGGGGTCAAATTGTAGCGAATGTGAAACTTTGTTGTGTAATATATCATTGCCGGTATGACTTGTTTGTAATTTTTCTATGATGCATTTTTTACGTGGAGCGATTGTAATGATGTCAATTCTGGTAATTATTTAAATGTTTTGTTGATTGTATGAGGACACCGAGTCACACTGACCCATGCATCTGTTATCTCTTTACATTAAAGACCACTATTGTTTTAAGTGAGTTAATAACTTTCATCTCACAACGTGTTCACTCAAAGTAATCCGTGTGTGTTCTGTTCCTCCTCACGCAGCATTATGAACGTATCAGAGAAGGACGAGTTCGACTTTGTGTATGATTACAATAGCACCTGCTTTGAGGATCAAGGTCCAGTATTGCCGGATGGATCCACGGTCAAGGTGGTTCTTTACTACATGGTGTTTGGTCTAAGTCTGATAGGTACGTTCAAAAAGACCTGAATGTAAAAGAGAAAAGGAAACGTGTATTGTACAACATGCATGTACCCTCTTTCTACATTTAAATACACATTTGCATTTTAGGCATTCAGCTGAAACTGATGCATGCGACAGTTAGATATGTGCAACAGTTCTGTTCTACAGTTTTCACCGGAAACATTAAGAAACCTAAAGTAACAACAAATGATTTGAACGGATTTCACAGGCAACACCACAGTACTTTGGGTTCTCCTCCAGTACATAAAGCTGAAGACTATGACGGACGTATGCCTCCTCAACTTGGCCCTGTCTGACCTCATAATGGCTATAACCCTGCCCCTCTTTGCCTACAACTACCCTAACCTTGTGTCATGCAAAATGATGACAGGAGGCTATCAGGTGGGGCTTTATTCATTTTCTTTAGAAAAAAAAATACACACGCACGCGCACACACTTGTGTACAATGACAAATGACTCATAATTTGAAACGAAACTTCTGACTTCTAATTTAGAAAGGCTATTATTTTTTGTTAAGTAACATTAACACTGCATCCGGAAAAGTGCAGGAATGGAATGGAATGTCTGAGTAGTTCTCATTTTCTTTTAGTCTGTGAGGTAATCTATATTTCTTGCAAAGAGCAAAATTAAATAAATGTTTCTGTGTAACTACTGTAGGTTGCACAACTTTTTCTATGTTCCACTGTTCTAGAATTAAAAAAGATTTTTAATAATGGGGGAGATATTCTGTCAGCCACCAAGGTGAGATCAGGGGTTTTCTATGGTAACTCATGTTATGTGGGAAACCACTGCCGTCACTGTCAGCTATATGAAAAACCTCACCGAGGCTCATAAAGTCAGATTCTGATGTCGCTTCCCCCTCTGCTCCTCTGAACAGCTGGGCTTCTACAGTGGGACTTTGTTTGTGACCCTAATGAGCGTGGACCGCTACCTGGCCATCGTCCACGCCGTTGCAGCCATGCGAGCCCGGACACTTCGCTATGGAATCGCAGCCAGCGTCACAATCTGGGTTATCTCGGTCGTTATGGCACTACCCGGGGTGACGTTTGCTTCTTTGGAGATGAACGAAGATTACAACATCTTCGAGTGCCAGCCGCTGTACCCAGAGGACAGGCAGCACTTTTGGAAGATACTGCGAAACTTCAGCGAGAACACGGTGGGCCTCTTCGTGTGCCTCCCCATCATGGTTTTCTGCTACGTGAAAATCCTGGTCGTGCTGTCCAAGTCCAGGAACGCCAAAAAGGATCGAGCTGTGAAGCTGATATTCACCATAGTGTGTGTGTTTGTGGTGTGCTGGGTCCCCTACAACGTCACAGTCTTCCTACAGACACTGCAGCTGTTCCTGGACGGCCTGGACACCTGCAAGGCTTCAAAGACCATCAACTCTGCCATGCTCTTTGCTGAGATCATTGCACTGTCCCACTGCTGTGTGAATCCGGTCATCTATGCATTTGTAGGGGAGAAGTTTAGGAAGTCACTGGGCAATGTGCTGACTCGATACCTCTGCTGGAGTCACGAGAGCAGAAGGACTTTCAGCACCAGAGACACCACAGAGAAAGAAACTTCCAACATAGCTGTAAAATCAGATTATTGAGAACGATAAACACGCCTCGCTACAAAGGCGGCGCGGTGCGTGCGGTGTTGTAAATGTGGCGGGTGCTTAGAGCTGTAAAATGGTACTCAGATTATTCCTAGTAAGAACAAGGGCATCTTTTATTTTGAAAGTGTATATAGAATCTCATGAAACAATTCTTCAAATCATGTAAACCAAAGAATATGTGAAGCTTGTAAAAACAATATTGTTTTTTGTAAAATAAAGAAAATGAAAATCGTTTGCTCCTTTCTTTTTCAAAAAAAAAAAACTACTTTCAGACTATTAATCTGTGAGTTTAAACAGATGTTCTAGCGTGTGTGTGTGTGCGTGTGAAATATTATAGAAGTGACTTCTTGACACAGCATCACTTTCAGGCAGGAATTCTTGGCAGCTTGTAAGTATTTGACAAGAAGTGTGCAGAGCAGAATCCCTGTGTCACATAACGCAGCTGACTAACAAGCCAGTGTTCAGACATCTGGGCCGACAACTCAGCTACTGACTGAATCAAAATGAGGCATGAACAATAAGATCTGTAAAATGCGAGAGTCACATATTAATTTGAGCTTTAGATATTAGTCAGAACTTTTCCTGAACAAAGAAAAAGCAATATGCTCCCTTTGCTGTTTTGAAATAACTGGCAGTCTAGACTGCATTGATGGCTGTAGCCATAGTAACACTTCTGCTGCGAAACCCGTAGAGCTCTACATGCCTCCAGCTGCATGCGGCTGCGGGTGTAGTCCGAGTTCCGAGTATCTTTTAAAGCTTGCGGTTCTGCAGACACTGGCCTCCTATACGAAGCTTTTTTTTTTAGAAAGCATTTGCAGGAAGTTACAAACCATATACATCTTTCATAAGCACGCCTGCAAGCCCACCTGAAGCTTGTGTAGAGTGGGAGTGTTTTTTGAAAGACACTTGCACACCACAAAACCAGAAGTGTGAGAAATATCTTTTGTTTCCTCGGGCACATTACACGATGAGCTTGGATGCAGAGCCGATACTTTCTTTGATCTGGTCGTCCACCTCAGCATCTTGTGATCCAGAATAAACACCACTATCAGCTATCTTGTTCACAGCAGCCGCAGGTAATTTCAAATTTTCCATGCTTTATGTGCCATATCTGTACAATTCTTATTGGATAATAAGCTCAACAGGTGTTGAAATGAATTGATTAACACTGACCCTAACTTAACTCTGGGTCATTCTAGACATGAGGTCATTATTGGTCCAGCTATTACAAGAGGTTCAGTTGGGTTTGTGAGGTTTAATTACACAATAAAATTCTAGTATTTAATTCAGTTGCTTGAAACAGAGTGCTATGCACTATCCTAATGGCTTTAAAAGACACAGTGACTACACTCACTCTCACTTTAAAAAGGTGCTCGACAGGAGAAAAGGAGGAAGACCTACTTCCAGTTACGTTTCCTATATTTAGATAGTTTTATGCACATGGATTCGTATCATAAATAGCCTCAGGACTTTACACCACCCGATGCTTGTCTTGCTACGGGTCCAATGGAGAGGAATTGAATTCTCCTCCCACTGCAAAACACATTTGGATTCAATTATCACTTTCTTTGACAATTTGCTCAAATCCATCTTTTCATATATACAGCTATGTATCATTTGATCACTTTTATACTTCATCACTATAGTGACTGATTTCCGTGACGAGCCACTCGGCTGGGTGCGGGAGAAGATCCTGTTCTTTACTCGCTGTTACAAAAGAGATTCCAGGCCGTTCGTATTTTTGGGTGAGGTTCCCGTTTAATTATAGTTCATCTATTGGTTTCTATAACCCCTGTCAGTTGCACCTGTGCCCCATATATAAAATACCTCCCACACTAATACACACTGCCACCCGTGGTCAACCTGAGATAGGCTCCACACACACATATAATACACAGACCTAACCAATGGCTCCTACAATCACAATTTAGGAGACAGATTGAAACAATTAAAACTACCTTAACTGTCTAAATGTTTGTTGCAAAATCAACCTGCTGTTTTTTTTGTTTTCATGCTGTGGTTACTGTGCTCAATGTTATGACTCTTCAGACACCATACACACCCATTTATGATAGAAAGATACATACATAAAACACTTCCTAAACTGTGGAATTACGCGGGTTCTATATGTGCTGAAATGTTCTGGTGGTTTGGTTTTTGTTAAGATTTGGAAATCTGACCACAAAACTGCAATGGCCACACAAACTACGGACTATGCTATTGCAAAACAGAATGTGTTGCACAACAATGTATACAGCGGAATCACAGACAACTGATCCTGGATGTGTCCCTCTATTTTTTTCCTTCAGGAAGTATAGTTCATGTTTTTTCTTCTTTTTTCCTTCTTTTTTCCTTCAGGAAGTATAGTTCATGTTTTTTCTTCTTTTTTCCTTCTTTTTTCCTTCAGGAAGCGGACCATGGCCACAACCGTCTCTGCTATTGTTGCTTTCAGTGGAATAAGTGAAAGTTCAACTATAGAAGACTTACCAAGGTAAGATTAAACCAATATCCTGTACACATAACACCATGTTTTGTTCTTTTTGTGCCTCAAATCATCATGAAGTCTGTGATGCATCTTTTTTCAGCATGTGCCTTGCTAGCTTCCACTGTTGCACTTTATTGCAAGCCTAGCATAGGAATGTGTATTAGCAGCTAGCAGCTGAGCCTTTCATTCCTAATATGTATTTTGCCCGTACATCTATTTTGCTGACACATGTTCCTGAATTGGGCTACAAAAACACAACTTATTTTTGTTGCTTTTCTTTGACAGTGTTTCTCAGTGAAAAGGTTTCATTTGATATTGTACTCCTCACAGCTACAGTGTTAAGTAGAATAGGTGTTTTTTTTACATCTACGTTAAGCAAGATTGTCGTAGTTCCAATAAACTGAGCTGAACTAATGGGATCGTCCTAATCATTCATTTTTCCTTCCTGGTTTTGTTTCTCTGTTTTTCACCAGGTCTACTACAGCATCCTTCGACGGAACCGGAAACTACACACAATACTATTACTACAATTACTATGACTACTCTGATGGCAATTCTGTGCCGTGTGTCTATAAGCGTCACGGGGCCAACTTTCTTCCAGCCCTCTACGCTTTTTTCTTCATGCTGGGCCTCCTGGGCAACTCCCTGGTCATCTGGGTCATCACCAGTGCCGTGCGACTCCGCAGCATGACCGACGTGTGCCTCTTAAACTTGGCTGCTGCCGACCTCCTCTTGGTGTGTACCCTTCCCTTCCTGGCCCACCAAGCCCGGGACCAGTGGGTGTTTGGGGATGCTATGTGCAAAGTGGTCCTGGGTATATATCATATCGTCTTTTACAGCGGGATCTTTTTCATCAGTCTAATGAGCATCGACCGCTACTTGGCTATAGTGCACGCCGTTTACTCTATGAGAGCACGGACAAGGTCCTTTGGAATGATTGCAGCTGCCGTTACTTGGGTGGCTGGATTCTTGGCTTCTTTCCCTGACCTGATCTATCTCAAACAGCAGCCTGATGCCAATATGTCTCAGTTCTGCTTCCCTGTATATCCAAATGCGGATTCGCATGACGCCACTTCATCCAACGCTCACTTCTGGAGGATCTTCAGCCTTTTTAAAATGAACATTTTGGGCCTATTTGTCCCAGTCCTCATCATGGGTTTCTGCTACTCACAGATCATCTGGAGGCTGCTGTACAGCCATTCGTCCAAGAAGCAGGCCATCCGTTTAGTCTTCATAGTGGTCGTCGTTTTCTTCTGCTGCTGGGTGCCCTACAACGTCACATCCTTCTTCAAAGCACTGGAGCTATTGGAAATCTACACGACATGCAAAAGCAGCAAAGCCATTAGATTGACTTTAGAAGTCACTGAGGCCGTTGCCTACTCGCACAGCTGCCTCAACCCCATCCTGTACGTGTTTGTTGGGAAGAAGTTCAGGAGGCACCTGCTGAGGTTGATAAACAGGGCTACCTGCAGGCCGTGCCAGGTGGTCAAGGTCTGCATGCCTCAGGACAGAAACACCGCATCAATCCACTCACGGACCAGCAGTATGGACAAGAGGAGCACCGCTGTCTGAAGTGTGTTCCTGTTATCTTTGTCAGTGTGGTCATCTCCACAAGGTCAACGACGGGACAAGTTTCGATGAACAACATGCGACTATGTACCTTTCGCGAGACATAAGCCTGATCTTATGCTCTCATGATGTTGCAGTGGTTGCATGCAATCAGACAGTGTACCATGTGATATACATTTATATATATATATATATATATATATATATATATACACACATACATATATATATATATCGCTGAAGCTCAGCGAGAAACTGTGTCAACTAGAACAGCTGACACAGCGTCAGCCTCAGAAGCCTGAGTGACCTCATTTAGTCATCAGCTGCCATATAAAAAAAACCAGCCAACAAGCCAGAGCCGAACTCAGATAACGACCATGTTGTCGCATTCAATCAGGGGGAGACACCATTAAGAGAAGTCAAATAAATATTATATTACCGCCCTCACAACTCCATCAGTTTTTGTGTACCAAACTGTTGCAGAGCAAAAAGGTCCCCGGTGCAGCTGGAAAATATTGGTTTCATAGCATACGTAACAGCAGATATGCAGCTAACCTCAACTGAGAGAAAACCACAAGCTGAGAGGAAGTGGAAGTACAAAATAAAGTTGTGAGTTTGCAGTCTCTGTGCAGACATTTGAAATTTTGCTGTCAAATTGTGACAATATCTGCAATATTTCTACTGATATTAAATCAGAATTTCACAAAACCAGGTAATTTTCAAAATCAATATTCTCTATATGCGGTCATGCAGACTGACTAAGCATTCTATTCAATCGATTCACAGTTAAATAAAGTTGTTCATTAGACTCTTTCCTCATGGAAGGCATTTTAATTGTTTTGCCATTTTAGCCATTGGAAACTTGCTGAACATGCAGGAAGTCAAAATTCCTTTTTTCTTCCTCTGAGATGACGATAACACATTTCATGTCAGTATTGAACACGACATGGGAGCTCTTTTTGTTAAAGTACATTTCACATAGAAATAAATAGGCAGGATTTTTTCATTTTTTAAAAGTGATTTAATATTGCACTCTCCTAAAGTTGGGTAGAGAGAGAGAGAGAGAGAGAGAGAGAGAGAGAGAGAGAGAGAGAGAGAGACTATGGTATAGGTAGTAGAGTCAATCCGAAATCCCTGTCGGTTTAATACTTAAAACCCTGATGACATCACTGTGACATTGTCAGGGGTGATACCCCCAGACAACCAAGTGCCTTCACAGAGGAGCTGAGTGGTTACGATGCAGATAACTGCCACATCCTCTGTCTGATTTGAGCTGGGGACATTGTTTGCGTGTGTTCTCTCTAGACTTTCATGGTATTATCAATAGCATCTTTACCAAATTATATATTTTATCTAATGTTTATGTTTGTATACTATTGTATGATGCCGTTTTATATTCTGAAGAGAAGCGTCACATTGTGAGCATTTGTTGTTGTTTATAAGCAAAGCAACCGTTTTTGTAATGTTGATGTTATGTTCAATATGCATGTATGATATTCTTTTCAATAAAACTATTTTATTAAAATACCACACGTACTTGATAAGTTTGTTCTTATTGCATTTTTGCATGCATCTCCCTTTGATGGTATACATTTTGTCCCCTTTTGGAACTTTATTATCAGCATTATTTGGGGGAGGGGGGCGGGCTGCATTTCCACGTCACAACTCTGACGATCAATGATTTGATGATTTTCTCAGTCTAGCCTCAGGTTACCAAATATGAGCCAAAACTCAGACAATTAAGCAAAAACGACCGACAATGTATATATATATCTCTCGTGTATATATCTCTCTCACACACGCACGCACGCACACACAGTTGGCACGCTCACCAACACACCGCTACATTGCTCAGCGACGTTGGCGCCCCTCTCTGGTGAAAGCTGCAAATCACAGCGGATTTGTTTCATACTCACCTGTCTGAAACAGCTCGTGCGCCGCTAACGCTCTGCTTCACTTCTCTGCTCGGTCCTTCTCAAAGCATCCCGTCACGCGCGCGTCTCCATCCCACGTAGAACCAGTGCACTCAGTGTGAACGAGGCCCAGCCGTCGGCGTGACAGGGAGGGACGGTCATAAACAGCAGAAGGGCCTCACACGGCCCGGCCGAGGGGAGGGTGTCCGCGTGCGCGTTAGCATCGTTCGCAAGTTAACCTCACCCAGCATGCACCTGTCGGGTTTGATAGGATCACTGCTAGCCCACACACACACCATGCCAGCCGGTTAAGTATTTTTGTTTTACAAAAGGTATGAAGACAGGTCTCTGTCTCCTCACTGTACACAGTTGCCCTTATTCTAATATGACTTTAAAAAAGGAGGAATCCAGAGAGGGGTTTATTTAAGAGGAAAGGAGAAATGTCAGCAGAGAGCAGTTAATATTGGCTAAAAACTCTCTACAGTTTTGTTCTAAAAAATTTATATTTAAATAGTTTTTTTTTTTTTACAAACATTTACAATCCCCAGGGATAAAGACACTATAAAGCTAAAAGATTGACATACCTCATTCGATTTAGGAGGACATATCTTCAAGTCAGGCATTAAAAAAAAACAACATGCGAACACAAAACAATCTAACAGTTGACTTTTTTCATCAAAGGTTTAAAAGTGAAAGATCACATAAAAATTCCCCAACGCCCTGCTGTAGTGTCCATAATGTATTTCTCTGATCATGTGGAGGGACTTACTGTGTGTTTAGCATTAAAGATACTATTTCAGCTTAGATTCAAGTTTTAAAACAGGTGCTGAGCTGTCAACCTATACTTCACTATATATGTATATATATATATATGTATATACTGTATATACAGGTATGTATAATGTAGTCTGGGTGCTGTATTATTCCTGTGAACTCTTTGTTAGCCTCACAATGGAAGTTGGTTGGTTTCTGTTGTTTTCCACAAAGTGAGAGACTCTGTCCTCACTACTATTGTACTGTTCACTATTACCTTCACTGGCGCTACTTTGATCAACCATGTAACTTGATGATTGACCAAGAGTGTGATCATTAAACCATCAAATCAGTTATTTGGTGCCATCTAGTGGTCTTGCAGAAACCGGTTTCACAGTGGGCCTTCTGTGCATCTTTTGATAAACACGCCTACAGTGTGTAGGCGACAATCACATAATTTTTTCCTGCGAAGTGACTTTTGAAGAATTTTTCAGAGTGCCCATAAAACCCCTTTTTCACTAATGCACATAGGCTTAGATGCTATCTTGGTGATTCAACTTTCATCAGGGTTTCACTCATTTAAACCATGAAAATACGCGCCAGACAGGGATTTCGATAGATGAGTGAATGCTGAATTCAGTGGGCGAATGAGACGAAGGGATGACCAGAAGTCACAGCCGGTGAGCTGTCACAGAGGGGATAGTGTTGATTAGATGCTGGAAGAAACAGTCAAAGAAAACATATAATCAGTCATGGAAATATCATGCAGCATTTCTTTGTGAGCAAATCGTACGAACTGTAAAATAGTAAACACTATGCCAGGATGTTGCACCTTCACACTTAACAGCTCTAGCGAGAGATTTAGAGATTGTGAAAACAAACATATATCCTCTGTGGTTTCATGCAAAATATTTGCGGCTGCTGCTGCTGCTGAGAAAAACAACATGCATTTCACATCTGATAAGGTGTCCGTCCTCACATCTATGTACAAACACAGTTTCCCGCACAACCACTTTTAACGACACAGGTACTGCAGGTGAACTGGTGAATCGGCAGATCAAAAGTCAGTCACAGGTTAATGGAAACAACAAAGCTTCAGTTCTGTAAATATTGGAATCTGTTGGAATTTCCAAGATAACAAGTGCACAGTACATTACTTTTTCTGTGGTTTCTTCACACAAACACATACATGAGGATGGAAATCATCCTGGGTGCATACAAGTATATGACTGTCTTTCCGGTAACTTTTAACTCTCTTTTGTTTTATATCAACACAAGCATCTGAGATAAGAAGTGGGTTGAGGAGGAGGGGGATTGTATGCTCTACTGATCCATGTACAGCAGCAGCATCTGCAGAGGGCAGATAAGATCAGCAGCATAGCCTCTGTGGTTTATGTTTATGGCTTATGACAGACACAGATCTTTCTCACAGTAAATACATTAGCTTAGTATCACTGTGCACATATCCTTGTTTTATCATCTCGCCTTTCAAAGGATTTCCCCTGCCTTCATGCCGTAAAATACAGTATCGCCTCGCCGTCAAACCCTCAAAAAGCTTATGGGAAATCGTGAATGAATAATACTCGTTTCAAGACAGATGACATTTCCATGTGTGGGTGCATGCGAGAATACTGTATGTGCACACAAAGTTTCAGAGACACCAGTTGTTCCTTGTATGTTTAATGGCAAAATAACAGAGGACAAAATTAAATATTTACAGCACTTAGTAACATGTAAACACAATCTTCTGTACAAAGAAATATACATGCAAAAGTAAAAATAAGTCATAATAAGACATTCAAAATGACATTGCTGCAGTCTTGTTCTATTTGTATTTAAAATATGACATAGTTATGAGGTTTACATCCTGGGTGTGGGCAAACTGCCCGACCCTCTCTGTACATCTTTACATCTTGTATAGGCTGGGTTTCCCAAAGGCATTTTATTACTTAGATCATAATCTTCCATGAATAGGCTTTGAGAGAATTTGATAAACTGATTAACAGCATGATTTTGGGAAACCTAGATCCACACCAATAAATAACAATGACACAAAATGAGAGACTTAGACTGTACAGACAAACTTCTTTAACATCAAATCAGACAGTAACTCTTACAACCTTCAAATAAAATAAACAAACAATGCACGTTTTAGTTCCACCCAGCTCTCTAGGTCGACTCCCTCAACTGGCACTTCAAAAAAAAAAAAAAAAAAAAGTTTTCAATGACTTCATAACCTAAAGACATCAACTCATTCAAATGAAAAAAAACAAAAAACTGGAAGAGACTTCTTTAATGTCCGATACCTGTTAATGCTGAATGATATTTATCAAAGGGATACATTTGAGCTATTGGCAGAACAAGATTTGTGTGTCTCCGAAAGGGTTCAATGCATTCTCCAATCATTTTAAGTCCGTGGTGAGTCAGAGACATTTTTCCAGGTCTTTTGCTTGGAAATAAAACGTCAACCAAGTCTGTCTTATGACGTCTAACTGAGATGCTTAAAAATCTAGCGACATACACCAGAACCTACCTACAAAAGCCAAACAAACTCACACAGCAAACCACTTTGTGCACAGCTTGAAAAAAGACAAGTGAAGTATTAGTTATTTTTTTTCAGAAACCACCAAACAATTTCCTATTACAATAAGAATAAATAAAGCCAGACTGAACCAATGTAAACACTCGTATGTCCTGATTCAGTGTGGTCTGTTATAACTTAACATGACAAATCATAAAAAGAAAACAACATTTTTAGCAGGAAAAGAAAGCATAGTCAACTTTGGTATTGTTACAGAAAATAAAAACATAACAATGACAAAACGAAAGCATAAGTGCCTATATTTTATAGATACACATTTTTATACATTATTTCCAAAAACCCACCAATTGTCTGGGGGTTTTGAAGATATTAATACTGAACTTAATACATAAGAGTTAACACAATACAGACATCTATCGCAGTACCAGGTACGTACATGCCTTTTTAAGAATACGGCTACAACACAAAGTCTTCATAAATAGTTGCATAAATGTTAAAGCTGCAACATTGCACATGGGAATTGATGCAAAATACGAGTGTATTTCTAGTAGCGGTTTGTTCATAGTGAAAATCCAGCTGCTGAGGGCTCGCAGGGGGTGACTTACTTCACCAACTGCATGGTCTCAGTAATACTCGGCAAACGATATACCTTTTGTTCATTTGAGACAAATTCTTCAAAATGAGAATGAAAGGCAGGAACACGTTATTTACAAATAAGGCGGATGCAGGTAAAAATCTGAGAAGCTTTGCTGAATAGCTTTAATGCTTAATTTAATTTAGTTTTAGTTTCTCTTAGTGTCACAAACTGAAATGATTTCACCTTGCAAACTGAACAGGGGGCATGAAGATAAGCAAACTATTGCACTGAATGTAACTACAATGTGTTTCTGGAAAACATGGTTTTGGTCTTCATATTGTTCTAGAATAAGTGGACCCTGCTGATGGGTGCCACTTTGTACACGCATCTCATTTCTCTTGTTTTCTTTCTACTCACTAACTCACCTTTGTCTTCCAAAAGGTATGAATAAAGACAGTTCTCTGTATTCCTCACTGTACATGGTTTCATTTACAAAAAGTAATCTCTCGTTAGAAAAGAAACATTTTCTTGTGTTCAACCGAAAGCAGCCTGAATTACTCTTATTATACAGTATTCTATTTTCTCTGTTCAACACTGTCCGAAACGCAAGACCTGCTCAAGCTTGCGGAGGAAGCTTGTTGAGAAAGCTTGGTTTTCTCTCCCTGCTAAGTCAAGGTTTGAAATCTCAAACAGATTCCAACAGTTCATTTGTTGTGCAGGCATAATGACAATATGCCAAGGTTAAGGAGGGGAGTCGGGGAGAGTCAAAGGGTTTATCAGCAGAGATCGAACAGTCAGCAGCAGCAGGACTCTTGTGGCTTAGTGAGGGAAAAGGTGATCGTTGTGGAAATGTTGCTGGTGGTCCTCTCAGTAACACAGCTCAACTAAACACACTTGCTACCCATCCTCTTAATTTTGTTGGACAGGCATAAATTCCTTCTATACCCCAACAATGTCTACAGTACATGTTGCTACTGTCACATCTACCTCGAGACCTGTTTGTTAGATGTGATTAAGCAGACGGCTGTGAAGGAAGGCTTTAATGGTGCCGATGGGCCGAACGTCGTTCTGGTGTTTCCTTCTCTCGATGAAGGAAATGAGTCTGGAGGTGTCCAGATGTGAGGTGTGATGATTCTGAGATGGCAGCGTCGGTGGCTGCGTGTGATTTAAGGTGGCATGGCCAGTGTCTCTGTGAATCACACCTCGAGGCTGGAGCCAGGGCTCCTGCAGGCAGGAAGCTGCAGAGGGCCGTCGCTCTGGCTCGCCCTGGAGCAGCAGGCAGACAAAGTCTCTGGCAGATGTGCTCACACACTGGAAGTAGTCCTCGGGGAAGCTGAAGTCCAGGCGACAGATGTTCAGACACGTCTCCTCCAAACTCTCATCCAGGAAGGGGGAGGCGCCACTCAGGATAACGTAGGTCACCACCCCTGAAGTCATCCAGTCAATACACCAGTAGATCAATCAATAAATAGGTCAGTCAATTAGTCAATTAGTTAACAACAGGAAATTATTGGATGTGTGTATCAAGTCAACCTTCACAATATATTACATAACAACGTATTTCTGAAGAAGTTTCTTCTGATGTCATATGCAAGTTACAAACTACTCGTGCTTCGTTACAAACCTAAGCTCCAGAGGTCAGACATCAGTGAGGCAGGCTGACCCAGGATCAGCTCAGGAGCGGAGAACTCTGGGCTCCCCAGGAGAGGATGGATGTAGAGGGAGGGAGGGTTCAGCTGAGTGGCATCACCGAGGTCTGTGAGCTTGATCACTGGCTGGGAAGACGCATTTTCCACCACAATGTTCTCTGGCTGCAGGGGCAGGGAAAAGCGTTAAACTTATGACACAAACGTTAGACCCGGAGCAACATCGTTCTTTCATTTTTACTTAAAGAAAATACTGAATCAAACAAACAGATTTTTATTATTGATTATCAATCTATTAATCTACTAATTCTTTAGCTCAGCACTGATGTCAGAATATGTATTTACTTTGAGATCAAGGTGTGCTATCCTCCAGCTGTGCAGGTAGTGGAGAGCGTCGAGAATATCTCTGAGGTAGAGAGCCACCTTCTCCTCTGTCAGGTTGCCCCAGCTCACTATATAGTCCAGGAAACGTCCCTGGTCTGCCCTGAAAACAGAAACACATAATGCATTCGTCTTGAAATTCATGATTTGGATTTTTCTTTCAAACAACGGGGAGTCACAACAACGACATGGAAACGCTACTGCACTTACATCTCTTGCACAAGCACGTAGCTGTTGGCCGTCTCATATGTGTCCAGCAGCTTAACCAGGTTGGGATGGTCCAGAGCCTGGAGGAGTCGCACCTCCTGCAGCACCTGCTCCCGAAGCAGCAGCTTCTTGTTTATGTGTTTTGCTGCAACTGTCCGTTTACTCCCTCTCTGGTCACACCGCTTGGTCACTGAAAACCGGCCCCTGGGGAGCAGAAATTATGTGAATATCTATTTAATACAAGGTTACATTGACCTTATTCTGGATCTCAGGTAGATTAAGTATCTATAATGTATTTGCCTGGACTGGGCTAAACAGGTAAAATCAGGTGGGGGTGATACATACTGTTAAATTTGTCAGATCAGTCTATGTCAGAGGATAGCAGGTATTATTGTCAATTAGCAAGGAATTTAAAATCCTCCTCATCCAAATACCCTTACTTCTGAGAATTAGCTATGAGAATGTATTTACAAGGATATGACTATCTGGGTTATTAGGCTTATCGCAGATTTCATTACATTCTGGATATGGTGTTCACACGCTCAAACACATTGACAGGATACTTCAAATCCCCGATCAGAAACGGGTTACTCATGTCCACGTAAACACACTCAATAAGTTTGAATCGGTACATTCTTACCTTCCTAGCTCAGTGATCTCTGTGTAGTTGGACTCGAAGCTGCTTTTCCAGAGGACTTCACTGCCATCATCTGGGGCTCCTGAGAACACATTCAGGCTGGTATACTAAGCAGGAACATGGCTTTCAAAGCGAGCACAGCCACTTAATTAGAACTTTTAATTTTGTTTGTTTGTTTGACAGAAATTAACATTCAGTTAATGTGTACAGTTTTAGTTGTTCAAAACCTCACTAAGTAGCACAATATACCCAATAATTAAGCCTCACAGAAAAATCCCAGGTCGCTTACTGGCAAATAGTTAAAGGGTTTATACCGTGAACAGACTCTCACCTGAGACTCTGAGGCTGGCGGAGGAGGTGGCAGAGCCTGCTGCATTTGTGGCAACACAGCTGTACACACCACTGTCCTCTACAGAAACTCCCAGAATACGAAGAGCTGCCTCTCCTGTCTCACTGGAGAGAGAGAGAGAGAGAGAGAGAGAGAGAGAGAGAGAGAGAAACATTAAACAAGATGCACCGTGCTAGCTTGAGATTTTCTCCATTAAATGATACTTGCAAAATGTACAGTAGCATTTTATGTTTCTTATAATCAAGGCTTCATATCCCATGAACCTGACGCTTCATTTCAGTCACTTCAATCGAAGTCAAGAATATACAGTATGCTGTCACCTGTAAGTGATGCTGTAGTGTCCGTTGTTGCTCAGAGTGTTGTTGTCAGGTCCCCGCCAGGTGACGGTGGCCCGGGGTCGACCACACACTTTACACCTCAGAGTAACACTGTCGCCCCCCTCACACTCCACATCGCTGACAGGGATGAGGAACTCTGGGAGAGCTGGAGGAAAAGATGAGAGGACAAAGATGAGAAGAGAAAGTGACACTGCACCGTGAATCTCAAATCAGCTTGAAACATATTTCATATGTATGTATAAAGTTACAAGCTTCAAAGTGACAGCCCATGACAGGAAGGGATGGGTGGGAGAATTTTAAAGGACCATGGTGTCCAATTTAAACAACATATAGATTTGTAAGGTTTATGGGATTGTTTTTTTTTCTTCATGTTTCCTTTATCATTTACACACACACACACACACACACACACACACACACACACACACACACACACACACACACACACACACACACACACACACATCTTTGACAAAAGCAACACTGTGTACGTACCATCATGGATGAAGTTGGGATTTAGGAGCTGTCGTGAAAATGTAAAAACAAAGTTAGATTTCTTGCACATACTAAAACAGAAAGAGCAAATGAATTGGGTTTGAAAAAGAACTTCACACTCTCTACCTTGACAGAGACTTTGTTGGCCAGGCCGTCCTGAGACTTTCGGTAGCCATTCTCCATCTTCCTGCCCTCCTTGTCTCTTTTCTCAGACTTTCTGCGGATACGGAGTGCTGTATGCCATGATAATGATTTTCTAAAGCAGATCCGACCAGGGGGGAGAAAATCTCAGTTTCTATTCAGTTTTTGTTTAATCATGATGAATTCTGACATTTGCACTTGTCTCAGAAACAGGACAAATGTCTCGTATTCTTACTTGATGGTTCCTTCAGGGAGTTCGGGTGTGATGGAGGATGAGGTATGTCCTAATACATAGCCAGGGATCCAGCCCTCAGCAGCAGGGCAGTGCTCATTGGACGCCCGGTACACCAGGAACATGTTTTGCTGGTTGCTGGCTAGCATCTGGACCACCTCACCCTGCACCACACTGATCTCGTCCTCCTTCACTGCCACGTAGTCCTGGGTCACCAACATGGTGGACACACTGCTGCTGCTACTGCTTTCACTCTGTCGGAGAAGAAAAGTGTAAAGCTTTTGACCGGACAACCCTGTTTAAACAAAGTAAAGTGAGGTAGTAGAACACATGCAACACAACCCCCCCCCACCCACACACACACACACACACACTCCTTCAAAAGGGAAGTGCACAAGTGTATCAGTATCTTCACACCAATCAAATGCAAGATTTGATTGATGGTAACACACACAAACCACCCTGCTATTATGCTTGATGCATGCAGGAAGAATTGCAAAATGCCTTTTTTTTTAATCTTGCACAGATATTTTTGAAGCAATATTTTACATCTACACAGTGTTGACTGAGAAATAATTTTTGACAGAAGTGATGATCTGAAAAGATGTGAATGTGAAGTTATGATCCTCAAGTCAGATGCTGAAATACGGAACTTGTGTTGTAACTGTGGTTACAGTACAGAGAGAAGTTGAAGTAAAGAAAAACTATTTCCAAGAAGAAATATAGAAGACACGCCATTAGCTTGAAGAGAGACAGAGCAGGTGGAAGTGAAGCAAACAGCAGCTGGTGCAGTCTCAAGGCTAACCGCTACAAGACAAAATGAGAAAGAAGGTAATTTGTGAAAGAGCTTCTCATCCGTGTCAAAGTTTTGACCAGAGATCATTGATAATCGCATGACAATAGTCCCATGGAGGTATGAATGAAAAAGATCAAAGAGAAATGGTGATTTTTAAATAAACGGGCAATTAGCTGCAGTAAAGAAGCAAACACATATTGAAGCTTCGAGAGTCTAAGAAGGCAGATACAACAGTTGCTCTATAAGTCAGATCCACACTGTTAGTACACTCTGGGAAAATTCTCTCTCACACACACTGTCAGTGAAGTTAGTGCACTCAGATAGCCGTTAATCTCCAGTGTAGTAGTTGTTGCACGTACAAGCCATTCTGAGAGGCAGCGGCAGGGTGACTGACGGACAGCCAGTCAGTGAGGGCGGGGTTAGTGACTAGTGAATAGCTCTAGGCCTCACTAAAGCCTGGGCCTCGGCTTAGCATCTTACCCCGTTACTCTGGGTGGAGTGTATGGACTGCTCGCTGGTGGAGGAGCAGGTGCTCATGCGGTCTATGTCCTTACTGTGGGAGGAGTTGCGGTGATGAGAGGGCGTCCCATGGCTTCCTCTGCTCAAAGAGTCCCCTCCTCCACCACCGTCACTGGGGTAGGAGAAGGAACCAGGCCGGCTGGCGGGAGAGGCAGGCATGGCAGGGACCATAGCCCAGAAGGAGTTACCTTTATGAGCTGGGCTGGAGGGGACACATGCTTCCTTTCCTCCACCTCCAGGGGACTGAGATGAAATGAGAGGAGAAACTGTCCCAACTCGGGGGCTTTTTAGGGGCAAATTCAGAGGAGCCACGGCCATCTGTGGTATGCCAGCTGTTTGATGTTTCTGGGTTTCTTCATAGTCCCCCAGACCCAGTTTGACACTGCCCTCCAAGCTGTCTGATGGCCTGTTACTGTTATTACTGTTACTTCCATGAGGACTATCCAGCATCCTCATCTTAGGGACCTCTGAGGCTAACACCTCTCCATTTGTGGTGGTGTCTGAGTACAGGTTAGAGGGGAGGGACTCAGGGTGGCAGGGAGACCACATACCTGCTGATCGGTCGGGCCCCTCAGGGCCCGGGGGATGGTGGTGGTGGACGGGCTGGGGGAGGCGTGAGGATGGCTGGGGGATGCGGGAGGGTCGGGAGCGAGGGCCGCACAGAGAAGAGGAGCTGCCCCCTGATCCTCCAGAGCCGCCGCCGCCACCTCCCCCTCCCATGTTGGTGGTACTGTTGGAGCTGCTGCCTCCTGGCAAGCCTCCAGTACTACCACTGCTACTGCTGGGTGCCGGCCCGCCACCGCCCACGTGGTTCCTCTGGTACTCTATGGGGGATGTTAGAGCTGTGGGAAAGGGTCAGGGGCAAGATTTCACTCATATCACAAAAGCATATTTGAGTACACACTCATAATTAGAGACAGAAGGATATTATTTAGTTTGAAGAAGTTCAAAAACTACAACCCAAACATACAACTTGTGCACATTTCCACTTCAGGATCAAAGCCAGCATATTTTTGGTGTAAGCTTGTAATTGTGTGTGTACAGTAACATGCACATCATTCTCTTACCATTGAGGAAATTTCGTTGGTTCTCCAGTATTTGGCTGACCTGGTGGACCCAGACTTGACTGACTCCAGGGCTCATTGAATGGAGGGTGTACCTCTCCAGGTTGCCACTAGATGATCTGGAGGTGAGCGTGAACTTGCAGGGGTCTTCTGCATTTTCCTCCAAACCCAACCAGCTCACCTGAAGAGGTGAGACAAGAAGAGAGAAGAAGAAGGAAGAGAAAGGAAGAGCGAGATGTTTTGATTAAGAAGCTACAGTACAATCTACGATATGGGAAAATGCAGTACATTGATAGCCTTATTTTAACAATGGTGGGAGGCTTGTTTTCTGCTCTAACTGCAGCCTTGGGCGATTTTATTGAGCTGCACTGACCTTGATGTTGTTCTTGAAGAGGTAGCCAGGAGAAGAGAAGCCTTTCTTTTTGTCTATGGGCTCGCTGAAGATGACGATCTGCTCAAAAAGGAAGACTCTCCTCTCTTTCATCCTGGACAGAAGTCCTCCGTCCTGGTCTGACACCATGAAGGTGTCTTGGAGGAGCAATCTGCCCTGAGCCACAATTTTACCCTGAAGAAAGAGTGAGAGCAAAGAGAAAGCAAATAAGAAGACTGGGAAAGTGGAGGACAGGATGCTCTTTGAAGGTTTTCTGCCGTTTTGCATAACTTCAATTTGGTGTAGGCAAGAGAAGAAAAAAACCAAGAGAAAACAAACAAACAAAGATATAAGCAATATCTAATACTATCTTAACTACCTACAGTTCAATCCGTTTAAATGTGGCTTTATTGACATGAAAGTAAAAGAAAATAAAAATGTTGCCAAAGCATTAAAAAAAAAAAAACACTCATAACATATCTGCAAAAATGAGGGCACACTGCCACCTAGTGGCGGTTGACAGAATTTAATGTTCGCAGGGAATAAACTATTTACATCTATACCTTATTTATTCAGTACAGTTGTCCAAGCACATATACAGACTGACACAGACATGCACAAATTTGTGAGAGGATGAAGAGCCATCTTACATCGAAGCCTTGAAGGCGCCCAACATTCATCATGTCATTGCAGCGTTTGGGGACCACACACATCACCTCTACAGCTTTCTACAGGAGAACATGAGAGTAAAACAAACGTGTTAACGATATATTTTTGGGCGTCATCACTTTAAGAAAGTTTGAACTGCAACCTGGGCATTATGTTACCTCCAGCTCTGTCGTATCCACTCCAGCCTTCTTCGTAATTTTGTGAAGATCCTGTGAAATACGTAAAATGTATAGAAAAATGTTCATCAATAGTGTACTTTAATTAGCCTGAATGCAGCCTGCCAAGTAAGAACACTATGGTGGATTTACCTTCAGTAGTAACTGGTACTTCATTATACGTTGGACGGGTTTGATTAGCAGGTCAGTGATCTGCAATCTGTGGCCCAATCGCTGCTTGAGGTCCTGGTGAAAGATGCAAACATTATTATCTCTCTACTGAAATACTGATCACCTGGACGATAAAATAAAGAGAACATTCCGTAGGTTTGGGTGGGTGTAAAATCAATCTTACTTCAAAGTAAGTGTCAATGTACTCTGACACAATGTGCTCAGATTTCGGTTTATTCTGGCAGTACACAATGTACATGTGTAGCCTCCGCTCCTGCAATCGGAAAACAAAACAAAACAAAGGTAGCTTTTAGAGGTGAGAGAAAAATGTGACAGCTTAGAAAATAATATTTCCTTACTCTCTCTTTTAAATTCAATAAAATGTACTTGATAATCCACCCTTCAACAAAAAATGTAATGCTGAACAATAGTGACTAGGTTTCTAACCTGTTTGACAAATAAAGGAGCGAGCCTGTCAGGATCCTCCAAACACTTCTCAAGCTCTCCCAGGAAAAGACTGTGGACCAATCAAGAGAGAAACACATGAGTTAACCTGCCAAGGAACATGGCACTGCCTGTAGTTTTTTTTAAAGTGTTTTCTGTCTTCACACTTGGGCAGATAAAACAACTGTAAAAAACATTTCTAGTGGAATTTGTAGGCATGTTAACTGGAGAAGACTGCCAGCATACTCTTTGTGCCAGTCATAGATCTGATGGATGTTTCCAAAGACAATCTTGTCTTTTCCTCTCATGTCATCTGGAACTCCTTCCTCTTTCATCCTGCTCATGTAGCCCTGAGGGGAGGAAAGTCGACTCGATTGTAAAACATACAGCAAACACGGACCAAAAAGCTGTCTCTAAGAATTTATGTTAAGATACTTTAATATCTGTTTTTACCTCCACCACTGAGCCCAGATCTCTGACATAGTCTCTCTCAGTCTCCACCAGCTCCAGGAGCACATAACTGAGGGACACAAAACAGAAATTGTCACCGTGTAATACAAATGTAATGCACTCAGCTGTGGATGAACATCAGAAATGTTCCATATAAGCACACAGAGGAAGACAAACGTGATTAACCGATTGAACTTGAGCAACTTTTGTTTATCAAAACACTAACACGACGCTGGCTCATAACTCACTGTCTCCTCTTGAAGAAGCCAGACTTGCGCTCGTCCACCTCATCGATGGGCGAGGAGGAGGAGAGAAGGGAGTTGTCAGAGGGATTGAGGGAGGGAGAGCTGCTGTCGCCCTGCTCTACTGACAGGGAACTGGGACGATCCTCCAGTGACTGAGGAAAGAGAAGGACAGAGGACAGCATGTTTCATTCCACTGTATTATCTTTACTTTGGTATGTGTCCATACTGTATGTAAGCCAGTGGGCACGTGTGTGATATTGGCCAAAGTTCAATGCCCATTTGTTGGAACAGTGGACAGCTGGCATAGTGAGTCACAGTCCTGACAGATGACGAGTAGGCCATAATGCCATTCTCTGTCAACAACACCAGCAAAGCTTGTACATTAATCTATCAGAATTGTTCTACGTACAAATGTCCCACATTTGCATGTACTTGTGAGTTTTGTTTATGATGTTTTTTTCTCTCACCATCTTGCTCTTCACAAGCTCTTCGATGGCACTGACCAGTTCAGCGGCACTGGGTGTCTCTGAACTGTTGGGACGAGCGGACAGACGAGACGCAGACTGAAACAGGGACAGAAGATGGAAGAAAGAAAGAAAAAAAGAAAGAAAGAAGTTAACGGTTGAGTTGTAAGCATGACTAATGTAAAACTTGGCAGAGCTGCATGCGTGCAGTAGTCGTACATTCTCAATGGCTACTACTGTGTATGTGATCAGGCTCACCCTCGTTGACTTTGGACCCCGATATTCCACATGTCCAAATAAGGACATGGTGGGTGTGATCTCCCTAATAAAAGGGTCAACTGGAGGCCAAGTTGGAGTCAATCACAGACTGGTCTCAGGGAAACAGGGTTAAGAGTTATGAGGTGGGTTTAGGTCAAGGGCAAGCTCTGGGATTGGAGACTGCTCTTCAAGCACAAGCACCATGATTGGTTAGACAACAGCAAACATTGTTGCGTAATACTCCATTGAAGAGAAACTTTGCCTCCGCAACAGAGCCCAGGCTGAGGCAGAGTGGCAGGCAAAGTGTTAAAAGGAACCCCTATTCACAACCATACTTAATGGGATTTCACCATTTAGTCCGACAAACAACGGACCACTGCAGCTACACGTGAATGGAGCATTCACTTCAGCAACAGTAGAACAATTACACTCCATGGGAATGACATTGTTTTGGTGAAAGAAAGAAAACAAAAAAAGGCAAGAAATAAAGTTCAAATGACGAAGGATCCAAAGAGGAGATGATGAAGTGATTTTACATGGAGAGATAGGGAAACTGGGAAAGAAGAGAAGTAGAACAGAAATCAACGTAATGCTAAAGGAAGGAACATGCAACCATCAAAAAAATAAGAGAAAAAAAGAAAGGTTATTTATGCCAACGTGAAAGTTTAGTTGTGTTATTGTCAGCTTTGTGTGGACTTCTATCATGTAACCAAACCACAATTAAGATGAATGTGGTTCAAATATTTGGGAAATTAGCAATTGGGAAAAATTTATAAATATATATATATGAATATATATTTGTTTCAAGTTCAAGTTTAAAAGTTCAAACGGTTCAAAAGGCATCTTCCTGTGAAGAGCAACTTATTTTGTGTGTGCCTGCACTTATCTATGTTATCTTATATTTACATGAGCAACCCTTCCCGCAGTTAATGCACATAACATATTTGTGTGCCAACATATTGCTGATGAAGCAAAATCCTGTTTGGCCCATTTTAAATACAGTGTACCAACACAGAAATCTACTTTGTTCACGTAAAACAAAACCACTTGGGGCTCGGTTGGTATTGTGCGTTGTGTTTTCTGAACACCAATTTCTGTGACCACGTGTAGTAATGAGTGCGTGTACATGTACTTAGATTGCCCTGTGTCACCAACCTTGTCGTCTTGGGAGTCGGGCTGCAGTAGGCTGTGTTGCTGGATGGCCATAGGGGGCGGTAGAGGGACAGCGTCTGCCCCCTCCTCTCCTTCCTCCTCACCACAGCTCTGCATGCCCGATGAAGAAGACTTGGACAGGGTACCACTGCTCAGCCCCTCGTTACGCATACGCTGGAGAAAGAGAGGAGGGGAACGATGACTGACTGGTCGGTCGGAAACCAAAGCTGTGACTTTGGATGTTGTGACACGGTCAGTTATCCACTGCTTGTCTGTTCTTACTTCCTCCAGTGTCTCGTCCTGCGGCGTGGCGGCGCTGTCGTCAGAGTCCTTCTGCGAGCCGACCATTGTGTCCATGTTCTTCCTGGTGCCGTCGCGGTTCTTCTTGTGCTTGTGGGCGAGCTTCTTGACGTGGCCATCAGCTTTGCCGGAGCTCAGTCGTCGCACAGGGCTGGTCAGCCACTTCCTCAAGGTGTTTCCAGGACGTTTGGGGCCAGGTGAGCTGTGAGGGCCCAGGGTTTGGCTGGAGCCTGGTTGCAGGGTGTCGTTACTGGATACAGACAGGGTGTCTAAGGGCGAGAGGAAGAAAATAAAGACAACGGTGATTAGGATATTTATCACAGGTATAGTCTGTGATATCACCAAAAAATCAAAGCGCAAGATTGGAGTTCCAATCTGTAAAAAGTTTGGTCACATTAATATACCTCACATTGGTCACATTAATATACCCCAGTATATTAAAGCATTACGATTTCAGCATTTTTAGTTGTCAGCGATTCCATTTGTCTTCATTCTGCATTGAAGCTCTGTTCATATATTAATCTAGACACTCCATCAGTAGTTAATGTATGCTACAAGTTGTGTAACACACCATAAACGACACTATAGTCACCATACTGCATATGCATATGTGAGTTTGCATATAGTGAGAGAACACTGAGGAAAGACATGGGGTATGATAAAAAATGTGTGTGCTTTTGTTTGTTTGTAGAGGGTTTGTCTGTGTTATGTACAGTAGGCGGGCTGTTCTCCTCCTCACACTGATGGCGGCACTTTAGGGAATCGGTAGGAGGAAAGCTCTTCTTCGACTAGTGATGAAATAAATAATAGAGGATATGTATCGGGATGCTTGAGGCTTTGTCTGAATGATTCAAAGATAAATCCACCTGTCTGTCTCACCTCTCTGCTCATTCCCTCCCGTTCTTTAGCCTAAGCCCCTTTCTCCTCCATTACCCTGACAGTCCCTCATTAGTTTTCTTCACCGTTATCTACAATGCTGCTGCATGCTACCTGAATGCGGAAACAAAACCTCAACAAGCTATATGACCAATGAGTCTTGGGATGATAATGTTGAGGTTGGATTTCTTTGCGTGCTGTCACACGATGCAACATGGACCCTGACTCTGACAACACAGAGCATGGACCTCCTGTAAGACCTCACAGTTCAACAAACGATTACAGCATGATTTGGGAGTATCCCTTACTCTGCTGCCAATACAAGAGAGTAAAGAAAAATAACCCCCTAGATATGACAAAGAACTTCGTCAATCCCCCACCCATGGATGAGGAGAGCACCTCTTACTTTCTATCAGAAACTGCGATTGGGACACAGTCCTGGCATACAGAGTTAAAATCATCATCAAAAGCCTCCTAAACTGATGTTTTCTATCACTTTTAATGCAAAGCTGTAGCTGGAGCTAAACTGCATCGGAAAATGATTTTGATTAGCACATGACCGACGAGAGGGAATGGCTGCAAAGACAAGTGCGTTTGTGAGGGCGCTGGAGTGGACTCAAGGACGATATTGTCCTCTTATTGCATCGTGAGTGGTTGGGCTTCAATGAAAAATATAGGAATGAATATGATATATAAATGTATTAAGTCTGGATACAAGGCTAAATTATCTATATTTTACAGCTTGAATAAAGAGTAAAATGTTGGAGAGATTCAGGCTTCAGTCTGGTGGTTAAAATCATGCATCTGCTCAAGATTAAACCATGTGACCAAGCTGAATGGCTCTTATGAATGGTAGGTGTGGAAATTCTGCCTTCCCTCATTGGACACTTTTATATAGCCTGAATGAATGCATCTGCATTAGCATTTGCATGTGAACGGGCGTGTCATTCATTCAGCCTCTGGCAGAGTTATTTTTACAGCGCTCTGCTGATACGAAGCATGTGTTCTCACATCTCATGCAAGGGAAGAAGAAAGCACAGTTTCTAGAATAACAAGCCTCTCTCACATTCGAGGCTCCTCTCACCATCTTGCTCTGACAAAGCCTGGGTCATCTGGAGATATCTTCAGCATAACCCGAGTGCTAAAAGTTACGATCTTTCACTGATTCTGCAATACTTAAGTTGCCTCGCGCAAGATCCTTTTCAAGCGAACAATAAAGTGAATTAGTCTAGGTACGCCTCTTTTTATCCTGCCATACATTTTTTCACCGGACAGAAAGTCAGACGGATACTTTTCCATCTCCCAGGGGAGGAGAAGCTTGAACTACTCTGGAGATCTATACATTCCACCTACTTTTTAGTGTAGAATTTAGGGAAGCTTTATGTTTGACCTGCCTTTATCTTCCCTGCAGTACCAAATGAAAACCACAGTCACATCTCTTTGTTACAATACTGCCCTGGAATGTTTTAATCATAGGTACAATCATGGAGCCTCTTTTATACTTTAAAAATACCGTAACATTTACTATTGCTGGTCTCCAAGGACTATCTAAACTGTCCTTTATGAGTTCTGTGTATTGTAACTTCACTGGATAACACCAGCACATTTGATCCATTATTCGTACTAAGAACAAAAAGTTGCTCGTTGCTTAGGAGGCCTTTGAATTAGTAGGGTTTTAATGTCCTTAATATTTTGGGTCTGCACAATGTGTACACACTGCAAGTTGACACTTAGGCATCACACAACTGTTATTTTCTAATGTAAACGAGGCCTTTTTCTGCTATTTTTGTTATAGCTGGCAGACAACACCGATGACCTACACTTATTTGCGTACATAATTTAACACCTGTTCACTTAAGTGAAAACTTGTTCTTTTAAAGGGATTGGACTAGGGAGCCAGAGACAGGAGTCAGGACTTCCAATGTAAAGCAAACAGACCGCGCTTCCTGGAGACACACTGAGGACACAACCAACTGATCCAACTGATCTGTGCTGTTAGCAAGTACTTCTTAGCTATTACATGAAAGGCTGCAGGGCAAATTAAGCAGACAAATATTTACACTGTAGATTCACACCAATTTGGGGTCCTGGTGAGAAACATTTACTTGCACCTCTTTGTAGCAGTAGTCCAACATTTTGAAGTGTGCAATATGGCATATTTCTATCTATAACCTCTTTAATTATGAATATACCTCAGTATATTAAAATAACTACATTGTAAAATTAAAATATTACAATTTGAGCACATTTAGTTGTCAGCAATTGTTAGATTGTTAGGTCAGCCTCACAGCTAAAACAATGGTAATAGCATGATTTAGGAGTATCCCTTACTCTGATGCGGTGGGGCAAGTTAAGCAGACAAATATTTCACACTGTAAATTGACACCAATTAGGGTTTCCGGTGAGAAACAATTACTTGTATCTCTTTGAAATACAAAATGTAAAACTGAGATCATTGTCTTTGTGGTTTCAGTTGTAATTGAATAACCATGGCTATTTGTCCTTCATGTGTCATACAATGTTCAAACTTTGACAGTTAGATAAGCATCTGGTGTTATATATATTATATATATATATATATATATATATATATATATATATATATGTCTATTGGGCTGAAGAGGTCACGCAAAGAAAAGTGTAAATGGGTGAAACATGGAGTCAGCGGCCCTGACACATTCCTCCTCAATAGAAAATAACCCCGGACACACACACACACACACACACACACACACACACACACACACACACACACACACACACACACACACACACACACACACACACACACACACACGACCTTTGCTCTTTGCCCTGCAGGGTGACACCTCAAGAACAGCTGGTCAGAATTGCACTCATGGGAAACAAGAATGGGGGACACATCTTCTTTGCAGGGGTGACACTAAGAGTTTGTCCGCCCCATTCCTTTTTATATCAAGAGTTGCATTTACAGAATTATGCCATGCTTCAAAAAGTAAATTAGAATTTATGAAGACATGATTCTTAAATACTCTGCTGCTACAAAAATACATCATGAAAACACCAAGATAACATCTGGACCCAACATGCCCACCTGCTGCGCTTAAATAAATACATATATAATTAGATATTGGTGATAGGCTGGCAGTAGGTAAAAAAAATTGTTTGCCGTTCATTTCCCCAAAGTTGCAAGAGACTAAACTTAATGTAGCAAAACCCTTTTAAGATCATTTATGTCACAATCTTCTGTAAACATCGAGAGTGGCTGTAACTTTTCTTTATCATAGTCAACAGCATTTTCTCAAATGTTTTGAGAATTCCAACAATAATCTCTAGTTTGCCTACAACAGCCTTTAAAACCATGTCGTAATATTTGTTAATCTTTGTTCTAATAATTATGCTAAACTAGCGTCTCTTTTTCTGGAGCAGTTTGGGATTGGAGGCATCTTGTTCACTTCCTGGTTAATTCATCAGTGGACTCAATCGAGCATCATTCTGCTGCGATGACTGGGATGAACATATACATATATATCTTAATGTATCATGAGAGTTTTGCACAGGGTACACAAACTGTATGTGTTTACATAAAGTAAATGCATTTGCGTACATACTTTAAATGCGTGTGGACATTCAAGCTATCTACCAACACCATCTGCTCAAACATCCATTCATTATCCGAACCGCTTATCCTATTTTAGGGTCGTGAGGTGCTGGAGCTGATCCCAGCTGACATTGGGTGAAGGCAGGGTACACCCTGGACAGGTTGCCAGTTCATTGCAGGGCACATATAGAGACAGACAACCATTCAGTCTCACATTCACACCTATGGGCAATTTAGAGTCCAATTAACCTGAGCTGCATGTACTGTGGGAGGAAACCCACTCTGCCACGGGGAGAACATGCAAACTCCACACAGAAGGACTGCCCAGACCAGGAACCGAACCTGGGCCCCTCTTGCTGTGAGGTGACAGTGCTAGCCGCTACACCACCGTGCAGCCCCCTGCTTGAACATACATAAATATTGTTTGAGCCCCCTGCTCGAACAATATTTATGTGTTTCCTGGATGCATCTAAAGCTTTTGATCGAATTAATCATTCTAAATTGTTTGTCAAATTGCAAGAGCGAGGGGTCCCTCCATATTTGATTAGGATTTTGCAATTTTGGTATTCACGTCAAACCATGCGAGCTAGATGGGGTAAGAGTGTATCTGCACCCTTCCTAGTGACCAATGGCGTCCGACAAGGTGGAATACTGTCACCTGCTCTTTTTAATCTATATATGGATGACCTTTCTAAAAAGTTAAAAGAGTGTAAGACAGGATGTATGGTGGGGGAAAGTCTTATTAACCATCTGATCTACGCTGACGACTTAGTGGTCCTGTCTCCTTATAGCGCTGGTTTACAGCAATTGCTCAGAGTCTGCTCAAGGTATGGTGTGCACTATGATATAAAATTCAACTCTAAAAAGAGTGTTATCATGATAGCTAAAACCAAGGAGGATCAGAAGCTACATTTTCCTTCATTTTTTATGGGAGACCAGGAGCTAAATGTGGTGCACAAAGTTAGATATCTGGGTCACATCATCAGGAATGACCTAAGTGATGATGACGATGTGCAGCGGCAGTGTTGCAAACTTTATGCACAAGCCAATATGCTGGCACGTAAATTTCATATGTGTACAGATGATGTTAAAACTGCTCTCTTCAGAGTACTCTCTATACAGCCCACCTCTGGTGCAGTTATAGTAAAGCAAAAATGAAAAAGATTCAGGTGGCATTTAATGATGCTTTCAGAATCTTGCTCAAGCTTCCCAGATGGACAAGTGCAAGTCATATGTTTGTGACTCGTAATGTTCCCACTTTCCATGCTGTTTTGAGGAATTTTATATACAAATTTAAATGTCGATTAAATAACTCAGAAAATGTAATTCTAACAGCCTTAACTGAGCCAACACAGAGCGATACGAGGTATTCTTCTTGTTTCTGGAAACATTGGAAATAGTGTCTGTATGTTTTTAACCACGAGTGACTTTTTAACTGCAATTATACCTGTGTCCTCGTATTGTATTGTATTTTATATATTGTTGTTGTATTTGTGTTTGTTGCTATATGGACTCATGAGTCTGAAATAAAAGAAATTGAATACAAAAGTCAAAACAAGCAAAGGCAAATCAGATTTGTATTCAACCTCCTTATAACACCATCCTCTCAGTGGAACTCTGTGGGCTGATATTCCTGAGAAAGAAACCCACCGAGAGTCCACCAGATGCTCTCCACTTCACCTTCAGATGTTCGCTCATCTTCCGCGAGCTCACGACCCACTATCATAATTCAGTCACTGCTCATTCGCGCTACTGCAAAGAGCATGCTAGATTTACAACTTTGTGTGTGTGCGCGTGCATGTGTCTAAGAATAGGAGGGAGGGGAGGGGCGGTTGTACAACTGGAATGATCCCAAAGGCCTGTGCAGCTCCACAGAAGCATGCCTGGGATTCCAGAGGTGTCACCAGGGGAGCATCTTTCGTGTGGTCTTACCTTCCCCAGGAGAAGTGACACACACACACACACACACACACACACACACACACACACACACACACACACACACACACACACACACACACACACACACACACACACGTCGGTGTGGTTGGAGACAAGCGTTCAGGGGTGGATGTGCAGCGTGTGGGAAAGCTCCAGAGAGTTTGGCTGGCTGATCTCTAAAAATGTGGACAATGCTGGACAGGGCTTGCCACCAACAGCCATAGTTAGGGAGGGCGTGGAGTTGGAATGGGAGATGTGGCACAGTTCAGAGATTCTACGCTACGTATTCTGGCAAAACTCGATAAGACTTTATCGGATGGACCACTGTGACAACATGAAACAGAAAAAGGATTGAGAATGTGAGAAGCTCCTGGTTTTTCTGTTCAATTCTGTTCTACTTTATTCTATTTGACCTCATTATGGTCTTTTCTCCCTGGGCTCTTCAATAACACCCTCTGCTCATCTGTGCAGCACCCGCCTGACCTGGCACACAGACATAAGATATAATCTTGTCGATGTGATTTCAGCAGATTTAATATCTCATCACATAAGGGTGCATTCAACAAATTACTTTCACTGCCGTAATGCCACAACATAATCCACACTTGATTAGTAAATGCTCTCTGCATTAAACCCATTGGAAAATAGCTGGCGTGAAATCTCAACAAACAAGCTGTAAAAAGAACTGAAAAAAACTAAGAAAAAACAGTCTCCAATGTGATAAGATGAACAAACAATAAAGCCAAACTGGTGACTCAGAGCAAATTGTAAGTTTTGTAATTTTTCTGTAACAACTTTCCTGTCTTTTTCAACTGTATAGTATTAAAACAGCAGAATTGCAAAAAACAAAACAAGCCAAGAAGCCGCAAAACCTACCCTGCTAGAAGCAGAGGAGCAAGAAAATGACTTGTGCTCTGCACATTAAGCGTTACTCATGTGTTACACATGATCGAGGCACCTACCAAGGTCCAGCAGCCAGAACTTGCAGTTGTCAGAGTGTCCTCCCTGTGCCGAATCCATGGAGCAAAATGGGTTCAGAGACACGAGGGACTGAATTCCACGGGCCATGTCAGTCAAATATCAAGCCTCCAGATTCTGAATTGACATTTTCCCTCACAGCATCTCCACAGTTACGATGACCATTCCTATGCAGAACCTAAAATAGTTTTTTAAATAACTCGTAGTTAGAAGTAAAATAAAAAACTAAAAGTAACTGCGTAGCTGAAATTCCAGAGAGAGAGAAAAGTGTGAAGTCCAGAGTGAAGAAAAAGAAAAAGTCAAATGCAGCATTAGAGAGTAGGATGTTTTCTCTCTCTTTGTACCTCCTTCCCTCCCTCTCTTGTGAGTGGGCTGCTGCGAGGATATTGGGCAAGCCTCCACTGTGCCTCTCTGTTCCAAAGGGATGTCTGTAAACATGCAGCACATCTACCGTATTACCCTTTGTAGAAGCACCCACTCACTTTGTGTGGGCGGGTGCATATTTTACAGGCATTAGGATGCAAGTTGTGCAGTATGCTTGGAACAAATATAGACTTGGTTATGAAATCCAAGAGAAGTGAACAGCAAAATGTGAAGTGTTTCATATTCAGTGGTTGGTTATGAATTTCAGATGTTTTTTTCTGAAAATCCAAATCTCCAATTGGGGTTTTCAAGAAGTTTTTTGTAGAGTCTTCGCTACTATATACATATATATATATATATGTATATATATATATATTCAAAACTTAAGTCTGTTTTCCTTCATCTTCACTTCATCTGACACACTGTGCAGCCCGGATCAGCAACGCAGCCTAGACGCACAAAGATCTCCCTGTTTAACTGTGAGTGTGTGTTTGTGTGTGTGTCTCCCAGGGCTCTAAACACACTCTATCCTGTAAGAACACACACACACACTTGTTTATACACTTCTCTGCTTCTCGGAGTCCTTTAATCAATAACAGCGGCGTTACCTTGTTTGTACCTTTGTATTCATTTCATTATGACAGGCACCGAGAGTCAACCTTCATGCTTTGGTAAACAGGGGAACTCCAGTAATCAAACTGAAAATGTGATTGGAGTGCAAATGAAAGTGCTGGAAACCTGATTCAACAGGAATGTGTAGCAGGTTTCAGCAGCTAACCGAACAACACCGGACTTGATTAAACATTTTGAAAACACACACACACACTGAGCACAAACAGTGTTAACTACTGTTATTTCACACATCCTATAATCAGAGCAGGCAACCAGCTGCCAGCTATGCACTCTGCAGGCTAATCCTTCTGTGTGTGAACCACTTGATTCTACCTTCTTCTGTTAAACCACACATTGGCCCCCCCAACAGTCAATTATTCCTGTGTGTGAGACACAGCAGGAAAAGGGGAGATTTCCCCGAGAACACTAATCCCCTCGACCGTCACCCTACCACAACTTTGGACAAAGTGGCCTACAAGGTTGGTCGGTGAATACAAAAAGCTGACAAAGTAGCAAAGACGCTTTTTGTCATCCTCGTCTTTCTCGTCCTGAGCAACAGCCTTTTTTTAAGCCCAGTGACCCCTGTAGAGAGAAGCTCTTTTCATCACTCCCACTGACCACACAGACACACAGATACAAACAGCGAGGGCTGGTTCGGCACAAAAAAGGGACCAAAGAAAGACAGATAAAAACACCAGCCAAACAGCCGTTGAAACAGTGGAGCTGCTGTCAAAAGTGTATAATAATAATATAATAAGTAGTTGGGAAATTCTACCCCTTTTTTCTGTGCTGTACTAGTAAATCATTCAGCTAATTCCAAAGTTGCGAGCTAATGTGTATGTACAATCCAGGCATCCTACCGTTCTAAACACAAATCATAACCGTTCTCATGCCGACTTCAAAGAGACTGCCAGCAAAATATTTGTATTCTGTATTACCATAGAAACAAGCAGCGCAGCTCCCACCCATCCATCCAGAATAAAGAGGGGAAGACACAAACAGAAACATCTGTCAAGACATAATGACAGCAGCTCATGGCACTAACGAACCTGACGTGTCAAAACTCAGGTCCGTGTGAAGAAACCATTAGAACCACCACAACAACACCCAGCAGCCATCTGAGCCAGAAACTGGGCCTTTGTCAGAGAACTGGAACCACATGCATGTTCAAGGAGTTTGTAGTTGCAGGTTGACTTTTAAGGAGAGGAGTTCGGATGGGATGGAGTTCCAAAATGCAGCCATCATGATCAAGCCTACACTGCAAAGCATCATTTTTATTAAGAAAATATTTTTTATATTTTATATTCTATAACCCTTTATCAATATTCAATATTAGGGGACAATGTAAAATTGTACTTCCATGTTATCATATTAATTTTGTGCTCCAAATTGTATCCTATTCTATTCACTCGTCTGACGTATCCAAATATATACAACAGACGATATGAATGTATGTGTGTGTCTATGTATGCAGAAAAATAACACCATTTCTCACAATAATCTGCTGTCATTGTTATTATAAAGAAATTAGGAATCTGACAGGACACCATTCAACAAAATGTTGTTATTATATCCACAGCGCGCGCACACACACACACACACACACACACACACACACACACACACACACACACACACACACACACACACACACACACACACACACGGCAGGACCACAGAAGCAGATTCTTCACAAGGCTGTTTAACAGTTTATGTTTGTTACAATGGAGGGGCATGCTGCTGTCTGCTCGAACTCAATAAAACAAAAGGGGTTCTGACAGTAATCAGATCGGCAGATGTTACAGTGCTTGGAATATAAAGGTTGAACTTATTTTAAGATAATTAAAAGAGAGCTGTGCTGGGCTTTCCATAGTTGCATAGCAACACCTAGAAATACATGTTTGTGCTTTTCCCATGCTTGTTTGGTGAGAAGTTAAGGTTCTGCAGGTCACCAATGATATGTTTGCAAACAAGAAATAGATGGAGTCTGAGGAAGAGCCTGGTGCTCGAAATAAATATAGATAAAACAGGAGCTTGGTGTGTAGAGCCATCTGTTTTAATCCTGCTGAATATTTCTTTGATCCAGCAGCCAAAACAACTACTACATCCCACTAGCTTTCCCCTATGCTACAAGTGTCCATATATATGTATGGATGTGACAAGCAACTGTTGGGTGAAATACAAATATTATGCAGGCCACCTTTGTTGTTTCCAAAAATGAAATGCATGCAATTAGCTTTTTCCTAATGTGCTGATGTGTCCAGGTGTTCCTCAGTTCCACCTGCCAGCGTGTGCATATGAAAACATTCTCATCCTACCTTTGTGGTTGAAGAGCCCCTCCATCTCCATGGAAGACCTGGAGTGAGCGATGCAGAGCATGGAGCAGGGTACGATGCCCTCCTGGGCCGGAGAGCGGTCTGTGGTCCTCACCAGGCACCAGTCCGGCTTATCGTGGAGTCGCTCCAGAACCTCCACAGTCTGGCCTCGCCGCACTGTCAGCTCCCCACTGCTGCCACCATTACTGGCCATAAAGTCATGGATCACCACCGTCAACTCACAGCCACCGGACAGCTGAAAGGGGAGAAAGAGATGTTGGTGGAAACCTTTTGATGTTTATCTGCAAACGAATGCTGATATTTGTTACTTTTAGTTCTACTGTGCACGTTTGCACAAAAGCCTGAATGGACTTTCCACATGACTATCTATGAGGATAAAGTACATCCAACAAGTCTTAAAACAAAATACTGTGGAATAAATACAGTGAGCATGTGTAGTAATAAACTGTGATTAGATTGTTGTTAAACTGACTAAGGAGGAATGAGAAATGGGAAAAATATTTTAAAGCTACTGTTCTTGTCTAGATAGTATCGATGACCAGCACACTTCAAAGATATACATAAATTAAATTTGCTATTTCTTTCTCCTGCATTTTAATAATATTGCCACAACTATTTAAAAAGGTATATGGGGATGCCAATAAGCATGTCCATTCAGCAGTAGTAGAATGTAACTAAGTACATTTGGTACTTCCTTAGTCGTACTGAGTAGCTTCTTCCTATTCCATTTCATACATCTTCTGTTGGTACTTTTACTTAAGGGTCTGAATACTTCGCCCACCACTTTTATTTAGTGAAATTACTTCTGACATCACAAAATGGAATGAATGGGCTCTCAGAACAAACAGAAAAATGTTCCCACACAACGTCCTTTGATAAGAGTGCGGGTACTCAAGCAGGACTGCAAAGTGAAAGTCTACATGCACTGATGGTGACTCATTCTAGCACAACTGAGCAAAACGTCACTCTGACGACCTGACTCTGAACATCCAAGTGTCTATGAAAAAAAAAAAAAGGGCAATATTAGATAGAGGTGGAACACGGTGTAATTAGTCACTTTGCTCACTGGTTATTGTCAACGGTGTTTCTGTTCAACACGTGACTGAAAATGCAGCTGCATGTTGCTATTAGATCTCTGTGCTAACAGAGAGTGTTCACACATGACAGATGTACACAACAGTACACAAGAAGGTTATTCTACAAATATGAATGACAAAAGCATATACAATTCTTAATTGTCTGGGACACAGTTCAAATTAATTGGCTTTATCGAACACAATAAATACAAAGCCTCATAGCCATGAATACCACAGATGTCCAACCATGTGTAGCTGGTCCTCTTTGCTGTATAGGCCGAATTCAATTTCATGTTTTTAAGTTCCTAATTCTTCACTTCACATTTTCAGTTCATGTATTCCATGGTGCAAGAAAAACTAACATATGTTTATATTAAATAATTTTGAGCTATAAAACCTTACATTATGTAAATCATCTTGTGAGCATTTATATCAAATATGACTAAATTAAGATTTTATACATAAGTTATACTATTAGTCATACAGTTAATAATAGCCACATACTGTAATAAAAAACATTCACACATTCCATGCTTTCAAAGGTCTACTGCTGCTTAAATACGTGTTCCTTATTTGTAGTGTTGAAATGTACGTAGTGCTGCAAGTTCCTTATGTTCTTCATAACTGAATTAGATTGCATTGATCATTTCAAAGATATTCACAGCGTAAATGTGACAGTAGTGAATATTAGCAAAGCACATCATTTTCAACCTACCCTTTGGTAGTGTGGTAAAGCCAGAGAGCTGAGGAGTTGAGAAACGGGATGTGAGATCCTGTCCTCCAGCCTCTCCATCGTTTTCCACTCCCTCATTACGAACAAACCACCCCCCAAAAAAAAAGAAAAATCTCTACAGCGTCTGATATCTACAGCAATCCACTAAATGTCCTCACAGATCACAATGAGAAGTTGCTCACTAGGAAAGCATAAGCTGTCTGGAAAACAGGGCAAGTGATTCAAGGTTTTATGGAATATTTCCCCAGATAATCACAATCCTGATCCATTATAACGTCCCAAGGCCAGAAGAAAAAGTTACTGCAATCCACTGTGACGGTCAACAGCACTCCGCTGCGGGTTCTTACAATCAGCCTGTTGAAGCTTAAATGATTCCCTGTTGTGTGGCTCTTCTCCAGAGCGGTTAATCCATCCTCATCTTTAAACAAGTGTTGCCATAATTTAGCTCACTAATGTCCGTTGATCAACCAAAATTAGAAGAGAAAACAGAGAATGTTGCCCGAATATTTCTATGTTTGATGATCGATCGCCGTGAGGATTTAAAACTGTGCTCTCCTGTCTGGCATACAGACGAGCATCCTCTGTGAAGAGAGCGGGGGAGGCTGAAGCTGTTGGCACACAAGTCAGTCACTCAAGCAAAGACACACACAGGGACACACACACACACACGCACACACACACACACACACACACACACACACACACACACACACACACACACACACACACACACACACACACACACACACACACACACACACACACACCACTGCCTCTTGAATGAGAGGTCTCACAGAGAGTCCTCACAGTGAGTGATCGAGAGAAGCATACAAAAGGTGAGACTGAGACGCAAAATGTATGCATGTGTTATTGTGTGCTTTGAATGTTTATGCTGGAAAGTATGCCCTTAACTGAACAATGACTATTTAATTAGTTTCGACAGAAGTGGGTAAACTGTAGCAATAGGGATAAACACACACATACACAAACACACACACAGAGCTCTCCTTTACAATTTGGTTTTATACTGAATAAAACAACCACAGGGCTGAGATTTGTGCAAACAGTTAACTAAACAGATACAGTGAACACTCGAAAGGTAATTTACTTATTTTCCTGATTATGCACGAGGCCGAGCTGGGGGCAGTCCAATTCAAGTGTGAAAATAATGACCTCATGTAAGAGTCCACAGCTACAGTTTATAATTACTATGACATACAAGTATGGAAATGTTGTTCACTATGTATGCTGGTGTGTGCGTGCGTGCGTGCGTGCGTGTGTTGGCTTTACAGTTGCTCATACTGAGCGTAGGAGGACAAGCCTTCTGTGTCGCTATTACCAGATATAACCACAACCGACTGTCCCTGTTCACAGAGAGCAAACCCTCTTACACACACACACACACACACACACACACACACACACACACACACACACACACACACACACACAAACACACACACACACACACACACACACACACGCGCGCGCGCACACACTCACACAGCTTTACAGCCCTGTCAGATGGACTGTTTCTTCCTCCTAACACAATCAAACACTTTCACAGGAAGCAACTTGAGGAGAGTTGCCTGCATCTAACCAGGTTGCAGCTTCCGATGTGTGACGGCATGACATGGACCCGATGGTGAGTGACAGATTTGCTACATACTGACTGAATTAACTGAATTGTGTGGCATGTGCAGGGAAATTAAAAATGAAATAAAACTGAATTTTTCTTTTTAATTTGGTGTATCACTAGAGTGATACTACATCTTGAGGATGAAGAATGCCTGTGTGTGTGTGTGTGTGTGTGTGTGTGTTTGTAGTCAAACCTTATCGCTGTCCAGTGTGTTCTGGGATGTACGTGAGGCGATGGAGATGGTATCCGGTTGGCTGCTGGCGTCTCCCTGGCTATCCAGCTCCTCTCCGTCCCTGCAGGCAGACAATATCATTACAGTCATTTAATCTTTTCTGTTATATTAATATATTATTACATTTTTATTGACCTGTTACTGGAAATATTGATTATTGAGTTGATATTCTATAAGAGCCTGGATTCTGAGATGTTTTATACATCCAGTATAGTTGCAACAGTTGATGCAAGCTGTGCCCAGCTGCAGTGTTTTAATTGTCTGTATTGGAAAACTACAATACATTTACAGCTGTATTGATTTCAAATGTTTGTTGTATAAAATAACTTAACTGAAACACAATTTTACTGTGGCTGACATAATTAACATTTAAACTCGTGAACAACATTAACAACAACAATCCACGTTCAGAGTAACACACTGTTAGCTTACCGTCTGCCTTTATGTTTCGTGGTGGCTTTAGGGATGTGGATGGGCTCCTTTAGAGCCCCACGCAGGTGGACAGTTCGCTCCTGGATGACCTCCCTAATGTGTTTGATCCAGTCCTGCTTGTTCTCAATACTTGAAGCCTGGGATACAAGACATGATGGGGTCCGACAAAGGTTAGATTTCCTAGTATGTACAGGTGTCATGTCAGCAGCGTAGGCAGCTCTTTTCATCAGTTTATTTTCATATAAAAAGGTGCAGACAAAACATTAAATCAACAAAAACATCAGTGAACAGCAGAGAAAAAATAAAAGCTGTTACCCTGCCCACTTGGCCTGAATCAATTCATTGTTGACCCATGACACAGTATCAAGTTTAATTTAGCAATTACATAGTTCTGTCTGATCCCACGAGTGCTTTGATCCCTGCTATCTTGTACTTGAGTCACACGTCTCTATTCAGACACATTGTGAAATGGCGATGACCGCGTCTCATATACTTCACTTAGGGTTCCACAGAGAGGCGCTTACTGTCAGCCTTGTGTTTATTTACGTCACTGATCCAATGCAACACTGTATTTAGTACACGACTGCGCTCGTCCATGTCTTCTCTTTTCACCTTCACTTAGCAACCGGCAGCACCAAGGCTGCAGTGGCACCATGTTACATAACGCACAGATTAAGATGATCACCAGAAGTTGTGTAATAAGACCGATGGCTGCACAGCAACACAGTCACACATCGTAACACACACACTGGGATCCACACGTTTTTTGTATTTCTCTGTCAGTCTCAAAAACAAACACATCTACATCTACACACGGACCCTGCATAAAACATTGCTTCTGACTCACTGCGTGAGAACTACCGAGTTGCTTGCGAGTTTTGATTATGAACCATCAACTGCTATGCTAATGTTTCTGTGTGATGAGTGAATAAAGTAGCACTCCACCCCCCTACAGGGAGTGAATTTTCTTGACTGAACAGAGGGGACTATGCAGGATTTAGTGAGGGTGGACTACAGACGTGGAGAGACTCTTCTTCTTTATGCATGAACAACTTGGCCTCTGCTGCAGAAGGGGAATCTAGAGTAAACTAAAGCTCCTTATGAAGCAACAATATTTTGGTTCTCAGTTCTAACTTGTTCAATTATATCGGATTGTAAAATATTGAAAGAAGAAAAAAGCTTTTCATTCAAATTTACATTGTGAATGAAAATATGAATGCAGTGACCAAAACATTGACCCTTTATCTTCACCCCAAATCCACATCTTGATGTACCTTGAGGACGATCTTGTTGTCGGAAGTTGGGGTTCTGCCCACCCACAGGGCAAACTTACAAGGATCTCCCTCCACATGTTCTGTCACTCCAAGCTCGGATGTCTAAGGGGATGAATAAGATATCAGCAAATTTACATGATGCATAAACCTAAAAAAAAGTATGCGAAAACAATGTGTAACCAAATATAAAAACAATGTGTGGCATAGAGGTCTTCCAGCTGACCCAACTCCCAAAAAACAAGGATCAATCCTGAACCAATCCGGGTCTGAAGTTCACACTTTTGAGCTAGACTAGAGTCTTGGGTTGGGTCAAGATTGAATTCATATATTTATACATTTGACAGACTAAACCTGATCTGAACATGAGCGACACAAGCTCTAATCAATACACGGAAATTTACAATAATATCATCATGTGACGGTAAGTTTCACAGCACATCTTAATTGATGTATCCACTATCTTAATTAGTATGAAAAAGCAGAAACATCATAATCAGATCAAACTACATTACTCACAAAGAGCTTGCTCTTAAACAGGTACTTGCTGCGCCCGTTGGAGTCTTTGACTTCTTTGCTGAAGACCAGGGACATCTCAAAGAGGAACAGGTGTCGGTCACGACCCTTCCGGATCAGAGTCTTGGGATCCCATACCTGGAAGGACTCCTGAAGTATCAACTCTCCCTGGGAGTCTATGTTCCCATCAAACCCTGACGTAGTGAACAGAGAGGAGGAAACGCGCCATTTAGGGGTGTTTGCATGCGTGTGCAGACAGTACGTGCAAACATGTTCATGGGTGGCAAATGGAGGGCAGAAGAATGAAGTTACTGCCGATGCAAAGCTGAGACATTTGTGCTGAATGTGAGCGACATGATGACATTCACAAAAGCGAACTGACGGTTCATTTCACAGGACACATCAAACCCTCAGAACACAGAGTTGTACAGGGGACTATTAATACACAAGAACAGCAGAGCCGTGTGTGTGTGTGTGTGTGTGTGTGTGTGTGTGTGTGTGTGTGTGTGTGTGTGTGTGTGAGAGAGTGTGTGTATACCTACCATCCAGCATAGAGAGGTGCATGGCATCATTGGCTCTCTTGGGGACACTGAGCATGACTTCAAGACCGTCCTTTATCTCACCTTTACCCTCCTCACAGCATGTCAACAACTCCTGCAAACAGAGACATACACATAGTGACATTTATATCAAGTAAAGAACACATCCATGATATTTTTGATGGATTAAGTTCCTACTGTATGCATTTTCTTTTTTTTTTGCTGTACCTTGAGAAGGAGCTGATATTTAGTGATTCTCTGGACTGGTTTGATCAGGTAAGAGGAGATGGAGTTGGCCAGGCGATGTCTCTGCTGGATTTCCTGCAAATCAAACAGGGGAAACAGACACGTGTCTTACTTGAGCCACGGTCTTTATTATTCTAAAAGGAATAATAAACTCTAACTCTAGTATCAGTACTTATTGTACACCAAGTAACAATGGTAGTTACTTACATCAAAGTAGGGTCCAGCATGTTCCAGGATGAGCTGAGTGGAGTCGGGCTTGTTCTTACAGTAGTTCACATACATCTGGAACTTATCAGCCTAGGCAGGAGAAATAACACCAGTACTTTACTCACGACTTACCAAGAGTCTTGGATGCAAAAAAACCACTTAAAAAAAATGTGTAGTACTCCATAGTTCTAGTTTACTGTATATGTTTTGCTGTGTAAACCTAATATGGACCTAGTCACATAGGAAACAAATGTTGAAACGGAACAAATTACCACTATGATGGTTCAATTTTAAAATTGTTGCGTGGTAAAGGTATAATAACAGGTGAGGAACACAAAGACAAACTGAAACATAAAAGTCACAACTTGTAGATCTCTTACCCAAGTCACAAAACAATGGCCGACATCCTCTGGAAGCTGCTCATACTTCTCCAACTCCTTCAGGAAGATACTGTACAGAGACACAAAGATTTAAAGGCGGAACAAATTCTATATATTCACTACTTGTGAAAAAAGATTTGAACTTGGGATGTGTAATCTTAAACCAAATTAACAGATGTCCATGGTTAGGAATACAGCATATATCAAATCACAGCTTTACTGACTTGTGATGAAACTCGTAGAGGTCCTGCATGTTCCCAAAGATAATGTGTTCCTTGTTGACAATACCAGGAGGAATCTCCTCCACACCACTGGTCATCTCCCACAGGTACGTCTGCACAAACACACACAGAGGAGCAGAATTAATTAAATACCTAGAAATCTCAACGTAACAACTCATTTGATGTAAGAGCATCTGATCGTCACATTACATATTTTAATTAATAATTTTCTTATTTTGTGAATTACCAGCTGAAACATCTAAAGCAAAGCAAGACAAACGTTCTTATAAAAGGGAACTTTCATTCCAACTGGAAGCACAATGTGCTGCACAACGCATGAGTAACCACGGAAGTTGCAGCCACAGACAGCATTTTGATATTGTGTGAAGTTAAAACATAAGAAAACACAATTTAAAATAGACACATAAATGATACATGTGAATTAAAACCATTCAGAAGTAGGAATACAAATTTTAATAATTTAAGCTCAGTAACCAACCAGTGCTAATTAATAACATATGTGAATTAACACCAAAAGAATAAAAAAAAAAAATCTATAATAGTTAAAGTTGACCAATTTAAAAAAAGTAATACATATTAGTTAAAAGAAAAAAAGAAAAAGTGTAACTAATTGGAAAAGTAAAATGTAACCAATTTTAAAGGATGTGTCAAAATAACTCAATTTACTACTCATACTTACATCCGTACACTCCCGTAGGTCTCTGACGTAGGTTTTCTCTGTTTGAATCAGCTCCGCCATTATAAATCTGAAAAGACATGCACATTGGGAGGGAGGCACTGATGAACACGTTCAGGTGCTGGACTGTAGTTGACCAAATAGAAATAAAAATAACCTGTGGGGAAGACTTGTATGGACAAAAATAAATAAATAAATCAAAAGCATTTAAAATATAGATAAGAATCACCATGCTTTACTGTTTCTACACTCTTTGTAACTGCTGTGGTACTGTTGCATTATTGCCGTAGGTGGATGCTTTATGACTCCCTTATGGCTCATGTATAGCTTGTTAACATATGTACTGTAATTTACAGGCTGTTTGTAGTCTCTGTCCTTTATGAATTTTCCCCATAAACCATTTAAAAACCAACCACCAAATATATTCTATACAGCATCAGGAACACATTGTGTGAAAAATGCTCATAAGGCACATTGTTGCTCTTCCTCCTCTCACATGCACCATAAATTCCATCTCCATTTGTTTTCACACTTGATTGACCGTAAAGATTTCAGTGTTTGCTGTGATGTGCTCATGTTCTCTGGGTAATTTTACATTTAATTCCACATTATCTTTAACCCAAACGATTTGAAATTAAATCCTAGCTGCAGCTATGACATGTAAATTGGACTCCAAAAAAATATATGTTTTCATATGTTTGCAAGGAATTACTGAATTATTCATCTAGGCATTTTTCCAGGCCTGCGTAGGAAACCTGTGATGCTGAACATCAGGTGGCGATCAGGAGACAGCGTGCCAGGGAAATGTCTTGCACTTACTCTTTCCTTCGCGCCGACTTCCTCTTCTCCTCATTGAGCTCAATGGCAGCATCCCTCAACTTGACCTCTGACCCCGGGGCACTGGCTGGGATGATATCCAGTTGGAGCTCTTTACTCTGAAAAGGAGACAGTGGCTTTTATGTTGCACACAACAAGCACGGCGGTCATTCACCAGTCAACACAGCGATGTGTGACCTATTTGCTTTCTCTTAGCACCAGTTCATTAAAATGAACTGCTGGGAGATGGAGTTTAAAAAGGGGACATGAGTGACAGAAGGTGACATTTGACAATCTCCAATATCTATCTACTTCTGACCACCTGGTCCTACTTTTAAAACTACAATAAAAGTAAAGCCAGGGGGTAGTATGTATGATTGAATGAATCCGATAAAACATTATTTTGTTTTAATCTCATACTAGAAAGGCTTGCAGGCCAAGATTATATCCTTATAACTATAACCTGTGCCAGACATGGACTCCGTCAACGGATTTATCGCTCTATGTTCTTTCATTATACAGCGTATAAACAAGGTTTTAGGATAAAGCATACAAATAGTAAAGAAGAATAGATATCTGTATTATTCTTTGATTTCTTATGAATGGTGTATACTCACAGCCTTGTTGGAGTCCGAAGAAATGCCAAGGGCTGTTTCCAGGCAGGTTCGGTATTTGTCCATGCGGAGAGAGAAGTCCCTGTAGCGCTTGTCCACTGAGGACACCCATTTCTTTATCTCCAGGGCATGGGCGTGGCCCTTGTCACAAAACCCATCCGCCAGCTGGATCAACAGCTTTACCCGCTCTTTGGTTTGCTATCAATAGAGCGACATTTAGGGAGGGGATAGAGAGAGAAGAGAGGTGGCCGCAGAGAGCCAGCGCAGGGTGGAGGAAAGGTAGATAAGAGAGGGAGAGGGAGAGAGAGAGAGAGAGAGAGAGAGAAAGAGAGAGAGAGAGTTAGGAATCAGTGTGTTGCTTCATGGACACAATAGCTTGTTCTCTAACACAATAACAGTGACACGGCGCTGAGGGATCGGGACAATACATTGCCCTGGGAATGGGCCTCACAGAGGAGCGCAGGACTGTGAAAACAAACACACAACACGACGAGCACAGCACAAGGCCCACAAAAAACACACAGAGTTTCTATCCTTCACACCTTTCTATTAACACAGTAATACGTTCACCAAACAAACACAAACACACACGCACCTTTGCTGTAATCTGGAAGTCTTCGTGCTCTTTAAGCAGCTCCTGTGTGTGGTGAATGCTGGAGCCGGTTGATGTGTGTGTGGACAGGTAGAACTCCCCAGTGTCATGGATCCACTCCAGGGCCTGAGGACACAACCAATCACGAATGAGTACATTTACACAGCGGGGATTTCTCTCCTAACTATCCCTAGCTGAAGACCCGGCACAAGTTAGTACGCTTGAAACTCTTGTGACAGTACATTTAAAGTCAAGGGGTAGTTTGTATGCTTAAACTCGCCATCATCCCCTTCAACTAATCAGGGTTTGATATGTATAGTGTGTTCAATTGGGTTTACCTTTATGATGTCCCCTGATCACATTTATGGTAATTCAGCATTAGAATATGTGACATCCATAATTCTAGACTGAACAATGTGATACAGGATTTAGATCTTTCACAATATGTTACCACCTATTACAATGTAACTTATTCATACATTTCTAGAATTCAGTTGGAAAAGGTCCGACATAATTTATATTCTTTATCGTGCGCTTTATAACTGGGCCTGCAGGCACTGGTCAAGTCAAACTGTGAGAGCAGAAAGCATTTGAGCCCTGGGGATAAAACCTGGATCACCCTAGAATAGCCATGTCCTAGAAACATCTATGATGTCATCTGATTTTATTGGCTAAGTGCATTGCTGTGTGCCTGCGCTGTGCTATCCAAACACCACAAGATGGAGCAAAGTGTCTGTATTTAAACAGCCTGAGACTCAGGTGCATTACTGCCACAGATTCTGACCTGCTTCAGCGTCTTGAAAATAAAGAGTTTCCAGCACTCTAAGTAATGTTTTAATAAAACAATCCAAACGTCAGCTCAATCTGAGAGATGTTGGCTGCTACTGGAAACAATAAAATCCAAACTCTGTCCATCTCATAGGTCCTTTAATGTTCAGATGATCTAAGACTTGTTTGTCTGAGAAATAGTAAGTGTTCTCGTGACCTATCATCCTAGTTCAGAGCTCTATTCCTCCAAAAAACAGAAAGAACTTCACAAAAAAACTAAACAATGGTTGAACTGTTCAGTACTGCCTGAGGGGCAACAATTTGTGTTTGACAATGCTCTGTAATAAACCTAGTGTTTATATTTACAGGGCCATATAATGATAGCTGTCTTTAGGACTGTCGTTGTTGCAAATGTCTGTCAGCTTACATCATTTCAAGTATATCTGACATATCACTAAGAAAACAGACTGCTTCATTTAAAAACCAGAGACAAATCAAGATGGAAGTTGCAGCTGTATGCTCACTGAATCCCGTCAACTTGCTGACTTAGTTCCAACACAAACAGATGCCAATCATCTAACAGGGAGGAGGCTTAGTTCTACTTACTCTGTTCTGCAATAAATTGAATGACACAATCTACTGATCTGCTCAACCTTATCTCCAAATTGTGCTTTTTGCAAATGCACACATAAACAGTACAGTACAGCACACACGCAAGCATAAGGACACACCTGTTTGGCGCTGCGTTCAAACACTACATATTGCTGGCACTGGTCCAGCCTCCGCTTCCTCATGGTCCAGAAGTGAAGCACTCTGTTCTCTCTCTGCAGCAACTCATTCAAGATATCTGATGACACAACACAAGCACAAAAAGAAATATTATTACAGTACATCAGCATTATACAGGAAAATAATGAACACCTGGATTTATAATTTTGTGAATACATGTAGAAACTTTGGATAGAAAAAGTCAAATGAGCTTGATATGAACTTGAAATGAACTTGATAAACATCTTTGTAAACATAAGATGCAGAAAATATAAAGGTGATTATTGACCCATCTACTTACTCTTAACCTGAGTCTCTGGAGCTTTGACATGGGACAACATGCCAGGCATGTTGACACTGTTCCTGTGCAGGTACTTCAAGAAGACATCAGCATTTCGCCTGGCTAACGTGCAGGCCTGTAAGTGTGCAGAATGACAACAGATGTAACTTACAGGGTCAATAATGATAACCTTCTGCCTCGTAAAATACTGGAAATTAGCTTAAAATCACAAAAATAAATGATTAAACATGTCTTTTCCTAAATATAAAGTAAAATCAATTCCTCTTTATCACCTTGAGGAAGGCCTCTTTCTGTTCCAGATGTTTGCTGATCATGGGGGTGACGTGGTCTGACTCACTGTTCGGGCCCAATTTATCAGCACCACCACACCAGTCCTCTTCTCTCTTGTACTCCTGCTCCAGGCTCTCTAACACACTGCAGACCTGAAACATAGACGATATGGTACATACAACCATTGCACAAAGCGACACTGGCCTTCTCCTGCTCCAGACTTTAATACAACCAGTGAAACTGCTCATCCTTGAGAGCATTTTTTTTTCCATCATACTATTTCATCATAAACTTTCCACGTCTATCGATGTTCACAAAGGAGAGTGTAATTCACATGTTCCCTTTTGTACACGTTTTGGCTCAAGCTCACTCCTGCTCAAAAGGATCACATACACAAATACCTGCTCAGAGGTCTTGTAGAAGGCCACGGAAGCATTAACCAGCTTCAGTCGGTCCTCCATCTTCAGCATCAGCTGCTGCCAGTGGTCTGCCACCTTGAAGTCAAACGAAACAAACCAGCTTAATACTTGCATTGTTCTTGTTTTCTTTTAGAGCTGTATACGATTGTAAGAGAGCGGTACCTTTTCAGCACAGTCTCTGATCATATCCATGTCGTAGTGGTTTGCCTGGAGTAAAGCCTCAGCCTTCTGCTGTACCTGCAGCGCACTCTGATGGGTTTTCTTCATGGGGGATAATGGGAAGATAAAAAAAAAAAAAAAAAAAACAATGAAATTGAAAAGTTATATGCATCTATATATCCCAATGATTGCTTTGAAAATACAGCCGCATCCCCCTGTTGGACCCTGCAGGAGAGTTTGGTGATGAGTATTGGACTGGGGAGCAACAGAGGCTAGCGTCTGATTATAGCTGTGTCATAAAGATGGTCCTGCAGTGAGCATTCTGGAGAGGAAATGAGATAGGGAGGTGGGAAAAGGACAGTATCTGGTGATTTTTCTGTCACAGCGGTTAGCCTGAGAATAAGGCTTTTGGTCCTTGATGGTTTCAGAGTACGAGAGGAAAGGAAAACAGAATGAGATTGAGGAAGAATGAGTGGTTTCCTGATACCTTTGGTAACGTCTGCAGCTCCTGCTGAGTAGTGTCAAGGAGGACATTCACACATCACTTGTTCTTTTCTCACCACGCGGGGACCATTGCGGGCTTCAGGGACTACAGTCTCACATAAACATAGCTTTCTTCTGAGCATGCATCTTTGTGTGTGTGTATGAGAGCTCTGTAGAAGTAGGTCAGGTACAGGCCTATATTAAATGAGCCAGGCTTGACGGAGTTCAAAGGAAATACACCCTGCATAATCAGTAGTAAAGACGAAAGGTAAGCAGAGAGAGGTCTAGATATTAATCATTTATAATTCCATTTCATGTGTGACTTTTGGTGAGAAAGGGAATCTCGATTCTCAAAAGAAAAGAAAAGAGAGCGAGAAGAGGGACATTTTAAATACATTACATTTTTTATTTTACCTCTATTGCATGTTGGAATTGTTCATGTTCCTTCTGGAGCTGTTCGGCTTCCTGTAACGAACTGGCAGTGATCAGACCAGCGTTCAGCATCGACTCACCATTACGGATCCAACCCAGAACCTAAGAAACACACAGACACACAAAGATTTGTAGTAATTATTTACATTTCATTATATTATTATTCGTTCGCTTGAACAGAATTTAATTATTTGTACTCCTTATGCTTTGAAAACATCTCCAATCAAACTCAAAAATTGTCCAATCACTTCACAAAGGTGGAAGCTGTTCCCCAAATTTCTCAATCTTCTCTGTCCTTTTTATTTTCTCCTTTTCCCATCAGCTCTACAATATTCTCCCTCCATGTGCGCCAATTTTTGTGTCTTCTCATACATATATATATTTATATATATATTTTCATTACTTATCAAACCTGGTAACTCCCTCATTCCCTTGCATCCACACTCCTCCAGTTCCTGTTTCTCTCTTCAAATTTTACCTTGCACACATTTCCCTACCTACAGTATATATTATAGATCAGTCTCTATCTCTTTAGCTCACACACACCTTGCCTTGCACACAATCTCCTAGATGCACACAGAATCCCAATTGCTCATAGTTTTGTTGGCCTAGTTCGAGCCAAAGGGCATTCAAACACAATCTGTCAAAGACACCCCTCTCTCTCTGACTCAGCAAGCACACCTGCTGTGTGGGTGATGGGCAGAACTGCCACTGAAGCTTGACTATAAAAGTGATGATGGAACACAACTCAGACTCTCTTTTTTTCAACTTTAACAGAGCCTATGTTTCCATTGCACATGCAATGAGGACAGGTATAATAGCTACTCAATATATCAGTGGAGTGGTATATACACTTTATGTGACATAATGGATGGACAAACAGCTTCAACTTTAGGCATATACGCCAATATTTCATCATACCACTACAACTGATGCCACTTTACAGTACTTGAGTGCTTTCATTTTTGCTCTATCCATAATCTCTATTCTTAAGCTGGCCAGGATTGAAAGGCTTCAATATGTATAAATAAATCAGCAGCAGAAATATATAGGCTACAATTCACAAATTATGGTTGTGTCCAACTTTAGTCTGACTGGGTTGCAGTAATTTCACAGGATTTGGTGCAGGGGGGTATAATAGCCAGGCTTTGTAAGGGAATGTAAGGCAGAAGCAGTTGAGCTGTGTTTTACACTGTAAGCTGAGAAATCTGTAAAAAAACAACAGCTAAGATGTATATTAGTTTATGATGTTTGCTTGAAGTAGTTTAAATGTATTTACCAGCTTAAAAACCAGAGGCCACCGCTTAAGACAATTCTGATTTATGAATCACATGAGCTGCACAGACATGCATAGGTTCCTGAAACAGTCCATAGTTGCATATATAGTACCGCCTCTCTGTGGGTAGATGAGTAAAAATAACACCAGCATCATCCAACATCACTCTATCATCTTACTGTCAGATCTGTTCATTAAATACAATGGCAGTGAATCTTCTGAAATCTTTTGTCGCAGTTCTTTCTGGGTATCATTTTTGTTATTTTGGTCTCAGTTTCATGTCTTCCCCCACTTTTGTTGCAATCTTTCATTTATTCTAGTTCAAGTTGAAACATAAAGCCTTTTGTTATTGGGCTGCACCACTATGATAACAGGAGTAGTTGTGTTTTGCTTTGAAACATCAGAAGGCTACATTGAGAACTCTCAATTTTCTTGCTTTGATTGTATTCAGCTACTGAAAACATTTTGGGAGAAAATCTCCCCAAAAATGTCCCTCTCTCTTTAAAACTTGGTCGAGCATCCAACCGACCTGTATCGCTCAGACTATTCCCCAAAGTCAGAACAATACACGCACAGATAGAATAGAAATACAGCGAATAAGAGAGAGGGAGAAAGAAAGGGGGGGGCAGTGGGGAGGAGATTGTTGACACAGGATGAGTCATCTACCCATGGTCATGTACCAACAGCGCATAGTGTATCCTTTTAGCACTTCAACACACTCTGCTGTAACGTCATGGTACGCTGTGGCAATAAATTGTCAGACTGGCTTTCAACAAGTCAGTTTGACCTGAGCATTACAGATAGCCCGAGGTGTGTTTGTTTCTGAAATACAGCACATGTGAGCAATCATCTATGAGCGCATGCACGAGCTCTATTTCCACTTCCAATAGCTCCATACAACATTTGTTTAGCGTAAATAAAATGTCTTCTAAGTACTTGTTCAGCTGCGGCTATTCTTCCAAAAGTAATAAAGCCTCTTCTGTAGCTTGTTTTCTTGGCAACAAAAAATCCTACCTAAAGCACACTTTCCAATCACTGCTTTAAGGCTGTGTCATTGTTTATCCTTGTTAAACTCTCGTGTCTTTTTTCTCTCAAGTACATACCTGTTTGACTTCAGCCTGCAGATGCCTTAATTGGACACACTGCTCCAGATGTCTCCTGTGCTGCTCTGCTGCCAAGTCCAACTCCTGCTGCTTCTCGTGGAGAAACTCCAGCAGGTCCTGGACCCGTGTGGCCATGTCCACATCTCTGTCGCACAACAGCTCCACACCTGCACACAGTAGATATTTTTTATTATATTGCCAATAACAATCCATCTTTTATAATGCCTGTTTATGTGTGTTCAGCTTTTTTTTGCTTCTTAGTTACTCAGTCAATAATCACTAACTGTACTGTTACTGACAAGAGTAAATGGGTATTTAATAGAGGTATTTAGCAGTTCAGCACACATCTGTGCTACATGCTGAATCCACATATTCTATGTGGAACTACAGGGAGAGGTATAAAATATGGATTTAATTTGTGACTCTGTGTTTACCTGCATCGATAGAATAGCAAAAAATAAATAAAATAGATGGCATAAACAGCTTACATTTTAATAACATAAAGCCCTGGAGCCTGTGAAATGCTGAGCTTGTGAAAGCTGACTAAACAACGCCATTTCAGCAGAAATCTTTTATAAGATATTTAGCATCCTCATCTGTGCTCCCATTTTAGTCCTGCATTGTGTGCCAGTGGTGATGTTAGCTGCAGGGCTGGTCCTAGTAAATAATAATCGTCCCGAGACAAGCTACAGAGGAAGCTTTACTACCATGAAAACAGCCATGTAGTTAGCAGTAGCAGTGTCGCTGGCTAACTGCAGAGGCAGATTTTTGCGTAACTTCATCTGGGTTTGTACTCTCTTACTTTCTCACGTAGACCTTTTGGCCGTCAGTCTGTGCTTACTGAATAATTACTTTACTGCTGTTTACTGTTTTCTGTTCCCTCACTCACCAGACGCTTGGACCTCAGTGACATACTGCAGCAACTCTTGTCCCTGGTGGATGACGTCAAAGGTGAGGTTGTTCATAGTGAGCGCCTTGTCTGCATGGTGCTGTAGCCTCTGCTCAGCCACCGTCAGGTCCTCTGTGTCAAAGTCACTCATCTGCTGGGACAGCTCCTCGTTCCATGACTCCAGGTCTGAGATGATCTGAGACGGGGAAAGGGGGACGGGGACAAGGAGAGTGAGATAGGAAGAAGAGTTAACTCAGATTAAAAAAAAGGAGAACGGCGTTCTACTCATTTACGAAATGGACTGGGAGGCAATCAACCAATTACAAAAACCCATTTCTGGTTAAAAATAATTGAGTAGGTCTTTTTGGCTTCATTTGACAGTCGAAAGGAAAAAATGAAGTGAGAAAGATTGTATGAAATAATGTGCGACGAAGGTCACTGACTCCTCTCGAACCCAGGAGGTTTCATGGTGCAATTATTTCACTAAGGCAACAAGATGTATTACAAAAATGATTCACCAGCACAAATATTCAAAAAGACTATTAAGCACAGCAAAATCCATTCCATAATACACATACTTTTTATGATTAAGATCATTTTTGAAAACCCAGTCAGACAGTTTAATTACTGTGACCCAAAACCCTGAACTGACTGCCATAATAAAAGATAACATATTACACTGATGATGCATGGCTGGTAAAACAGATGTACTGAGATGTCAGTGCTTGTCTCTGACTGCCCACGCAGACTGAATCATGATACCGGGGGCACCTTGATCCTGGCACCATCCAGGTCTGTCTGTCAAAGTTTTTTTTTTTTTTTTTTTTTTTTACAAACTCGGGAGGTCTAGTCTACACTTTTAGAATTTACCCACCTCTTGCTCTGGGCCACATAAAGTTACCTTAAATGGCCAACGCACTATACCTGAAGAGAGAATCAGGTCTAATTTAAGACAGACCGTTAATAAACACAGGGTTTGAGAACAATCCCCCCTTTTGTGCAAGTATATTTTATTATCGTTGTCCTGTCAATGAAATTATCCCCCTTTCCTGATTTGCTGATTGACGTAATAATAGCTGTCACTTCTGTGTGCTGTTGAGAACACACTTTCCTGGAAGGTATTTACTGTGTAACATCTGTAGGACGTGCTAAGGTGTATCGAAAACAACATCGAGAACAAAGAAGAGGTTACATTAGGTAGATTTGAGTTTATTTGTGAGTGAGAGTATCATTTCTGGTAAAAAGTCAGACTGTCAAGCGCCACAAGTTGTATGGCAAGACTGTATTGTCCTTAAGTGACATAATGGTATGGAGAACATATATGTATATATCTGTTCCACAGATATATATCCACTGCTGATAATATTATTGGTAGTCGTAACTTTGTCATCATGCCTACTACTCTCATTGTATGAATCATTTATATAATATGCATTGAATGTGTTGTAACTCTGTTATGTTGTTCATTCTGTACACTTGACATCTATTGTACTTCTGTCCATCCTGATAGAGGGATCCTCTTCTGTTGCTCTCCCTAACATTTCTTCCTTTTTTCCTCCCCATTAAAGGGGTTTTTTGGAGAGTTTTTCCTGTGCCCATGTGAGATCGCGGGACAGAGAATGTCGTATGTGTACAGATTGTAAAGCCCTCTGAGGCAAATTTGTGATTTTGGGCTATACAAAATTAATTTAATTGAATACATACTGAACCTATAATGTGAGCCTATTGTACAGGTACTGGTCATTCATCATAAATAGGTCATTATTTTCCTGACCTCTAAGTGTTCGAATAAACTGCCCCTCTGGCTTTTATATGGGACCTGGTGTAGTTTGGAATCCTACCTTAATGTCAGATTGACATTTACAGTACTTTGTTCATAATGTGATTCACGAAAGACAAAACTGATCAGATTTCAACATTCGCGCTCTCAGCGACTTTAGGGACATGTTTTGAGCCGTGTGTCGGTCCTACATTCAGCTGTTCTGTAACCTTATAAACTAATGGAAAAAATGTGTCAATTTTAAACGTGTGGAGTAACCATGCCCTGACAACTGGACGTCTATGAGAGTTAAATGTAAGTAATGGGAATATGTCATGCAGTAGCTCATAATAGTGGTAAAATCTGATCTGTGCGCAAATATGAAAACGAGATGCTTTGGCAGCTGTCCTCATCAATTCCCCCGCTGCTATGATGTTTGCATGTCTGTAACTTTGATCAAATAGAAAAGTGATGGTCAAGTGAGAAGATTCTTAACATGAAACAGAATATCTGTATGAGAACATGATCCTCTCAGGCCTAGCTATTTTAAATTCGGAATCTCTCAGGTACTTCACCAGACTAGAACTCAATCCTGCTGATGTATGTTAGAACACAACAGTGCTACAGATACTGAGGTTTGATTCATAGTGCAGCGACATCTATGTACATATAGTATATACAAAATGTAAAACAAAGGTTGTTGCTGCATATTAGCAATAAACGTTTACTGCAGGCTCAGTGTATGATTATGCTATTTGTCATATGCAACATTTTGGTAAAACCAGGGAATAGATGCCAACTGCTCCTAAGAGCTAGGACAGATTATATGCAAACAGAAAATTCAATTTTACAGTGAAAACTGTACTCAGCAAACACAGTTCTACAATAAGCAACAGTGTTCTACAATTTCAACAAATCAGAATCTCAGAAAGTCTTTGTTTTCTATAATTTCTCTCTTCCACTCGGTTTCTTTGAGTAGGATAAACTGGGCTTTCCTGTAATTCTCATGATATGGACTATGGAATTGGAGTCACAGTTTCTATCAGTATTTAGTCTCAGGTTTACCTCCGAACACCAGCAGTCCCCAAATGCGGTTTCACCATGAACACTTATTCGTTTTGATCCAGTCGTTATTGTTAGCACAGAGAAAGAATGTAGTGCAACAACAGTGGGCTTAGAACTTTCCTCAAAGACTAAATTAATGAAACCTCAAATGCCAAAATGAACATGAGGTAATTTGGCTTTTAAGTATTTCTATATGAATTTATATGTATACATTCATGTAGAAAATAGTGCTTCACTTCAGAAAAAGTACTCCAGGAATTTAGATTCACACAAATTCCCCTGCAATAAAACTTTCTCTGTATGTAAACAGAACTTTCTTGAGAAGCACACAGAGTAATATTATCATGCTTTTTTTTTTTGCAGAAAATATAATACCTTCTCTAACTACTATTGTAATTTTACAAATATGGCAACAAAATATGAACTTACCAAGCAGTCATTTGCACTCGGGTTCGCTCTCCTCTTGCAGTTGAGTAAAATGCCCTCTCTGTGCAAATAGACCATCTCCCTCAGCTACCAACACTGTGGAAACTAAATAATGGAGGAGACAAGTCCTCTACTGACCATGCTGTTTTTCCCCTCTGTGGTGTGCACTGATACAGAGCTTATCGTCAGCGAAGAAAGCATTGTGAGACAAGTGTATGTCTCACTTTAACTCCCCCCCCCACCACCCCCATTCAAGCCAAGAGGGAGTGGTGCATGTGCATGTACATGTGTGTGTGGGCAGGGAGTGGAGGGAGCCAAATGCTTCCTCCACCCATCTTCATGCTCAAGCACTTTGTCATAATAATCCTCTGTCTATGTGTGTCTGTATGGGCGTACTTCAGTGTTCAACATGGGAGATTAGCAGATTCACCACCATTCCCTGACTTGACACGCAGAGCTGATGCGAGACTTATCTGGTCTTTTGGACTTTACAAGACAGACAAAAATACTTGAAACCAACCACAGAACTTCTATCAGCACATAGTGGAGGAGAATACATTTATGAGAAGCCATGTAATAAAACACCATATATTTTAACACCACTCCAAATGTGCAGTTGATGGATTTTAGAAAGTACAACTGACAATAGCAGGTGAGACACATCTGAGTACCAAAGTAAAGAGTCAATTCTTTGGCGCCAGGGGAAAAGTTGGGGATCATCAAAGTGATTAAAATTCATCCTGAGGGGAACATGAATGTCTGTAACAAATTTCATGGCAATTCATCCAAAAGTTGTTGAGACATTTCACTCAAAACCACAAATGTGAATGTCATGGTGGCGCTAGTGGAAAAATCATCGGATCACTCAACTCAAATGATTGAACAAAATGATGTACCATCCAGGATATTGAGAATTTGGTACACAAAAAAATATTTCATACAAAGATACTTACTTTCCACAAACCTACTTTTTACTTACACTTAATCATGAAATTTATTTATTTTTAAATGGGAAATGGGAAAAATGTCTCTAAGCCTTTTCTTCAAAAGTGTAATTCATCCCTCAACATAGTATGGTTCAACAAATCTGATTTGACAGCCATGCTAAACATCACGAGTAACATAAAAAATATGTCTTAAAGGAGCAGTTAAGGAATTAGCGGATACAATGCAGCCCATTGCTGGTTGGGGAGGGGGAAACAAAATTGGAATGAGTCGGTGGATGAGATGCGGCAAGTGGAACTAAATACTTTGTTTTATTGTAGCACATTTGAGAGTATCGCTGTGAATTCAACCAAGCTTTGAACCAGCAGGAATCTTCCCTACAGGACTCAACCTCCCTCTTACTGTGTATCATCGGTCTATCATCGGTCTATCAGCTCAGAGTCACAGTCATTTTGGTTTTCCAGAGTGTCCCTTGTCATATGTAACTAATCTTTATCCATTTAAGAGAAAAACTACAAGCCCAATAAAACAAAAAAAGGTGCAGTGTGTGTCATTCCCTTTTTCTCAACTCATCACATTCTCTGCAATTTCATTTTCACCTCCACTCTTTGTCTTGATTTCTTATAAACCATAAACACCTTTGTCCTCGGCTTACTCTTAAATTTCTACTTTTCACCCACCACCTTTATTCTTGTATGTAAGTTTATAAATTCTAGTACACCTCTAATATTTTTCATGCTCATTAGTGAAGCTCTTTTCCCAGTTATTCCCCCATCAGATGTCATACATGCAAGGCAATGCATTTCATCCACTGTCCCCTTGGCCCCCTTTCTTCTTCTCTTAACCCTCTGCAACCTTCAAACCCCATCTTATGCTGCTCTACTTCGTCCGTTCATTCTCACTTTTTCCTGAACTTTGCAGGATGGAGCAAAAATAAATATTCATCATGACCCAAGCCTCCATCTCCCGCCTACTCACGTCAATGGCATCCCTCTCAAAGATGCGGAGCTGGAGGAAGAGCTCCAGTTTGATCTTCCTTTCTTGGAACAGCTCCTCCATCTGGCCCTGGGCTTCATCCAGCTGCTGTAGCACGCTCTCGATGTGGGCCATGGAGCTGTTGTGGGGAGTCTTGTTGCTTGAGATCGCCGAGTCTCTGTGGAAAGAGGTAAAATGTAGAGGATTTAAAGGTACAGTGTATTTGTGGTCAGAGTTGTAGCTCTGAGTCTTTGTCAATACATCGCTGTGGGACTCAAAGAAAACAGAATTTTGTTCTTTTTGAAAAATGTCCCCTCTCCTTTGCTCGGTTTACTTCGTCTGTTTAGGGAAATCGCTTCTATCTTTCTCCCTAGTTTTTCCCTCTTTAACCTCAATACCACATGAAAGTCTAATGATCAAAGACAAAATGCCAAATTAGGCCAAGGGGCTTTGCATTCCTTCGTTTTGGTATGAAGTAAGTTGTTTTCAGTGATACAGGAATGACGTTGTAATGTTGTCACTCTAAACTATTATGGATAAAACTTGTGTTTTAAAAGTGTTAATGTAAAGCATGCGTGTGGCTTATCTTCGTATATATTATATATTACCATACATATGAGTGTAGAATGTATTAATAATTGTCACCTGAGCTGTTGTATGAGGTCCTCTCCCTCCTTGATGACATTGACAGTAGCCTGCAGGGTGGTCTGCTGCTGCTGGCCGAAACGCTTGATCAGGTCCTGCACTGCTTCCACCGACTCCGCATACACATCATCCAGCAGCTCCTTCTGAAGCTCCTCCAACCACGTCCACAGCTAACGGTGATTGACAAGGAAAGGCAAGCCAGTTAAAACGCAGCATCATGTAGCGTACGCCTCCAGGAGAACTGTTGTGAACAGAGTGCACATGCTGAAGGGGGTGGGGCACATACACACAGCCCTGTGAGTTAAACACAGATGTAGGAATCGATAGACAAGCTACAAAATGGACTGA